>JAIUSX010000012.1:17500000-18750000 GCA_026573805.1 Hesperophylax magnus
AAAAACCCACATGTACCTGCTCTCTAAATCATGTATCAATAAAATAAATAACTAAATAAATTCTGTGAAACATCACGTCCTAATAATATCTTCCACTATATAGCTAACAAAGCACAAATAAAACAAAATTAAAATTAATAACGAACAATAAATCTACTAAATGCCAAGAAGGATTCGAACCCCCGACCTTACTACCATCTCTTATCTAACAACTCTACCACGAGGTCCAAATATCTTGTTATATCAATCTCTACTTCGTATTAAATAATCCCATTTCTGTATTGTTTAATTTTTTCACTTGACGTCCATGAAATAAAATAATTAACCATATACGAATCCCAAATAACCAAAACATAAAGCACAATACTCGGTTATATCATAACATACCAATTAATGGACGTACCACATTTATAATGCTAATCTTATAATCTCACAAAAAACCAACCAGTCCAACCATCAATATCAATCAATTTAACTGAGATTTAGATGCTTACATTGATGTTAGTAGCTTCAAGGCCAAATTTTAAAAAAAAACTCCATAAAGGAATCCCCGTTTTTTTGTTAACGTAAATATCTCGTTCTGGACATTCGAAAAGATTAACGACATCTGATGTTATCCTTGAAGTGAAAAAATGCCAAGTTGTTTAATATTTATTGTGTGATTTTAATTAAATAATTATTTGTACCCGCGTAACGTAATTGCATTACCTATATTTAGATTTTTTTCGTGGTGATTTTTTAAAGCCTATACATGAATGGCTTTGTAGATATAATATTGTGATAATAATTATGTTACTTAATGGCCTGACTACCAACCAGTGATGGATGAAATAGAGAAATATTTTGAAAAGTTGAACTCACGGAATTTTGTTTAAATTTTTCGTTATCGGAGAGATTTCCGTAAAAAAAAAATCAATCAAAAGCCGACGGCCTTTTCATAGAAAATGTATGGATTTTAAATTGTCCTGTAGGTATAGCACGGAAGATCGATAAAGTCCTATTTCAATACGATATTGACTAAATTCGTCAACTATGGTTAGTTAGCGATATTTGCGAGCACGGTCAACGATTGATAAGAAATGTTTGATAGACAAATTTTCGGTATAAAATTATCGGTAGTCGATAATATCGACCGCCTGTCGATTCGATATTGTAGAGTTATTGATTTCACAGGGATACACTCCCAGATTTATCCATTAATGCGTTGTGTTCGTGGGCACAGTGTGTTCTTACCTTTATTTTTACGTCATACAAAAAAAATTATCTATCTAAAGCATGATTTACTCAAATAATACAGTTCATTAACCTGAAAGACCAAGCATTTTAAAAATTTAAATATATCAAATAATTGAGAGATAAAACTTATTTTTAGGTATGGGTAGATAGGTACCTACTTCAGCAAAACATACAATCTCTGTCTTATATAACTTAATTCAACTAGCCTGGCTAATGTCAATATTGCCGGTGAAAACAGTGTTTATAAATATAATAAATATTGTAAGTATATACCGGGTTAGATAAAGAATTTATTTAAACGCTTCCTTGGCAAATGGGAATACAGGTTGGTTTGATGGCGGAGATCAGTTAAGTACGAACATGTTATAAGGAAGTCCGAACACGTGTGCTTCGAAATAATAATATTGTCGCATCTCGTCCATTATATTTATTCAGACAAGGACACTTACGTAAACACGTGTGTAGATATATTGTGAATGATTAATATTTTACTAGGAAATGGTCATGCGGTCACATTTTTAACTCTATCTTTATAAAAAAGAATCCGTACTCATTCATCTCATTTCAGCTATCAGCAAGTCAGTAAATTTGTAACAATGGATTTTGCAATGTTATTAATTTTAATTGATTTTTATTAAATTAATGTAAAAAAATTAATGAGTTAGGAAAATATGGAGATTTTTTCCTTCCCAACCTTCTTGATTTATCACAAAAAAACAATACCAAACTATCCATAGAATAAAAAAGAACACAAGAAGTGTGTTCTTTTTTTATTCAATACAAAATTGTGAAATTCAAATAGGATTGTTCTCTTCGATATCAGAGTCTAGAGAGAGATGGAGAGTTAGCATATTTGGGTAAATGTAACATTTGTTTCCATTCAAATTTGTGTGAAAGGCACTTATTTATTAAACCATCGAAAAAAAAGCTAGCGATTTGTAGTGGTTTAAAAACGACATTATGGATATATTAACAGGATTAATTTATGTAATAATATACACGGTGTTTTAAATTTATGTTTACATTAACTCCACACAGGAGGAAATTAATTTCCCTCAGGGCCTATGTCATTTTTGGGGTTGCTTTGTGGAGTATGGAGGGTCTTTTTGAAGAGAGGAATAAGTGAACATAGTGAACGTAGGAGGGAGGAAACACATTCGTTTTACAGTCGAGCTGTTGAACTCAAGAAAAAATCGTAAAAACGAGCCGTTCTCATCTGAAATATGTCAAATATTGGGTGCGCTTTTGGCATGTTGTTCAGGGTTGTAGAAAAAGCGGGAAACTGGTAAATCTATTATTTGGAGTTGGTTTTGTGATATAATTTTTTTGATTCTGATAAATGTTATCGTTTTCTGAGTAAATCGGGTCTGAAATCGAATTTTTTAGGTGAAATTTGAAAAAAATCGGTCGCTAGTGGTTAATATCGGGTGCTTAATTAATATCTCTTAAAATATGTCGATACGAATGTTTTAATTAATTTCTTTTAAAATTTGTATACCGGCTCCAAAAGTTTTAAATCTTTTAGTTGCCAAAAAAAAGAAAAAGATAAAAAAATTGAAATGCTCAGATAGAAAAAAAAGTTTTTTTGTGTTCTCAATACGACTTACATCCGCTTTTCCTACGAGTTTCCGGACAATATGCATATCGGTAACGCGAGAGATTCGGAGTGTGAGTTTTGATCAATTATATATCAATCTTTGTCTTTTCTAATTCATATTGTTTAAATAATAAATTAACATCAATTTACCGTACAACACATTTTTAACACGTGTATGTCTTTTTGACCCTTTCAACGCAATGCATCAAATTCTGAAATCTAAAAGGCAAGCACATCTTTTTCTTTGTATTATAATAGTTAATCCATTCTTTACTCTATAATCGTAATTTGCTTTTATTTATTTATTTATACTGGGTTTTAACAGATGTTACATACATAAAATATACATACAGGTAAAAATGCAATTAAATACAGGTTACGTACAATTTAAAAATCAAACAAATAATAATATAAAACTATACATAAGTTCAGAAAAATGACAAAAAATACTAGGAGAGACAAGAGACACGAGAGTTACACTGATACATAATATAATTACCTTAACATTTTATTTAGCAGCAGCAGAACATTCTTTTTTTTTGCTTTGATTTATAAATAAATATCAGAGAAAACCAATCATTTGTTATCTCATAATACACATAATATGAAAAATTTACACAGAAATCTTGATTTAGAACACGTAATATTATTACCTCTTTACAGAAATAAAATCACCCACGCGATTTCTTTGATTTAATTATTATAGACAATTTATTGAATATTTTGGGGTAGCAATATAGATATATTTTTTGATACGGACAGACATAACAAGGTGAAAAGATTATATAAGTAGGTGAGTAAACAACGTAGATGGCGTTTTGTTCACATATCACCACTCATCCGTATAACCGCCCACCCCCCGTCCTACACCTACCGTCCATGTCCAATTCTGTGTGTATACGAATCATGGGAAAGGAACGAATCAATTTTATCACCATCTTGGATTTCGAAACCACAATCTCGAAGTCCGAAGTCAAGCCAGTTATCATTCTTTATTTTTCATGTTGAACCTATTTGTTTATCTGAATGTATGATCTGGCACACAATCACAAGAAGATAAGAGTTGAGAAAATTCATTCAAGGTTTTATTACGAAGACAAGAACTTGCAATTTATATTCTATTCTAGGACCTTATCGTAGATTCATTTATAGTAAAGGAGAAATTAGTAATTCAGTCGACGAATCTAATAAATTTGTGAATATCTAGGTATTTATAACGTTCCATTTTTCCCTATTAAATTTAAATTATTATCCCATCAAACCCGTGATTCAAACAATTCCCCCATTTTTCCAAAACATAAATTCCCTTACTTAATCGATAGAGAATTGGAATTGTTGGATTAAATTAGAATTGTTCCGTTCATTCTTACCTTTTTAAAATTTACCTGCTTTACTCTCCAGATTGTACTTTCTTTGGTGTAGAAGTGGAAATCTTAGATCACATTTTTTTTGGCTGTCCCTCTCTAAACAAAGAACTTCTCTTTTATCAAGCCTTATCTAAAATGATCTCCCCTCCGTTCAACATCTCAACTCTTTTAAGTCTGAACTCGACTCCAATCTTTTAAATAATTAAATTAAATTAATTTATAAATTCACCTTCCTTCTACATAATTTGAAATGATGGCTTAGATAACCCTTGAAGAGTGAAAGCCAGAAAACTTTGAAAGAAAATTTAATTTACAATTTTAATAAGGTAAAAAAAGTATAAATATAAAAAGGCGAATACACAAACGCACTCTGAAATGATCCCACGAATGAATGAATCTAGGTTTGTGTGTCAATATAATCATAGGTAAACAGCGATACAAATTGTTTAAATATTGGATTGGCACAAGGACTTTTTGAGGCATAAAGGAACGGGATTATATATCATTATGTATGTACGTATTACATTACTTACATATATAGAGTATGTATTATGTCAGTGGCGTAGCGAGTGCCCGGACGGCCTTTTGGTACATTCCCGGAGGCCCAATCCAGGAAGGCGTCTTTACCAGGAAATTAAATTAAAAATTATGAAAACATACGAAAAACTTCCATTTACCAGGCCAAAGTAAACCTAAAATAGTGACGCATTTCTTGCACAAGTGTGGAAAAACCTGTTAAGCGTGCCCAAGCACAAAAACAACGAATGTTTCCCCGTATTTAAAGGGATCTTTTGTATTTCCTTGATAATGTACCTATAGCGAACATTGAAGAACGTATACATATGAGAAGGAACAAAGAAACCCCAAATGGCGCGAAACGCCGCTTGCAGTTGCTTCGTTCCTTTTCCATAATTGGTTTCTCGGCTCACAAATATATACTTACCATTACATAACGACGAACAAAAAAGCGCTAAAAGTAAACAAATTTACTAATTAAATTTATGTCATCTATTTCATTGTGCATTTTATTTAACAATAACTTCAAAGAACCCTTACAAGTTTAATAACAAAAAAACTACTAGTTTCGGGGTATAGGTATAATCATAGACCCACAAATTGATAGGTTTGACCTAACATTGAAACCTGTATCCATATTTTAGGCACCAGGAGGGTTCTAGAATGCTTTGAATAAACTAAGACATCAGTCTACATTAACCGCCGAAGAGTGTACATTGAACTAACCAGACAAAAAGTAAGACAAAGGTTTGCAGAGCAGTACATTGTGGAATTTTTCAACGCAGGATCTGAATGTTCGTTTTTCAACAAACCGCCTGGCGTAGCGACACTAACAATGAATGAGATGGCTAAATTATTAGTTAGAAATTTTTACACATGTGTAAAAATGTCTAACTAAATAGTATAACAAAATATTCATAATATTCAATTCAAAAGAATCAAGCCCAAACTTTTGTTTACCCGATTTGGGATTTGTAGTTTCATTTTTTACGCAGACAGTAATTTGCGCGCTTTTTTTTTTTTTTTTTTTATTTTTTTTTTTATAGTGAATACCTCACAAGAGTCCCAACTGCTCCCGTCTGGAGCCAGTGAGACTATGGCATCCCCAATTGGGGGATGTTGTGAGGCTGAAGGTAAGTGGGGAAGGGAAAGAGGAAGGTGGGGAAGTACCTGGCTATTCAGATCTAGTCACTAAACACGGCTAAAGCCACTTGGAGCAACGTTTCAATTCTGAATGGTGGTCTTACACCAGGGCGATACTGGTAGTATCTTCCACTCTGGAACGTGCCGCAAATATACTATATATTATTTTAATTAATTAATTGTGAAATAACACAAATTAATCAAATAAAATTTATTTGCACACGCCGGGTTCGAACCCGCGACCTTCGGAATGGCAGTCCAATGCGTTACCACTGGACTATGCCGGCCGTCAAGAGTAGCTATTGTAAAGAGAACCAGTATTTATTTTCAAGGTCTAAATAGTGATATTAAAATGCGAGTCGCATGTATACTGTTTGATTAATTTATTAACAAATCACAGAAACGGAAACAGTTACACCGAATCCCGCGCTCCTCGCCACTTGGTTTGTCCCCTTTTCCTGATTGGCTATTTTATCAATTTGTATGTCTACGGGTATAATATTTTCATAAACAGTTTAAATAATTTTTGGTTTCGAACGAAATTAGTACTGCAGCCAAAGTTCGGTTTCTAATCTTTTTTCGGTGGCTCACTACAAATAATACAGAAATCAAGTATTCCTAGATGAAAGTGCGTACAGTTTGTTTCTACGCCACTACTGCGTGCTATGATTAGTAAACACGCAACTTATCAGTATCACAGATAGCTGCGGCAACAACAAACTTAGACCTTGTAAAAACCGCATTATTAAACACACCGGATTTTATTTTTTTGAAAAAAGGAAAAAAAATTTCCCGAGTTACGAATAACCTGACAATATTTGAAAATCTCCTACTATCACCACTGTACGCGGAAAATGTTGCTTATGTCGAGATGGACGACTTATCCAGCCGAGGAATTAAACTCATGACGCCTGGGTGTGATCCAAACGGGATGCCAACTCAATCTCAGGCCGGTCGTTATACTGATTGAAGTACCCGGCGTTACTCGGGCTTTACACAGACTTAAGATAGTGACCTTGATTTTTTTTTGAACGTCATGTGTGCAATATTTCATCAATCTCAGAATAAAACTGTAGATTTGTATCCAAATCATACAAACGCTGCTCGCTCAGATATTATTCTTTATATGAATAGGTAGAATAGCTGAAATCCCCATTGCCCGGGATTTACGCAGCTAGTCTAACTATTCTTTATATGAATAGGTTGACTAGCTGAAATCCCCGTTGCCCGGGATTTACACAGATAGTCTACCTATGCTTTATATGAATAGGTTGACTAGCTGAAATCCCCGTTGCCCGGGATTTACACAGCTAGTCTAACTATTCTTTATATGAATAGCTAGACTAGCTGAAATCTCCGCTGCCCGGGATTTACACAGCTAGTCTACCTATTCTTTATATGAATAGGTAGACTAGCTGAAATCCCCGTTGCCCGGGATTTACACAGAGCTTTTAGAAATCTTCTTCTGCCTTTAAAGGCCAAGCGTGTAAAATGACGTCAAACTTGGAATAAAACTTGTTAAAAAGATTTGTACAATAATCAAATCAACGCCGCCAGCCCGGTCTCCGCCCGCTCTCCATAGACATTCTTTTTTTTATATAAATAGAATGGTAGATGATAGCGCACACCGGTTTCGGAGCCCGTGGGATTATGGCATACTAGTTTTTAGAATTCTGTTAGGTTGAAGAAGGAGTGAAAGTATTTATAATATCTAATAAGTTTTTGGATATTAAAATAAATACATATCTATTTCGTAGTTAAGTAGAAATACATTTTTTTAAACTATTTAATTTACAGTTAAATTCAGGTTTAGGGCTTAAACACTTGAGTTGGGTCATGTCAGAATATTAGAATGTATATACATCTTGGAATGTATATGAGCTTGGTATAAAAAAATAGTTTATTTTGAACTTCGTGCGAAGCCGGGAACGGACCGATAAATAAATTCCATAATTCAATATACAATGCAGTATTCATTACATTTTCGAATCGTAAGATAAGTTTAATGGAGAAAACTTACTGATATTAAATATTTGCTACAGATTTCCTAGTAAATTATCAGTAAAACGATTTCGGAACACGTGTTAATAAAAATTCTAATATTTTCGCATTTCGTCATTACATAATAACAAGATAAACGCAGCTGTATGAACAGGTATTCCGATATACTATGAAAGTACTTATAATTTATCAGGAAATGACATACTGTCACGTTAACAGGATTATAATAAATCAGCAATACTATTTTTTCTCCGGGTAAAGAGAACTTACGCGAAAACATTCATATAAAAGGACACTAACAATAGTGTAAAACGTGAAACGTCTTTTTAACCGGATTATTTTCGGTAGTGGCAATTTTATAACTGTACAATATTTTTTGTACTGAAGGTACATCAGCACTATCACAAGTAAAATTCCTTCACCAAAAGTAAGTGAAGTCGTAAATATTGTGTGCGAATCAATTTACGGTTTTATTGTGAATTAAACAGAACTATTAGGGTAGTTGTGGTGAACAGTTAGAATTGGAAAGGGGTTCTGACTTGCCTCTGGTTTTTGGTATAAGTCTTGTTCTAAATCGATAGTATGGCCTTGAGGGACACTTCGGATGATCACTTCACAACATTCCGTAATAGGCACACTGAAAAATAAATATGAACACTTATTGTTTCAGTGCAACCATACCATTATCAGGGCGAACAATCTCAGGTACTATGTTAAATATGCGATTATTTTTAAAAGTGTTAGAATTGAAGTTGTTTTTTTTTACTAAAGAATGTTACCCCAAGAACGCTTAAAATATTTTTGATTAATTTTGCCGGTTTTTTATAATACTTCTTCTTCTTTATGTGCCGTATCAGGTCCCCCCGACGTTGGCGATCACTCTGGAAAATGTCTCTTTGTCTTGCGCTGCCCGGAATAGCTCCTCCACACTTCTAATGATGCCGGTCCACTCTCGTATATTTCGCAGCCAAGACATTTGTCTCCTACCAGGCCCTCTGCGACCCTCTATCTTTTATAATACGGTTTATTTAATTTACCACACAAAAAAACAAATCTTTGTAAAATGTTAGTGTTCTGTTTTTTTGTATATTGTAAAAGAGAACATAATTCTTTTGGCAATAGTGGCAGTTAACATTCTCGTACCAGCAACCAGCAATATCATCTTACAGGAAGTCTTTAAAAGACGGAAGCGAGAAGCTATGGTACCGAGGAGTGACGGTACTGAGAAGTGACGGTAGTGAGAAGTGACGGAACTGAGAAGTAACGGTACTTAAAAGTGACGGTACTGAGAAGTGACGGTACTGAGGAGTGACGATACTGAGAAGTGACGGTACTAAGAAATGAGGGAACTTGTACACGGTACACACGAGTAGTACGCGGGACCGTGTTTGGGAAGTGAGCCACCCTAGGTAAAAAAAATATAGGTATATACTCGCATATATATATGTATATATCCGCCCCACCCACCCTAAAAAGCAATGGACATAACAATTGTACAAAAAATACAAAATAGTATTACTTCAAAGTAGGCCTGTAACCAATAACTGCACACGTCGCACCTTCTTCGTATTTTTACAATAACACAAGTTATGAAAAATCTTTAAGAGATTTTCCATTATCAAAATGGTTCAATGTTCAGCAATAAAAATAGGCACATATGTTTAGTAATATATTTTATCGCCTCACTTCGCGATGCCAAATCGGTCAGTGGCCGATTTGGCTGTGAGCAGAGTTAAGTTCGCATGACTTAAATCGGTCAGTGGCCGATTTGTCTGTGAGCAGAGTTAAGTTCAAAGTAGGCCTGTAACCCATAACTGCACACGTCGCACCTTCTTCGTATTTTTACGATAACACAAGTCATGAAAAATCTTTAAGAGATTTTCCATTATCAAAATGGTTCAATATTCAGCAATAAAAATACGCAAATATGTTTAGTAATATATTTTATCGCCTCACTTCGCGATGCCAAATCGGTCAGTGGCCGATTTGGCTGGAGCAGAGTTAAGTTCGCATGACTTAAATCGGTCAGTGGCAGATTTGGCTGTGAGCAGAGTTAAGTCCGCATGATTAAAATCGGTCAGTGGCCGATTTGGCTGTGAGTAGAGTTAAGTTCGCATGACTTCAAATAAGTATTCTTTATTATTTTATGACTGCTGACATGTACAGTATTGTACAGGTACACCATTGATAATGGACATAGTCAATGGACCCACTCGAAGCGTTTACGGAGAAAAATGAGTATTGCTAATTTATTAAAAATCTCTTCAAATTATTGATTATCCAGGAAACGGGATAGCAGGCCCTTAACGAATGAATTAATAGGTTTCCTAATAAACTACTAGTAAAATACGAATCAATACGAATCACTATCACGATGTCGAAACAAGTGTTAATAAAATTCCTAATATTTTCGCATTTCGTCATTATATATTATCAAGGCAAATGCAGGTACATGAACACGTTTTAGAGTGAATTAGCTAAAAGTTTATCAAGAAACGGCCAGCATTCCTGTTTTTAACTGGATTACCAATAGTTTGAAGAGATTCTTAATAAATTTGCAGCGTTATTCCTTTTTTTCCGTGTTCGCACGCGAGTTGGTTTATTTGAAAAACAGCGATGAAACATTTTATTGAAATATTATTGACATTTTTTAAAACTGTGTGTGCAAAATTAGAAACTACGAACATAATCTTTAAAGTTTCGGCGAATTGCCGCCCCCAAAATATTGTCGCCCTAGGCAGCTGCCTATGCCAATGTACGTAATTGGTGATACCTAGTGGTAGAGCATTGCCTGGCCAAATGGCGCCTTGTGCTAGTAAAAACCTCAATGGCGGAGGGTCGGGTGTCCTTTGCACCTTGGCGCCCTGGCAAGCCAGGGCTCGAAGTGGACTGCTCCGTTTGCGCCTGCACAGGGCCGGCCCTGGGTAGAGGGTAGAGGCCGACTGACAGCTAGATTAAAAAAACCAGCTCTGCCGGTAGATGGACTAGACGTGTTACCACTGCCTCCCCGGTAGACAAGATGATTAGAGAGGACAGGAGAGGATTATATAACAGCGACGTTCTCAGTAAGGGGATGAAATAGTTACATTACGGATCACTTGAGTAATCATGAATTTGTGAATTAAGTGGGTAAGTAATTTCATTATTGTGTGGTCATTCGCCGAAGAACTTGAATATCAGTTACCCTATCTGCACAAGGTTTTATAGATTTACTTCATGTTAAATTGGCATTTGTACCGGGCCAATTAGGCTTCCGCTCTTTCAAGACGGTGATTTATTATTGTTTGTTATTTTTAGAAATTATAGTTTTTTATGGGAAAATATTACACACCAAATTATGGAAATTGTGTCGGATAAATTGATTCGGTCTTCTTGTTTTTCAATTTGTTCACACACGTTCGTAGTGTAGTGCGAAGTTACTCGTATTTTAGATATGAACGCGATCGTATGATTAATTAATTTATTTATGATTGTATTATAATATAATATAATACTGCTCTATTAAAACATGATATAGTTGTATTCAAATATATTAGTGCTCTACTGTTAACACACGTTCGTAGTGTCGTACGAAGTTACTCGTATTTTACATATGCATGCGATCGTATGATTAATGTTTTTATTTATTGTTGTGTTATAATATAATATAGTTGTATTATCATACAATATTGTTGAATTATAATATAATATTGTTATATAATAATATAATATTGTTGTACTACAATTTACTATTTTGTATTGAAATATAATATTGATGTATTAAAATATAATATTGCTGTATTACAATGTAATATTGTTGAATTATATTAAAATATTGCGTATAATAATATAGTATAGTTGTATTATAATATAAAAATGTTGTATTATAATATAATATTGTTGTGTTATAATATAAAAATTTTGTACTATAGTATAATATTAGTGTATTATAAAATAATATTTTATTATATAATAATGAAATAATTGTTGAACTAAGTTCCTGCTGACAAGCTACTTGTAGTAGCTTAGCGGTCACACATTCCCATTATATAAATTGCCGTTCTGTGTAAAACACGATTAAATTTTATAAAAGAGTCGACTGCATATTGTATTATATAATACAATAGGCAGTAACTTTTGAATCTCTGTGTGGCTGGAAAATCCTTACTATCAATTTGGGACTCCCAGGGCCATCCAGATGCCCTGATAATTATAATTATTTAGACAATTTTTTTATGTATTATTCAGAAGCGTGTGTTACCGAGGTTGAATAACAAATAAATTCGTTATTTTGTTTAAATACAGTTATTTTTGACTGTCACCTATCTGCTGTTATTTCTTCAAAACCAGGAATGTCCTCAGTAAAGATCTACATGGCTCTTTGCCAATCGCTCTTAGAACACGGTATTATCGGATGAGGCAGAGCAAATGACACTATCCTAAAATCCCACATTAAAACCCAAAAATCCAGAATGAATATTATTCTCAAAGTCCCTGTAAGAACTAGCACTGACGAAATCTTTAACAAACTTAACATCATGTCAGTTCCACAATTCTATTCTAAAACAATACTGCTTTACATTCATAAATACAAAACACAAGAAATAACAACATCCATTAGAAACACTAGATCTCGGGGTTAAAAACATATCCAACAAGCAACTACAAATACAATATTTGGGCAAAAAAAGCTTCCTATATTATGGTACTAAACTCTACAATAAAATCCCACTCTCATTCAAAACTCACAACAATATTCTAACATTTAAATCTCATTTTACATATTTTTAATTACTTCAGTAATAATTTTTTTATAATATGTAAATAAAATCCTCAGCATGGGAGATCCCAGTGAGGATAACACTATCCGACTATCATCAGACTACCCAACCTCACAACTTTTCCAAGACTTTCAAGTCCCACCACTAAAAAATACATAAACAAAAAATACGCTGCTTCAAATCCACAAAGATCTGTATAAGAAGTCACACTATGCCATGGTTTGTGTTGAGAGCAATAGGCAAAATACAATGGGTCGCTTATGCACTCCATTAATGCACACCAGTTTTGCACAACACTGTTACACGTACACTGGAGTGGTGTGGTTTAATCAACCACTACAATAAATTCAAAAATAAAATAAACTTCACTACCTTAAATAATTTAGCGAATTAGAATGACGATGACATCTCACTATATTACTTTATATATTATTATATAAAAAAACAAAAATCTCTTCACTTTATTTGTTTTTACAATTTTTTTTCTTCTATTATTATTCTATTCTTACGTATGTTAAGTTTTTATTTTTTTCCCTTTACACACGAGTTTTTGACTCTTGTAAAGGAAAACATGTTAACTTTTATTTGAAATATGTTCTATTGAAACTATGTTACAAAAGAAAGATAATAAAACGTTTTAATGTCGTTTACGAGTTAATAGCCTATTTTAAAAAGTAAGCAGAATAAAGAACTGAAATATCCTTTATAGTTCTTTCGTCATCCCGGACCGTGTGAAGTATTCAGTGATATTATTTGTACAATGTTGTTTGCCGATTTGCATGTTGAGTGTTGATTGGCTTATCAAAAAAACCAGTCCTTCGATCAAAAGTTAATATTACGTAGTACCTACCTATATTAGCAGTGATATTTATTTATTTTACATTATTTAATATTTGTATTTTTTATCAAAAATATACAATGTAAAACCAAAAAAAGCCTTTCCTCGCCATAAAGAGACAAGGCTTTAGTGAGGAAATTCTAGCTCAAATATAAAAAAAATCGTCAAGTGTTTGGTGATGATAATTGATTTGAAGATTTTTTAAAAAAATAACGTCAGATCTGTGGACTCTTATAGTAGTCTAATAATTTTTTTTTAAATGTTAATGTAAAAATGGCAATATTTCAAAAATCCCACAAATCCCGCGTGATCCCGCGGGATTTCTAAATTTGAACCCTCAATCACGCGGGATTTGAAAAAGTGCGGGATTTGCAAACCATAGTTGCTTTGAACGAGTCGATAGAAATTGCAAATGTTTTTATAGCGCATTCTTAAAGTTGGAATGTTTGAACACCGTCACATTTGATTGATAATCAAATTGTCGTCCATAGTTATTTTTAATATTTTCACAGTTTCCATTAAACTCGTTTCAGTTTTTGATAAAAACGTCAACATCAGTCGTCAAGCAAAACTCATGACCGTTATGACGATCATGATTAAAATCGATCAAACTCCGAGAAAGGGGCGAGAATCAGCTTTTAACCGGAACCCTTCGAATATATCAAAAATTAAAACTAGCGATAATCGTTGATAAAATGTCACTGGGTTACAATAACCCAAACTTAGAGTGGTTGGACTGGTTAAATTTTTACCAGCTTGATTCTAGTTCAATCAGGCGCAGAGGTCGTGCTTAGTACGGGTCGTGGGTCGCGGGTCGAGGGTTATGGGTCGCGGGTCGAGGGTTACGGGTCGCGGGTTCTGCTAGCTAATCATTGTACTAATTATGGTAGACGAAGGAATTCATATTTTGTCGGGATATTTGTAACATAAAGAAGGCTGTGGCCTCCGGAGGAGAGGTTTGGAGTTGGAATGCTCTATACATGGTGTCTGGAAAGTAGTAGTACAAGCGGGAAGTGAATCTACATCATATTTGGGGTCAATTTTGTGGCATATATTTTGTGGATTTCGATTTGAGCTTTTCGAATAAATCGTTAGATCTTTTTAACCTATCATGTACATTTTTTTTAGCTTTTGTTTAATAAGGACTAAAGTTTAGAGAAATATCGAAATGCTCAGATTCACTATTTTTCTCTCTTGTATCACTAGTTTCCGGAAACCATGTATTTTAAGTTTAAGTTTCTTTATTCATTGAATTGTTCGTTACATGCATTGAGGATTTTTCGACCTCCATGCTAGGCACATGCCCGTGTTATGGTGGTCGAAAGGAAGGAAGAATTCAATTCCTTGACCTTCGATGACAATTCTGAACGCGTAAAACTGCAAGGAAATAGTAATACTTGTTTAAATGACCCGATGTGATGCTGAACCAGGAAGCTGCGGTGAAGCATACAACCTTATTAGTATAGAAATATAGAGAGACGAGACTGGACAAGGGAAAACTTATCGGAAATGGTCATCTCGGTCTTCCTGCGGACATTCTTAGAACAAAAAGGAAGGGAACCGGTAGATATGGAGGATAAATTAGATAATACAGTGCAGTGGAGGCTCGAGCACTTCTTCGATGGTAGGGGCCGAATGTTTTTACGTGTGTTGAAAACTACACGAAGAATTCATAACATATTCACGGACAAGTCATGTACCTAATCAGCCATCTAAACACAAAATAATATTTAATTTGGATTTGAAGAGGATATTAAAGTCTGTCCCCTGCAAACTAATGCGCGGTAGGGCGGAATTCTTAGGCTCCGAATTCCCATTTTATACCGATTTATATATAACCAATCCAAATGCATTAAATAATTTCAAGCCAAAAAGCTCGGTAACACACCCTCTGACTGCGCGGAGCCCACTGCTAATTATTGCTAAGCTCAAGTAGTGTTTTATTGTGAATGTATCCTTTAGTCTGCTAGAAGGAAAGTCGCGGAGCAGAGCTTAAAAAAAGCCGAAATAATTTTTGTATTATACATATATTATTTTAAATGTGAATACCGCACGAGAGTTCGAACTGCTCCCCACCGTCTGGAGCCAGAGAGACTATGGCATCCGAAATTGGAATATGTTGTGAGGCTGAAGATAGTGAGGACGAGAAGGATATGGGGAGGAGGAAGGTGGAGGAGTACCTGGCTACAAAGATCTGGTCACCAAACACGGTCAAAGCCATTTTCAAGCAACGTTTCAATTTTCAATGGTGGTCTTATACCCGGTCGATAGTAAGAGCATCTTACACTCTGGATCGTGTCGCGAATATATTATACAGGATGTCCGGGGTAAAGTGCATTAACTTTAGGAGGTATTCTTGATGATGGTAGAAGTAAAAAAGAAAAATATTTTTTTTCGAAAATTCCAATTTTGTTTCCCATACTAAAATATTTTTTCATAGAAGAATATTTATTTTGCCATACAAACAATTCACTTTGTTGGAATTTTTAAAAATATGTTATTTAACTTTTCTACTTCTAAAATCATGTATTACCACGTATCATGTAGTAATCACCCCCCAAAGTTAGTGGACTTTACCCCCCGGACACCCTATATATTATATTATTTTTAATTAGTAAATTGTGAAATAACACAAATTAATCAAATAAAGTTTACTTGCGCACGCCAGGATTTGAACCCGCAACCTCCAGCGTGCTAGTCGAGAGCCTTACCCCTCGACCACGAAGGCCGTGGAATATATCTGCAAATGTTAATGAAGTCATTCTAATGAAGACAATGTGTCAACTATTTTTCTCTTTAATGAGGTTTCGGAAATATCTGGGGGGGATAGACCTATAAAGAACCGCCACTTCCAAGGTGTCATTTCAGGAAGAAGAAACTCCTTTGTAGAAGGAACGGCAAGAAGTGTCGGACCACGAAGACACCGGTTATCTAAAGCCGATTGATCGGATTATATTATGAAATATTATCATGTTTTTCTCTGGGGACGATTTAATTCATAAAACAAATATTATTTCTTGTGAAACTTACAAATTTACAGCTTCCAAGTCACATAGAACACATTACTGTCGATAATAATTTACTAATTTTGTTCCTCCAATCTTCGAATTTCAATATCTGTAGTTAATTGCGAAGAAGAGTTCGCAGGAGAGAGAAGTCGCATTTATAGACTAAGAACAGAGTATAGTTTGAACCCTAGTCTCATTTGATCGTAGATTATTCGAAAGGTTCCCTTTAATCACTGATTATTCGCCTGTTTCAGTGTTTATTCTCACTGTTTCAGTGTTTAATCTAATTTTTATCAGCCGTAGGGCTAGTTGGTCATGCTGCTATCCGTGACTGAATGAAGCAAGTAGTAGGTATGTTCTAAGTTGTTGTTGATTTGTGGCTTTATCCTCTCTGTTTTCCGTGATCACGTAAAAATTATGTTGTTATTTCTGTGATAGCTGTGTTCAAATGTCTACTTGCGGTTCTTGATTGAATATATCACTTCAAACCACAATAAATCAGGTATTGTTTTTGTTTTTTTTTTTCAATTTTAATTAAGATTTTTAGCTGTCTGTGGCCTGTTGCTCAATAGCTTTGTTGTTGAATAGCTGCTTTGTATTTGTTTCATGCGCGAATCTCTCAGAAGGAAACAATTCTGAATCAAAAAAAGAATGACCACCAGTTTCAGGAAACAAGGTTTCTTGAGTTCAGGGTTAAATCAATTGGTTTGTGGTACAAGGTACGTACATCATCGAATAAGGTTAAATTAAATAAAAAAGTCGTTTTAAACTACAGAATTAAATCCGGAGGAACCCTTTCTTTACCAGGACAACAATAAAAAATATTCTTTTTCTTCTTCCGCATGGTGGGGGTTTAGAGGTGGACAACTAAGTCTGCGAGCTAGTCTGTGGACCTCATCAATCCCGCCGGGAATGAATGGAGCGGGAATTCTTTGACTTTCGTTACCCACAATTCCTAACAACACAGCTTTATATTTCGTATTTTTGAAGTTGTCGTAAAAAGAAATACCACTCTGGAAACTAAATAAAATTATCTTTGAGATGTTTGTATTCTAAATAAACATTAATATTTCCAAATAATAAAATTTTGATATCAAACATATGAATGAAGTATAAATATTGGAGACAAACTGAGAAGAATAATTATTATTTAACGACGGTCAAGTCCCATATCTTTGCTAAGTCTTTATAAATTTGACAATAAAACATTATTTTCCTACAATAGGAATATGCAAAAATACACATATTACATATTAAAAATATATGCATTTATACAATGCGGTTAAGTTGTATCTTAAATGAATATTTTTTTAATAAACAGCGTTATCAATAAAATATTGATGATTGTAATGAATATGTTGATATTGAACACAACACTGCACAATAACAAACTTTACTTTGGAATGAAGAAAAAATCTTTGAGATTAGCTCCAGGACAACTAAACACCCTGCAAGGTTTACCGTTCGATGAGCCTTTCTCGCACAGAGTTTTGGCGGCCGGAGGGAAAGAGCCGACGGGTCATGAGACTGGCCGAGTTAAGCTTCATTCAGTGAAAAGGTGACTTGTTTATAACGTATGGACGCTCTGGTCAGATCTGTACATCAGAGGCTGTAATGGGATACGATATTTATGGCTAGTAATGTCCATCCGAGGCTTGAGGGGTTAAGGCCCCACCTGTGCCTCATTTTGGCCCACCGGCGGTGGGAACACCCTATTGATGAAAGACAAGAGATAACGAGGCAGTGAGAACCCAGGCTGTCTCTCAGTGGGGTAGTGTACGAGATGGGCACTTCCAACGTCGGCCGATTGCCACTCAAGTTTTCACCTATCTTCTTGAGTGAGAGATAACCAGAGGAGCCTCCCTCCTTCCATTCAGAAGGGTTTTCGGGGCTTCAGGCGACACGCAGGGTGAGAGACGACAACATCGTGCAAAGGTCTTGCGCTACTTTGCAGCGACTTCTCGTATTCCCTCAGTCTTGTCAATCTTTCGCCTAATATTTGGAAGAGTTATTTTTTCATAGAGAGCCAAGGGAGAGGAGTAGATTTTAAACTACACCACTAACCTAACTTTAATATAATAATACCGATTATGTCATGAATTAAAATAAACATATAATATGTACTTTGTAAATAGCTTTAAATTCCTCGAACAATTTACCAAACAACAAAAAAATACGCAGCTTTACTGATGATATATGCAAGATATGTAAATCCATTCATAATTTATATGGACTAGTTTAGTTATATTACCCATATATAATTCAAATAAAGATTTTACTAAATTATTAATTAGCTTCTAGCCTGGTAAGTTTTTTTCTAGCAGGCTAACAAGTGGTTATTTATTACTACTATGTTCGATTAATGATCATGGTACCATACATATTTTTTAAATGTTTTATTGAGTAATTTTAACGAACACACCATTTGTTTATTTAATTTTAATTGATCAGATAAAAAGTAGATGGGTATCTATGATATGAATAGTAAAGACTTTTGTATTTATTTTCTTATAGATTTCTTATAATTAAAGCTCGAGTGGAAGATATTGTCAATATCGCTTTGGTAAAAGAAACCATTCAGAATTAAAATGTTTGTACATAGCTACACGATACTCTAGTACGGGCCGCACGCATTACAGCCATAAATGCAGAAGGTTGCATGTTCAAATCACGTCGGGGTCACGAATTCCATAGGTGAGTAATACTGGAGTTCACGTTTGGAGCGTGCTAGCTGCCCGAGAGTTCTAGAAGCTGTGTGAAAGCCGGCGGGTTCTCGTCGCAAATCTTAATGTTTACAGGCTGTAATGCGCGCGACCCGTACTAGAAAGGCTTTAATCGTATTTGGTGGCCAGATATAAATAGTACTTCCCTACAATCCTCTTCCCTATCTCACATTTTACATCCCCACTCACTTCAACCTCACAACAAGATACCCCAAATATCGGGGATGCCATAGTCCCACTGGCTCCGGACAGTTTGGGGCACTGAGTTTAATAATATCTTGTTATCACAGAAAGCTATCACTTTGTGTTGTCACATATTATTTAATGTTAAAAATACAATTTTTTGAACTACGTACCATTTTTTGCCCTTTGCTGTTACCATGGAGGTGCCGTTGCCGTGGGAATTTTAAAAGCGCCCTATTAATTAAATTAAGGCCATTATTTTAATGACAGCATTCACGTGACATTCTTGACATATGTTATCTGGACAATCGATAGCCAACTAATAAGCTAGTTGGTCTGATGTCGGTTGTAGGTTATAGGGACAATAAACATGAAAAAGCTCTTATGAATCATATTTTATTTTAGCAACCACTTTGCGTTTTTTTTTAATATTTGTATGTAATTTAAGATTGGATCATTGTAATTAACCGAGAACAATAATACATACATATCCTGCTACCCGTCACAGAACAGACACTGCCTAGTCAGGGGAGTGATGTCGATGGCCCATCGCACACATAATATGTTAAGTCCCCTGAGCCAAACGCGAAAAAAATTTTTGACGCCCCTTGTCAAAACCATTAGAAGCCTTTAGATAGGTAATTAGTGACTGATCTCTGTAGTCAATAATATTCGTATGAATTTTATTTTTGTGAAAAATACTCTTAAGAGCGATGTGTTAGGGCTGTTACGTGTCAGGTGTTAACAACGCCTTGGCGCCTTGACTATTCGGCGCCCGGAGGTGTGCTCCGATTGCGCCCGCATAGGGCCGGCCCTGTGTTAAGTGCAGTTTTACGTGAAAAAAAATCCGTATTTTGAAAAGCATTTATCTAGATTATTTTCTGTAAATAAATGTTTCATAGGAAATTTGAAAGGAAAAAAAGACGATATTTACATTCATTTTGTTGCTTAAGATTAAACGCGATGTTCATATATGGCGGTAATTTAATTATTTTTACTAAAATACGCTTTTTGCAAGTTATTGGTTTACAACATTTAGACAAATTATTTGTTTGCGCCCGTGCGTACGTAATATGAAATTGAATAAATAGTTTAGTCCGTTTAAAAACTCAATTCTTTCAAGAAAGGCATACAAGTACAATATTGTACCGATGATTCAATCCAATATTATATTTGTATGCCTTTATTGAAACAATTGAGTTTTTAATAACAAAAATAATAATAAGTGTTTAATTATCTTTTTTTGTAACGAATGGATGTAATGATAACTCACAGTGATCTCCCGTGCTGAGGATTTAATTTACATATTATTAAAATTTAGTAGTATGGATGATATAAAGTAATTATAGATATATTCAAAGGTGTTTTTTTTTTCTGAAATAATTATAAATATATTACAAGGTGTTTTTTTTGTTCAGTTGAGTGGTTTCGGTTTCAGTCTGTTGGTGTCAGTATATTGTCTTTTTCTGATCTCCCTATGTTTTGTATCCAGCTTTATATTTGAGATTAAATGTTTAACTACTGTTTTGAGTTTTGAATGAGAGTTAGGTTTTTTGCCGAAATGTTGTGTTTGTAGTTGCTTTTTGGATATGTTTTTGATCCCAAGATTCTAGTGTTTCGAATATATACAAGTATGTTAGTTGTTGTTTCTTGTGTTTCGTATTTGTGAATGTATAGAAGTATTGTTTTAGAAGAGTTGTTTAAGAGTTTTTATGGTGACACAACTGTTTATTGATATTGATCTTGTATAAGTACGGGCGCAAATTAATTAATTGACTAAGCGGGAAGTGTAAAGGGGTGACTGAAGGTTTATTAGCATAATAGACGAATCTGAAGCTGTTGTTGACTTAGCGAAACCTGCTAATCTAGAAATTAGCTATAAGCAATTCACTGACATGACATAGCACATTATCACCGGACTACGGGAGTGTCTCAAAATAAATTAGTAAACACCGATTGGAGTAATCTCCAGACAGCTTTATCATTAAAAATAAATTAAGACAAAAGGAAAAAAAACAAATAGCCACGCAAAAACACCAAGGACAATAATGTCAAAATAACTTTGATATTATACGGAATTAACTCAATATCTTATTCGAACACGATGAATCCTTATTAACTCCTTTTGGGAGATATGTATTCTTCATAGGCCATGAGCATTTGCAGTATTTCTTCCGTAGTCTTTTTGGGAGATATATCTCTCAGCCTGACACGATCTCACAAAAGTAATACTATCTCATTTTGTATTAGCGTGAGAATTATTTAACCAGTGTTAGAAAGAGAGGTGTAAGCGTAGAGTCACTAAGGAATACACTCGTCGAAAAGGACAAACAAATAAAGTGTCTGGAAGTCAGATTGGCGGAAGTTGATCAAAGATCACTAGAAGATTCACTGGAGTTTGCCGGCCTCATTCCAAAAAATGACGAGCAGCCCTCTGATGCTATAAAACGGGTGGCTTCAATTGCAGGAGTGGACATAAAAGGAGAAGATATAGTGGAAGTGAGGAGGATACCTGATAAACGACCGGGAGTCCCCCCAAAAATACATATTAAACTAAACAATAGACAAAAGAGATACCAACTTCTTACAAACAGGAAACTTTTAAGCTCAGCCACCGCGCAGGATCCAGAAAGTCAACGAATCTACATCAGCGAAATTCTCAGTCCTCATTACAAAGACCTTCTATGGAGGACAAAATCAAAGGCGAAAGAAAGGGGATATAATTATGTGTGGTACAAAGATTCAAAAATTATGATTAGAAAAAAAGAAGGAGAAAAAATCATCTACATTAAACACGCTGATGACCTGTTAAAAATGGTTTAGATGCTTCTGGAGAGCTCTAACGTCGGTTAGTTATTGGCCCGATCACCCTTCATAATCAAACGGTAAGGAGAAACTTTACATTTATTGTTTCGAACTACAACAATAATTATCCACTTCGGTAATTCTCTATCTGCAACTAGGGTGAAACTCCCGGTAACTGCCACGGACAGTGAGCTCCCATAAACATATAAACTATTTTTTTAAATTTTCGTATAATTATTATATCAACATGCCTTTCTCAATGGAATTTTTTGATGAGGAATTACACAACGAAAAACCTTTCTTACGCAACTTCAGATACTAATATGTGTAAACGCCTGATTGGAAACTCTGCCAATACAAAAATTATGTACCAAAACATAAGCTCTATAAATAAAAACTTTGACGAACTCTTAATTCAACTTCACCACATAGATATTGTTTTCGACATAATCATTCTGACCGAGTGCTGGTTGTCAAACACATATACACCTAAAATCATAAAAAATTACACATCACACAATTCAACTACGTTTGATAATCAGAACGATGGGATTGTTGTTTACACAAAAAATAATCAAAACTTCACAGTAACCGAACTAAAAATTCAGGATGCAAGTTGCACACAAATAGAATACAACAATGATACAGTAATCCTCGCTATATACCGCTCGCCATCGACTCGTAACATCACGCCATTTCTAAACAGTCTTAGTTGCACACTTTCAAATCTTTCCAATACCAAAAATATCATAATAATGGGCGATCTAAATATTAACATACTACCGAGCAACCAACACCACCAAAGCCAAGACTATATCAACATGCTAGAATTTCATGGATTAGTGAGTACCGTTAACTCACCAACAAGAACGACAAATGGATCTATATCATGCATTGACCACATTATGGTAAAGTCAAAAAAACCATCTAAAAGTATCGTCTACAAATCAACTATCACGGACCATTATTCAACTATCTTTGCACTACAAACAGCTATCCAAATAAATAAATGTAGCCAGCCTTTAGCATACAATAAAATCAACTTTCAAAATATAATAACCAATTTAAAGAACAAATCATGGCAAGAACTCTTCCAAATTAAACAATCGGAGGACGCATGGATATATTTTATTAACTATTTGAAAAACGAATTACACCACCATACCCTGACGATGACCAAAAATATAAGTAACAAATTGAAACCCTTGAAACCATGGATTAACCACTCCATTATAAATTGCATTCACAAAAGAAACACGCTACACAAAAAAACCAAAGAAAATCCGTATGACCAACTAACATTCAACTATTATAAAAAATATAGAAACATGTGCTGTAACGTCATCAGAAAAGCAAAAGAAATTTACTACTCAGAAAGAATTAAAGAAAGTAACAATAATCCCAAAAAATTATGGGAAATACTTAGAGAAGCCACAAACTCGCAAACTACAAAAGAGAAACAGAGCATAAATAAACTTTCTATTGATGGACATATTGTTGAAACCACAAAAAATCCTAAGCTCGTTGCTGATCATGTAAACAATTTTTTTATGAATATCGGTCCAAATCTTGCTTCTCAAATTGCCCAGAGCGGAATCACCCAATCTACCGATACAGTGGTTCAAACAAATAACATAAATACAAAATTTCTATTCCAAACTGTGTCACAGGAAGAAATTCTCAAAACAATTAATTCTCTAAAAAACACTTCTTCTGCTGGACCAGACGAAATTTCAACGAAAATTCTTAAAACGCTGTCTTCGGAGATTACATTGCCACTAGAATACCTTATAAACCTAAGTATTACACAGGGCTACTTCCCCTCTAACCTAAAACAAAGTATCGTAATTCCCATCTACAAATCTGGAAACAAGTCAGATATCAATAACTATAGACCAATTACTTTACTGAATAGCTTGTCTAAAGTTTTTGAAAACCTTATTAATACACAACTTTTAAAATTTATCGAGAGCCATAAAATACTTTCAAAAAAATCAATATGGTTTTCAAAAAAACAAAAGTACCTCAGATGCCATTGCCAGGGTGACAGACTTCATTGTAAAAAGCCTTGATAAAGGAAATAAATGTATAATAAAAACACATAAATTTGTTTTTGACCACGATAGTTTTATTTTCACTCTACCGGTTTCGGAAGATCCCTTCCTTCGTCAGGAGAATATTCCTGACGAAGGAAGGGATCTTCCGAAACCGGTAGAGTGAAAATAAAACTATCGTGGTCAAAAACAAATTTATGTGTTTTTATTATAAATTATGATGAGCCACAAAGTGAATGCTTTTTACAATTACGAAATAAATGTATTTCAATCTTTTTAGACCTCTCTAAGGCTTTTGATACAATATCACACTTTAAACTAATTAAAAAACATGAAAAAATCGGCATCACGGACAAAGAGCTAAACTTCTATAAAAGCTACCTAAATGGACGCAAACAACAGGTTAAAATACATAATACCCTCAGTAACCAGCGCTCAACTGACTATGGAATTCCACAAGGAAGCGTATTGGGACCAACTCTGTTCTTACTCTATATAAACAACTTTTGCAACCTTGAAATTGAGGGAAGCATTGTTAGCTTTGCCGACGATACTGTCTTACTGTTTGAAGGCAACAACTGGTCAGCTGTATTTAAAAAAGCTGAAAAAAATATTAACTTAGTTAAAAAATGGTTAGATATAAACACGCTTACCCTTAACACGAAAAAAACAAAATATATCACTTCAAGCATCAATACTGCAGGCCAACCTAATGATGATTACTCCATAAAAATACATAACTGTACGAATTTCAATGTACCTATGCAATGAGTGCCCCTGTATAGAGCGAACTCCACAGATGAAGTACCTCGGCCTCACCATTGACCCATACCTCAAATGGAATATACATACTCAGATCATTGCGAATAAAATTAGGAAAACAATACATTTCTTCAGATCCGTAAGGAACTTCCTTAACTTACAAATTCTAAAAACGATTTATTTTGCATTAACCCAATCTATCATTGAGTATGGTATCATTGCATGGGGAGGGGGTACTTCATCAGCTCAAGATCCTGTTGAAAAGGCGCAGAAAACAATTATGAAAAGTATTCTCAAACTTCCTCAAACTGCAAACAGTAACTTAATTTTCAACATAATGAGAGTATTTGATGTTCGACAGATCTATGTAAAAACTATCCTCATGCATCTCTTTAAAAACAAACACGTGCTTTACGAAAAAAAAAACTAACTTTAGATTTACGCGTAATTCAAACAAAGACATGTTGCAAGTTCCAGCACTTTCTTCCACCTTTGGTCAACGTAGCTTTGGCTACTTTGCCACAAAGATCTTCAACATGCTCCCGGAAAATATTAAAGAGAGTCAAACACGGAAAGAATTTAAAAAAATGTTAAAATTTGGATTTATTCAAATGATCGAGCCTACACTGGTGCCCTCACCCAAACGCCTTGTCATTGACAGTTATTGCAGTATGTACGGTGCTAAAACTTACTATATACGTATTGTGTAAATGCAAACAATAATGAAAAGTAACCAAATGCCTTGTCACAGTGAGTTATTATAGTATGTATTGTGTTTAAACTTATTCTATCTGTATCTTCAATATGTAAACAATAATGTAACCTAAAATAATGGATTGCTGTATGGGAACCCATATTAAACATTTACATATTAGCAAACCATAGACTAAATGGAGAAATAATTAACTAAAAATTCTGCCTCAATACAGGTTCGCCTAGTGAGGCAGGTTATGCACAATCTAAAATATAGTATATTATGCCATTTCTATATAACACTCTTACATTCATATATATTTTTTCTTATATTAGAAACTGCCGTATTATTGTAACATTATTCTTCCAACAATTTCATTGTTTCTAACTTACATATAATTATACAACTTACTAATGATATATTATATATATTCTGTAATTTTTTGATGAAATAAATAAATTAAAAAAAAAAAAAAAATGAGTAAGATTAAGAAAGGGACGCTTAGATAGTTTGGGCTTGTAGAGCGAATGAGCGAAGAAAGGAGTGTAAGGAGAATAAATGTCGCAAATGTGAATGCTAGCATTGCCCGAGGCGGACATGGCACGATCAAATGAATCTGATACTTGAGTCGGGCCATGTCAAGAGTCAGAATAAAGAAGAGTATGTATGAATGTGAATGAGGCAAGGAGTGTGTGTCAAGACCGATTTGTTTGGCGGTCCGTCCTCTCTGCCTACCCCTGCGGAGAAACGTGCGTGACGGTTAGGTAGTTAGTTAGAAAGAAACTTTACTACATTAATTTTAAAGTAAGCCTCACTTTTTTCAGAACCAAAATACCTTACCTTAACCTCAATGAACAGCCTAAAACCTTGCGCCGCAAGAAGCGAATAAATTCATCTGACGATTTAATAAACTAAGCTCTTTCGTACTCTGGTATTAGTCAACCTGTGCATTAATTACTCCAATTAAGAATGCATTTGTCACACTGTCTATCTGGTAACATTCCCATGACGTTATCGTTCAAAAAGTGATTTATAAACCTTCTGGCTTCTATGGGGCGAATCACAGTGCGGCGCGTGTATCTGACGCTAGGGGGAGGTTCTACTCGTATATAGTCTCCATTCTTAATCATTTGTTTTACTACTCAAATTAAGAAAACTTTCTCTCTCGTATTTGAGTTTGAATGGTTTTTTTAATGGCAACACGAAAATGGTTCAATTGAAAAAGTATGTACCACATCTAAGGAAATTTAATATTCAAACTAACTGTAGGCTTAGGAGGCCCTGAGAAAATTAATTTACCTCATCTACCCTATGTAATCTTTAAGGATGTTGTGTGGAGGGTCTTTTTAAGAAAGGTATGGAGAGTTCAGCAAAGGAAAAAGGTATGAGCGTGGGTGGGAATCTAGGGATCACTCTCCCGGCCTGGCAGGTCACGCAGCTGGTGGTCAAGAGCATCATGAACACACCTCGTCTGATGAACCCGGGCACCCCTGCTAAATAACCTTACGTAGCGAACCACGTATGGCAGAGGTGTCAGTTATCCAAAAAACGGTTCCCAGGGTCTCGGTATTCAAATCCGCCTCCCAAATAGAAATAATACGAATATTTTTTTGGAAATACAGGGTTTTCCAATAAGAGGTGTTATTTTGATATTCAACCGTAAAAGAACAATGGTTTCGTTGCTTGTGTGGCACGTAGCGCCTTCTTGTTGAAAGTAAACGTTGTCCAAATCAATACCATCCAATTCCGGTCATAAAAAATCATTAATCATCTCTCGATAGCGCAATCCATTCACCGTAACTGTTGCTCCAGCCTCATTTTCGAAAAAGTAAGGTCCAATGACTCCGCCGGACCATAAACCGCACCAAATAGTCACACGTTGAAGATAGACAGGCTTTTCAACAATATCTCTTGGGTTTTTTGAGCCCCAGATGCGACAATTTTGCTTGTTGACGAAGCCACCGAGGTGGAAATGGGTCTCATCACTCAAGATGATTTGCATTTGATTCACTCAAGTGAATTTTAATGCGTTGTTGGAGCTTGTATCGTTCCATTTTTATTAATGGCGTAGTTTCTACTTGTCAAATATCAACAAATGACAGCTTCAAAAGTAACATCTACCGAAATAGCGGGCTATTCAAAATAACACCTCTTATTGGAAAATCCTGTACAATTTGATTCAACTTAATTACTATAAAAGACAAATATTAGCGTTCAGGCAAATTTGCAAACTTGTATGGGATGACTGACATTTTGTTATGTCAGTATTCCCGATATTTCATATTAAATATAAAATAGGTTTTAAGGCAAGTTTTTTTTATATCAAAAAAATATTTGTAACGTCATTGTTCGAACTAGTTGTTGTGTTTCACTCAGCATGGAAAAGATTTTTGTCTGATTTTTTAAATGTATACATAGGTAGGTACCTACAAAAGAGATTTTTAATAACGTCTTAATAAAAAAATAAAAAATTATAAAAAAAAAAATTATATAAAAAAAAAAAAAATTAATTAAAAATAATACTATGCAGAAGAAACGCACAAAAACGTAAAAGGTGAGTTACCATTCATCCAGTCCAATACCGAACTGTCAAAATTGAGTAAATCATAACTTCGCATTTAGGACGGGTTGGTTTGGAGAATTTAAACAACTCATCAAATTTCAACCCTCATTTACAGGTTCTGAGGAAGTTCTGTTATTATATCACTATATGCTAGCTACTTGACAGAACTGAAATAATAACAGAACTTGAAAAATCTTTCACAGAACTTTTGAAATTTGAAGAATTGTTCAAATTCTCCGAAACAACCCGGTAAAAATCAGTGTTGCCAATGAAATGATAAATTTGAGTGCAATTTTATTAAACTTTTCGATAAGCATAACAAATTTCCCATGTCAGTGGAATGGAAAAGTTGGTAAGTAATGTGAAATATTCCAGCATAATGCCTAACATTATTCAAGTTTAATGAACTTTTAATTCAAAATTGGAACTACTTATCTTATTAGACAAGCGATAAAGTTGGTGCGAAAATAATTTTATCAACAAATAATTCTTTATTCGAAATGCGTACAGATGCTTTAAAGAATTAACCCGATAAACATAACAACTTTCCCATGTCGGTGACATGGGAAAGTTGGTTAGTTATGTGAAATATTCCAGCATAATGCCTAATATTAAAATAATTTGATAAATAAATAATTCTTTAATAAAAATAAAACAGTTATTTTGTTTAAAAAAGACCGACCGGTTTCGTTGCATCATCATTACTTTAGAGTTTACTTATATATCACATTTCAGATACATTATTTGTTCATGGGCACAGCTCAAATTTTCGAATTTTACAAACGTCAAAATTTTATAAAAGCATAATTTTTTGGATATTGTGAAGTTTTAAAATTGTTCACGTAATTTTTTTCTAAAAAAACTTTCTGGAAAAAAGGAAAAATTTTGCTCCGAAATTATCGGAAAATGGTAGTGATTTTTTTACAAAAACCTTAATCTTTTTGATTTTGTTACGTTAATTTTGAATTTTTTTAAAACTGCAAAATTGGACAAAATTGCTCGGAAAATGGGTCGGGAAATTGTATAAACGTTTTTGTAACTGAGAAATACTAAGTTTTGTATATTTTCCATTTGACATTCTCTCATCGGGGAAAAAAAATTCGACAGTTCTTTTAGAAAATAACAGGGGGCACCACTTCCGTTTATAACAATCCTAAACTGTACAGTCAACATAATTAATACTATCAGATTATGTTTAAAAGACAAGATATAATATATATAGACGCCACCCGGTAGGAAATTTAGAATTTAATAATACCTTTCCTGTATAAATAACGTTGGTTGTTTTCAGTTGAAAAAAAACAAAAAGCCATAATTGTTGAATAAAATATGTACTAGTATTTATTGAATTATTTGGCGGTTAAAAATAAGCCGACGTAACACAGTGGTTCTGTGCACCTGACCGGCAATCAGAAATTATTTTTTCTCTGAAGTTTTTTTCAATTTATACTTGTGTTTCAGCCTAATAATTATTGCTTATAATAATATGTTATTTATAATGTTTTTCGGAAATATCTCATCAAATGAATCACCTAATGGACTAATTAAATAAATAAATTTTTCGTCCGCATTACAAGCGCGAAAACAACATGTCCGATAATATGTAATACGTACTGACTGATAGCCCATAGCTCGATATTGTTTTTATCAATATCGTTTGCCTTGACATTCAAAGATAAGAAAATAACTTTGTATATCAAATGAAGTGGTACATATTTATATTTTTATAACGGAATGGCATGTACCCGGCGTTGCTCGAGCTAGTAAAATAATGATATTTGATTTATTGATGTCGTGCTCTTCGGCCATACAAATTTAGAACCTAGTAGATAAGGGACAAAAGGCAAAATGTTTAGGAAACACAAAATAACGTCTTTCTCTTTTTTGACCGAGCGTAACAAAGCCTTGTTTTAACATGGCCGTTTGGCATTTCGTCTGTCTGTAAATGTCTTTGTACGTTCCGTTTCTGTTTCGAATGGTAGCGGTTTTAATGGTTCAGTTTCAGTAAAGATTCGTTTCTTAGGTATGTAAATTTGGACTTTATTATTTGCATTTTTTCAATATGATGGTACCTGCCTGAATAATGTTTGAAAAAAAGAATTGTAATTGAGATTGTAATAATTATCATAGAAATTTTGGTTATGATTTATTAAATTAGAGAAAATTAGAAACATACTTTTTAGGATGCGAGGTCTACTGTCCACAGAGCTAAAATATTATTTGTTATTCTATGGTTCTACGGTATGCAGATTAATCTACTTATTAGTCATACTAATAATGATAGCATCGGTAGGTACAGGCAGGTACCTACCATAGTCAACCAAATTGATATACAACTAACATGAAATCCTGGTATCATTTTGGCGAGCTGGAGGCAAACCACGTAACCATATTTTGGTCACCAGGAGGGTTAGAAAATGCTTTGAGTAATCTACGACATCAGTCGTACGTTGAACGCCGAGGAGCGCACATTAAAATAACCAGAACCTGCGCAGAATAGTAAGATACGCTAAAGTAAGTAAATTTTCTGAGCAAGAATGAACTGCCTTTAAATAGGGTTGCGTAGCGATGCTGAAATGTGTGAGATGGGTAAATTTTAACACATTTGTAAAAGTACCTAAAAAAATATTAAGTTTTGGAAAAAAGCCCGAACTTTTATTCACCCGTTTTGGGATTTGTAGTTAAGTTTTTCACACAGTCAGCAATTTGCGCACTGTTGTGAAAAGGACTAGTAATTCGTAAGTAGATGTCATTTTCGCGGACTAATTGGTGATATTACAATGCGAGTTGCCTCTGATTATTGACAAATTACAGAAAGTAATTTGTCAATAATCAGAGGCGGTCACGTGAGCCACGTCCCCTCAGCGCTCCGCGTAACGTGGATTGTTCCCCTTTATCTGAAGGGCTAATCTATCAATTTGAATGTCTATGGTACATACATTAACTAAGGGCACAGAAAATTTATAAAATATTGTATCTATCTTGAAAAAATGCAAGTTGGGTAAGTCACCGCGGGAATTATAAAGGCGCCCTTAAAAATAATTATAAAAAGTAATAAATTCAACTAAGGAAAATGGCGAGCAACCAAACTAAGCAACAAAGATTACGTTGAAAGGATTACGTTGTGTGTATTTAGCATAAATGCTTCGGAATAGGAGCGAACATTAAAAAGTAATAAAGTAAACTAAGGAAAAGGGCAAGCAACCAAACTAAGCAACAAAGATTACGTTGAAATGATTACGTTGTGTGTATTTATCATAAAGGCTTCGGAAAAGGAGTGAACATAAAAATATTACGATGTAATCATATTATTTTTCTTATTGACGGATGTTTAAAGTGCATTTTTCGTGTGAATGTCATTTAAGTGTTCACTTTCTCAAAAGAGATAACTCGGATAACCTATGGACATCGGTTGACCATAAAGGGAAATATTATAACAAAATAACTCTTATCTGAGACGGCTGGTCATTTTTTTTTGTAGAGATTTTTGGTTACATTTTATAGTTAAATAATAAAAAATATAACTTTGTATCGAAAATTTCATTTTCATTATCCTATTGATGCCAAAATAATCCTTAATTTCGATGATTTGTATAGCCCCGTTTATGTGCAAAATCACCTCAAGCTTAAGGATGATTTCTATCAATATAACTAGCTATTCTAGGAAAATTATTCATGGTAGAATTTATATCATTACCATAAATATATAAACAATTGTTAAGACATATATGATTCGAGATTTTCACGGCCAAAATTATTATGGTGATTTATTTTGGGGTATTATGCCGTGTTGCACTATCTCCTTTTTGGAAAAAGTTTCGGACAGCATTACAGTGTCCATAATCCAAACATCTGCCCTGATGATGGACACTGTAATGCTGTCCGAAAAGTTGGCTAAAGAAGGAGTTAGCGCAACATGGCATAATCATTTTAAATCTGGTAAGACAGTATAATTTACGAAAAGATAATCATAAAAAATTAACAATTCTAAATTAAATTTTCGCGGACTCTAGCGACAATACTTAGCCAGTTTGCCGCACCAAATATTTCTTAGTTAGGTTTGGTTATCTTCATCTTAGAATTGAGCTCAAATTCAGAATCACGGTGCCATCAACTAGATTGTGTTTAAATTTTTTCTCTAACAGCACGTACAAAGTTAAATCCAATCATGGTGAATGCATTACCGTGAAGTTCTAATGACGATTGTTCCAGAAAAATTAGCTAGATACTGCCAATCAATCATCAAAAACGCTAATTTCGGTATTATGTCTGACTGTAACTCTATTTTTTATTTCTTTATTCATTGAAATGGTTACTAAAATTATTAGGAATGTTTAGACCACCAAGCTAGGCACATGCCCGTGTTATGGTGGTTGATTATACGAGTATATACAGTACATTAGAAGAATATATCAAGTATTAAATATAGAAGAAATTAAGAGAAATATAAAATAATAAAGTTTAAAAGAAAATAAGGAGTATAGAGTTTTGAAGAATATAAGAAGAATATAATTTTAAAAAAATATATAATTTCAATTAACGAATTCAATGTTTTACCTGTAAGAAAAATAATAGACGGACCTACATTCGAATTTGCTCTGGCAGGCCTAGAAAATTGATTATTATTATTATTTTTATTATTTCTGATAAACGTTTTACTAAAATTTCAGATGTTTCTAGAAGTTAGTAATTCATCACCTAGACAAATAAAATACGCTATTTTTTTAGATGAAAAACGTTTTACAAAATTTTGAAAACCGTTTGACTAGTACTATTACTGTACTAGTAAAACGGTTAGTGCACAAACTTCGGGAGGTGATTCTACATTATGGTAAAAATACAGAAGATGAATAATTTTTTTCGAAATTCTTCCTTTTTTCCCATACTAAAATATTTTTCAACAATTCAACTTTTTACCTTAAAACTAATACTTCTAAATTCATGTAGAATCACCCCCCGAAGTTAGTGCACTTTCCCCCCGGACACCCTGTATTTATTTATTTTATTTTATTTGGTAAAATATTTTTTACATTTTAAGTTTTCCAGTAATGTATGCCTCACTGGGTGGCTTGCCCGTGCTGAGGCCTTCATTTTATAATATGAAAATATATTCAACAAAATACATTTAAAGAGAAAATAATACATTTAAAATTAAAAATACATAATAATATATTTAAAATTAAAAAATAATACATTGAAAATAATCTTGTGTGTTTGTGAGTGATGTGTGTTTATATTGGTTTTGTGTGTTACGTGTAGGTTTTGTTTTTATTTTATGCTATGACATTTTGGTAATATTGTCTTTTTTGTTCTTTAATCCATTTTGTAATTTTGTGTGTGAATTTATTTTTATTTTCCTCAATTTTAATTTCAAATTTTACACTGTTGAAAGCTTTTATAGCATGGTATTGGTAGTGTCTTTGTCCAAAGCTTGAATTTACTGTATAAATGTATAAATAACTTACATCCGTAGTGATCGTTCTAAAAAAATAAAATATACACATGTATTTAAAATAATGTTAATAAATCGTTCTGAATACATAAATGACTTTCAATTCTTTTCATTAGTATCCCACCATTTCATCAACTTCTAAATACATTATAGAAAATTTTCTACAATTTTTTAATAAAGTTCTTTAAAAAAATTTCGGGGGTGGACTCTATTTCACCGGTGGTTACGGTTTACCCCTCCCCAGACCTAACAGGAGACAACCTCGTAGTCTGCAGCACCGGCGGACCCATTTTTATTCAATAAACATAAAAATAGGTTCTATACATGTTCTTATGTACTCGTGAACAAGCCAATTTAAAAAGGTAGAATACACAAGGGAACTGAATATTTCGTATTTTTTAAATACATACTTCACAAGAGTCCCAAATGGCTTTGTTGGAATCATCTTTTTCTCTCTCGATATATAATTTGTTGGAATCATCTTTTTCTCTCTCGATATATAATTGGTTGGAATCCTCTTTTTCTCTCTCGATATATAATTTGTTGGAATCATCTTTTTCTCTCTCAATATCTAATTTTGGTGATGTTTTTCCAGACATAATTTGATTTTAGTGAAAAACATTTGCATAGAAGGAAATTCTTTTATCCTCGCAACGCGCAGTCCGTTTCTGAAAATTTTCCATCGTGAATTACAGTAGAGTTACTGGTGATAAAATACAAGTCCTGAACACCTACCACACTTCACAGGAGTACCAATTGCCATATTGACGCTAATATTATTTGAATCATCTTTTTCTTTCTCTCACTATATCACTTTTGGCACGTTTTTTCAGTTATGATTTGATTTACCTTGGTGAAAAACATTAGCATAGACAAATTCTTTTATTCTCGCAAGACACAGTCCGTTTCTGTAATTTTCCTTCTAATTATGAGAAAAGATTACTGTTGAATTACCTAGTGCTTGACCTAGTACCTACTAGTAAATAACTGCAAGCATTACGCATGCATAAAATGCTACACTTCGTCTTAGAAAAACGCGAGGCGGGATGCGCCATTGGTCTACAGTACCTAAATACGGCCCTGAGAAGGATTATTTTATTCCACGAAGAAGCTGGCGTGAATAATTAAAGACGAGTCCCGTTACATACGTCCGTTGTTTTGGAAACCGATCTGAACGGAGTATAAAATATTCGACGCTGGGTAGGTCTTTTGCCCGTGCCTGGCCGCCGGCCGCCATCTTTACGAGGACACCTTTATGACCATAGATAAAATGCCGAATTGATGCTTTTAAGAGAACGAGAAACAGGGTTGTATCAACTGCGTGGCTGGCAGAATGTAGCTTGTTCAAGATTAAAATAAAATAATGTGACACTTTTATAAGTAATATTTTTAAACCAAAAATGATAAAAATACATTTTTATTAAGTTATTGTTGCAGTTAAAGAGTGATTCTTCAAGTCTGTTTTTTCGCACTTTTCACGGTGAAATATTTTCCGAAATGTTGATTATTTTAAAACTCGTTGCGGGCGGATTCAATGATGTCAGAGTGTAGCCGGAGTGTAAGAATTTAGTCGATTACATTTTTAAAGATCGATTTATTAATTGTACGAATACTCATGTACAATATTATAACAATAATACTGATTACAGTTCGAATCGACGCCTGTAACTTATTCACTAACCCGTTTTTTTTTAGATATTTTTCACAGACAACAAACAATCTAAGAGTCTTTTTGGGAGATGTACGTATATCCCAGTCTGACACGTCTCATAAAAGTTACGCTATCTCATCTTGTATAACGCTAAAAAATATTATTTAAACAGTGTTAAAATACTGCGCTTTCAGTTTAAATTTTTTGCCGTAATCGCTCCAAAAAATTTCAAAATAATTCTACGAAACATTTTTTCGCAAATCATTATTTTTTTTTACAAAACAAAGTGAAGTAGAAATAACTTTATAACACCTTTGTCTAATTAATTTTGTGTTGTTTCGTGTAAACTTGTAGTTACAGTTTAAACGATAAAACCATCACCCTTTATCTTCGTTTGCCTTCAAAATTTTAATATTTATAATTGCTTTTATTTGCTTTCAAGAACAGTATTTAATTTTGAAATACGTTCGAAAACAGCAAACTTACCTGAAATTGTGCAATCCTCATTCTGACAGTTGGTAGATGAATGGAGAGTGATTACAATCCATCTGCCAGCTTGACAACATAATCAAGCAATATTTTATGCTCGTAATTTTTACACGGAGAAAACTTAACGATATTAAATATTGCTAATTTATTGAAAATCTGGTCAAATCATTCGTATTCCTGTTGAAAACGTGACTGCAGGCCTCGAATGAATTGACAGGTTTCCTAAAAAACTGTCGGTAAATTACGAATATGTTATTATGTTATGATGTTATTATTTTCCTAAAACAGTGCTCCTCCGTATTGTCTAAACCACTAACCATTTTATTTAACCACCTACTATCCTCTGGATATTTTCCCGTCTACTGGAAATCCAGCTATATTATTCCAATATTTAAAAAAGGTGACGAGACTGACATTTCAAACTATCGACCAATATGCATACAATCTGTATTACCCAAAATCTTTGAATCTTTAGTTTTGGAAGAAATATATCCCACACTAACAAAGTTAATAAATGACAAACAACATGGCTTCATTAGAGGTAGATCAACTACAACAAATTTACTACTGTTTCAAAACTATATATTGGAGTCTTTTTCTAAAAATAAACAAGTTGACTGTATATATACTGATTTTTCGAAAGCCTTTGATAAAGTGTCTCACAAAGTACTGATCCAAAAACTTCATGCTATAGGAATCAGATCAAATATGTTAAGCTGGTTAAGTAGCTACATATCTGGTAGAACTTTACTTGTTAAAATAAAATCTTTTTATCTAATCCATTTTTGGCCACTAGTGGCGTACCGCAAGGTAGTCATCTTGGCCCAATTTTATTTATTGTTTTTATAAATGACATAGTCAACTGCTTTAAAAATGTCAATGTACTGCTATTCGCCGACGATATTAAATTATATAAAGAAATAACCTCCTTAAACGACTGTCAAGTTCTTCAATCAAATATAGACATGCTAAATAACTGGTGTTCACAAAACAATTTATATTTAAATGTAGAAAAATGCAAAATTTTGACCTTTTCCAGAAAAAAAACATCACAATTTTTTGGCTATTCAATAATAAAACAAATTTAGAAAGAGTAAAGGAAATGCGAGATCTTGGCATAATAATGGATGAGAAACTAGACTTTACGGCCCACATTCAACAAACTGTGAATAAGGGTATGAAAACATTAGGTTTTATATTAAGAACAATTAAAAACTTTAAATCTTTACAAATCATAAAACTATTGTACATATCCCTTGTTAGAAGCCTGATAGAACATAACTCCATAGTTTGGTCGCCCTTCTACAATGTACATATTCATAATGTTGAAAGAATTCAAAGAAAATTTCTACGCTTCGTCAATTTTAAACTTAACATCCCTTTAGAACACATAAATTACCAGTCATTATTGAATCATTTAAATATTCCGACATTAGAAAACAGAAGAAAAATAAACGACCTAACCTTTTTATTAAAATTATTGAACTCTAAATTCGATTGTTGTGAACTCCTGCATTTAATAAATCGACACATACCTACACGAACAACTAGGCAAATATCAACATTTTACATACATACATCTCATTCCAACTATAGTTTTCACTCTCCAATACAACGTTTACACAGTCTTGGTAACAAATACTTAAATAATATAAATGTATTTGACAATAATTTGAACTTGACCAACTTTAAACGGAGTATGTGCGAACTATTTTTACCTAATTTGTAAACTATTGTTATATTTTCTTATTATCATTATGGTTGATTTTGTGGGTATTTGGCAGATTTTATATTTTTCGTCTCACTTACTCTATCCATACCTATATTTTTAAAATTCTTATATTTTATGTAACATATTTTGTCAACTCTGATATTTTTTATGTAACCTGTATTTTGTTAACACTGATTTTTTTTTTTAAATTTTTTATATGTAATCTGTATAACTAAAAAATAAAGATGTACATTATTATAGGTAAAAGCCCTATGGGCGTTTAAATAAATAAAAAAAAAAAAAAATAAAAAAAAAAATGATGTTCATAAAAATAATCACATAATATTTTCGCATTTCGTCCTTATATTTACTACGCTATCTCATGCGCACCCGCAAGCATCAAAACCTCCTAGATCACAAAGCCGGGACACTGAATCAAATCAGACTCCTAACTTGTATGGGACCCTATAAAAAATGTGTTTTTATTTTTAATTAACATAAAACATATTAAGATGTTTTAACAAATAAGAATAAAATTGAAAAAAAAAATAAAACGATTTTTTTTGCAAAATCCCATACAAGTTAGGAGGCTGCTTTGAATGAGTGTTCCGGTCTTGTGATCTAGGAGATTTTACAAAAACACATTTTCCGATATATTCTGAATACACTGATATTTCGTTGTGAAATGACGTGCAGTTAATTAATTTTTCTCCACATAGTTTTTAAATTTTGTCAGATTATGATATATTTATTTTTCTTGATTGACTAATAAATATGACTATTTATTTACTTACGTATAACGTGCATAGTGGTAATAAATTTTACTTAAATTAAATTCTTTCCTGCAAAAAAGCAATCGCTTCGATAAGGCATTTCAAACATGACTAACGTAGTTACGTGATGAGAAAGTGAGCCAGTTGAATAACACTCCCTCTAGCTAGCGCTGTCGGCCCAAAAATAGTACAACAATAACTTATCATTGGATAATTTAAGTTTTTTCTCTGAAAGTTCCTTAGGCGATATCGTCCCCGTGCAAACATTTTGTTCGTAAAAGTAATCACTTTTTGCTGTGATGACATTTTCGCAATGATTTGCAAATTTTTCTTATTGTAGATAAGGTTTCTTATCTTGAAAGAATTTAAAAAGCCTTGAACCTAAACGTAAATTCAAAGATATAACATTCTGTATAAATTTCTACCTGATCTGAGTCACATCTACATCTTAATGTCAGTTTACCTTGAGAACTCATCTTAAAGAGATTACAATTTTTTCATGGAGCTACATTTCCCAATTTGTCGAATTTCTCCAAAAAATGAGTTTTCATGAAAAGAACCAATTTTTCCAGTGTTCTAATAATACTAAGATTAGAAAATTGCCCAATAGAAGCACCCATCAAGACTTCTAATTCCCCAAGAGAATATGCATTTCCCCGAAAGGAGTGTTAATAAATGGCTACAAATGTTCACTAGTCTAAACAATAAGGTCACGTGTTTATTTCTTTATTATTTTCGAAACAAATATTTTATTATAATACAGGATTTTCTAATAAGAGGTATTATTTTGAATAGCCAGCTATTTCGGTAGATGTTACTTTTGAAGCTGTCATTTTTTGACATTTGACAAGTAGAAACTACGCCATTGATAAAAGTGGAACGATACACGCTTCAACAACGCATTGAAATTATTAAAATTCACTTGAGTGAATCAAATGCAAATCATCCTGAGTGATGAGGCCCATTTCCACCTCGGTGACTTCGTCAACAAGCAAAATTGTCGAATCTGGGGCTCGGAAAACCTAAGAGTTATTGTTGAAAAGCCTCTCTATTCTCAACGTGTGACTTTTTGATGCGGTTTATGGTCCGGCGGAGTCATTGGACCTTACTTTTTTGAAAATGAGGCTGGAGCAACAGTTACGGTGAATGGATTGCGCTATCGAGAGATGATTGATGATTTTTTATGGCCGGAATTGGATGGTATTGATCTGGACAACGTTTACTTTCCACAAGACGGCGCTACGTGCCACACAAGCAACGAAACCATTGATCTTTTACGATTGAATATCAAAATAACACCTCTTATTGGAAAACCCTGTAAATGAATGTTATTATAATAAATTATTTTATAAATAATTACTAGGGTTGGTAGTAATGATTTGCCTCTATGAAATATATCTGAAGTGATACATTTTATTTTATTTTTCCTCAAGAGCATTCCTTCGAGAGTTCTTTTTCCTAAAAGTAGCATTTTCACAAATTTAGCGTTCCATAATAATTAGAACCCTGAAATTCTAAGAATTGGTTTTTAAATTTAATAAAAATCATTTCATCAATGGTCAATGCATTTACGCAAAAGCAACATTACCCAAAAATTCTATTTCTAGTTGATTGGTGGTTAAAGTGATCAATGCACGAGCACCTGAATCCGTGACATTAAGGACGAGTTGTTTCAAATAATTTGAACAATTCATCAAATTTCACAGTTAATTTTCAAGGTCTGTGATAGTTCTATTATTATTTCAGTTCTGTGAAGCAATTGGCCCATGTTGATATAATAACATAACTTAAATAGGACTTTCACAGAACTTTAAAATTATCTTTGAAATTTGATGAATTGTTAAAATTTTCTCAAACTACCCGTTCTTAGAATACACTAGATAAATTCCCCGGCGTTACCCGGTATTACACAGAGTTTTGAAATTTCATGTAGATAATGACCTTTCTACTATTTTGAAGGTCAATTTGGCAAAATTTCATCAACCTCGGAATAAAACTGTAGATTTGTATAGAAATCAAATAAACGCTGCCTGCCCGCTGTATCTACCACGTACACTCTTCTTTATATATTATAGTTCAAAAGCTCGCAAAAATTCATTATGTTAAATAAAAGGCTGCACAGAAATGCGGTCCTATCGACGCGAATAACGAGTAACGACGAACCCCCGTACGAGGTCAAGTTCACTCTCAATACAAGCGGACTCCTTTACGGTCAATAATACATAAAACGGTTGTCTTGAATGGAGAGTGGTGGAAAAGAACGATAATAAAAAAAGGTACCTACACAACAAAGCAACCTCTTCGTTGATTCCGTACTCTGTCCGTAGCCGTCTGCTGTAGTACATCTTAAATCCCGAGCGGATCTAACGCGACTCGAGAGCTGAACGGCGCGGACGCTCTTTAGCAACACGTTTCTTATTTACGATCAATTTGTATCTGTGATTCATATTTTCAGCATTTTAGTGAATTTTGTAATTGAAAATATTAAAAAATATGTAAGTAGAAAAAAACATGCATTAAAACTTTTTAGGAGAGATTTGTTTATGTGATTTTCGCGCGTTGATGTTTAGTGGAACATAATAATTTGCCTTATTAAAAAAAAAAAAACTAATATTCTCACGAACTATTTGTTATTATTGCGTATTATTATATAAGGCCTGTCTTAATACAGTACCTCCTGTGTTACAATCGATCTTAAATCTACTTTTATCAGGGTCTGAAATAAAATTCTTTCAGCAAGGAGAAAAAAATCTGTGATTTCACCATTAAGTATATTCACTGTCAATTTGACTGTCCTAGAACGGGAGACCTTCCCAGTTGGACACTCAAAATCTGTGCTGTAATATTTTTGTAACAAACAAATAAATAAATAAATTCGCATATAACTCGCACGTTCAACCGTAGTAAATGCAGAAAAATACTTAAAAATCCGAAAATATTAAAAATTTGTTTAAATGTGAAAAGATTGACACGATATTATCATTTTAGAAGCTTAGCTAGCAAATAAACATTTATTAGTAGATATTGTATTATCTTTGGTGATCATTTTCTTCATATTTTTATTTTATTTTTAAACATTGCCAGCGTTCTAAAATTTCATTATTTTTTACGGCAATTTATTTTATTTTTACTTAATTTTTTTTATAATTTACAACTTTTTGTGATTTTCTCAACTACCATACAAGGATGATTTCCGTATTATGGTAGTCGTACATGATTTCAATTATAATGTAAGAACAAGAAAAAAAATATTTTGTAGAAACATAAGAAATAAATTTTTTTAAGGAAAAAAATCAACCCGTTAAAACAATTTTTCTTCGTGTTTTATAAGTTAAAGAAACGACTGCAGACCCGTGAAAAATCTCGGGATAGTCTGAATTCTTCACAAATCAGTGCCAATTTTGAAAATAACATACTTTATCACTTGTCTGAATTCTTGACACAATTTTGAAATTTATCCTTAAATTCAAAACAAATTTGAGTTCATTGATCCAGATTTCACTTAGATGTAACGAACGCACAGGACAGACAGTCGAAATTATTACGTTTGATGATAATTGTTATTGATTGAAAGAAAATTAATTTGTCATATTATAAAATCTTAATTGATTATTTAAGTGTGTTTCAAAATACATTACTTTCAATAATTAATTCAATAATTTTTCGTATAAGTAAGTAAGGCCAATCAGTACGTAATTATTATATCTGGGTTTGATATTTTTCCCGAGTCATCAAGTTTTTTCACACATGTCTAAAAATATATACTAAATGTATATAAATGGATAATTTGAAATAACTAATATGGAAATGATTTAGTTTTCCGTGCTCACGCCAGGTTTCGAACCAGCGACCTTTGCCGTTGTAAATTCGCTTAATATGTATATATTGTAAATTTATATTTACAATATATACATATATATATATATATATAAAATATAGTAATATAAACTTAGGCAATATGTATACGATTATTGGTACGGTTGTGTATAATATCCAAATAAATTAAATATTTCTGAATGTATCCGAAAACTGAAAATTATTTTGGAAAGGTGATGAAATATGCTTTCAAATGTTATTATTAGAAATAAAAATATGTGTTTTTAAATATTAAAATACCAACAAAAAGATTACTAACTTTACGTGTTGTGTGATAAAAAATTACTGCAAAAAAAAACCATTTTTTTAATAGACAAATATATGACGAAGGTTAATGTCACATCCCTTTTTGACGTTTGATATAAAAATAATTAATAAAAATATTTTTTAAAATTTTTTTCATATTGCGGTCGGAACCTATGGTTTCATAAAGGTGCATATTTTGATATTTCCGTGGTTTAATTCTAGATTTATAAAGCGTGATGATTTTTCTTTAAAACACAGTTTAGATCATATTTTTCACCACAACAGTAAGGGAGACACAACTATATATGTGAAACCATAATATATGAGTTGTTCTCAAAAGCGAACAAATTAGCTCGAAGGGTTAAGATACATTTTTTTGTAAAATCTTAATTTTGTTTGTGAAATGTTTATTGTTTTTCTCATTTTTCGTATCGAGTGCAAGATTGTTGAATGCTTTTATTTTGGGTCAACCTGTGGTACTCCTGTCGTGTATTAATATAATATGAGAACATGTTAGTTGTATTGAATTCTGTTCGCGGAAAAGATGTTAAAAGTTTAAGGTTAATGACCGATGAAACGAAAATCTGCTCCAGTCGGTGCATTGAGAGCTTAAAGCTTCTTTTTTACTGCCCATAAAGTCCATCATATTTTGGGAAGGATTTTTTAGAGCATTTTATGTGTTGTATACAAATTCTCAATATTGGAAAAAAGAATAATTTTTGTCCCGAATTTGAAATATTTTCAGAATTTTGGTGGTAGCGAAACCCAATTAGAAATGTACAAAAATTAAAGTGATTTAAAACAACGAAATTGTTTTTTTTTTTTAATGCTTAGACTGCCCAGCTTAGTATAATAATACTATATTTTATATACCTACATATTGACCGTGTTTTGGTAAGACCTTTCAAGCCACATTTTTAAGGAATGTTACTTTTACTGGTTTCATATAGAATAATATTTAAAGTACAATAAGCATTGTTTCCTGATTGAGACCTTTTTAATACTTAAAACTAAATATCATAATTATAAATAGAATTGTATTATTTTACACCAAATTTTTAAAAATAAATAACCACTTATTACGAATTTCTAAATATTCGTTTTTGTCGTCTCCTGTAAAGTTTTAGCTATGGATGCATATTAAATCTAATACAATTTAAATTCAAGTGAAATATCAGCTGTTGATAGATTTATTTATTAAATTTATTTTAGTAATTTGTACATTTAAGGTTACAAATTACTAATTAATTGTTACATTTATATATGCTATATTTTCTCCTGCTTGATGTGGCTCCGAAGGTTCAACATCTTGAACCTTCCAATTGGACTTGGACTAATTTTTCCGGTAGCGCATTATAGTATTTCATCCCTTTATATAGTACACTATTCTTTCCTTCGATCATGCGTGGTGGCCGATGATACTGTCTAAATTAAAAGCGCGAAATTGCCCTAAACCTCTATTCAAAATACTATCTGATTACCTATCAGATAGAACTATTGAAATTACCTATGGTGACGTAACCATCTCTAGGCATGTCGACATGGGATGTCCTCAGGGTTCGGTTCTTGGACCTGAACTCTGGAACATCCTATTCGATGATTCCTCTAGGCTGCCCTTGCCTGAGGGATGTATCTCGGTCGACTACGCTGATGACAAGTTGTTTCTGGTCTCAGGGGATAGCAGGTACGAAATCGAGTGCAAGGCCGCTGATGGTTTGAACCAAATTTTAGAATGGGGAAGGTTAAACAGGTTGAACTTCGCTCCCCACAAGACCGTCGGATTGCTCATGAAGGGATCCCTTAGTATAAGAAGAAACCCCTCAATCAAAATGGGCAACTCCAGCATCAAGTTTGCGGAGAACACCAAGTACCTAGGCGTTACTTTGGACCGCTCATCATCTTTCCTGGTACACGTGAAAAATGTGTCCAGCAAGGCCCAGGCCCTTTTTATGAAGTTGAGGCGTATCTCAACTGCGGAGTGGGGAATACGTTCTCCAGCTCTACGTGTTCTGTACAGAGGAGTGTATGTGTCACAGGTGGCTTATGCCGCATCTGTTTGGGAGCACAGACTGAATAACGTTTTGATCCACGCCGCGCTTAAAAGGAGCCAGCGAATTCCCTTGCTGGCACTTTCGGGAGCCTACCGCACGGTAGCCTCGGACGCGTTGCCTGTTTTGGCGGGCATTTTGCCCATTGATCTTGAATTAAGGGAAATTTTGACTAAAAAGAAGCTGACCAGAGGAAGACCAGCCAACCACTTAGGGGTTGAACTAACCCCGGGTGCTGCTGTGTCTCTCCAAAGCCTTCTTCGAGCGATGCGAGAAAGGACACTGAGTGAATGGCAACAGCGATGGGATAGTTCGAGAATGGGAAGATGGACTCACTCCTTCTTCCCATCGGTTAAAGTCAGAATGGAAGGGGCACATTTAAGGTTGGACCACCACACAACTCAGATCCTATCCGGACACGGCGAATTCAGAGGAAAGCTGCACAGCCTTACCTTGTCCCCACACCCTACCTGTGCGTGTGGTGATCCTAACCAATCCGCCGAGCACATTCTGTGGCATTGCGAGATATTGAAGGATGCAAGAGAGGAAATGCTTAATGGTTTGAATGTTTCTACGAGACCGATCTTGAATGTAGATCTCGTATCGGACCAGAGGAACTTTGAATGTCTGAAGAAGTTCGTTAAGGTTTGGGTTGAAAGGTGGCCTGTTTTGAGAGTCGATATTATTTAGAATAAATTCAAATAATTTAGTTCGGCCGAGTGTACTGCTCCTGTCTCCCCTGGTTTATGATTTTTATAATTCTCTCTCACTCATAATCTCGCCAATTTATGTCGTATGTTTATCTCTTTATTGATTATTTATTTTTGCTACCCTGTTATATCTTACACTATATTATTTATGTATCGCTATACTGTTGCTTGCAATCCTTATATTATTTTGTATTTTGTGCTCTCTCTTCTTGTAACATTGTTTATATTCCAGATGAGAACTGAACTCCTTTTGTGTTTTGTCTTGTCCTAGCCCTCTTCTTGGGCGAGGCATAAAGACCGCAGTCCCTGCATCAAAGCCAGAAGTTTCCAGACTCCCGAATAAGACATGAGTTAGACAATCGGCTTTCCCCCAATTGCGGTGCTCTGGCTCGTCGTGACGTCCGCAGTGAGCTACATCACCTTCCCCACCCCCCGTTGACGTGTGACGCTCTTCTTTTTAGTTTATTTCTCTTCGGGTAGATCACAACCCATCTCTTCTCCTAGAGTCTTCGAGCACAATCACGCCTTGGCGTGGGGTGGGCGGTGATGGAAGCTCACCTGTGGGCTGATCGGCGACCGGCCGCACGCCTTTGGGACTGCTGAGGACCTAATTACTCATAATATATCTTCGTCTATATATATTTTGTTTTGTGCTACTAACACGCATGTGCATGTCTAACTCAACTAACTCGAGCATCCACTGCATAGTGCTCGCTAACACAACATGCAGGGACATTTAAAGGTCTAGAGTCTTTTATCGAAAATTCGAATCTTTTAATATAAAAAATTAGCTTCTTGCGAGAGTCCCGAAGGGGTGACAATAAGTCACCTATACCGGGATGGGACAGTGGTGGGTGCCTTTAAAAGTACACTATTCTGAGTATTCGCCTTGTCCTTTTTTGGTAGCCTGATTTAATTGCACGTCCTTGTTTTATGTTTAAGATCTTAATTAATAGTAAATCAATGATTAACAGCAAGCATCCAAGCATGAATGATTAATAACATGATTGAACTATTAGTAACGTACATACTTATTTAAAAAAATGCTATTTAATTATTGAAATTTATTAAATACCTACACGACATTATTCAATTGCAATACTCCGCCTCTTGTGTAGAGAAGTGGATTTGTCTTAAGTTAGTTTATGACTAATACAATTGCGTTGTCCAGAATGCGATTTTATATATATAAGTAGATTACAAACAATAATAAGAGTGGCTCATTTATGCGTGTAGCATAGTACTATGCTACACGCATAAATGAGCCACAAGCATAAATGTATATTTCAGGAATATAGTACTAAATAGTACTATGCTACACGCATAAATGTATATTTCAGGAATATTCATTTATGCGTGTAGCATAGTACTATGCTCAGTGAATTTCAAAGGTCTCTCATATCAGTGAATAAATTGTTTGACGATAATTTAATAATGATAATACAGAATGATAAGGAAATAAGAAAATGAAACGTCGAAGGTGTTTTTAAATTCAAGTCAATTTAAACTGCAATCGAAAAGCCCGTTGTGAATTCTATCGCAATAAAAACTGCATTAAAATTGATCGATTTTGTTGGGAATAAAATTGGGCTGTACAAAAAACAGAGGAACGTGTACTTACATAAATGTATACATAAGTATCTACGCTTTAAAAAACTAGGCTGTATTATTTATTCCATTTTCGTCTGTACAACTAAAAAATCATAAAAACTCAAACCACATGGTGAACCGCAGTAGTTGGTAGGTACAGCTTTACATACTTATACATGCAGGCGGCCAAAAAGGGGATATAACTTATTCCATAATCCATAAATTTTATTGACACACTTATACATGCAGGCGGCCAAAAGAAGGAAATAACTTATTTCATAATCCATACATTTTGTTGACACACTTATACATGCAGGCGGCCAAAGGGGGGAAATAACTTATTTCATAATCCAAATATTTTATTGACACACTTATACACGCAGGCGGCCAAAAGGGGGAAATAACTTATTTCATAATCCACACATTTTATTGACACACTTATACATGCAGGCTGCAAAAGGGGGGAAATAACTTATTTCATAATCCATATATTTTATTGACACACTTATACATGCAGGCTGCAAAAGGGGGGAAATAACTTATTTCATAATCCATATATTTTATTGACACACTTATACATGCAGGCTGCAAAAGGGGGGAAATAACTTATTTCATAATCCATATATTTTATTGACACACTTGTACATGCAGGCGGCCAAAGGGGGGAAATAACTTATTTCATAATCCATATATTTTATTGACACACTTGTACATGCAGGCGGCCAAAGGGGGGAAATAACTTATTTCATAATCCATATATTTTATTGACACACTTATAGATGCAGGCGGCCAAAAGGGGGAAATAACTTATTTCATAATCCACATATTTTATTGACACACTTATACATGCAGGCGGCCAAAGGGGGGAAATAACTTATTTCATAATCCATATATTTTATTGACACACTTATACATGCAGGCGGCCAAAAGGGGGAAATAACTTGTTTCATAATCCATACATTTTATTACATCTATTAACTCTTGGAAAGCCAACCTACCGAGACGTTATATCCCTACACCGAGAAATCTTACTGATATAAAATATTTATTTTAAATCACTTCAAATAATTCTCAATTCTGTTAAAAAACGGGACTGCGTGCCCTTACGAATGAATTGACAAGTTTCATGTTAAAACTTTTAGTACAAAAAAAAGTATTAACGCGACGTCGAACACGTGTTCATAAAAATCAATACATTTTCGCATTTCGTCATTATATATTAAGGCGAAGCTTAATGCTAAATCACTATTTTGACAAAAGGGGGAAATAACTTATTTCATAATCCACATATTTTATTGACACACTTATACATGCAGGCGGCCAAAGGGGGGAAATAACTTATTTCATAATCCATACATTTTATTGACACACTTATACATGCAGGCGGCCAAAGGGGGAAATAACTTATTTCATAATCCATACATTTTATTGACACACTTATACATGCAGGCGGCCAAAGGGGGGAAATAACTTATTTCATAATCCACATATTTTATTGACACACTTATACATGCAGGCTGCAAAAGGGGGGAAATAACTTATTTCATAATCCATATATTTTATTGACACACTTGTACATGCAGGCGGCCAAAGGGGGGAAATAACTTATTTCATAATCCATATATTTTATTGACACACTTATAGATGCAGGCGGCCAAAAGGGGGAAATAACTTATTTCATAATCCACATATTTTATTGACACACTTATACATGCAGGCGGCCAAAGGGGGGAAATAACTTATTTCATAATCCATATATTTTATTGACACACTTATACATGCAGGCGGCCAAAAGGGGGAAATAACTTGTTTCATAATCCATACATTTTATTACATCTATTAACTCTTGGAAAGCCAACCTACCGAGACGTTATATCCCTACACCGAGAAATCTTACTGATATAAAATATTTATTTGAAATCACTTCAAATAATTCTCAATTCTGTTAAAAAACGGGACTGCGTGCCCTTACGAATGAATTGACAAGTTTCATGTTAAAACTTTTAGTACAAAAAAAAGTATTAACGCGACGTCGAACACGTGTTCATAAAAATCAATACATATTCGCATTTCGTCATTATATATTAAGGCGAAGCTTAATGCTAAATCACTATTTTGATTAATCTTTATAACGAATTGGTGTACATTATGAATACCAATAAACATGCTTTAGATAAATTGAAGGTTTTTCTATCGTTTCGCTTGAGTAGAATACAAATAAAATAATAAATTACTCAATAAAAAATATAAATGTAAACTACTAAATAAAATATTTTTTCACTAGAAATGTATGCACGCGTAAAGGATACAACTTAAAAAAACAGTATTATAGGTAAGATTATCTGTAATAGTTTCACTTGATTAACATTTTTGCTTTCTTATAAAATTATTTACAAAATAAATAAAAACCAGTTTTGTGCTTGAAATCGAACGTTTCTAGACTCCATTTGTCAAGTGATTTTAATGCCTATTCATATATTTATGAAAAAATGTATACATTTATTTTATGTACTTTTCCGCGATAATTTTTTTCTCTTGTTAATGTTATAAAAAAATCTGTTTTTCCGCATTCATATCATCCGCGCCTCTTCAAGGCACGCATTAATAAATCCCTTCATGTTGCCTCTACCTTAACCTGCCTCACAACGCTGCCCAATAGGGTGGTGACATTGTTCCCCTGTCTACACTGTAGTTTGTACAGACAGGGGTGTTCTTGTGAAGGGTCACATATTTTTTTTAACATAAATAATAAAGAAATACGAAAATATTCTTATCTTTTATTATGGCTTATTCCGTAAAGCCACGGGCCCACGTTATCAAATAATGTTTTAAAACATGTAAAGTTATTATAACAAATAAAATAAACTTGGTCGATGCGGCATTAGCAAAATATTAATTGATAAAATATATTTATTTTTGATTTGACAGAGATCATCGGAGCCAACGTTTAGAAGAAGGCCAACATGCTGCTGACCGGATATATCGATAACTTCGTGGTGTGGATGATGCTGGCCGTCGTCACCTTCCTGGTACAGGTGTACCGGAAGCAGCTGGGGGAGGGGAAGGAAAAGGGGAAGGTCAAGGGCACCAGGAACGACCTGCACAGGATCCCCGGACCGCTGAGTTTGCCCTTCATTGGCACTACATGGATCTACATCGTCAAATACAAGGCGAACAAAGTTCACGAAGCGTACAAAGGTATTTATATTTGTGGTCATCACTCACCACACTCTCTCATTTTTATCAAAACGTAGACCCTATTGTTTCAAAAGTAATGTATAATCATGGAGCTACAATTAGTATACTAATTTCTCGTCGAAACCTGTTCCACTATTAAAACGCAATAAGCGGTGCAAGTAGACCGGAATCGGAAGTTTTAGTTAAGAGTGTTGGGAGAGTTGGAGGTCGGTTGAAGGTAAAAACGGAACCTATTTAAACAGAACAGATGATCCCTAGAAGTATTATCTACACCGATTTGAAGTTTTCAAAACTATTTCACAGTGAAATTATTGAAAAAGTTTTAAGGCATTCACAAACAATTCGACCTTATTTCGGACACACCAGACGCCGGCATTCGCAAACAATTCGACCTTACTTCGAGCACACCAGATGCCGGCATTCGCAAACAATGCGACCTTACTTCGGGCACACCATACGCCGGCATTCGCAAAGAGTTCTTCTAATATCTTTGGGCATTCGCAAACAATTCGACCTTACTTCGAGCACACCATACGCCGGCATTCGCATATAATTCGACCTTACTTCGAGCACACCAGACGCCGGAATTCGCAAACAATGCGACCTTATTTCGGGCACACCAGACGCCGGCATTCGCAAACAATTCAAACAGAATTTTGAGGTAATTATAACCAAGTATTTTTTTTCCATCCCATCAAAATTTCTGTAATACAGTTACCATAATAGTTTTCGGGGTATCTATGTACACGTACAGTCTTTGGAGTAAATTATTTCAGAAGGATGGTCGTGATCAATAATTAATTCACATTTAATCGTAATAACTAAATTGCAATTTATACGTTAAGCAAAATAGAGCTTGTTCAGTGGTCAGGTAAAGATATAGTTTTCACCGTCCCAACAATGGGTGGGTATACTATACTTTACAACTTACAGGCCCAACTAAACCTTACGGGAATTTCTATTCCTCACACTAATAAAATATTATAAGTCAACGAAGATCACGCATGATAAATTTATGCCCCTGAATGAATTGAACAGATAAAATTTACTGGTTCTGACTAACAGAACGGAATTCAAACCGTTACGCAATGACAAACACATCTTATTCATAATGCATGAACATTACATTTATGCGTGGTTTGAATCTAAAATTCGCATTTCCTTATGAAATCAAAGTCAACGATGTATTTTTTCTGTATAAAAATAAATTTTAAAAATCTGTATACTCAGAGATAGTTTCATATAGAGAGAGAACCCAAAAAAACTGTTTTCCATCTGATAATTTCTATTTTCTTTTTAAACCTTTTCCCTTTCTTTCGGCAACTAAGTGGTTAATTTTTTTTGGAGTCGGGTTTAAAATTCACATTCACTTCAACACATTTTACAAGACATTAATAAGCTGATATAAACCCCTAGCGACCGATTTTTTTTCTTAACATTTGACCAAAAATTTTCAACTTGGGATTCGATTTACTCGAAAACGAAAGCTCAATCCAAAAAAGTTATTCTACGAAATCGACTCCAAAGTAATGCTGATTCGCCAGTTTGCCGCTTTTACTATGGGTTTCCTGACAGTCAACTTACTTAATTTCAAGGCGATGCCATACGTAGTCATGCAAAATCATGTGTTTTTGGTTTGAAAATTTGGTTGCCTAGAAATGTTTCAGGTGCTTTAATTAAATACTGCGAGTAGAATACATCCTGGCCTTTGAAATAATCGAGTATTTTTTAGATAAGTCTTTTTATAAGCCCAGAAAAAAATAATATATAGGCCTATGAAAACTACTTTAAAGTTCAAAATCTCCAACTTACGAACCCATTTTCGGTTATGATTTTATTGTATAATGTGGCAAATTAAGTTATTTATAAAATGATCGAAAAAAATTTAAATATTTATGCCTGAACATCCACAAAATAAAATAAAAGGCACTTTTTGGCCATGTTTTTTTCTTGCATAAATCAAAATAGGTGGATGGTGTGAAGCGGGAATTTAAGCCTTATCGCCATCTACGTAAGGTGTGTTATTGATAGCGGCTCGACTTAACACACGTTAATCGTGGTACGTACTTATCTAGAAATATACATATTTACGGTCATATTTGAATTTAGCGATATAAAAAATAAATGAGAGTGATATTATGATGAATTTTCGCACGTAGTAAGATTTATAACTATTTCAGATTTTCTGTACTTATTCCTTGTTTTTGGTGCCCGTGCATCAGGCAGCAGCCAATCATCGATTTGCAACCGGTGATATATTTGTTAACATGTCCAACAAGTCACTTTCTCTAGAATTAAATTAATATTCCAGAGTAGTACAGTCAACACAATAATCTTCACTGTCAACTAAATCAACCCTAAATATTCTTAATGTTTAAGTATTGGCGACATAGAAACTAGATACACGTGTTTTGATCACATCCGTAAACAAACACACCAAAATGTATAAATAAGATAAGAGTAACTTATCATTTATTGTTAATTATTGTTAGTACCATGCATACAATTTTAATTGTCGAAACATAAACTAGTTGCACGTGTAATGAACACAATAATTCAGGACATAAGTAAGATTATTAAAAAGCAGTTATTATTAATTATTGTTTTATTTGGAGCTAGCTGACGTATACCCGGCGTTGCTGGGGGTTAGCCTTAGGAGATAGACATACCATCGCAGACATTGCTGTAGGCCCTATAAATATATACAATTCCGTAGTACATTATTTTAAAGTATCTCATGAAGTTTAGCCAGCGTTAGCAATCTAGTGTAACATCGAATTTTCTATACTTTCTATAAAAATTAATATATGTAATCCTTCCGGTAAGAACTCTCTAAATTATAGTGAAAACCCTATAAAAATCCGTTGCATAGTTTAGAAGAACTAAGCGCACAAACAGAGAGACGCGGATAGCGACTTTATTTTATACTATTTAGAGATGAGGCACCAAACGCATTGCTCTCAAAATTTCTCACAGGGATTATACCTACTCGTAGAATTGACAGAATTTCGCAAACCAAGCACGAAAGATACTATGCTTTGTATTATTAATATATAATTTTATTTATTTGTTTGATCCTCGAAAATTAAAATTTTCTGAAATACATTAAATAAAACTGAGTTTTAAAATCAAAACTTTCAGACAATAGCTAATAATGATTCGCCCCAAAACAATTTTCAGAAATTAGAATGACGGTTTTTCTGTGAATTAGGATACTGAATCCCAAGGACATATATAAGGAGGTGAGGTTTAGGGAGTTCACGCGTTATCGCGCGTCTAAAATTAAACGGTATTGATAAACATCGCTACGCATCCAGTATTTTTGAGAATGTACGGGGTAAGAGGAGACTGCTGCGAGTGGGCATTCCTAACTAGTTCTAAAATTTCCCAGAATTCCTCTTTAAATTGATTTGCATGTACATACAATCCATTATTATATTAGGTATATTATAATTTTTGGAATATCTCCACACAGGTAAATTCACTTCCCTCGTGGCCTACGTCATTTTTGGGAATGCTGTGTGATTACTATTGATATAATATTTTTTCTCAATAATAATTTGGTAGATGTATTGCATCTTTTAACAGCGTAACATAATGGGTCTGTCTAGCCAAAAAAGTGTTCGCGTTCAAAACTGTACTTTCCCATTAACAAATTTGTTTACAGCTATTTCCATTCAATAACCTCAGCGGATAAGAAAGGTGAGGTGAGGCAGTTTTTTTTTATGACGCTATTGTCGGAACAACTTTTATTCGACTAACCGTTATATGCAATAAACATGATCACAAAATCATTAAACACGATCACAAAATCAAATACACTTATCGTCATCTACTTACACGACTAAATTTGGAATTAACTCCTTACAATACATTGCACAGAAGCAATACAACGCATTACCTAGTAAACTAAAACTTCCGGCAACGAACAAAAAAACATTGGCAAAAGCTCTTAAAAGCTATTTCCTCAGCAGTTTTATTAATCACTGACACATTCTTTCTTTGGAACTCCAAAATAACTTTTGCATTTATTTATTTTAATGTATTTATGTTGTCTTGTCTTTAATCTAATGTTGTCTTTCTCGAAATGAGTTTTGTAAACTCACTCTAATAATACATTATAAATTTGTTATCATTTTGTAATGCATTATCTTGTAATAAATAAAAAAGTTAAAAAAATAGTGGTATCAAGTTCGATAATTCCATACAATACATTATGTAACAAATTTGTCGTCTCCTCTGAATATTTGTGTTAGATTTATTCCATTCTAAACGAGCGCCGCATTCAAACGAACGAGAGAATAAGTATATATTTCGTTAAGGACGGCACGAATAAGTGATTAAGTATAAAATTCATTAAGGCACGGCACGATCGAGTGAATAAGTATATAATTCGTTAAGGCACGGCACGATCGAGTGAATAAGTAAATAATTCGTTAAGGCACGGCACGAATGAGTGATTAAGTATAAAATTCATTAAGGCACGGCACGATCGAGTGAATAAGTATATAATTCGTTAAGGCACGGCACGATCGAGTGAATAAGTAAATAATTCGTTAAGGCACGGCACGAATGAGTGATTAAGTATATAATTCGTTAAGGACGGCACTAATGAGTGATTAAGTATATAATTCATTAAGGCACGGCACGATCGAGTGAATAAGTAAATAATTCGTTAAGGCACGGCACGAATGAGTGATTAAGTATATAATTCGTTAAGGACGGCACTAATGAGTGATTAAGTATATAATTCATTAAGGCACGGCACGAATGAGTGATTAAGTATATAATTCGTTAAGGACGGCACTAATGAGTGATTAAGTATATAATTCATTAAGGCACGGCATGATCGAGTGAATAAGTATATAATTTGTTAAGGCACGGCACGATCGAGTGAATAAGTGTATAATAAATTTTTATTGCAATAACTTTTGAAGGTTAAACTCACCAATATAATATATCATTGAAGAAGAAGATGATACTAATAAATCTATACGAAAAATGAAACAGAACAGGAAAAACTAAAATAAAAATGTAACAGTCTCAACTCAACATGAGCTCTGTCTTACCGGAACAACGCCTCTAACAACGAATAATGGGAAAACATAGTTGTAAGATAATAATGTTGTTTTTGAATTTGAAATACGAGATCGGAAAAAATTACCTGTAATAATTAGGCCCCAATTCACTCGATCGTGACGCGTTTTATTGAATTTTTGCATACGTTTGCTTAATTTTTATTTTACTCCCGTAATATTATTTTTTCTGAGGTAAAGATGCAAAATGAATAAGTCTAATAATTAATAATAATATCACCTGACCTGGAAGTTCAGCGGTATATTATCATAGTATTTAATCATTTCGGGAGATAACGTTAGATTAATTAGACAAATTGATAGCATCAATACATAATTCTGATAACATAAAAGAATTGATGGGATTTCCATAACTAGTTTTAAACGTAAATTGTGCCGGGTAAAAGGTCAATGCTCTGTGATTTTGGTGTATTTGAAAAATAATTCAAGTTATATATCCATAGAGGAAACGTTGATGTGATTATGAACAGATTTGGGACCCGAGTTATTTTTTAATCTAACGTTTTTTCACTCAAAATATGCCGAGGCGGAATGATAATAAGTATGAGTATATTTTTATTCATACACATTCCGAACAGTGTGTTGTTCTACCTGTATTTTAATGGAAGATGTTCCGAAGAACTCGAGTCATTGATCCCTTCGGCACCGGTGTACAGTCGGGAAACACGCCAAACGCACACCCAACATTTGCACACGGTCGACATTTTTTGGTACATGAGAACGGTTCGTTTAAACACCATATTATTTTGGAGTTTTTCAGAAAGTCAACATATAACACTAACTATATAACTATAACTACAACATACGAACTGACTGCAGTCATCTGCAGCGGCGAACGCAAGATGTTAGCGGTGACGACGAACTGACTGCAGTCATCTGCAGCGGCGAACGCAAGACGTTAGCGGTGACGACGAACTGACTGCAGTCATCTGCAGCGGCGAACGCAAGATGTTAGCGGTGACGACGAACTGACTGCAGTCATCTGCAGCGGCGAACGCAAGACGTTAGCGGTGACGACGAACTGACTGCAGTCATCTGCAGCGGCGAACGCAAGATGTTAGCGGCGACGACGTCACAGAGCTATTCAGCACTAAAATATCGTTTTGAGGGCATTTTAAAAAAGGCGTATTTTAAATCGTTGTAGAAAATTTATTCGCTTTATTCGCCTTCACAAAAATAAAATTAAAATTCTGGTATATAAAAAAAAACTGTGAAAATAACTTATTATTTTCATTCTGATCTCATCATTTCATTAACTTCTAATTGTGCTTACAGTTTTCTATAATAATAGTAAACTTTAAATGTTTCTTTTTAGGTTTTTTGTTAGATAATTGCGCTGAAATGGGATTTTCGCAGGTTAATTAAAAAAAAAACAAAGGAACACGGGCCCCCCGTTTTGCTCGGGGTTATGGATTACCCTCCAAGATGCCCAGGAAGGGCGCGCACCCCAGTTTTAGCCTCAAGGTCTACAGATTATAAGTACCTACGGCTCTGAGGGGAAGGCTTGAGGATTGGATGCGAATGGCGAGGAATCTAAACTGATTATGAATATTTATGTATATTTGCAGATATGCTGCACAGATACGGCGGGATAGTGTGCGAAGTGTCCACCAAGGGACACATTATCGTCAACATCTCGCACCGAGAGGACATTGAGAAGGTGCTCCGTTACCCCAGCCGCTACCCCTTCCGTCCACCCTCCAAAGCCATTATGGACTACAGGAACCTGCACCCGGACAAGTACTCCAGCGCCGGGATGGCAAACGAGTAAGATTATTTTAATACCTACTAAATGCGATACGATTGCGCACCAGTGCCGAGGGAATCAATGACGCTAGTTCTTCACCTTTCCTCAGGCAGGGAGAGTTGTGGCACAGCCTCCGTACCAAGCTGACCCCGGAGCTGTCCAGTAAGAGGACGATGCTGGGCTTCTTGCCGGAACTGAATCAGATTTCCGACGACTTCGTGCAGCTGCTGAGGTCCAACCGGGACCACGACGACAACGTTCACAATTTTTATGAACTGACAGGCAGATTAGTACTGGAAGGTGAGTGGATCACAACCTTTTCTGCATTAGGGCCAGTTCATTCGATTTTCAATAATTTCATATGAAAATGTTTTAATTCTTGTAAAAAATAACGATTTTAACGACAACTTTATTTAATTTTAGGATGGGATTTTACGGTTCTATGATAACTCAACACATCTGTAAACTAGTTTTTGTTGTCATGACTTTATAAAACTTTTTAAAGGTATGTTGAATTTAAAGGTATGTATGTCATTTTGTTGAGTTATCCGGTCACCGAATATTACATACCTACTTCTAGAATTATTCCAACTACGCATATTTCAAAATACCTGTTAGGTTAGACTAGACCACCATTCAGAATTGAAACGTTGCTCCAAATGGCTTTAGCCGTGTTTAGTGACTAGATCTGAATAGCCAGGTACTTCCCCACCTTCCTCTTTCCCTTCCCCACTTACCTTCAGCCTCACAACATCCCCCAATTGGGGATGCCATAGTCTCACAGGCTCCAGACGGGAGCAGTTGGGACTCTTGTGAGGTATTCACTATAAAAAAAAAAAAAGTATATCTTTGCCTTTACTTGCAGATTTAGTGTGTTGGGAACTCTTGATAAAGTAAAAGGTTCTTTACAATAATTGCGTGTATTTACGCTACAATAAATACGTCTGAATTTAGCTACACTGTTCATTACCCGAGGGTTGGTAATTCTCTGTTTCTAGAAGCTTGAAGTCTGACAAAGATACCCCACAGGCAATTGCTACACTCTAGCGACATCTGTCGGACTCTGGAGTAAGCTTTCTGACTAGTGCCATCTATCGCTTGAATACCCAACTTATTACCATACATCACAATACCTAAAAACTATATGTTCACACTGACTGGGCTGATACGCGTCCCAGATGCGATTTTACTGACTTTTACCTAGATAGTTAAATCTCTTCCGATCAAATTCTTCAAAGTACTCAAAATCCTACTTCTTAAGGACGGGTTGTTTTACAGAATTTTAACAATTCATCAAATTTCAAAGTGGATTTTCATGTTCTGTAAAGGTTCTATTCTAGTTCTATTATACTTTCAGTGTTGTGAAACAACTGGCCAATAATGATATAATAACAAAACTTGAAAATCAACTTTGAAATTTGATGAGTTGTTCAAATTCTGTGAAACATCTCGTCCTAAGAGTTGATTTCATTGTTGTGTTAAGTTAGTTTTTAAAGCAATTGAATGAAACTTTTTTTTAACCATTTTTATTATGACTACCAGATAAGAAAAATAAACTAGAAATTATCCACACACTTTAACAGTATTTCTCGTTCGTATACTCTGCTTTGTAGGAAATTGTAGGCCACAATGGGCAAATTGCTTCGCAGAACTCGTGTCAAACTTTCTGTGAAAACCAACACTAATTTTACTAATATACATATGTTCCTCATTGTACACGTAATTTGGAACCCATACATGTAGTTTCAATCCATCGCTGAATGATGGCATCCCCGAGATTTTCTTTCGCCCTTTGTTTGTGTGGTTTGGTAAAATTGATATCATCCGGCTGAGCGAGACACTATTGTGTTATTCCCATCATTTTATCCTTGCAGCTAGCTGCACCATGGTACTGGGACAGAGGATGTCCTATATGGACAACGTGATCTCGGAGACGGCCATCCGGCTGAAAGAAGCTATGTACCAGAGGTTCCAAACTGAGCGTGACGAAATGTACCTGTGGTTTGATTACACCAAGACCGAGGGCTATTCAAAATTTCTCAAGAGCGAGGAAGAGATGTATAGGTAAATATAAATTGTAAATAAATCTACTTCTCACATTTGTTTTAAACAATAACGAAATCAATTTATTTACTTACATTATTAATTTATTTATTTTTAAAATATTGATTACATTTTATGATTTTGACTGTCCAACTAGGAAGGATTCCCGTTTCAGGACAGTCAAATTTACAGGTTTCAAGTTATCCTAGACGAATACAGGATTTAAGACTAGCTAAAATAAGTATGTTAAAACGAAGATACATAGAGGCGTTCGTGATTTCAAATTACATTTTTTAGTATCATTTCGGAATCAGTCCTGCCTAGATCCAACAACCATTTTGTCACTCTTGGACCGAAGGATGACAATTCACACAGTTTCAGCTGAGAGGGGATTTTATTATATATTTTAGGACCGAGATATTAGAATATTTTTTGATAGGCCGCTCTGTTGCTTGTTGGAACGGAAAGGTCATTCCTTCCCTTACTTCTGGTTTGATGTTTGTCTTCGGCTGTTTTCATTTTGATTTTATTTTTATGAACATGGATTACAATTTTTTTTATATAGCACTGTCGGACATCTAGTACATTAGATTCCTCAAAGAGAGCGTCGCTCGAATATCTGAAAGGTTTCTTCATAATAACACATTTTTCTTCATAATTGATGGTTGTGATTTAAAGTACGAAGTATTATATTTAGTAGTAGTGTTCTGAGCTAAACAACAAAAATACCACATAATGGCAACAATACATTACACTCAAGTAGGTGGATGGAGAAGAACCTACAAATTTATAAACCTTTGTTAAAAATGTTTGCAAATAGTTATCTATTTTATTTAATCTGGACTATTCTAGAAACATCCAGCCCTTATATCTTCAAAAGCATGCCCTTAGGTAAAAATGAGAACCTTCTTCATGGATGGGGGATAGAGGGTTACCACACCATATAACTCGCTTGATCATACCGGGACTCGTTTCTGAGTTTTAATAGCACGCACATTGTACACTTACTTTTGTAATATATAAATAATGATTATTTTGTTTAACATAAAGTACCTAACTATTTATTTTGATTATTTTTTATTGATAAACTAACGTTTATAAGACACGTTTTTATGCATAGCATAAAGATAACAAATAATTATAAGCAATAATTAGTCATCCGAAATACTAATATAAATTTAAAATATCTGCTGAGTAAAAATAAATGCCGCCAACGGGAATTGAACCCGTGCCTTCTGATGTACGGTCAGGTGCTCTGTATCCACTGAGCTATGTCGGCTTATTTCCAACCCGCCAATTGATTCAATATGTACTAGTACCTCAATCAACCATTACTGCTTATTATATTTTTTCACCTGAAAACAACCAACTTTATTTATGTAGGAAAGGCTTTGTTAGTGCTAAATTTCTCACTAGATGGCGTCGAGACATATGATATCTTCATTTATTGGTGAAATTCCGACATAGCTCAGTGGATACAGAGCACCTGACCTGACATCAGAAGGCACGGGTTCAATTCCCGTTGGCGGCATTTATTTTTACTCGGGAGATATTTTCAATTTGTATTAGTATTTCGGATGACTAATTATTGCTTATAATTATTTGTTATTTATTTTGATTTGAATTATGAAAAATTATAAAAGACACCGTGATAATATACTAATTTTAACAGATTGACAATGATAACTTACCAGTCTGTTGTGTCGCCTCTGTATATATTGGGGATGCCGTTGCAGAATAGTTCCCTAGTCTTAGGCTAAATTTTGAACAGTTATTTTCTGCATGTGGAGATAAAAAAATGAATAAATGTGTTTTTTGAAGCATCATCTCGGAAATAGTAGAAAAAGCTCAATCCTCCATGGAGAATATTGCCACAGATGAGGTTAAAAGCATCCTCAGATCCATTGTTGAAAGGCACGATGTTGACGAAAAGGAAAAGAAGTCAACTTTAATTGACTTTGTTGCTGCTGGGATATTACCGGTTAGTATACTAATAAATGAATCTAATTTTGTTATTCAAATTATTGGAATGGAGGAATATGGCAGGACTCAAAGTGAAGAGGTAGCGCAGTGGTTTGAGGTGATTTTTCCAAGTACATGTAGCTACCCGTGTACTATGAAATTCATTTCATTAGCCAAAAATGCCTTAATTACACCTGCTGAGTGCTCGGCTGATGTGATCAGAACAGTCAGTACTCGGCCTAGAAGCGGGCGAGTGATCTTGGCGAGTCAATGGATAGAAGCAAGGCCCAATGACTCGGTCAAGTAAGAACCCCCTCCACTGACTTACTCAACTCGGCGCTTCACTTGCTCGACATTCTGTCAGTGCGATCAGTCAAGTCGGTCAGTAAAAGAAAAAAATTTTGAATGTTTTAGGAGAGTGTGACGTTTGTTGTTGAAAAACTCTCTTCATTTTTCTCTTTTTTTCCAACGCGAAACTATAGTTAATGATATAGCACTTTAAACTAATCTCAATGAACTCAATCGCCCACTGTCTCTTCTACATGTGATCACCTCTACTCTCGAATAAGTTGCTCAGCCGAGCACTCGGCAGGTGTTATTTGGCCTTAAGGATGCCCCATTTCACTAGTTACATATCTAAAGCAGAAATAAGTCCCTGCAGATATTTGTAGTACGATTCGCTATTATGAATTGGGACCGAATAAATTAATTTGTTATATTTCCAGCTAAGCAACAGTCTCAACTTCCTGCTATACCTGGTGGCCAAGCATCCCGAGGTGCAGCAGAAGGTTTTGGAAGAGCTGGAGGAGATAGCGCCCAACTACAACCACATAACGGGAAACGACATGTCGCACATGGTCTACACCAAGGCCTGTATCAACGAGTCCATGCGTGTAATCCCCGTGGCCTTCGCCATCGGCCGAGTGCTCGAGGAGGAGACAGTTCTGAGTGGCTACCATCTCCAGCCTGGTGTGAGTACACTGCCATATCCATGTAGATAGCCAACCAAGAGACCACCGGATAAGGAATAATAATGTTTTATTTGTTTTGCAGACATATGTCCTGTCCCACACCATGGTGGCCTGCAATGATGAGAGAAACTTCACGCGGGCGGGGGAGTTCCTGCCAGAGAGGTGGCTGGAGGGAAACCCCCTGTATAAGGAGTCTCAGGCGGCGGCCACCTGCATCTTCAGCCCCTTTGGGATCGGCAAGCGCATGTGCCCGGGCAAGAGATTCGTGGAACAGCTGATACTAGTTGTATTTGCAAAGGTAATTAGCAAAACAACCTAAAGCAGGTTTTTATTTTTAAAAGGAAAGACAATCTTTCCCGGGTTATAAATAACCATACAATATTTGAATTCTTCCTACGTAGGTACGTTATAATGATCGTTAAAATGGTGCTTCGGCAATGGATGGAGACATCTGAGTTGGGAAATGCAGGGCCTATGTCATCTTTGGGGATGGTGTGTGAAGGGTATTTTTGAGGAGAGGAAATATGGTGAGTGAATAAGTTGTAGGAGGGAGGAAACACAGAGGTCCGCAAATCATTCCACAGCCGAGCTCTTGAACTCAAGAACAGTCCATACAGGTGACAAATGTCAACCATGCGCAAATGTTTGGCGCGCGTTGGTGAGTTTCACAATTGCCAAAGGGATTAGTAATGGTAGTTCATCAGAACATCTTCCATTGAAATACCGGTAGAACAAGGACAGCATTCCCACCTGACGCTTGTGCTCTAAAGATTGCAATGAGTTTGTTAAGGTAGGGGAATTTATCAAAGGGACGTCCTTCTCTACATTGTGTCAAAGTCATTTTGGGGTTCCAGACCAGAGGTGGCTGCCAAATTCACCAGTCAATCAGGCTGACTCTTATATGTACCAGACTGTCTGTCATTACAATTATTATTGTGGAATGAGGGCCTTTTGCTTGGGTTTTCATTTACAATGATGAATGTATGATGAGCATCTCAGGAACCAACGAATCGTTCTCAAGATCGATGGTGTACTAATTATATTTTTGTTTTCCAGTTGATACGGGAATTCCACATAGAGCACGATGGAGAACTGGAGGTCCAATTCGAGTTTGTTTTATGCCCAAAGACACCCGTGAAGCTAAGATTAAGAGAACGTTGCTAGTTATGGAGTACTTCCTATTATTACCGGTGATGCATATTCCTCCTAAACTTTATTTTCTCATATTCCACCCGTCAAAACCAAGTTCCATCCTTTTGTTGGGTTAACTTTAAGAATGCAACATATTTTACCTACCATGATGAAATCTCAAACAAACTCAATTATTATTTAAAGCTCAAGAGTGCTATCTTTATATTATAACTAGCTGAGGTCCCCGGCGTTACCCGGTCTTAGTGCATGTAGACAGTAATTTTCCTCTTGTTTTGGAAGTCAATTATTCAAAATTCATCGAGTATCAAAAATCTGCCTCTGTAGAAAGGGAATGGGGGTGGTTTTGCATACTTGACCTTCCTCTTGTTTTGAAATCAAATCTACGCCGCCCGCCACAGATGATTGATAATCTATTTACAACAAAATCAAATAAATACTGAAGGGATTCTCGCTAGAATAAACCAATCTGCCCATGTCATGTTTAAAACAAGAATAAACTAATCTGCCCATGTCATGTTTAAAACAAGAATAAACTAATCTGCCCATGTCATGTTTAAAACAAGAATAAACTAATCTGCCCATGTCATGTTTAAAACAAGAATAAACTAATCTGCCCATGTCATGTTTAAAACAGAAAATATTCTATTTGACTGGCCGAAAAGTATCCGGTAATATCAATGGACCACAAATGAATTTCAACAATATTTAAACGTTTAGGTGAAGCACTACGAATTAATGCAAAATCAGGTGTTTTAGGTTATTTTAAAACCACATTGTGGCCTTTGAAATAATCAAGTCTTTTTATAAGCCCAGAAAAAAATAAAGCCTATAAAAACTCCTTTAGAGTTCAAAATCTCCTACTTACGAACCCCTTTTCGGTTATGGTTTTAATGTATAATGTGGCAAATTAAGTTCTATAGAAAATGATCGTAAAACATTTTAATATTTGTGTCTGAACTTCGCAATATAAAATTAAACACAAGGTTTGGCAATGTTTTTTTTTTGCATAAATCAAAACAGGCGGATAATGTTAAGCGGAAATTTAAACCTTATCGCCATCAACGTAAGGAGTGTTATTGTTAGCGGCCCGATTCCAAATGTTACACAAAGTACAAAGCAACTTGATTTTATTAATAAGATTTAGAAAAGAAGTAATTTATAAATCTTCTTTACAAAACATATCTTCATTTTTACCCTTCAACAAATTTTGTTCATTAAATTGTTTTCCACAATATGAAAAAAGGAAGAATTTTGAGGTTAACGGGTGAAAAGAAAATATGTATTATGTTACTTAAGTATTTTAATCTTGATTCTCTTGTTATGATGTTGTATAGTTAATAATAAATTATGTTATTTTGTCGTTTTTGCTATTATTGTTAAACTGTAACAGCCTTACTAATAATCGTTTTTAAAATTTGTATTGTAAATGGTTATTTATCAGTTGTGTAAAATTTTAAACACTTTATTAGTAAGGCCCTTAATATTTATTGTAAATAAAATGATTTGAAGTAATTCCAGAAGACGGGTTTCATTTAGAATTTATGTTAGTCTTTGAAATGTCATATTTGAAAAGTCAACATGCCGATGGGAGCCGATTGTAATACATAACATGAAAGGAACAGAAGCTTCCAAGGGTTGATGAACAACAAAAGGGTACTATGTAGTTGGCCAATAAGAGTAAATTAAGAGTTACAAAAGTTTAGTATATTTAATACATAGAAAGGAAAATTAAAGCCAAAACTAAAAAAAAAATGCTTTAAACCACTTAAGAACATAGGATAAAACAAATTAAGTGTTTATATTTTAATTATGGCAAGCCACAAAAAACTAAATGCCTTTTATGAATAAGTAGAATTTAAAAGAAATTGTAAAAGAAATAAAAATAACACAATTGACAGTGTAAAACTTTTAGATCTGACAATCTCTTTTAGAGAGAGGGTCTCGAATTGCATTGGTAATAAATAAGGCTCGTTCGGGGAGTCATTTGTCGTGTTTTTAGTTCGTTGATGGTCGACATGGAGAATCACTGCTCCACAAGGTTTGGGAAATGAAAAGATGGGTACATAAAATACAGGAATAATTATAAATAAAAAAATTCTTTCGTGAAGACCCACATTGTAAAAAATGATTCTACTCCTAGGAAAAGCTTTGATCTCACTGTAGAAGGATCTGGAAGTTAATTTACTGATTATACACCTACTTCATCTAAAGCAGATCTGTGAATAAACCAACACTTGTAACAAGGAATAAATTAACATTACCCATCGCATTGTTGCATCATAGCCTGAGCAAGGGAAGTCGAAAACCACTAAATTGATTTGTTAGGTAACTTTGATTATATTTTAAAACATACTATCAGAATACCAGTTAAAATATGATTTGAATTAAAAAATCAAAGACACGCATCGGCTATGATCCACCTCTTTAATGCTGAAAACCAGATAGATCTGTCGAAGAGCTCATGAGTACTCAACTGACCGTTGCAACACCCTCCCTCAAAACTCTCGATCAATGAAAATGCATGTCAGTGTTGGTACTTACTTGATGTGACCTCACGTTGCTGTGGCTCAGTCTGTCTGTGCAGATAGAGCAACAACAGAGCGTGTTGCTTTTACATCCAACAGATGCCGCTAAAAAAAAACATGTTTTTACTTGTCACAGATGACCTCTATAAAATATAGGTATATAAAAACACACGCGTATTCGAATGCAATGTTGTGTCAAAATTTCAAAGCAATCGGTGAAGAACTTTCAGAGATTTAAAATTTTTAACAAACGAATATTTACATTTTTATTTATAAACATAGATAGATTTAAGATTTATTGAATTAGTTTATATTACATTTTAAGTACATAAACTAATATGTACACGGTTATATTTTATTGATTATAAAATAAAAATTTTATACTAAGCATAACAACTTTTTTTAAATAGATTCATTCTTCAGACTTTCAGGCATTTCGTGTCCGAGTCTGTTTTTCTCATATGAGGCAATCTAATTCTACTTACATTTCTGGTTTCATAATCATATGTACTTTTAGTTGTGTGTTATCTAAATGAGTTTAGTTTAGTTTTGTGTCACCTAAAGAAAGGTATAAGAGAGAAGGACATACACTATCCTGCTGATTCGAAGACACAGAATGCATATCTGCTGGTATACAGGGTGTCCGGGGGTAAAGTGCAGTAACTTCGTGGGGGGATTCTACATGATCGTAGGAGTAAAAAAGATAAATAACTTTTTCCGAAATTCCAATTTTTTCTTTTTCATACAAAAAGACATACCTGCTAAAATGCCATAGTGTAGGTGCAAACTTACCCGATAAATTCGCAAGTGTGAACGTGGCAACGTTGCATATTGTGAGTGGCGCGTATCCATGGAAACCGATATTGTGAGTGGCGCGTATCCATGGAAACCGCATGTGAATTGTAAACAATAACAACACAGAGTTCGCCGTATGTTTTGATATTTTACCAAATTCAAAAAGAGAACTGCACTAAGATCACGTTACACTTTTTATTATAAAAAATATTAATAACTCATTGAACACTTAACTAATTTCATCGCTTTTTACTAATTTAAAATATTTTCAAAATGTCCACCTTCTGCTTGTAGGCAAGTATGTAAACGTACAGTAATATTATTTATAATTCGTACATTGTGGCGTATTTCATCTGCGGCTTCGTGAATACGTAACCGGAGATCTTCGACGTTATTTACTTCTTTGGCGTAAACTTTATCCTTCATCGCACCCCAAAAGAAAAAATCTAACGGTGTCAAGTCTGGAGAACGCGCCGGCCATGGCGAAGTACTCCCTCGTCCAATCCAACGATCTGGGAATTGTTCGTCTAGGTAGCGACGAACGGCAAGTCCGAAATGTGGTGGAGCTCCATCCTGTTGAAACCACATTTCACGTCTTCTATTTAAATCAACTTCTTCCAAAAGAACGGGAAGGTCATTCTTCAAGAAATCCAGGTAATTTATTGAATTAAGCCTAGGTGGCAACACATGCGGTCCTATAATTTGATTGTTAATAATTCCAGCCCAAACGTTAACGGAGAATTGAACTTGATGGTGCAACTGCCTTACGGAGCGCGGGTTTTCTTCCGCCCATTCATGCAAGTTATGCAGGTTTATCACACCAGTTCTGTTGAACTGGGCCTCGTCCGTCCAAAGGATGTTCCCAATGAAGTTCGGGTTATTAAGTTGCTTACGAAGTAGCCACTGACAATATGCAATCCTTGATACGGGGTCACGTTCCAGAAGGCCTTGCACGCACCGATAATGGAACGGGTGCATTCCGTACGTCTTGAAGAGATCCCAAATAGAACTCTTAGGAACACCAGTCATTGCGGAAATTCTACGAAGCGACAATGTAGGATCATTTACAATTGTAGCCATGATGAAGTCTTCGTCCGCTATTGGTAAATTAATAGCATTGTTGTTTCGGGGTCTTCGGCCAATTCCTTGTTCGCGAATAAGTGCATGCGTTTGAACAAAAACACGAGCGTTGGGCACATTACGATTCGGAAAACGACGTGCATATTCCCGGCGCGCCGCTTCGGAATTTCCACCATGTAGTCCATAAAAATAATGAATATCTGCCCGTTCTTCGTTGGTAAAGCGAGGCATTGTCACAATAATTCTGTATTAAAATTACGCACAAAAGAAACACATTTTTAACAGTTAGGTTACTCTTAAACTAAATAAAACTCGATGTTTAAGGAAAACACGCACCGAATAAAGATGTACTTTTTAGTAAGACTTAAACACTAGATAAAGACACTAAATTAACAAGTTTTTATTTAAATGAGACTTTTAACACTAGATAAATTAAATTTTCAAAGTTGTTTACTCCGCGCGTCAAATACATTACATTCAAAGCACAGACGTTTGCTTACTGAAGGGGCGCGGGATGTAGATTTGGCAACGACGAAAAAAAGAATGCCGTCTAGGCACGTCGGAGAAATTTTTCGTTATTAGCTTAAAAGTACATCTAAAAGTTGGAATTTCAGAAAAAGTTATTTATCTTTTTTACTCCTACGATCACGTAGAATCACCTCCCGAAGTTACTGCACTTTACCACCGGACACCCTGTATTTGGGAATATGAAAAAATCACCATTTTTACCCTAAATAATTCACCATACTGGTAATGAAATTTTTAAAACTGTCGTAGTATATCCACTCGAGCGATAGCTACCCAAATTTAGGTACTTGATTTTTATAAATGAAAATGAATTACATATTCAACGATTTAAAACCAGAAAATATGGGTTAAGCGATGAAATCTACGTGGATTTATCAGCTTTAAACAGTTCATTTTTCCCTATTAATATTAGGGATATTAACTAAATTGAATGGTTAAATCGAAAACAGAACACCCGTGAATTTCCATTGCGCGAGTGCATATGGTAAAAAGCTACCAGTGAAATTGGCCATGACTGATTTAAACTATACAAGATGTTCTGGGGTAAAGAGCAGTAACTTTGGGAGGTGATTCTATATGAAAGTAGAAGTAAAAAAAAAAACTTTTTTTTTTTAAATTCTAACATCCTAATATAGTTTTTAGGTAAAAAGGTTTAATGTTAAATTTAGGGGTACCTGGAATTTTCATTACCATAATTAGAATTGCCTATCAAAGACTACAAAATATTATAATTCAAATTCAGATGTTTTAATGTTAAGTTTCGCTTGCAGTATGTTGCTGATCTCGTATATATATATTACAAACTAACAATAATAATATAGAAGCATAAAAGGTACCTATTCTTTTCCTTGAATTATTTCAACTTGCCACTCATGTATTTTGCCAACTTGACAATAACTAATCTAACCACCTTAGAAGATAAGACCTAATCAAGTGACAACCTAAGAAAATGACAGCTTCTGTCAGATTCCAACAGGTGACAGGTGTAAATAGGTTAAATCTTGGTGTAGAATATTTGTATGTAATATTATTTATTTGATTACATAACATCTATATAAATAAATAAATATTCTGGAAAAAGAGTAAGGTCTTATCTTAGTAAGATATGCACTACAACTGACGTAAGCTGTACATATTATTTTTCAAGTGTTGGTGGTTAACTAGATAAACAAGTTTTATCTATCTGGAGTACTTTCATAAGAGTCTTTATAAAAACAATATTCATGCGAGTCAGTAGTATTCAGTCAACAGCGAGAGGACTCACCATGAAGTTCTGTGCCAATCTGAGTTTTATGTTCGTGGAAAGCGCATCTCTTCCAGAGAGATATCAGCTGGCAAAGGCAGCGGGATTCAAAGTTGTGGAGTCAGGGTTCCCCGTGGGATGTACTATTGATGAGGTGAGGGATGCTAAAGAAAAGTCAGGAGTGCAGCAAATTCTGATAAACCTTTACACAGGTAAGACTAAATAAATAAACATACTGTTTGTCCCTGTTCAGACAAAAGTCACCAAACCACAACATAAACTTTTAAGATACTGCAAATTTGAAAACAAAAATACTTGAAAACGTACATTTTAAAATACAGTTAGATTTAAGTTATATATATGTACATGCATTATAATAGAAAAAAATAAAAAAGCATTCAAGCAAGTTTATACTTCCTTAACATTCAAATTTAGATATCTCAAAATCTGTGCATCGGTTGGTGAATTACCTAATGTGTAAAATTAGGAAACGGTAACTTTATACCACTTTTGATTCTAGATTTGACCAGCTTAGGCTTGCTTTATAAATATATTACATATATCAATGTTTATAATTAATTTAGTAAGTATAACGCAGCTAAGAAACAATGAGAAAATAAAGGTGCTGGTAAACAAGCAAGATAAATTGCTCATTGCCGAACCAAAAGTCTTGCTGGACAAGGTGTTAGCCGCCAATTTCGAAGTGTCCCATCAATATTTCCGTAATGTATAAGACAAATTCACAACACAATCGCGAAATTATTTACATATCAATATTATGACAGTTTTGATAGCAGGTAGGAGATGCACATAATATGTAACAGAGCGAGAAGGAAATAGATTTGGCCAGGCAATAATGTCATAATATCGGTAGTCGAGCGAACTCGACCTATTATATATACAGCTTGATAAATTGAATGTTGTTTATAAACAGGTAATACAGCCAAAGGAGAGTTAGGCGTAACCTTCAAGCCAGGAAAAGAGGCAGAGTTCCGGAAGAATTTGGCCACAACTATCGATTACGCTAAGGCTTTAAAATGCACAAAGCTTCACGTCATGGCAGGAAATACAGACGAGGAAAGAAGCAATGAACATTGGACAACATACGAAGCTAACCTCAAGTATGCAGCAGAACAACTGAAAGATGCGGGACTTGTGGGACTCATAGAGCCAATCAATAAGTATTCTGTTCCAAAATACTTTATGAACTCTTTTGATAAAGGTAAGGCGGCAATATGGCTATCCCAAAGACTAATCATCCCGCCATTTAACTGAGCGGCCATACCACTTCATCTTTGCTTCTATCACATTCATACATAATTATGTTATTGTTATAAACTAACTCAATTTACTCGTTGATGGCATATCTTCGTTGGCTATCGTGAATTATTCTCCTGATATGTACTTTTTTTGTCCATTTGCTTATCAGTCCAAAAGCTTATATCAGTCTGACATTTACATATTTTTAACATGCATAGAGAACCCATTTCAACCACTTTCAATCTTCTGTCATCCTTCATCTGCCATTTCCGCGTCTTACCGCCATATACTAGTGTTGAGAGCAGAACTCCATTGTGTACTTATAGCTTGACTTACTTCGACATCTGGATGGCCAAATGATATGAGATGCTGCTTGTTTACGTATTTAGATTTACATTTTTCAAGGGTAGTGAGGGATGAGCCCTGTTTAGTCTCTCTTGAACGATGAATTGGAAGTGGCGACAGCTGAATGGCACATTGTTTATCAATTATTGGTATTGAGATAATCATTTTTACACTATAGAAAATAGCACAAAATTATGAATGAAGTGTTTACAATTTAAATGTATGGTATGATTTCCAGCACTAGAAATCATTAAGAGGATCAACAGCCCCAATCTACGTTTGATGCTCGATGTGTTCCACTTACAGCAAATAAGAGGCGACATCGCTCACAGCATTCAGGAATTTATGCCTTACGTCGGGCACGTACAGGTAACTTACACAAGCGTAGCATTACTAGAATAATTATTAAATTAACATGATAAATAATAATCACAAAAATCAATTTCAGATTGCACAAGTACCTAAGCGAAATGAACCCAATACCCCTGGAGAGATTGACTATAGATTCGTATTAGAATGTCTCAAGGAGAATGGATACACTGACTACATTGGTTTGGAATACACGCCTTTGAAAGGTTCCAAAGAAGGCCTCGGATGGATTCAGGAGTTTGGCTATACCCTCCAGTGAAAATATATTCCCTTTTGAGTTTCTTGCTAGATTTTACGACTTATGCATATTGCAAATTCTGCATCTCCTGCAGGATTAGAAAACTGCTTTTTATTTTACCACTAAAATTATATATGACATGTTTTATATTTGTGTAACTAGGTTGTATATGGTGGTTGTTTTCGAAATTTAAAATATTTATTTACAGAATTTTTTGGTAATAAAATGCTCATATTATAACCACTCAAGCGGTAGCTACCCAAATTTGGTTAGCATCGCTAATTCCCTTGAGTGTAGTCACATGCATGAACCTGACATAGTCTGAGTAAAATATAAGTTTGGTTGAAATTATTTATTAAAATAAACTTTATACATTGACATCAGAATTGGGATTATGTCACTCGATGCATGAGGGATAAATTATATTTTTTACAATATCAATTACAAAATAAAAATGATGATAATTATTAATGAAAAATGGAAATTGAAAAGTAGCACCTTAACATGCAAATCAAGTAATATTTTTACTATTGATAAATGTAAAAAATATTTTTTTTATCTTCAAAATTGATTTTGTTACAAGTTAGAATTCAATTAATAGTATTAAAGATGTACATAATGGGAAACTGGATATTGGATACAAAATCATGTAAAATGAATTAAACTATATTTATCACAAGAAACACAATAAGAGAAATGGTATCGAAGTATTCTGATTTAACCTAACTTAATCTATTTGAATTAAAATTAAGAGACAACACAATATTACAAGTAAAAAAAATAAAATAATAATAAATATACAAAAATATCATACAGAAATAATAAGTACAGTACTGTCTCATTAATCTATCGCTCAATTATCCAACAACTTCTATAATCTGCCATTCTTTTTACTAGTTGAAAGCACAATATCAAGCTCAATTGAATGTAGTTACGCAGAAAGCAGCCAGTTCACAATTTTGGCAAAAATAAGATATTGTTGTCAACCAACAGAGTAAGGTCAATTCTACGTTTTACTAAAACCAGCCAGGCTGTTTCGCGCAAAAAATCATAGTAATCGCCTTCCGAAATATTTGTTGATCGCTAAAAAAAAACTATTTAAAAATGCACTTAAAACATTTTTAATGTGGCTATTTTTATAAAACATATTTTCCAGAAAACAATCAGAATCAACTGGTCGATTTTAGGAATATAGCAATATACCTAACATTTAGTTGATCAGCAGAAAACGTTCACGGCGAGCTAATAATTACATAATTAAAAACTTGACTTATTACCATGGCGTTTGTTTGGTTAAAACGGTCTTAAATCAGTTTTGTGACCTGTTTTATCACACCAACGTTGAACGGGTGTGTGAGAATCTAATTAGTAAGACAGTCAGTACAGTGCTTCTAGTTTGCTTCGCTGATCATTTTACCAGTCACCAGGGATAATTGTTGTTTAAGGACATTTCAGTTAGTCCTAGCGTATTTGTTAGCTAGAGTATTCTAGCAACTGTTGCATGTGTTTCTATAAGTTTTTTTACTAGAATAAGGTAACATGATATCTTAACTTTAAACAAAAAAAAAATACAAAAGAATAAAATTTTACAAAAGATTGGTAGCGGTATTTATTCATTTTTACGAAATACCTCTTGACCGGTTTTTGGAGTGGAAAATTAGTGAGAGAGTACTGTATTTTTAAAAATGCTGTCGCTCGAGTGGTTAATATCACAACTTCTCAACAAATTAAAATAAACCCTAAGAATAAGGAGACCAAACCCTAAGGTACCTTAAGTACCCTAAGGAGAACATTATTATTTTTTAAATTCAGTTTTCTCTGATATCATTGGGCCACGAGGGCAAAAATATGGGGTCATCTGAAAAAACAGATTAAGACTCTTACTGAGGAACTTTCTTCTTCATGATGTGCTCCAAAATCCAAGGATGTTTCATGGCGTCATTTAGTGACATCCTCTCAGAGCTACGAAGCTTCAACAGCTGAAAAGATAATACAACATGATGGATTCCATTCAGTATATAATATATTATGTTCAGTATTTGTCCAATGATGATATACCTTGGAAATGAAATCCTTGGCGCCGCGAGATACCCACTTGGGGTAGTTGATGTCGACGCTGACAATGCGCTTATAGGTGGAGGACTGGTTTTCCGTCTCGAAGGGGGGCGATCCCACGAGAAACTCATAGCACAACACCCCGAGGCACCACTGGTCCACGCTGACGGTGTACATCTCTCCATTTACCATCTCGGGGCACAGGTAATCCAGGGTGCCGCACATGGTCTTGCGCAGTTTGGACGGAGCGTGCACGGACCACCCAAAGTCTGCTAACTTCAACGTCCCATCAGAGGCCACCAGGATATTCTCAGGTTTCAGGTCTCTGTGGATGACATTGTTCTGGTGGCAGTATTCTAGGGCGCGGGCAATCTGCAAGTAAACACAAGTGATTTCTGTCTCCTGTCACGGTGCCAACAATACACACAACTAGCAACAATTGAATCAGAAGGAGCTGTATTTACCTGGTAAGTGTAATATGCAGCTTTTCTTTCTGAAAACCTGCCATTCTCAGCTTTCTTCAAGTATTTGTACAACTCTCCGCCATCGGCAAATTCTAGTACAAGGTATATTTTCTTATCATCGTGAAACCAAGTAAACAATCTTAGTATGTTTGGATGCCTGAAAACACCAACAAAATAATATAAATATTAAAGTTACATATGTTGTAGTTATAATAGTTAGGGTCTTAGTAAGTACAGACTATATATTTATCCAAAATAGCAGTATAACATTAAAAGTGAGATTTAATAAAATTTAAAAAAATAATAATTTATGCAATAAAAATAAATAAACTAATAAAATATAACAAGATTTAAAAAACCTAATAACATTTTTTAAAATATGTAAGAAGGTATCTAATCATTTCTTTCATTTTATAAAATTTTAACAAAGTTCTTATGTTCATATGTCTTGAATGCACATAATTATGTTGCATGCATTGTGCTGAGATCACAGTTTATTTGCACACATACGTATGCGCTTAGCGGCGTAAAGGTTAAATTAAGTAACAAGACCTAATTTCATAGACAATAAAATGACTTCAAAGTAAAAAAACTTTCAACGTTAAATTAATATTGTACTTATTATTAAAACACATAATTTGTTTCAGTACCTACATATTAATGCATAAACCGACATTTTATATTTTTTCAATAAACGCATGTAAATTAAAAATAAAGTCTTCGCTTGACTTTTACTAATGCAGCGAAAGTAGATTAAAACAAATTTGTCTATTGACATTTCTCTTCTGTGTGTTAACATGAAACAAAGCAACATGGAAAAAATACAAACCAAAACATAGCAATAAGTTTACAACATCATCCAGCATTCAAATGGCATTTCGAATACAGTTAAAAAAATCTTTGTCTTTCAATATTTGGCGGTCGCCGCTTGTAACTCAATATTATCCTCCATTACCCTATATCTATTATAAATATTTTCATTAGTATCTTCATCTTTGCTGTCCATATTAATTTGATACTAAAAATAATAATAAATTGGCAATATGCAATACGAAAAACAGTGCGTGAACAGAATGAAGTTCGACGTCATGTTTCACTCTGTTGACACTTTTTATAACTAACACTTTTACTGAGCCAGAGGTTAATCCAGTTGTTTGGTTCCTTTAGCTGCTCTTCCCAAAACAAGCTTGATCGGAGAGTTGCTTTGGGAAGAGCCTAGTTGTGCATTTGAGGAATGTTGAGCCAAAATTTTGGCTCAACAGTTGATCAGTAGGATTGGGAACAACGGCTGTTAGTGTTACTACATAATAACTTTTAACGTTAAGACAAAGTGCTTTCATTTTACGTACATTGTATACAAATGTATTTATCTTTGAAATAACTTACTTTAAACGGGATTGTATCTCAATCTCCCGGAGAACCTGCCTCTCCACATTGCATTTGACCAGTTCGGATTTGAAGAGGGTTTTAATAGCTACCAAGTGTCCGGTCCTCTTTTCACGGGCGCAGTAAACTCTACCAAACTTCCCCTTCCCCATACCACAGCCCAGCTCAAAGTCACTGGGGCCCCACTGGTAACTGAAACACAAGCAAACAAAATAACTATCAATATTACTATCGGTTCTTCCTTTAGGTCAATTGGTGTTTGACTCCCCCAAAATTTTAAGAACAACTGGTCTTATTCTTAATTTATTTTTAATGTACAGCGAAACAGCAGAACTGCGAGCGGCGGTGACTAGTGACGATCAGTGACATCTGTTGTCTCTAATAGAAGCTTTCATTCACAAGTCCACACAATTCGCTGGGTCAATTTAAAGAATGTCCCCAGCTGGCATATTCTGTCCCTATGCGCGCGCAATAGAATAAACGAGATGGCCTAGAACTACCACGCCTGCATCCCTAAAGACGCCTCGGTTGGAAAGTATCTTTTAGGTAAGAACCATCATGCTGACCAAAATGATATACTTTATTCTTAACACATTATCAATGTGACTGTACGAGAGAATGCTCCCTTTAAACGAGTGATGTTTCGATGCTAGGTGCCCCTATATACGGCATTTTTTCATTCATTTGTGTTCACAAGACAACTGTTGTGACATCTGTTTACGGGCATGGCTGCTCGCAACCCAGCTGCTGTGTCACAGACATACAAAAGTTATATTAGATCATATAAGTTGTGGCCAAATACCTGCGTTTGGGTCCATAGGAAAACAGATAATGTGAGGGCTTGTATGAAAATGGTCATTAGTTCAACAAAGTTACAACTGATATCATATAGACATCCCATCTAACGACTGTTTGACATAGACCATAAATTTATAGAGTTTTGAACATAGGAGAGAAAACTTCAAAACATCGCACCGACTACTTAGGGCTATGGCTAGTAGGTCAGGTTTTCGAAAACTTTAAATTTTGTTAACAGTTCTAAGTTCTAACAATGAAATGTATTTTTTGGCTTATTAAAAAAATATTATAATATATAATATTTATATAAAAATGTATTATAACTAAATTTTACAACAGAGTTAAAAATATTAAATATTTGTTAGAGTTCCATGCTAACTCAACACAGTGACTATTCAACACACTTTTAAAAAGTGATATAAATTAAATATTTTTTTTTAACCTAACCTACTTAACACAGTTAATAAAGTTTTTGTTTCATCACTTTCCATGACTTTATATAACTTTTTAAAGATGTGATGAATTATCATTTTGATGATTTATCCGGTCACTATTTGTTAGATACAAATTTGATTGATTCCAGGGCCACCCCTGACCCAAACAGCACCTGGCGCTGATGAAAACCTCAAGGGCACTGTATTAGGTATTATCAGCTCTTTGGCTTCTTGATGCCGTAGCAAGTCGCCGTCCATGGCTGAAGTTAACACACTATGAGCGGGAATGGTATTTTTACCCGCGAGGCCGACTGGTGCTTATCGGCGGGACGGCTAAAAATACCCTTTACGCCGGCTCCACTTCAAAGGCGAGGAAGGAAAATTATTACTATTATTTCCCGTGACTATTTAATCTAAACGCTTGAAGACATTACAAACTACACACACATATAACAAAAAAAAGATAAGCCGTTGTTTCTTTTATGTACTCACATACTCTTGCAATAATTAGGCAATTTTATCGTGTTAAATTTCAAAGATTGTTTGTTAGTTGTACTGGGAATATGAGTACCTATTATATTTTTATGACGTGTTATAAATTCATTGGACCTTTACTCTTATGAGATAATCCCGAGGATGTTATTACAATAATCATTTCCTGAATGACTTTTCCCGGCACTCGTTACTTGTGAAGATAGAGTGGCGCTAATATACACGTGCTTTAGTTATGATATACAGAGTTACAAAACAGACGTGTTTTTTTAGTGAAATTTATTTCATTGATATTTTCTTTTACCCTTCAAAAATGTCTTCAGATAATAACGAAAGTCATGAGGAAATATTCGCCGAAAATTTGTCTGCCCATTCTGGTGAAGATTTAGCTGAAGCGATATATTTTTGCGCTATTCGCGAAAAACATCCGCTATAGGCTAGAGTCTATTGTTTGAAGCGCCCGACTACAATGTGTTAACAGCCGGGCTTACAGATTGGGCTGGTATACCAGTTGCTTCTTATGCTCGGCAAGAGAGATATTAACATCGGACAAGTTGCACTCTGGTAGGAGCTCTGGCAAGATAAATTACTAAAAATTACTGAAATACCACGCCTATGCGTGAAAGAGAACCATGAAGGTAAGCAGGTATTGTATAAAAATGCAATATGAGGGTAATCGAAAACTACATTACGGATGAAGTTTGTCAACACTTTATATATTATATGAATTCTGCTTCATAAGAAACATGTACAAGTCAGCCCTCCAGCTAAAATAAATATAATGCTTGTTACATACGGTTTTCCATAAGCTTCGTGGGTCATTATTTTACTCATAAGAGCAGCTACTTCCTCCTTTTCTTCATGTGGAACATCTTTCAAGTGCTCTTCAATATCTTCGCGTCTCACTTGTGACAGCGCCATACCCAAAACCTTTTAGTGAAGGTTGTCCTACAAAATAATAACTTTGTTTAACTATCCACGGGGAAAAAACACCAATAAACTGAAACCACGATCGTGATGACAATAAATTACGCAAAAAATAACAAAATTTGTTCAACGGCCGTACCTCAAATTTGTAAAATCGACAACGAATATTTTGAATGTATCAAGAGTACGTAGGTTTAAAAAATAATACACTCAATAAGAGGATAGATTTTTTTATTCAACTTCAACAAAACCATAACAAAACTAACAGACTTTGAAAAAGACTAAAAGAATCGGTCGTTGAAAGTTGAAATTATTCGAAAACTCAAATTCTGTTGTGGTTCGGTGTTGCCGTCGTTAGTGTTGGTTGGTGTTGGTGTTTCGTTGTGGTAGTGTTGCCAGTTGTGAAAGAAAATTAACATTTTATTTATATTTATCATTGTAAATTTTATACCAGCAAATATGAATATTATTATGTTAAACTATTAAATTCCAACTGCGTTTAATCATAGGTAATTGTTAGTACTATACATAAAGATGATAAAACATTCATATTCAATTTAAAGTATCAACAATATATTTACACCAAGGTTTTGTAGAAAATATATTTTCTATGAATCTTGAACTAAAACTTTTTTTTTCAGTAGTTGTCAATGCTAAAATTTACAATCAAGTATCTACTGGCATTTTTAGTATAATATTTTTCGTTGCATAAAATGTAAGGAAAATATATTACATAATGGCAATCTAAAATATTTCCCAACATTTTTCCTTTTGTTTTGGCACGTGTTGTCACTTGTGACAGATTGCTTCTCTCACGGATAAAAACGTTGTTTTAATTATTATAAACAGTGTTTTTACAGCGGGAAAAGGTAGAATAACTCACACTAAGGTATTATTATCATTTCAAAATGGAGTTAGACAAGGTTGAGATAAATGTCGACGACTTTTTGCCTGCCAAAAATCCGGTGAGGTTACCCAAAGGCAAACGGCGGGCAGTATCGGAATCTGGAGATGCGATGGTCGTGGAGGAACATAATGGAATCGAAGGCAAACCCAAAAATACACGACGAAAGGCCAAAATGGCCAGAAAAGGCGCTGCAGGTGATGACGAAGCTTCCAAAGATATGCGAAAAATTGCCGTACCAGCTCACAGGTAAGTTATATTCCTATTTGTGGTGCTTTGATAAACCTATAATGATAATGCACTTTATTAAATGAGGTTGGACAGTTGAAAGTATTAGTTATCCATTGAAATCTTGGTGTAACCTTAAGCCTTAAGTGACCGGCTCAGGCACGGGGGCTCCATCGAAGCCAAAGTTAAGTTAGCCTTTCAGAAGTTGAGTGTACTGTTTGTACAGGGCCCGCAGATACAAATAGAACACCACTGCCGACTCTACAATCACAAATACTCCCCACTGTTGAATTTGACAGCCACCTCACGTAAATGAAAAAAACACTTCAAAATATTATTGGTAAAATTCTAGCTAAACTTGTTGTATTCCGCTTCATGCAAGGGCTCTTTAAAAAAAAAACAACATTTCAACTTAAGGGTATTCTCAAAATATATTTAGAAACTTTACACCAATAGAACACTTTTGACACATTATGCTTTTGAATGTTGAGTAGAATTATTAGTTTGCACCCGTACATGAGATGTATTAATCTGTATAAAATTATTTTTTCTACCTATAAAGCTCAGGTCTTAGAGAACGGCATAAAAAAGGCCAGTTTTATCGCAATAATAACACGTAAAAAATATGTTTGTCTAAACTCACGCCTGTGTTTGTATTTATAAAAAAATATTACCCAAACAAAACATATTTGCGAATAAGAGTGCATCTCAAAGCTCTAACGGTATAACGCCTAAGTTGAAAAGAAATGCAACACTAGAGGATTGTTGAAGTCAGTAATTTAAATCAATGCCTGGGGAGATTGAATGGTTTATAAAAAACGCGGGCCGGGTGATGAAGGCTGATGGCGCTCCAACTGGCGTTAATTAGATCCTTTTTTATCCCGCCTGCATAACGTCTCTTGCTGGGAGTTAACTAGATACTTTTTTATCATGTGCACGGACGAGAATTTTACACAAGAATTAAGCTTGTAATACACAATTCCCAATACAGGAACCATTATTTTTTACTAGTGATTTATATTTTTTATACAAAAAGTTTCAAGTTTTTTAAGAAATTTCCATAAATATTCTTTGTTGCCGTCTACACTTTAGCAATTGTGAATTTTTTATAATTCTTGTGTAAACTTCGGCAAAGCAAGAGTGTAAAATTGGTGAATTTTTCGACGTACATATCGCTTACACGTAAAAATCGTCAACAGTATTTTTTCATGTGGAAGTTGTTTTTCCTACAAAATAATGCACCACTTCTCATAGTTTTTTATGTCTTTCCTTCATATAAAATCAAGATGCTGGTAACTGATACACCAGTAGTCTCACTTGCCGAATGAAGAACATTGAAATCCAAATTATATTTTTTAGAAATTTTTATTTTTATTGCTTGCAACATGCGACATGGGCTTGTCTATATAAACATCTTCCAGAACAGCCGGAACGAAATGGGGTTGAATTAACAATTTTAACACAAAACATGTTACCGAATGAAATGGGCATCTGTACTATGCCCTTTCTCAGTTTTTTTTTCTTGTAGTATTTTATTTGCAAGTCAAAAAGTAACACATAGTCGTTTATTTCTATGCGGCACATTTATTTATAAACGATTTCTCGGGTTATCAATCCAGGGTACATTCCAGCATTTCATAATACGTAATAAATAATAAGGTGTTTGCTAATATGAAAATATTGAAAAGATATTATGAAAAGATGTTTATGACACGAAGTGAAGGGTATAAGATACTTCATGTTGTGTACCTATGATATGTTTCCTTGTAATGTCTGCTAAGTGGTATGTTTATTCCTTAATTACCAGGTGACATGTGTAGTTTATAGGCGTGTGTGTGACGTGTGTAATGTATGTGTGAGTGTTTGTGTGTGTGTGTCTGTTTCTGTATGTATGCACATTGAATAGTTTAAATTATTGACATGATGCCTCGTTTGAATTTGGGCAGTGAATCCGAAAAAATGTCAATGTTAGAGACAAATATTATTTAAAGTATGAAGAGCTCGGTTAATTGGCGAATTAGATGCTGCATTTGTTTTATAATTTAGCGCGTGGAATAGCACTGTATGTCGTGTACGTCTCAAAGGTATGTTAAAGTTAATAAGGGACAGAAGTTCAGTACAGTCAATGTGATTGTTTAAAATTCTGTGTATAAATATTGAGTCAGCTACTACTCGTCTTTGCTGCAAAGTTTCAAATGTACACTCAAAGTTATTGTTGAATCTGTAGGTAATATATTTTATAAATTTGTTTTGGATACGTTCTATACTATCTATGTAAAGTTTATATTGTGGATTCCAAATAAGCGATGCTTATTCAAATATTATGTTATGGTTCAAATATTGTTACTGTCAAATTACCCATCTGATAACTCATGTAATACATATTTTTTCTTTTTGAAATATTTTTAATTCAACTTGAAGACTTTGGTTGTTTTCGGGTGTTAGTTGTTCGGTGATTGGTTTGAACTGCCTTAACATCGATTCTGGCCCTGTATTTATAGGGCCAACGCGGGTCGGGCGTTCATCGATGAGAAACTCCCTGTTCATTGAGTGTGAGTTTGGTTAGGTATTTTCCCTGGCTGCTATATACTGCAGTAAGGGTTGCAAAAATTGTATGCAGTAGTTCTATCCAAGTCAGTTCAACCCACCTTAACCGTCACGTTACATCTCTTTTATTTATTTCATAATAAAATATACAGTTTTACATATTAGGTTTGATAGTGCAGAAAATACAGGTAGGTTTCAGTTTTCAGGTTATTATTTTGGCATATCATTGGTGTTGATATTTATTTACTGGTTATAATTACGATCAGTTTCCCGTAATGTAGTTTGACGCTATCGGAAATGGTAATTTGAAATCGTAAGTAACTCGTTTTGGGATCTTTACGGAGGTTTGCTGTGATTGGCTGTAGCTTTTGGGCCAATGGAAGTTTGTATTTTTATATGGTAGGTAGCGGTGGGGGAACAATGTAAATATTGGGCAGTTCCTCAGTCGTGGTCATTTCCTCGTCTGTTTAGCTCCGGGTGAAGAGTTAGATGGTTTTTTAGAAGTGATTCAGAATTTGTTCCGTTGTTATGGAATAGGAGCATTATTCTTTGTAGGATAAATATATTAATATTTTTTGTTATTTCATTTCAGATATACACCATTGAAAGAAAAATGGGCACAGATTTTCAGCCCCATAGTGGAACATTTACTGCTTCGCGTCAGATTCAACCTGAAGACAAGGAATGTAGAAATCAAGATTGGCCCTGAGACTACAGATATTTCAAACTTGCAAAAGGCTGCTGATTTTGTCAAGGTCAATATTGTTTCATTCTATTAATTATTTATTCCAAGAGATCAGGCCTAAGAAACTCCACCAGGTTTCTTACCAGTTAATTTTGCCCAAATGCTGTGTTTACCTTCACACACTGATACTTTAATAGTACACAACTGTTAACCCTGTATAAATGCGCCCCACGGTTGAATTTGGCAGCCACCTCTGGTCTGGAGCCCCAAACTACCTGAAAAAACCCTCGACTCTGCATAATCGGGCTGGCCATTTGAGAGGTTCTCCTATCTTGCAATCTTTACAGCACAGGTGTTGGGTGAAAATGCTGTTCTTGTTCTACTGGTATTTCAATGGAAGGTGCTCCGAGGAACTAGCATCATTGATTCCTTCGGCACCGGTGCACAGTTGGGAAACACGCCAACCGCGCCCAACATTTGTACATAGTTAATATTTGTCACATGAGAACTGGTCACTTTTGCGACTCGTTGTGGAACGATTTGCAGGCCTCTGTGTTTCCTCCCTCCTACAACATAGGTCTCTTCAAGGCCCAGATTCACTCCTTCATTTCCACAAAAAAACTCTCCACACAGCATCCCCAAATATTACGTTGGCCCAGAGGGAAATTATTTTGGAGTTAATGTAAAAAAAAAAAAAAAAACCATTCAGCTCTCCCGGTACTCTTTTCCCTGACTCCTGGCCTCTTTCTTCCATCCTTATTCTGTGATGCCCCGCAGCGAAGCCATTCCAGTTTTATGAAACTTGTTATTAATGATTTTATTGTACATTACCTGCCAGACACTATTTTCTTTTACTTTTACTAGATTTTTAATCTTCTCAAAAAAAATTCAATACCATTTCACTATTCTATTTATGACGGATCACTCTAAGCAGTAAATTTATTTTTAAAACATTGTACAAGTGACCCAACAGCGCAGAGCCCACTGGCTATGGCTTGGCCCAGAACAAGTATTGAAACAAATAATGGTTTCCGATTACCAAATTAATCCTAAGGATATGTGTGTCCATCATCCCAATGAACTGAGTGAACCGGTGACCCAGTTTGACACATTTTGACTTATGGTAGTTCAGTATTGTATTATGTCGATTGCATCCATCGCTAGTTTCGTTTACATCATTTAATAATATTTATCTCTTCCTTTTCAGGCCTTCATATATGGCTTTGAAGTAGAAGATGCATTAGCCCTTCTGCGATTGGATGATCTCTTCGTTGAGAGCTTCGAAGTAAAAGATGTCAAAACTCTGCGAGGCGATCACATGAGCCGCGCCATTGGCCGTTTGGCCGGAAAAGGAGGCAGAACTAAATTCACCATAGAAAATGTCACCAAAACCAGAATCATTCTTGCTGATTCCAAAATCCACATCCTGGGCAGCTACCAGAATATTCAGCTGGCTAGGAGAGCGGTTTGCAATCTTATTCTGGGGTCGCCACCTTCCAAAGTTTATGGTCAATTAAGAAATGTTGCCAATAGAGTATCGCAGAGAATATAAAAAATAAAAACACTCTTACCTATTGTTTTTTTTTTAAAAATAATTCTTATTAATTTGGGGTATCTTGTGAGGCTGCAGAGAGTGGGAAGGGACGAAGAAGGTTGGGAACTACCTGGATAAGTACTTGGCTGTTCATATCTGGTTATTAAACATGGCTAACGTCATTTCAAGCAACCCTTCACCTGAACTTGCCGCAAATATGCTGTATAATATTTTATATTATTATTTACTAGCTGTACCCCGCCACGCGTTGCTGTGGCTAAGTCTGTCTGTGCAGATAGAGAATCAATAGCGTGTTACTTTTACGTCCAACAAGTGGCGCTGTTTTAAAAAGTATGTTTTTACCTGTCACAGATGACATCTAATATAATATAGGTATATAAAAACACATGCATATTTGAATGCAACGTTGTGTCAAAATTTCAAAGCAATCGATGAAGAACTTTCGGAGATTTAAGATTTTGAACAAACTAACATAAACATTTTTATTTATATAGATAAGTGAAATAACCCTCAGAAAATACAAATTTTTGTGCATGCTGGTTTTGCACCCACAACCTCTGGTTCCGTAACCGAGGGTCTTACTTTTCCGATAGACAAAGGAGGCCATCAGTAAAATTCATTAGTGCAAAAAAAATCCATAGATACCTTTTTTTCTCTGGATGTAAGCTTCGATTGCTGTTTGAAATGTTTCGTAATATTGGAGCGCTGTTTGTTTTGTATAAAATATATGTAAATATTCATATTATATATTAGCAGTCGAATATATTTTGTACACACTAGGATTTCCAAATAATAGTTTTCTGGTTATTTTGTCAATCAACATATGTTTATTATTACGTATCGTATTTATTTTGTTAAATAAATTGATAACATAATTTTGAATTTTAATAAAAAAAACTGTAAAATAATAATAATATAATCGGCAAAACAGTGTAAGGTCATTTGTCATAATTTCTGTCTTGTTTCTTGCTTTTAATGCATAAACTTATTTATATGCTCATCCTAACACGGTAACTGACATTATTTAACAGCGCTTACGACAATCTGGTCGGCGACATTCTCATGCCAAACTCTTAAAAGTTTTTTGTGGTTTATTCAGTATCTAAGGATCTGACAGATCCTTTTTGGTGACTAGTAGGGCTATCAAGATTCCTACAGATGACTCGACAATCTCCAATACCCTACCTGGTGGAGATTGCATTCAATTCTTAAGCCAGTCCCTTTCTTTGCGTTCACCGATTATTCCATTACCACTTGAAAGTTGATTGCCTAATGTAATGACTTGCCAGCAAAGATATTAGAAGAACGAGATATGCTATGTTGGCCGCTGGACCGTAGGCGGAGTACTACCTAATTAGGGTACTTTGAACGGTATCGGGACGTGTACGCACAGAAATCTGTTCTATGTATTAGTGCGGATACCTTAGCGTAAGCGAAGGTGTGCAGTAGTATTGGTGAACAAAACCGGCGACACTCGGCAAAACAATTCCACACAGTATGAACTGCTCATAGCACATCTCGTTCTTCTAATATCTTTGCTTGCCAGTGTAGTAGATTACTCTAGTAATATGTAAGTGTAGAGTATGCTGTTTGCGTTCGGGCAGCTTCGGGTTCTACCGAAGATAACCGAACGCTACCAACCGTCTCGTATTACATTGCCGGATAGCGAGGATTCATTCTGTCGCTAGACGGCCTTTAGATAACTTGTTATTTGTGTTGTCAATTTATTATATTCCGAATTAAACAACCTCCGTATATCAGAATCTACGACTATTAATAGAGATATTACCAGATCCCTATCCTCGCTAGAATACTGGAGATTAAGGGCCCAGTATTCTATCCTGTACAACATCAATACATCACAGTGGCGCAGCTTAAAAGGAGTATACGGAAACAGTTTTTTCGGATTACCGGCAAGTGGATCTGTTTCACACCAGTGACTTGCGAAAAAAAATCTCCGGGATTTTATTGTCAAGGTGACAATAAATGGAGATAAACTGGGCATAATAAGGACAATTGGAAGTGAATAATTACGTGGCTCTGGGTAACAAAGACCAGACCAAGAATCCAGCGAAGAATCAATAATTTCGTGGTTCTGGGTAACAAAGACCAGACGAAGAATCCAGCGAAGAATAAATAGTCACGTGGTTCTGGGTAACAAAGACCAGATCGGTGGCTCTGGGTAACAAAGACCAGACAAATTTCACAGAAGAAGAAGACTTGGAATTCCGGGAAGCGGCTGGGCGCTGGACTGCATCGGCGCCGGTTCCTGGAGTCAGGTTGTCTTGTTTCTTGTTTGTTTCTGGAAGGTGTTATTGTTGCCGGGTGGGTTTGTTTTTTTTGTTGTTGCAATCATGGAATCGGGCGGAATTTCCAGGTTCTCCCACGTTAATGGAGATTGGAGTTTGTTCCGCTTGAGGTTAGAACAGTTCCTTCTAATTCGTGATGACATAAAAACGACTAAGTTAGATGCTTCACAGAAACGCGCTTATTTGCTGAATCTTCTGGAAGCGGAGACATTAACTCTTTTGATCAACTTATGTTTCCCTGCTAAAGTTACAGACGTGGCATTCGATCAGTTAATAGAATTAATTGAGAAACATTGTTCCAGACCGCGATCGGTGTTCAAGGAACGGGAAAAATTTTATCAAGCAAAGCAATCGCATGGGGAATCGGTCAGAGATTTCGCAGTTCGTCTAAGGGGATTATCTTCCTTTTGTGAATTTGGAACGCGCTTGCCAGAAAGCTTAGCGGATGCCTTTGCAATCGGTATTTTACCAGGCCGGGCTAAGGAGAAAATTTTTCTAGAGGGAACTAAATTAACATTTAACAATATGGAAGAGTTAGCAATAACGGTTTCAGTTTTAGACAATCTGGTTCCGGTAATTAAATCTGAATTTTCCGCAGGGAATTCGGATGTGAATGCCATTTCGAATCGTTCAAATTCGCCCGGGAGACATTCGTCGCGTTTGGGAGAAACTCAAAGTGTTTCAAGGTTATCTCGTTCAAAGAGCCCCGAACCGAGTAATAAAAAATGTACGATTTGCGGTGAATATCATGTAGAAAAATATTGTAAATTCAAGAACGCAAAATGTTTTAATTGTCACAAGGTAGGGCATTTGAAGAAATTTTGTAGGAATCACAAGGTTAATCCGATTTTTGAACAATCCCAGAATAATAGTATTTCATACATTAATCCGTTTAGGGCTAATGTGGTAATTAACGAAGTGAAATGTGCTGCTATGATTGATTCAGGGGCAAGCATGTCGGTCATGCCGGATTTTATTTTCAATCGTTATTTTAGAAATGTAACATTGTCACCAGTTAAGCGTACTTTATCAGGATACGATGGCAAACCACTTAACCTTGTAGGTAGTGCCTGTTTTACCGTAGAATACAATAATCTTAAAAATAATTTATTATTTACTGTTGTGGAATGGCACGAAATTGATAGTGGGTAGGGATTTTATGGAGATTTTTAATCTGAAGATAGTTCCAGTGATGATAAATTCGGTTTCATCAATCAAGGACAAAATCTGTTTTATTGAAAATTGTGAACATGTAAATTTTCAAGCAGTTGTGGTAGCCACCGCAGCAGATAGCGAATTACAGCTAGTGCTTAGATATTTGCGGCAGGGCTGGCCCAAACGAGTAAATCGTGACAGCAGTATATGGAAATATTGGCTAAAAAGGAACGAACTTTCTGTCATAGAAGATTGTTTGTTTTGGCAACACAGAATAGTTATACCTTTTTCTCTCCAAAAGCAAGTGTTAGATTCATTACACAGGTCACATCTTGGTATTGTTAAAATGAAGGGAATAGCTAGAGCATATTTTTGGTGGACAACTCTGAACAAAGACTTGGAGAAAGTCGTTCAATCATGTTCAGATTGTGCGTTATCAAAACAGTCACCACCAAAAAGTCAAGCAAACGTTAACATTTCTAAAGCTCAATCTGATCAGGTTAAGTTTTACAAAGGGGTTAAAACCAAGGTTTTTAAAGTTGGACAAAAGTGTTTAACAAAAGATTATCGTCAGGATAATAAAGTAGTTTGGGCTAAGGGAGTAGTCTCTAGAAAGCTAGGTAAAAAAGTTTATATTATTAAGATAGAGAACACAGATGTGACATGGAAGAGACATGTCGACCAAATGAGGGAAATGTCAGTGAGCTGGAAGGAAGATGGCAATAGTGCACAGCATCCCGCGTCTGAAATTTCGAGGAATGGGCCTCAGGAGTTAGAGACTTCAACCTTATTGCGTGGATTCACTGGTTTTCCTCCTGATTTCAGATTGGCGGCAGAGGAGGTGGTGTCGGAGCAGACACAGGCCCGGCAACAGAGACCATGTTCGGGGAGATTGCGGCCAAGACGCGAGACACCCACATCTTCCAGAGGAAACGGGGCAACTTGACCCAGGCACCGCGGTTGTTAGTCTTAGGATTATTTGTTAGCAAAATGTAATAACTTCACTTGTTGTAATAACTGCATAGCGCAGCTCTGTTAGAAATTTTTGTGGATCTCTGCACAATTGATTTAATCGTGTTTTGTACTTAATATTTAAAATTTCTAAGTTGTCTATCTTTTTAAAATCATTGTTAAAACCAAATGTAATATAAAATGTTCATGTTATGATTTATATAGGTTTGTAAAATATTTTGTTGGTTTGTAAGTAGCTTCAGAGTTGAAGGAGGGAAAGTGTAGAGTATGCTGTTTGCGTTCGGGCAGCTTCGGGTTCTACCGAAGATAACCGAACGCTACCAACCGTCTCGTATTACATTGCCGGATAGCGAGGATTCATTCTGTCGCTAGACGGCCTTTAGATAACTTGTTATTTGTGTTGTCAATTTATTATATTCCGAATCAAACAACCTCCGTATATCAGAATCTACGACTATTAATAGAGATATTACCAGATCCCTATCCTCGCTAGAATACTGGAGATTAAGGGCCCAGTATTCTATCCTGTACAACATCAATACATCACAGTAAGTCATTCTGGTAATCCCTGAACTTAATAATATTATACAAAATGTATTGACGAAGAGCCCCATAAGTAAGAAAACTAATCTTCGAGTCGAATTGATCAAGGCTTTGATAGTGAATCCTGTTTTATTCTTTGAACAAGATGCGGAAATCAGCGATGAACACCTGCCTCAGATTATCGGTTATTGATCCTTCCTCCCAAGGACTGGAGTCATCACTGCTAACATCTAAATCAAATCTTAATTGGATAGTACCATATTTAGTACAACATTTATTTCATATATTAACTGTTGTAAATTTTTAAATGTAATGTCGTCCAATTTCAGATAAATGTGCCACCAAAAGTTTATGGAAAGCATTGTCATTGACAATGAGTCTATCTGTTGAGTTTCAGCTCAATCAAATGTCGGGAAGTGATGTAAATAACTTTGTTAAATTGTTTGCATAAGCTGGCGCTCAACAGATTCAAATTTTTCATATCTAATGGTTACTTTTTGGAAGTTACAGTAGAATTTCATTTCTTTATACATTCAGTCTTATTCAGTAAGTTTTAGGTATTAAAAATTAGATTTTTTTTACGGAAATCGTTTTTGAAAATGTGTTATGAAATGTTTAAACAATAACGGAGCCGCTTTTTCGTTTTTTTTCATTGAATTATCACCCCTCCATAAAAACCCTAAATCATATTAGAATTTTTAGTGCCTTTTAATGTACTGTGAAACATAAATATATGTATTTTTCTTATAACATTTTATTCAGATTAATTGTATTATTTAAATAATCTAAAATAATTCATGCAAGGAAAATCTGAAATAAATATTATTGAACCATAAACAACGTTGTAAAACCAATGTTTTGGTTTATGGACCCATTGCTAGTATGTTTTTTGTTGTTGGAAATGGTAATAAAAAATAATGCTTTCTTGAAAATATAAAAAAAAACAATCTCATAAATAATGATGCATCTTTTAATAAATGCGATACCTTAAAGAATGATTTTTTTTAAATTTGTATTCCCCCTTACTTATTTATTACACGCCCTAGTGGGCTTTTACATAATAATTTACAAGCTATTTGTATTAAGGTAAATACTTAAACATTAAAATAATCTATCTTCTATCTATACATGGTGTATCGGCACGTACCCGACAAACTTTAACCAGCTATTCCTTAGCACATTTGGAGTAAAAAATGTTATGGGCACTTTGCTGTCCGGTAACATTTTTTTTTAATAAAAAATTTATTATTCATATTTTCACCACATGTCACCAATGTTTTATCCTTTGTCAAAGTTTGAAAACCCATCTGCCAATATTTTGAGTTTCGTTGAATAATGTACGTACGTACCTACGTTGGAGCGCTTTTACAATCACAACGAAATGGCACGGCACCATTCGTCTCATTTTTAACTATTATTATTTAGTGTGTACGAAAGAGCGAGGACACTTTTTGACACACTTGCTAATAACAGCTGCTGAACACGAGATACAATGCAAATGACAGTGACGGAGTGTGGATTTTTTATTTATTTTTTGTTTTTAATGGAAAAAAAATGTTACCGGACAGCAGAGCGCCCATAACATTTTTTACTCCAAATGTGCTGAGGAATAGCTGGTTAAAGTTTGTCGGGTACTTGCCGATACACCCTGTATATAAATAAAAATGTAAATGTTCGTTTGTTCAAACTCTTAAATGTCCGAAAGTTCACTGATTGCTTTGAAATTTTGATACAACGTAGCATTCGAATACATGTGTGCTTTTATGTACCTGTATTATATAGATGTCACATGTAACAGGTAAAAACATTTTTTCTTTTTTAAACCGCGTCATGTGCTGGACGTAAAAGCAACACACGCTATTGTTTCTCTATCTGCACAGACAGACTCAGCCATGGCAAGGCGTGGCGGGGTATAGCTAGTAAAGAAAATATAAAGATAATTAGAAAAGAAAACTAAGTTACAACAAAATACATAGGTAATAATTTTAACCAAAAATAGTACTCAATGATTGAACAAACTTCCACAACATGTCCTCAATGCTACAAATAATCAATTTTAAGCTCGATTGGATTTTTATTTGGAGAGGTGCAAGAATTAACTCATTTTTTACTATAAATCAATTCAATTATTGTTAAACTTATTGTGAAATTAGATATGAGCACATCAGCAGAATGCTGCCTGCTTAATAAATCTAATATTTTAATATATATTGTAAAAAGAAACCCATGTTTTTCTACATGCCTAATTTTCTTCACAACCAGCCACTGCAACCCACTGGTGGTAGATAGCTCTTGGTGTCACATCGAAAGTAAGTGAGTTTGGTGGGATTGGGTGACGAAAATATGCTGTTATGGGAAGGCCGCGAATGCTTTAGACTATTTCAGAATGGGCCTGCCGACTGTGTCAGTGAGTCTGGAAGTTCCAGAAAGTTCATGAAGGTTCTTGAATGCTCTAGAAGGAGAAAGTTCAAGAAGGTTCTATAAGGTTCCAAACTGAGTGGCGGAGTGTGTCGGTGAGTCTACAAGGTTCGAGAATGCTCTTGAAATTTCTGGAAGTAGCCACAGTGGCGTGATACAGCTAGTAATATATATTTTTTTATGAATTAGTCGTGGAACAATACAAATTAATTAAATAAAATTTTCTTGCGCACGCCTGGATTTGAAGCCGCGACCTCCTGATTTATAATTGAGTGCATTCCCCCACGACCACAAAGGCTGACATAGTGGTAATCATACTTATGATGTAACTCAATGCTGTGTCATCTTTGGTGTTGCTGTTTGGGAGGTCTTTTTGGGGAAAGGAATGGGTGAACCTGGCTCTTAGAACAGATCCATGTAGAAGAGAGGAATCATTCCACAGCCGAACTGTCGTAGAAACAGAAATATAATATAAGTTATGGGATCGGCAATATCTAATTCCCCTACAAATGAGCTCAGTGGTCATGTTGTAGCTGGCTGTAATTTCAGCTCTGTCTTTCCAATAATTCAATAGCCAATTGATTACCCTACAAATGAGCTGGGTGTCAATATTGTAACTGGCTCTAGTTTCGTCCCTGTCTCCAATAATTCATTAGTTGTCTAATAAAATTGCCTTTGTTGTAATATATAATACATTCCTGTAATAATTTCTTGAAACTGTGCGGGTAAACAATGCAAAAAACAGTATTATTGCCCAATAAATTTAATAATATTGCTCTTTGTGGGAAGTTGAAGGGTAAATCCAATACCAATATAAACATTGATTGACTTGCAATCTGTCGTTTAACATGTTTCGAGAAATACCTGCTAGACAGATCAGTGTGGCATGGCAATTAACAGAAAACAATGGATACTCAATTAGTTCTGAAGCATTTAAAACTTATAAGCAGTCATAACTCCTCAAAATGACAATTCAACACACCTTTAAAAGGTGATATAAAGTCATTAAAAGTGATGTAACAAAAACTAGGTTAAATAGTTACATATGTAACCTATTTAAACTAGTTTTTGTTTCATCACTTTTCATAAGTTTTTACGGGTGTGTTGAAATGTCATTTTGATGAGTTGTCCGGTCACCATTCAAACCACAGGTTGTAAGAATATTGAAGGTTGTTTTCAACAGCCCGGCCTCTTAATTTATGCATGTGATACCCAGGGTCGGCACTAAACCAAACGGCGCCCCTTGTCAAATCCAGTAGACGCCTTGGTAAGTGATCTCTGTAATCAATAATATTCCGTTGATTTTTATTTTTGTGTAGCGCCGTTTTGTGAAAAATAATCTCAAGGGTTATGTGTTAGTACCTACTGTTAGGTATTTTCAGCGCTTTGGCACCTTGGCAATTCAGCGCCCGGAGCGGACTGCTCCAATTGCGTCTGCGTTGGGCCGTCCCTGGACTGGATACCAGATACCACACGGATCAAGTTGGACTCTGGCATCCTCAATTGGTAGGGGGAGATGAAGTTTGGGAAGTAAGGCTATTGGGGCAGAATTTCCTTTCTGGATACAGCCTTCAGTATACAGTAGCCTACCTCCATTGAAGTGTGCACCAGAAGAAGAAGTTGCAGTTTAATATAGGTACTTACCTAACCATTATTTTATTTATTACTAGCTGACGTGTACCCTGCTTTCACTGACTTTCTCTGCTTTCAATAAATATAATATACATGTATTATATATATAAACCTTCTGGAAGAAATTCTCTAAAAATTCTCGGATAGTGACTTTGATTATACTACAGGGTTTTCCAATAAGAGGTGTTATTTTGATATTCAATCGTAAAAGATCAATGGTTTCATTGCTTGTGTGGCACGTAGCGCCGTCTTGTTGAAATTAAACGTTTTCCAGATCAATACCATCCAATTCCGGCCATAAAAAATCATTAATCATCTCTCGATAGAGCAATCCATTCACCGTAACTGTTGCTCCAGCCTCATTTTCGAAAAAGTAAGGACAATGACTCCGCCGGACCATAAACCGCACCAAACAGTCACACGTTGAGAATAGAGAGTCTTTTCAACAATAACTCTTGGGTTTACTGAGCCCCAGATGGGACAATTTTGCTTGTTGACGTAGCCACCGAGGTGGAAATGGGCCTCATCACTCAAGATGATTTGCATTTGATTCACTCAAGTGAATTTTAATAATTTTAATGCGATGTTGAAGCGTGTATCGTTCCATTTTTATTAATGGCGTAGTTTCTACTTGTCAAATGTCAAAAAATGACAGCTTCAAAAGTAACATCTACCGAAATAGCGGGCTATTCAAAATAACACCTCTTATTGGAAAACCCTGTATATATATATAGGTATATTGATTTATTCATCATCTTCAAGGGAAAAATATTAATTATTTATTTGCCTACCCTTTGTTGTGACACCTTTGGGTATAAGACGTGAAGTAAATACCTAGAAGGTAACACTATTCATTTATTATTTTAGCTCATTGTATTAAATTATTTTATTTTATTTAATATAAATAATATATAAATATTATGATTAAAAATAAATTTGGTCCATATGTACAAGCTATAAATATAAAATGGAAAAATTAAATGAATAGAAAATTTATTTGAATTTCGATATTGACATAAAAATATATTGTTTAAACAATAAAAATAAATACGATAATAAAATAAATAGATTCCTTGGGCGAAGTCAGGGCATTTAAACCAAATGTATGTGTGGATTTCCGTTCCAAGATTTTGATGAATTATTGAGATTTTTTGAAAATTATATGCTTTTTAATACGTGATTTCAATTTTAAATGTGATTTTTATAAAAAAAAATTCACATGTCATAAAGAGTATGGTATGAAAATATATTTTGCATTTGAAAATGTGAAATAATAATTTAATATTTTTATGTAGCTACTTACCTACAGATATATAAAAAGACGTCCCAGTTCCTCAATAATCTCGGAGCTTGTGGAACTATGTCATCCCCAACTGGAGTAGGTAAGCGACGAGTGCGAAGAGAGTAGATAATTTGTTGGTGCGCAGCAGGCAACCTTTTTTCTAGGTCAGGGTGCAAACCAATAAATGCTTTCGATTTTGTTTTTCAGAAAGTCAGGATCCCAACAACATTTAGACGAAAGTCTTTCAGTATTTTCTGAAATGCAAATCTTTTAGTATTATTTAAAGGGGAACCCTTTAAAACATATCTGCTTAACCTGCTAGTACATTAGTGGACAAATGCGTCGGATTCCCATCCAGGCGTCACGAGTTCAATCTAATACTGGCTAATTCCCCCATCATTGCCCAAAGAACATTTTCCACTCGAATAAAAACGTGAAATATATTTTTACAAGTTCTGTCATTGTTTTGACACCTGACGTGCCCTCTCTAAAAATTTGATACACATATTATTTTCCGAGTGCTGTGTCCTCAATGTGCACCATTTTCACAGCACCCCCAAAGTTAACATATTATGCCTCGAGAAACTTATTTCATATCAGGGCCTCCTACGTGGAGATAGCGATAAAACTAAAAATAATCGATCCCTGAAAAAAATTGGCACCCCTTGTCTAAACCAGTAGAAGCTTGAAGATCAAGATGAAGATCACTATAATCAATAACTTTAATGTTTTGTGTTTTCGTTTAGCGCTGTTTTTATGGCAAATCCCTCCACTATTGATAGTATCTTATTCTGGTGCAGAGATATTGCGTTAAGTATAAAATTTAAACCGAAGATTAACTTTGAAATATGATGAATTGTTCAAATTCTGAGAAACAACCCGGTTGTTTCGGAGAATTTGAACAATTCTTCAAATTTCAAAGTTAATTTTCAAGTTCTGTGAAAGATTTTTCAAGTTTTGTTTTTATTTAAGTTCTGTCAAGCAACTAGCCTATAATGATATAATAACAGAATTCTAATATGACTTTCACAGAACCCGTAAATGAACGTTGAAATTTGATGAATTGTTCAAATTCTCCGAAACAACCCGTCCTAGTCGGGTTAATGGGTTGAGCAGTTACTCAGCCGAGTGACCAGTGATGACAAGTGGAAGAAAAATATTTTATCAGAAATTTGTGAATTTAACCTCAAAAACACGCTGTTCGTGGAGAAATATTCCGGATGACATTAATTTTTAAATAGATTCGCTGTTTTTTAATGTATACCAAAATGAAGTAGGTACTGTATTTGAAAGCAGATAAACGAATCTTTTAGATTTAAATATTACAAACGGACATAATATTTAATAATTATGAAAATTCTGATTAAAACAATACAGGAAGAAGAGAGGTCGCTTACCGATTGTTTTTTTTCTTTGTAAATTGTAGTTGATACCACTTTATATGAAGCTTAAAACATATTAAATTACACAAATAAAATATAAAAATTATGACACTTCACTTTTTTCGTTTCATAATTAATAAAAAATTCACAAATTTTGACAAATCTTTCGCACATATGCAACATTTTAGGGTTGATGACTTCTTGGAATATATTACAAACCATTGTAAGTGTTTGGTAGTCTTTTGGACGCAAATATAAAGCGTGGTGTTGTCTCTTCCGAATACTGCTTAAATCGTACTTATCACCGCAATACAAAAAGGAGATAGAACGACTTTTATGAGTCGGTTTCAGTATGAGCTGTAAAATATACAAAAATTGCAGAGGAAAATTAATCGACTGCCACAATGTAACTTTACATATTGGTACAATTCAATAACAATAGAGACGAGATGCCAACATTTTATTTATATATTGTGTTCTTCAATCAAAAGTGGTTTATTTTATGAATAAAAAACAGTTTCAGTACTGAATAATAACATATATTTAGTTATTAAATGGACTGGGGTTCCTTACCCTAATCATTTTTCTAAATCGGTTTTTATTTATTATGTTACATCGTATTTATCAGTCGAATTCTTCATCGGTCCATTCGTTTTGAGAATTGAATACCCGCTCAAAAGGAGTCGACTTCTGTCAGCCACGGAGAATTCCTATAAAACAAGTGCATGTCGCCCTCCATAGTCAGTAGTCAGTAGTCTGTATTCGACACTACCAGAGTGGAATAACGAACGTCATTCCCCGTAACACTTGGCCAATCTCCGGACGGGGTTTTCTCGCGACTTCGGGAAACGCGTTCCGAAGTTGAAATCTTTGTTCAGTGCAGATTTGTGAGAAAATCTTTTTCAAAATGAACATTTCTCTTTTGGCGGCGTTTTTGTTCGTTGCTTTTTTGGGAGTGATGCATGCACAAGGTAATTTATTATTTATATTTTATTAGAATAACTTTTTGAATAAACTTTTGAAGGTTATACCCATCAATGGAATATTAATCATTGAAGAAGAAGATAATACAAATTAGTTAATATTCTTATTTATTAATTTAAAATACAAATTCGACAAAAATGATGCAAAAAAATTAGGTCACAATTGTGGATAAGACAAAGTTTTTTTTTACCTTAATTATTGTTCCGATTTGAGTTTAATTAGCGAAGATTTGTGAAAAAAAAATTATTGTGATACATGTGGGGGAATAATAATTGTGTCTAATTTTTCACTCTATTTTAACAATTCAGTTCATATAAAAAGTTAAATAAAATAAAATATCCTCGTGTTCCGCGCGTAATTTTAAAATTGGTGTTGCATACACAAATGTTGTAATATTCGCAAGAAAATCATTTTCGTGTTCCGAATGAAAAAAATATTTTTCTAACCTTAAATGTGAACTCATTCGTGGATGCAGTCGAGCTCTAAAGCACCATTCTCGAATTCCGAGTGAAAATATCTAGTCGTATGCCTCAAAATTCGTAGGAAAACCATTTTCCTGTGAATGTATTAATGTAACAATAATTTTCCTCAGCCGGTGGATGAGAATTCATATACAGATATTGTCGAACTAAACTAAGAGGAGCAACAAACTCGGCTATCAATTACATAGAAACCGCACAGAAAACGATCTTAAAGGTAATACTAAAAAACATAGACTGACTGATACAGACCAAATATTCAACAGCTGTGACGTACTAGATATACGCCAATTATACGTTAAAACACTACTAAACTACATTTTTGACAAAAAAAATAAATTTCAACATACACAAAATAACACTAACAGACCAGTTAGACAAGCGTACAAAGAAAACATAAAAACTCGGACGGTAAATTCAAGCTTTGGACAAAGACACTACCAATACCATGCTATAAAAGCTTTCAACAGTGTAAAGTTTGAAAATAAAATTGAGGAAAATAAAAATAAATTCACACACAAAATTAGAAAATGGATTAAAGAACAAAAAAGACAATATTACCAAAATTTCATAGCTTAAAATAAAAATAAAACGTACACGTAACACACAAAACCAATATAAACACACATCACCCACAAACACACAAGATTATATATTAAATGTATTATTTTCTCTTTAAATGTTTTATGTAAATTATATTTTCATATTATAAAATGAAGGCCTCAGCACGGGCAAGCCACCCAGTGAGGCCAACATTACTGGAAAACTTTGAAATGTAAAAAAATATTGTACCAAATAAAAAATAAATAAAAAAAAGTCAAAACTTTGTTGAAAATCATCTCCGTGTTCTGTGCAATAATTATCTAAGCTTGTGACCTCACATCCTAATTTACCTTTGTTAAAATCAGTCTTGTGTTCCGGTTACAATTATAAAATTCGAGTTTTGGACACATCCGCTGATACTATTAGAAGAAAATAATTAGGAAGAAATAATAATTACAAGTGCAGTTATAAAATTCTAGTTGAAGACCATATGCTTCGAAATTCCGTGAGAAACCATTCGCATGTTCCGAGTGCAACTTTAGTTTCACCTGGTGGACTCACATGCAGAATCACTCTTATTGGATTCCGAAGGCAATGTCAAAATTCATATTGCTGATGAAATTTGAAAAAAAAGTTTATGTATGGTGTACATAAACTCAAAATACCTTATTTTCTTCGATCTGAGCATTTCGATAGTTAATTTTTTTCACTTTTTCTATTTTTTCCGCTAATAAATGTTTTTGGGAAAACTTTTCGAGCCGGGTTTATGTTTCGATGCATTAAGTTTTAATTACCTACCCTGTATTTTATTCACCCAACTACCCTACCCTCTGTGAGACGACGGCGATAATTGCTCTCACAAAAATAATGTATGACAAAACTAATTATTTTTTGGATTTTTACAATTTATTGAAACATAAAAAAATAAAGCATATGAAAGACTCTCTAAAATTTTAGTATTTCAAGCCGACGCGCGACATATGGATTTCAAAAATATTAAAATTTTGAACGCAAACAAATAAAAAGTTTTAAAGTCGCTTACCGCTGGTTTTATCGTGTATACTGTAATTACAACTTACATGAAACTAAAAAAACATATTGGGTTAGACAAAGGTGTTGTAAAAGTTATTGTCACTGTTAGATGAATTTGTCACTTCACTTTCTTCGCTTAATATAAAAGTATTTATTCTAATTTTTAAAACACTAAAAAATATTTTTCAGATGTTAAATGCAGTTTCATAGGATTATTTAATAAATTTCTTTCGCAGCGTCAACGTAAACCGTTTATAATACTGTTTTAAATTTCTCACTGCAATACAAAATGAGACAGCTTTACTTGTATGAGACCGTGTCAGGCTGAGAAATATATCTTTCAAAAAGACTACGATTGTTCGTTTTTTTTATAAATAAATTATAAGGCAAAGATACAAATTAATAATACGAGTATGTTAAACAACATTTAATGAACTGATTTAATTACCCTGTTAGTAGAGAAATATTCTCGGGTATAACTAGGGATCTAGTCTGTTTACTAGTGCTTTAAAATAATAATGATACAATATAACTTCTTTAAAATAGAAGGTACAGTAATATATAAAAAAATCAAGTAAGAATATAAAATATTATAAATATTGGACAATAAATGATTACGTGTAAATACATAACCCTTACTTATAAGTGCGGTGTAAGTATTATGTAAGGTCAGAACAATGGAAAATTTGACTAATTACCATGGCGTTTGTTTTGTTTACGGTCTTGAACCACACTCAACATATCGATAACAAAATAATGTATCTGAAAATTATCTGTGAAATATCAATCATCCATTGGTTTTGGGTAAAAATTTTGGATTTGTTGTCTGTGAAGAATATTTCCCAAGGCGTGAAATCAAAATCTTTTCATAAATTGAAGAAAAAAGGAGAATATCTAAATATTTGGAAAATGAGATCCATAATCATAGTAACATAAATTAGGACTTCTCTTTACTAATGTTCATAAATTCGATAATGAACTTATTCATAAACACACAAATTTTAATAAAAACCAGAGACTTTTTCAACATTACAACTAAAACTTACTACCTACCTACCCCCGGTCTCTCAGACCTGTGAAGAAAGTTTTTAAGCACCGGAGCGATTGGTGTCATTTATGTATATTTACCATATTATTCAATTAATACCAGTCGAGGTTACCACCTCCATCTTTATTAATGCAAGCCCGTACCCGATAAAATTAACTGACAGTTAAAGAGACTTGTTATCGGACTTTTACACTGAGTTTAGCAGGGTGTAGTACCTACTAATCCCTGCTACTAACCTATACTAACTAAACTGCCATATATATGTACTAATACAGTGCAAAAGTCAGAAAACAGGTATTTTTAACTGTCAGTTCATTTTCTACAGCACGGCCTGTATAAATAAAGATGGCGGTGACATTACGCATTAAAATAATTTTTGTTATAATTATTTGTGAATTAAGTAGATACTTTATTACATAAAAAACAAGGTATTTTTACAAGTTATGGATATAGTCTAGGATCCCGCAAAAACCCTACGCCATTGGGTAGACAGATGAAACTACTTTGTAGTGAGAATAGACGTTATTAAGCCTTTCAAAAGTTGGTCCGCCGGTACGCCTCTTGGGGGGTTCCGCGCAGTCATGGAAATGGTGAACGAATTTTTTCGTAAAAATTACTCATGAGGTACGAGTACATGAACGGGAATGGGTTCTTACGAAAGGGGTCGATTGTTAGATGAGAAAAAAATAGGTCTGCCACCCGGCAGCCTGGAACTTTCGCAGGATTTAAAACAGCATAAAAAATTTACGTCATCGAGTACATGAATATAACCAACAAATAACTAAAGTCTAAATCTTCCCATTGAAGATCGGTCTGGCTACCAGCAGCCTGGTAGTTTCTTTGTGGACGATTTTAATGACGTAATTTTTACGAACAAAAAACATTTACTATTTCTATGAAGCGCGGAACCTCCAAGCGGCGCACGAAAAGTCCATTCTCACTACAAAGTAGGGTACCGATGACGTAAATAATAATAAATAATAATAATTGGATGACTTGTAAAGCGCTGTTTTTGTGCAAAATCACCTCAAGGGCGCTGGTTTGTTGTAGCGGAATTCTAGGCTAATAGTAAAAAAATCTTGGTTTTTCAAATTCTGTATTTTTTTGATACAATATCTAGAAAACCGACAGTTAAATCATTCGTTTTGCGCGTGGAAAAATATTTTCATAACGAAGATGGTATTTTTTAAAACTTTTTACTTCACATATGTTACTTTTGGTGCAGTTTGGTAGTTAAATTTGTGAATTTGTCTTATTACCCCAATAGCCCAGCGTTCCGTCTCACTTTCACTAACATTGTAGATCTCCATCCTATTAGTATTTCGTAAACACAGTTTTGTGTCAGAAATTTAAACATCTATTACATACCCATAGAACTCCGTTACAGAACTTTTTGATTTACCTACTACACTAGTGAATTCAGTGAACGATTTAGTACTTGCTATTTGGGGGCGGCTTAGTAAATTGTGCGGCCGTCGTGTGAACGTAGCTAATGTTTTACTGTACATTAAAATGTGCGCTTCTGACTAGTACTCTTTGTGTTTTCTTATCGTTAGGTTGGAACTAACTTGTCCTTCTTTTTCTTTTCAGCTCAAGGTGACGTAGGCGCCTCGTTAGCTACTTACAATCTGCCGGAGGTATGTCAAATAAGTTAAATAACAATTACATACAAATACATATATTTAAGTTTTTAAATGTTACTTTAACTAATTTTACACTAACTTTTTACCGGGTTGTGGCTGCCTGGTGGCGTTAAGGAATTCCAGTAGGTACCTACCTCCTAACATCCTTCTTCCACAACTCCGTACCCTCCACATCTAGACACTTTCTTCAACCTCATAACATATCTACCCTTAATTGAGGATGTCATAGTCCTACTGCCTTCAAGCAGTTGAAACTATAGTGCGGTAATCGCGTACAAAAAACTCTTTTGTACTCTCTTTTATGGACGTTGACAGTAAGTTGACATCCGTCGATGAAACGGAAGAAACATTAAATAGGTATACATTATATTATTTCCTCCATGGTATCTAGCACGGTAGATCGATAAAGGCTGTATCAATATGATATTGACGAAACTATGGTCAGCTAGCTATATTTGTGAGCACAAAATCCGCTGCTTTCAACGCGGCCTCCAAGGTGTCAGACAAGCTATCATAGATAATATCGTTCGTTATGCAAAATATCTGGCTTGATCTGAATGGAGGTGAACTAACTGAGCTCTTAGAATTGAAATAAATCGTATACACTAGACTAGACATAATTAATTCACGTAAGACGCGATCAATTGATTCCATTCCAGCTTGAAGAAACAAAAGTTGTTAGTTATTACTTATGACTTATGACTAAATACCTCATGAATTAATTAACTCCCTTTTCAGAGTCAAAGGTACATGCGGACTGCTAATGCATATTAAAGTTGATGTTTCAATTATTAGTAGGTACTTTTACGTGTCCGTCTGATGTTTAGAAATGTGAATTCATAGACAGATGCGCCAGTGTTGCCATCATATAACATATTCCTATTATACTTCGTGTCAATATCGGTTCGGATATCGATGGCGCAACCATGCTCGATATATTAATATAAATTCATCAGAAGTTAAGTCTATCGATCCGGCATTGTTAAGTTTTCAATTTGATCGTACTAGACCCCCCATGACCTCGGCTCGTGTCAACCTGCCATTATTAGCTACAAGATTTACGAGTATCAAATCATTGTTTTTAAAACTGATGTTATGATCCGTCCATATTTTTTTACTAACCATTTGTTCTATGTGGATAGTCCTCTTTTTGTGGTTTTGGTGCTCCAAGTATAAAAAGATGACTGCCATCTTTTAAAAAAAAGTAAGTAATATAACACTTTAAATAACATTTTATATTTTTTAAACCTAAGTCAGATAAGAGTAATAAGGCATCTCGGAGTCTTTTATCGTCACGACATCTAATCTAAACTGTTATGAAAGAATTGTGATATCTTTTCTGGCTGTAAGTGGAAAGACAAAGAGCGCTTTTTTACTCCCCTCAGAATGCGATTCAACTAAAAAAAATCATGTAACTTATGCTTTTTATGTTGCTTCAAAAATTAATTTAAACGCACATAATATTATCATTCAGTAAGCATTGTTCGTACTGTATCTTAATAATCATACCATTTTTATAATAATCATATATCCAATAAAGCAATTGTTTTAAACTGTACGATGATTAAAAAATTGTCCAAAATGTTTTTTTTATGAGGAACCAATTTAATCCCACACATTGTACCCCGAGCCCAACAATTTTTTGTTTATTTTAATTTTTTTTATACAATACAATGGCACTTGCCTTATTTTTAATAAATAACTCAAATCTCCAAATCTTGTGATTTAAATTGCGCGCTGAAAATAGTTTCCATGGCCTAAAAAATAAGTAAAAATGAAAGAGTTTTTAATTACTTATTCATTCTTTTATATTGTTAGAAATAATGGATTTTTTAATAAGATTAAATATTATTCAGGAAAATAGACGTGTTGTATAGGAAGCCAAAATAGTTTCAAAATAATACATAAGTTTAATGTGGCAACTAGTTTTGAAATATTATTTTAGAAAATCATATTAAAAAAAAACATTTGTGAACGGCGGATTCTCGATGCAAAATCACTCTGTATACAATACTGGTACACATTGGTAGTTACTCTCAGTAGCGCCCTGGTGAAAGACCATTCCATTCAGAATCGAAACCTTGCTTAAACTGGCTGTAGACGTGTTTGGTGACCAGAATCTGAAAAGCCAGGCACTTCCCTACCCCTGTCTTCTCCATTGGGGACGCCATACTTCCCATGGCTCCGGACGGTTGGGAACAGTTGAGAATTTTTTGCGGAACTCACATACAAACTTGCATCACTCTCAAACTCTCCACACATTACTTAGCACCAAAAACATTTGTGAAAGTACCCACCTACCGCAAGATTTAAAATATTATTATGTGTACCGAAGATGGTAATGTAGAATTCTTTGCTTGATCTCGTTCTAGGTTCGAGGCCTTAGATTCAAGAAGAAGAAGAAGAGGTGCGAACCAGGACAGCGATTCTGGCTAGACTGCAATACTTGCACTTGTACCCAAGAAGGAAACGACTTTCTTTGCAGTGCAAAAATCTGCCCCGGATCAAACATCTCTCCTTCAGACCTCGTATGCGCTCCTGGTCTATCCTTCCATTACGATGAAAATATTTGTTTTTGCGATCCATGGGGTTCTGACTATTGGTGTACATCAAACACAGGTAGCAGTATTGGTGGTTCTTTGTCTAGAGATGGCGGTGCATTGACCGGAAATGGTCATGCTTTGTCTGGAAGATAGAGGTGTGTTGATCAAAGATGATGATTCCTAACAAAATCTTTATTATTTTAACCTGTCAACAGATTTTAAGAACGAGGCAAATCAATTTCGTTAAGTATCTAAACTTTCAAAAAAGTTTTCCAAACTAGTTTGGAACACCCGCCCGCCATCCCCCCTTAAGAGGAAGCTACAAGCCAAAAATGTGTATATTCTTGGTATACCTTGTATTATAAGTAATAGGCATTAAAATCGCTTGACAAACGGAGTCTAGAAACGTTCGATTTCAAGCACAAAAGAGGTTTTTATTTATTTTGTAAATAATTTTACAAGAAAGCAAAAAAGTTAATCAAATTAAACTGTCACAGATAATCTAAGTTATAATACTGTATTTTTTTTAAAGTTGTTTTCTTTAAGCGTTCATACATTTCTATCGAAAAAAAAAATTTGTAGTTAACATTTATATTTTTTATTTTTTTATTTGTATTCTACTCAAGCGAAACGATAGGAAAACCTTCAATTTATCCAAAGCATATTTTTTGGTATTCATAATGTACACCAATCCGTTATAAAGTTTAATCAAAATAGAGATTTATCATTAAGCTTCGCCTTAACCCGTAAATGCCCAAAGATACTGGGAGCGTACCTAGCGACGTTTACCAATTCCGTCTAAATTTAGACTATAGATTCAGTTCTTCATGTCAGTTGGAGAGAAGTTGGCAGCTGCCCTTCCATCATTCCCGGATGACTGTAGTACAATCTATATAGAACCAAAGGTACGTCAATCCTTATATATGACTAGGACGAATAAGGATGAGGTTTAAGGATCATCTCGAAACTTAGGTCGAATGCAGCGGCGGGAACTGCAAAAAAAACCTATCCTTAAAACCTGTAAAGAAGAAGTAGCCTACCACCTAACCCAACTTGTCAATTTTTGAATAGGTATAAGTATTTACAAACCAATTGAAGCCAATCAGATTACACATCTGCCCTGATGATGGACACTGCAATGCTGTCCAAAACAAAAATAATGGCTAATGAATGAGGTAGCGCAACACGGCATAATACCGCAAAAACAAATCACAATTCTTTGGAACTCCAAAATAACTTCTTTGTTTATTTCTTTTAATTTATTTATGAAATATTTTCCATTTAACTGGGTCTGTGTAGTCTGTCAAGTCTGATTTAAAATCTATGTACATTGTTCATTCAACTCCCTTTTAAATTAGTTTTCTTATGTAAAGATAAGTCTCTTTTATTTTATAACGTTAATCAATATTTTCTTTCCCGAAATGAGTTTTTTCTTTAAAACTCGATTAAAACTGTTGTTTCTTTAAACTCAGTGGGAATAATATATTATAAATATTATTGTAATTATTTTGTAATGTATTATTACTAAATAAATAAAATAAACGACACTATCATTTTTCTTGTTTCATTCTTCAGATTCCTAACAAAAACAAAATTATTAGTAAATATTTTTTTTTGATCCATCGAGTTCACCACTACACAAGAAAGGATCTCTTTAACCTCGACATATCTCATATTCTTTTATTGTTATCTACGATTGTAGTATGAAATGAATTTAGTTTCACCTTTTTTGTAGCGTTGCTCTTCTTCCTCCACTTTGTTGTCGCGTTGCTCTTCTTCCTCCCCTTTGTTGTCACGTTGCTCTTCTTCTTCAACTTTGTTGTCACGTTGCTCTTCTTCCTCCCCTTTGTTGTCATGTTGCTCTTCTTCCTCCCCTTTGTTGTCGCGTTGCTCTTCTTCCTCCCCTTTGTTGTCACGTTGCTCTTCTTCCTCCCCTTTGTTGTCACGTTGCTCTTCTTTCTCCCCATTGTTGTCACGTTGCTCTTCTTCCTCCCCTTTGTTGTCGCGTTGCTCTTCTTCCTTCCCTTTTTTGTCGCGTTACTCTTCTCCCCCCCCTTTGTTGTCACGTTGCTCTTCTTCCTCCTCTTTGAAAAACTTTAAAATTAAAAAAAATACATATATTTTTATAAAAATATAGACATAATTGATAACAGAGTAAAAATTCGTACGTGTAATATATAGTAACATTTTATTTTCATAGTTACGTACCTATATTTTAATGGAAGGATGTATCAAGATAAAAAGCCATGCTAGTGTGTGTGGGTATTATTTATTTAGTTATTAAGAAGATTTTTATTACTGTTGATATTTTCTAGTTAGTACACGGAGAAAAATGAGTACGACTTTTTTATCAAGATACTGTTAAAAATGTGCATGACCATTTCCTAATAAAATATTAGTCATTCAGAATATATCTGAACACGTGTTCAACGCAGGGGGCCTTGTCTGAATAAATATAACGGACGAGATGCGATAATATTATTATTTTGAAGAACACGTGTTTTCACTATACTAATAGTTATGAAATTATGTCAAATCATTCGTTATAGGAATCCAGTCCCGTTTTCAACAGGAAAATAAATAATGTGCCCAGATTTTTAATAAAAATTTAATTTTGCACAATCCGTACATTAAATAATTTTATAAAATAATTATTTTACTACAGTAGTTTTGGAATCAATGTGAATTTTATTAATGTTTGTATTCTAAAAAATATAAATAAAGGAGAAAAAAAGAAATAAGCAATCACCATTAATTTATTTCTTTATAAGATTGTATAGTGAAGGATTAAATCAAAAATCTAAACAAACGTATCCAATAAGAAGTTAGCGAGTAATTTCCGAGGTAGGGCGGCCAGCGGCCCATAATGGAATTCTCCTACCACTCTGGTGTGTGGCAGTGAGGCAGAGGAAAGTCTAAAATAAATCAGCTCTGGAAGAAAGGAGATTCGTGAGGCGTTCGTGTGGAAAAACCACGTATGAACAAATTATGAATGAGTAGATATACCTAGGTATAAATGAGCAAGAAATTGACGTTTAGGACATTTAGACATCTAGAGCGGACGGATACAGAAAGGAGTGTCCAGGAGAACATTATATTACTCGCTAGTGGATTCAAACAGGAAGTCAGGTATACCTACCTGGTAAAACAGAAGAGTACGGAGTGTACATCAAATATGTACTGCCTCATTGTACAAAAATCTTCTTCTTCTTTTTTTTTTTTATTTTATTTTTTTTTTTTTTTTTTTAAAGAAATATAAACAACAGGAATTTAACACACTACGCCTGAATGGGACCCAAGCGCGATGTCAACTCGGCCAATCCAGGGTATCGATTCTGCAATCCAGACCGCTCGCAATCGCCGTCGAAAGTAAATACATTGGTCGACGTTCTTATTCTAAAGTCTCGTCGAAGGTCCATACTTACATATGTCAAACGTCAAAAGTCATTGCACTCGAACAACGAGTGGGTCGTTGTTCGAGTGGAATGATTTTGTCGAGAATCGAAGCCCAGTCTGAGGAAGTTCATACTAAAGATGGACTTATAAATTTTATAATTTAAAGGTCTCTGGGTCAAAAAAGTTGCCGAAATAATTAGAAAATAATAAAACTTTTTATTATATTATTGACTCACTAGGTACATGAGTATTGAACAGATGTAAAATTTAATATAATATGTATTAATTAACAATTAATTCGTTAAGACAGTTATATAAATATATATTTTTTTATTTTAGTTTATTGGGGAAACAATTAGTTTCACATATTTAATATTAGAAAAAATATGTTTCATTGTTGCATGAACCAGTGAATTTTCCGCATTATATTAATATCAACAAAAAAAACAAATAATTACTGACAAAAATAAAAGTGGAATTGATAAATAAACAAAAAAACATTTATTAAAATTAGGTATATAAAAAAATAAACAAACCAAATACGCCGCATGAAATAAACATTCGAATTCACTCTGCACCAAACACTCAAATTATTTGGAGGATCCTGCAGACAAGCTGGCATGTGACAGCTTTGTTGGTCTACCTATTTTGTTAAATAAAAAAGTGTTATACATATTGTTTTAAATAAAAAAAATAAAAATAAAAAAACCTCTATTTTTAGCTGCTTGAGACATATTCTAAATAAAGAACTACTGAGAATGACGTACTTCGCATTCTGTCAATCCATAATCCAATATGGTATAATAGGATGGGGGGGGGGCGCCTATAAAACTCACACACAACCTCTTTACATTGCGCAAAAACTAAATATTAAAGAAATCATTTTATATTCATCTGAACTCATTTTCAAATAATTTTAAGTCAGAAAATTAAATACTCTTTTCCTGTATCACGCAACCTTACAAGTTTACAAAGATGATATCCTAAACAAAACCGTACCATTCAAAAACACAGCAAATCTCAGGCAAAATACATGTTACTAATTCCGATTTGTAAAAAAACTTTGGGTCAGCAAAACTACAAATACTTAGGAACAAATTTCTTCAATAAATTGCCAGAAAATATAAGATCACTAAATGATAGTTTCAAAGAATTCAAAACACAATAAAAAAATATACTGAAAACCTAAACTAAATAAAAAAACGTAAACAAATAAAAGAAAAACAAAAACAAAAATTTTAAAAATAAAATAAAAATCTAAGAAACTAAACAAATAATACCTCATCCCATACACACATGCAATTGCTTATTATGGGAGAACATTGAAAAATAATAAATATTAATCATATCATAATATCTTTCATCTTATTACTAGTGATATATATATGTATATCACACATTGTAAATTTTTTTATTGAATAAAAATATAATTTTAAAAAAATATATATATGTATATATATATATAATAATTTTAAAAAGTGATCGAAGATAAATAAAAAAGAGACAAACAACATTATAAAAATTAGAAAAAAATCATTTAAAGATCTTACACACAGCAGGGGTAGAGGGTTCGTAATTCACTTATTTATTTATTTTTTCTAATATACATTCAGTATCAAAATTGACCTGAGGTAAAATAGAAAGTATCAGCGTCTGAAAAAATATTATTGTACTTTGTGCACGTCCTTCTGAAAATTTAATGTTGTGTAGTCGTATTATATTTAGATGAGACATGAAAAGAAAACAGTTTTTTTACCTCCAACTGACCTCCAACGCTCTAACTAAAATTACTGGAACTAGTAATGGAACACGTTTCGATGAGATATTAGTACGTAACAGCACATCTAATTGTATAACTCTATGTGTTTAGTTAGTTTGTGAGAGTGGGATGTGGGTTTGTGTACCGCAGCTCCGGGAACCATCCATTGGATAACCGACACCTCATAGGTCAACCCATGTGGCCACGTTTGGTGACTTAGCAGGGGTGCCCGGGTTCGTGGGTGAGGTTTTTCAAGGTCTTGGCGGCGAATGCGTTTGCCCACATCATGTGCAATATACAAGCGAAGATAAAACCTCAAGTTTTAGTGCGGCTGTAGGTATTGACATGTCCACGGTCGCATTGTGTACCTATATCAACAGCGTGTATTATTGTGTATATCGAATGGGGTAAAAAAGAAGAGAAACGCTGTTGGGTTGGGATGGAGGAGGAAACATAATGACATCGCGAGAATATCCATATAGTTACGCAAAATATGTACTATATTTGTGAGGATTCATGGTGTGGATTATTATATTATAGACCTCCCAACTGATCATCTAGGGCATAGGTTCTCAAAGTGGGCCTCTTGGCCACCCAAGGGGCCCTGGAGGGAGCTGCGGGGGTAGTTCTGGCCCTGGGGGAGTAGGGGAGCCCTGGGAAGCAAATAGGGGGCCATGAGGTGCTAAAATTTATAACCTTATCTATTAATACACGATGTACATACGTATCTACTTTGTTATGTACTCACTGTACCTAGTAACGAAAAGTACCCACAGAAATCACCTCAAATATGCAATACTCGGCAGCCACAAGTCGCTGAGAAGAGTGTTCCTCCAACCCAAATACGGATAATCCCCAAAGAAAAAGCACCAGAGGACATGAAATAATATGTGGGGAGTTACTTTTCACAGAAATTTCCCCCCCCCCCACCGATGTGGGGATTCGTTGTGGGCAGAAATTATACAGTTACTAAAAAATACACTCGTAGTTGAATATTTTTTTGAAGATTTATTTTAGGTTCGTAATTGACATACATCAGGTTTGTCCTTTTCAATAGGATTATTAGTTTTAAAAAGGTATATTTCCAGGGGGGCCTTGAGCAATTTTGTGTCTGGAAAGGGGGGCCATGGGTCAAATAAGTTTGGGAACCTATGATCTAGGGGCTTGAAACTTCTGACTGGTACGAGTGCAGTTCTGTTGAGTTCCTCTGAGTGAAGATTGTCTTCATAGTGGAGATAGAGAACTAAAAGTATTATCATATTATTCAAAATTACCACATTCGCGAAAATCGCGATTTTTACTTAAGTATTTAATTTTCTTAAGTATGCAGAAATATCCGTGAATTCACCTTCGTTGTGTAAAAAGACTACAACAGTTATTATTTTTTTAAAATTGTTTTTTAATTGCATGAAAAAAACATCTGTATATTGCAGTTGTTTGGTTTTTGACAAATATTTGAAGATTCGTCAAATAATATTTATCGCACCGTTTTTTTCCAAAAATTAGAAAAGCAGATTCGTTTCTTTTGAATTACATTAATCTATTTATGCGTGGCTTTCTTTCCCACTCATCCACTGAAATTATTGCTACAGCTCTCAAATAAAACTGATCTCACCAAGATCTTTCGACTCCTGAAATTGTATAACTGTCATGAAATAACGGTTTTTGAAATGTGGCAAATTGAGTTTAATTCGGGCACACAACGGTGTCCCTTCTATCATATGTCCCTTCAGTGCTCGAAATAATGTCTACTGACTGTGAGTTCTGATAATAACCTCACTTCTTATATTACCGTATATTACATTATAAGTTGATTACTTGTGCCATTAAATGACGAGTGTAGATAGTGTTAACAAGTAATCATATATATATATATTTTTTAAATTTGTTAACTGTGCAATAAAGCAAAGACATCACTTAAACTTTGCACCGAAATATGAATAATCACCGTAATATGAAATTCGCATGGTGGGGCAAAGTTAAAATACCACACAAGAATCCCCAACTGTTTCATTCAGAGACAGTGGGACTATGGCATTCCCAAGTGTGGTATGTTGTGTGCCTTAGGAAATTGAGTACGGGAAGGAGATGATAAAGAGAAGAGTGGGGACGTAGGTATTCGGCTATTGAGATCTGATCAGTAAATACGATTAAAGCCATTCCAAGCAAGGATTCAAATCCCTGAAATTACTGAAATAGTTTTTTACTGTAATGTAAAACATATTTTTGGGTAAACAGTTTTTTAAGTTAATCACTGGAACTATGCTTAATCAACCTCTGTTGAAAATTGTTATATCTCTGCTTACTAGCAGATTTCTGCGTTGGGAACTCTTGATAAAGTAAAAGGTTCTTTACAATAATTGCGTTTATTTACGTTACAATAATATAAGTCTGAATTTAGCTACACTGTTCATTACCCTAGGGTTGGTAATTCTCTGTTTCTAGAAGCTTGAAGTCTGACAAGGATACCCCACAGGCAATTGCTACACTCTAGGGACATCTGTCGGACTCTGGAGTAAGCTTTATGACTAGTGCCATCTATCGCTTGAATACCCAACTTTTTACCATATATCACAAAAATGGTTAACTTACATGTGCCTAACTTGTGGGGATCCCATGTCCGAAAGCGAGGACTTTTGCCTAGAAGTTTTTCAGATCGCGCCAATCAACAGAGCGATTCTGCATTGACCATCGACCTTTTTAACGTCACTTATAGACAGTTCAGCAAATATCTTTTGACGCATGCCAAAAATAGAAAAACTGCCCCCTGACCTTTTATATTTACATGTACCTCAAATTTGAAATCTTCTCCTTAATATATTGGTGCACAACCGATTTAAGGAGAGCAAGACTAAATAAATAAATGCAACTAAGTAGATATAACAGCTTAACGAAATTTGTTTTTTTCAGGATGACCTACGGCGGCGCTTAAGAAAATGCAGTCCAGGCGAGGAAATCCGGCTGGGCTGCAACAACTGCATCTGTTCCAGCGACGGGATGGAATTGTCTTGCACCAAGAACGTTTGCGATCCAAACCCCCCCCAAACGGGTAAGCTATCCGACCAATTAGGTACAACAGGTGGAGGGGATGGTATTATATCGTGGGGTGTTTTACCTGCCACATTGCAGGTTTTTTGTGAGTGGGGAAAAGATTGATTAGTGTGAAGGCACTTCTAATTTCAAAGGTGAATTATTTAGTCATGGCACTGTACGCACAGTCGCAGGCGATTCTTTCACCAGATAATACGATTTAAAATAATGTTGATCCACGTATATATGTATATATATACGGTGTCCGGAAACTCGTTGTACAAGATGGATACTGGTGAATCTATATCACATTTGGAATCGATTTTGTATTTTATCTTTTTGATTTATAGTAAAACGAATCCGTAGATGGAATTTTTCGGTCGAAATTAATATCAGCTATTAAACATCTTTTATAAGCATTAAGACCCGGCTCCCAGTGTTTTTTTTAACCCTTTAGTCGCTGAAAACATAACAATTTATATTAATTACTCGCCTGAAATATCCATACAAATTGAAATAATCTCCCGAGTAAAAATAAATGCCGCCGGCGGGAATTGAACCCGCACCTTCTGATGTCCGGTCAGGTGCTCTGGACCACTGAGCCACGACGGCTTATCCCAACCCGCCAAAATAATTCAGTGTGTACTAGTACTTCAATCGACAATTACTGCTTATTATATTTTTTCAACTGTAAACAAAAAAAAATACTTTTGTAGGAAAGGTTTTTTTAGTGCTGAATTCCCCACTAGATGGCGTCGAGATATATTATATCTACATTTGTTGGTGAAATATTTTGACTTGACAAACATTATTATTTTTTGAATGATAAATTAATGTTTATAAGACAAGGTTTTTATGCATAGCACAAAGGATAATAAATTTGTTATCCAAATTTACTATCCTTTGTGCTATGCATAAAAATCTTGTTCTATAAACATTAGTTTATCATTTAAAAAAATATTAGAAGTATGTTGTAAATTCACCAGTTTCCCAATTTTTGCGAGTTTCCAGACACCGAGATTAGATTTCTTAGAAACGTAAATACGAAAGTTTCTATGAAGCATGATAGAAAACAACTGCTTTCGGTTTAATTTCCAAGAAAAACTAAGTAACCATACGTTATTTACATAGATTATAATCAATCGCACATTATGAATCTCTCACCCATACTGTGGCGTGTACCCAATCTACATAGGTACATTATATTGGAAACAATAACACAGGTGCACTGATGATATGGTATAGCTATAATATTGTTGGTATTTACCAAAGATATATTCAAAAAAATATTAGTAGAAAATAAGCAACTTTTGATTGAGGATGATTTGAAAAATATCGTTTTAGGATTTGAGCTAGAAAAATATAATTTTGTTGCAGTCGGCAATTTATTAATTACTTGTGATTAAGTGTAAAAGTTCTGGAGGAAATTGATTATAAATTCATATGACTGTTTCCACTAATCAAACTTACACAATTAAGTTATTGAAAGGGAACAACTTTTGGCTATTATTTACGTTCGGAAAATATCTGCTTGAGCGATTGGTTGGGTTTATATATTAATTTACTATATTATTTAAATAATATGGTTTCTCAAAATATTAACATCGAAACATATGAACTGCTTACTGCGGTTGAAAACCAACGAATCCACCTAGATTTCGCCGTTTATCCCATATTTTCAGGTTATATGTCACAAGAGATATGGCGCATTATGATAAGCAATCACTCAAAATATTTTTGCAAACTTGAAAAATCATAATTCTTAGAATATACACCTTCTAGGTGGCCCCAAAATTGCCTTAACGTGCAACAAGCTCTCAACATCAGATTTCCTGGGCGTTGTATTGGAATGAATTGTCCTGTTTTGTGGCCACCTAAAAGCCCCGATCCAACTCCTTTGGAATTTTTCTTGTTACGCAGAAAAAATCTCAGATGTCTGCAACATTTTAGAGAGTGACTCCTGATATACCAGATTTTATTTAATTAAATAAAAAATTGTAAAAGTGCAACCATTTTTGCAGATACTATTACTGATATTAAGCCCGACGAACGATCTTTCAACCCAGGTATGTTCAATATAAGAATTTATTAATCATATTTTTTTAAGAATACTAAATAGCACCTAGCAACTTAAATTACGGTACCTGAAAAATAATGAGGTGCAGCTTTTACTAGAAGTGACTATTTTTCACTATTTTCCACACCAACGAGGTGAAGCCATTACCAGAGATGACCATTTTTCACTATTTTCTTCATGACCCACAAGGTGCGACTTTTACCAGAGGTGAGTATTTTTCACTATTTTCCACATGGATCCACGAGGTGCAGCTTTTACCAGAGGTGACCATTTTTAAAACTACGTACGAGGTGTTCAGGGATAAAGTGAACTAACGATAAAATAGAACCATAATAAAAAAGAACTGCAAGTCGTATGAGAATCAATGTTTATTTATATAAAAGTTGAAAAACAGGAAAATCATTTACTAAAAATGAAATCTAAATGTCCACCGCCGCTGGCATTCCTCTAATCAAGCACAGAGATTTAGAGGAATGAGGAATTAACACTTTTATATACCAGACTTTAGTGATCATTTGTTGGAGAAAATTTTCTTCACCACAGATATAGAAACATAAAATTTATAGCAGGTTTCCAAACTTTAATGCATCCAAGTCTTTTCGTTGAAAATCCATTTTCAATTTTCGACGCAAAGTTTATTTGCCTACTGCCAAAGCAGTCAAACGCTGGCGCGTCAAGCACCGGTTTTCCTCTTCGTTCCTCCCCCCTTTGGCCGTCTTTACCGTGTCTCCAAAGCGTCGGGGTTCTAGAAATTCCAGAAAACTCTAAATTTCCTGACGACAAAGATCACCGAGGGTTTTTGTTGCTTCAGCAAAAATTATGTTTTCTGTTTTATAGTTAATATTATCCCAGTTCAGGCGGAAAAGAGTGAAGCAGACGGAAACAATATAATGTCGAATGTACGTAACATTCGTAATTTGTGTTGCCGTTACTAAAATAGTTTGGTGGTGTGATGATCAACCTTTGTTGCCTTCCAAGCAATTGATCGGGGATTGTTTCTCTATCGAGGCATTTAAAAAAATATATATATTTAATTTTTTATTTACTTTTTACTTTTACTCTAATTTAAAAAAATGTAGTTATTTTTAAATTTCATATCCCGCGATTTTTTATGGGTCTGCGCTATCAAAGATACAAAATCGATCAATTGTCATCACCAGTGTGATTATTTAGATATTTTTATACAACAACATTTTATTAAAGAATAACTTAACCTAGTAGTTACTGATAATGACGCCCCGGAGTCATTATTACAATATTTCCTGGTAAAATTTGTCATAATGTCAAATGATTTAAACAAAAATTTTGTGCACAGTGCTATCCCGTGGATTGTGATTTCATCAATTTGATTTATAGCTTTGACTATCTCATGCCAAATTAGCTATCCCATCAAAAATCTATTCCGCTGATAGTTCACTTGTTATTACTGTTACATGGACCATCACAAATCTATCCCGCTGATAGTTCACTTGTTATTGGCGTGATATGGATTACTTTAATAGCATAGTTGTTTATCTATGTATAGTTTTCCTGTGGATTGCTTTCTTATTGACATCAATCCCTTAGCAAATCAGTTATCCCGTAAAATAACCTATTTACTCGGTAGCTGTCTATCATCAAAGGTGAAATCTCACGGATATGTATTATAATCCTATACTATGACGTGTGTTCATGTAAAATATCATATTTAAATAATACACTCGTACGATCCAGTAACATCACGTTAGTGGCGTCAAAGCATATTTCTTGAGGTGGCCATTATCAACATATTTGCTATACGTTTCCACTCCATTAATACATAAACCTCATCAAGATTAATTGTGTGATTACTCCTCAGACAGAACATATAAATACCACTCGTTCTCTTGCAAACCCAGCGAAATATTCCAGACTCGGTGCAACCAATGCAAGTGTTTGTGGAACGGAATAACCGCAGAATGTTTCAACACTAGATGCCTCGGAAATGGTAATTATTCATATAATCCTTGAAGAATTTAATTTCTTCGAAAGTTTCAAGGCGTTAGTACAATTAAAATGAATGGCATGGTAAAATGGCAAAACAAATGTATAATCTCATAAATTACCATCTATCAATACAATTTATGTATAGATTCGATCACTGTATAATTTATTTATCATTGCAATAGGTAGGTTCCCGGAAACATCTAACTTCTTTAAACATTAACAAATGTAAAAAAATATTTGAGAATCACAGTATACAGGGTGTATCGGCAAGTACCCGACAAACTTTAACCAGCTATTCCTCAGCACATTTGGAGTAAAAAATGTTATGGGCGCTTTGCTGTCCGGTGACATTTTTTTCCATTAAAAACAAAAAATAAATAAAAAATCCACACTTCGTCACTGTCATTTGCCTTGTTTCTCGCGCTCAACAGCTGTTATTAGCAAGTGCGTCAAAAAGTGTCCTCGCTCTTTCGTACACACTAAATAATAATAGTTAAAAATGAGACGAATGGTGCTGTGCCACTTCGTTGTGATTGTAAAAGCGCGCCAACGTAGGTACCTACGTACGTACATTATTCAACGAAACTCGAACAAAATATTGCCAGACGGGTTTTCAAACTTTGATAAAGGATAAAGCATTGGTGACATGTGGTGAAAATATGAAAATAATTTTTTTATTAAAAAAAAATGTTACCGGACAGCAAAGTGCCCATAACATTTTTTACTCCAAATGTGCTAAGGAATAGCTGGTTAAAGTTTGTCGGGTACGTGCCGATACACCCTGTATATTAAAATAAAAAGTTTTAACATGTACTGAATTTCTCTGAACACAATTTTGACGCTAAGGATGCCAAATTAAATTATAATCAATCAAATGTATTGATAGCTTGGAGTTGTCAAAATGAAAACACTGATGTACTTCTAGAATAATACGAGCCGTTTGCAGCAGAACCTAGCACATTTGAGACTGGCAGTACGAGGCGCGCAGCATGGTCTGGAAATATTAATAAATTTCTGGACTCGCGACGAAAGAGCGCTGATCTACCTGCGACTTCTAGACTTCTCTCAGGCCGCGTCTCAGGTTAGTTTACAACTCGTCCCGAAATTTCCAGGCTATGCTGCACAGCCCGTATTGCCAGTCTCGAATGTTGTAGGTTGCGCTGCGAATGGCTTGTATTATTCTAGTAGCGCTTCACTACAATCACAAAATACAATCGAGAGTGAGAAATTGAAAATTTTGCGGCTGTATCGACGGGTTTCACGATCGCTTTGTGCATGTCCTCAGTGCATGTTCCTCTTAACCTCACATAACCAACCCTAATCCAACAACGTTCATCTACTATTTTATTGTTTCCATTTTGGCCTATCCCCACGTACACTATATCTATAGATATATAGAGAGGCAGGCGTGAGCGTGTCGGCACAGCCGCATAATTATTTATAAAAAATCTTTTACAATTTATTTTGCTAATTTTTTCGGTTTTATTTGGCATATAACAAACATGTAGGTATCATTACGCAAAAATGTGCTTAAGGTTTTTCCTAATAAAAAAATGATTTCTTAGGCATGCCTTTTTCCCCGTCCTTTTCTTGCGTCCCGCGGGAAGTTTTCAGAACGAGTTGCCACGACACCTGTATCTGCGAGGCAGACGCCAGGTCTGCCAGTTGTTCCCTCAATAGGTGTCGCTTGAGGCCCACTTCCGTATCCCTTGTGGCCCACGTGCAAGGTATCTACCACTCCCCCAACGAATTATTCAAGTTTAACACAGATAACTTTGCAGTCGGTGTGGCATCGACACATTGCAGATTCTTATTCATTCACCCTCTTACTTATAAACACAGTGTAAATATGACGCGGCGCGTAGGGTCAAAACAGAGAAAAACTTGAATTATTACCATGGCTTTTGTTTGTTTAAAACGGTCTTAAACCAGGCACAAGGCCGGCTTTACCACTCCAACGTTCAACGGGCGTTTAAGAATCTAATTAGTAAGAAATTCATTGTTACAATAAAAACATTAAAATGTGGCATAAATGAATACCAAGCAAAATAATATACTCTTTTCCTAGGAATATTATTTTGGCTGACAAAACCTCATCCATGAATGAATAAATGATAGTCAACGAATGTCAAAACACTGAGATTAATGTTTAGTAAGTCAATTTATTTGTGGTTTTCCCAATAGCTTGGAAACAAAAACAATAAAGTTTCAAACAACAATGACGAATAACAATAAAATCGAATCGTCCGTTCCTTTCCTGGCTGCTTGCAAAGTTATCCGTGTCAAACGTATTCTATTAATATCATATGACATTTTTCCGTTACGTCGGGTTTCCAAAAAAATATTATAATTGGGTTGTTCTCACATACGTGCGAACAATCTGTTCAGTTAATTAATATGGAATAAACATTGTAATTTTGCTCTTCGGTGACAATTTTATTATTTTTTTTTAATTCCAAGCACGATTAAGCTCACTGCGTACGTCCAGTTTTATCCTTTATTCAATTTTTAAAATTTGAAACTCAATTAATTTGATAAAAAGTCAAAATTCATCCTGATCCCCATTGATATCCAGGAGCATTCAACTATTTAACTTGTATTCGATTATTTTAAATAACATTGATCCTGATCCCCATTGCGACCCAGAAGTATTCAACTATTTAACTTACATTCGATTATTTTCAACAAGATTCATTCTGATCTCCATTGAGAACCAGAAGCATTCAACTATTTAACTTACATTCGATTATTTTCAGCAAGATTCATCCTGATCCCCATTGAGACCCAGGAGCATTCAACTATTTAACTTGCATTCGTTTATTTTCATCCATTGCCAATTGGGTATTTGAAGTCATCTTTGTTCTACAAACCAAATACGCCCTAGAAAGTTCTACCCATGAATTATTGACATGTATTTTGTAAAATGTTTTATTATGCACCTTTTATTGCTATTAGCACTTGGATTCCTGAGAAAATGTACTCTGGCGAGCATTGTAATTACGAATGGTGTTTTCGTATCAATAATTACTGAGTGAATTTACGGCAGGTCGATATAATTGTTGCACTTTTGTTTTGGTTGAGGTTCACTTTACTAAAAACAAAATAACTTAGTACTAACGCTATATCGCCTATCTTTATCACTGCTTTTGAACTAATTTTTGCACATTTGTAAATTTTTTATCGCTTTGATTAATTGATTGTAATTAAAAATGACAGTAGGTATCTATGCTCTCTGAAATAATTTAATCCCATTGAGTCATTGCTTCCAGCAATATATACTTTTCATTTTCATTTTCAACGGAATGGAACCTAACCCAAAACAGCCACAAATAATAGAATTTATTTATTAAAATATAATATAAAATTTAAAAATATAATATATTTTTTCCTAATTATTCTACTACATCATAATGTGAGCTCCAGGAGCTCGTGTTTTCGGGAGGAGTATTTAAAAGTAAAAATAGAAAAAAGGAAATAATGCTTAAAAGGCGATATGTAAACAATATTCAAAGACTTATTAAATTACTGCAAACGTAATTTAACATACAAATTAACATAATTCAATATTCAAATTAACTACAAACGTAATTCAATATACAACATGTAATTTAATTAGCTTAATCTGTTTCAAATACAATGCTTGTAGGTAAACTTGCAAAATTTGTAGATGGATCCAGCCTATTCAGCTGCCACATTGTCACCGGCTTCGCCTATCGGCATCCTTTATTGGGATAGTTCACTTATTAAAAATATATATTCTCTACATTCGATAAGCTCCAATAATAAACATTTTTTTCTTATGTATCCTTTGTGCTCTCAATGCAATACTTCGAAGTTTAAAATAAAATAAAATAATAAATAAGTCATAATAATATATCTCATTTCGCTTAAAGTTTGACACCAAAACAGAACGAATGAACATATAACAATAATATAAGAAACAGCCCACCAATCTTTTCGGTGAATATATTACTTTAAAATGGAGGGTCATCGTTTAAATAAAAATGTTTAATTAATTTCCAGGTCTTGAACCTTCTCGGTCATTTCCTGGTGGACAGCAAATATTGTTTGAACAGAGGCAAGGTAAAAAAATCAATTTTTAATAAATTTAATAATTATTAAAAAATTTAAAAGGTTTTAATACTTTTACATGATTTAATAATAAAAATATCTTACCCATTCCACACTAAAACTCTAAACTAAATAAATTCATCCCTGAAAGGCCTTTGGCATAAATAAATGTACATACTCGTACCTGCCAACTTAACAAAGTAAGACGATTTAAAAGTAAAAGTAAGTACCTATTTGTTTCTCTGGGATGTTTATGTATGCTGGGAAAACTTTATAAATCTGTGATTAGCTTATTCTAGAGTCCAGACCCTACGAAGGCCACACAACGCCCAACACACATTCCCAATCTGCGGTTAGCTTCTTCTAGAGTCCAGACCCTACAAAAGCCATACAACGCACACCACACATTCCCAATCTTCTTCTAGAGTCCAGAAACTACAAGGGCCACACAACGCGCACCATACATTCCCAATCTGTGGTTAGCTTCTTCTAGAGTCCTGACCTTACGAAGGCCACACAACGCCCAACACACATTCCCAATCTGCGGTTAGCTTCTTCTAGAGTCCAGACCCTACAAAGGCCATACAACGCGCACCACACATTCCCAATCTTCTTCTAGAGTCCAGAACCTACAAGGGCCACACAACGCGCATCACACATTCCCAATCTGTGGTTAGCTTCTTCTAGAGTCCAGACCCAACAAAGGCCACACATTCCCAATCTGTGGTTAGCTTCTTCTAGAGTCCAGACCCTACAAAGGCCATACAACGCGCACCACACATTCCCAACTATCAAAGAAATAATTAAATGTACAAATATAGTGCATGTTATCATTTGTGATTCTAAAAATATATACGAACATGTCCATTAGTGTTTAACTATTGCTTGATACTTGTTCGTACATGTCCAGCTTATACGTCGCTCGCCTTTCGGAGTCTGGACAAAGCTACGATCACTTCTCCACTGCATTCCCTTTGAACGAACTACCTCTGTATTTACTTTGTGTTAAATCTTTATAAATTTCCCTCTGAATGGTAATACCACCATGTGTGGATGTCATCACACCATCGATTAAATATCAGGTTGTGTTTTTAGCCAAATAGCATTTATCGATATATTTTATTATTAGTTAACATATTTCCCGTATCCATTACAATAATTATTTCAGCACTTTACGTGCCATCAACAAATTTCGTGCAAAGTAAAAAAGTTACATTTTGTATGTATATTTCAAAGAAGACCAAAATACTAAGTAGATAATAGATGAATTAGTGTTGTAAATTCAGGTTTTAATCAATATGTAACGCGTAACATTTCATTATTTACTTTTCCACTAGAAAACGGGACTGGAGTCCTATAACGAATGATTTGACAAATTTCATAACAAACTATCAGTATACCGCGAATATGTTATGAGGAAATCGGAACACGAGCTCTTCAAAATAATAATATTATCGCATCTCGTCCATTATATTTATTTGGATAAGGCCACCTGCGTTGAACACGTGCTCAGATATATTCTGAATAACTAATATTTTACTAAGAAATGGTCATGCAGTCACATTTTTTTAAGTATCTTCATAAAAAAGCCGTACTCATTTTCTTCGTGTATTATACAGGAAACACTGGTGAAAGATTTCTACATGAAATTATCGTAGGGCGGTTCATTGTAGGGTAGCAATGGAAGTGGTTACAAACATGATATTTTATACAATTAAATTAAATTAACACAAACATAAGTTTGCACCTAATGAGTTAATTAACATCAATATTGTTTACAGGTGTCAATGAAAATTCGTTGATCCCTGGAGAATTCGCCGGATTTTATCCACTTGGGGGTAATAAAAATGATTAAAATTTTAAATTTAATAATAATCAATCAACTCAACACCTTTCATCCACATCTGAATTAATCAAAACTTACCTCTGAACCAAACACAAAAAAATAATAAAAACAACAAAAAACAATATTTTGCAGGGGTTACACCAAAAATGATTTTGCCACAAGATCGAAGCTGGAACACTCATAATCCAATAAACGGTATAAAAATTCACTCTAACCTTATAAATTATTTTTGATTTTTGGTTACGACAGTTTTCGTTGATTTAAAACACATTAAACAAGGAAATCCCTACTATACTTTTTAAAACTGCAACAGAAATCTTACTTTTAAACCTCCTACTCTACTATACTTAGGACCGAAACTATCAGACTAGATACGTTTAATTGGATGTTAAATTATGCTTTTACAATTGTAACATATTAAAAGTTTAAAGAATTATATTTTTACAGGCCAATATTATCCAAAAAAAAAATCACAATTCAAACAAAATTATCAATCAAATCAAAACCCGATTTCACAATCAGACCCACTCTCGGCTCAGAGCCAGCTTTTACAGCAACTATCACAAAACCCGCTTTCACTAAATAAACCAAATCAACTATCGCAACTAGAAGAACTGAATGAGCAAGCACTAGAAGATCAACAAAACATCCTAAACAACCAAATGTCGGAAGATCAGAAGAAAAAACTGTACATACAAATGTTGGAGGATCAGCTGGAAAAACTAAATCAGATGATGCAGGATCAGCTTCAGAATCTAAATCAACATTTGAATGACGATAAACAAAAAGAACTGTATCAGAATATGTTGGAGGATCATATCGAGAAACTGAAAAAAGAAAATGAGCAGTTGCAAGATCAGCTTCAGCAACTAAATCAGCATTTGCTAGAGGATCATCAAAAGGAACAAGAACAGCAAACGTTGGCAGATCAGCTAAAAAAAGAAAATGAGCAATTGCAGGATCAGCTTCAGAAACTTAATGAATACTTGCTCAAAAACCAACAAAATGAACAATATCAGCACATGCTAGAGGCTCAGATTAAGAAACTAAATGATCAATTGCTAGAGGATCAGCAAAAGGAACAAAATCAGCAAATGTTGGAAGATCAGCTTAGAAAACAAATTGAACTATTGCAGGCTCAGTTTAAGAATCTAAACGAACATTTGCTAGAAGACCAACAAAAAGAACAATACCAGAATATGCTAGAAAATGAGATGCAGGACCTAAATCAAATTCTGAGAGAGTGCCAGAATCAAAAACAAAAACAAGGGATGTTGCTGGATCAACTGCTATTAGAAAATCAGCCATTAAAGGATCAACTCCAGAAGCAAAATCAGCAATTGCTAGAGAATCAGCAAGAAATACAACACTTGCGTTCACTAAAAGATCACCTAAAGAGACAAAAACAAATGTTGGAAGACCTACTCCAGAAAGCAAAGCAGATGTTGGAGGAACAGCTTCAAAAAGAAAATCAGCAATTATTGAAGGATCAGTTAGAAAAACAAGATCACCTTATGTTGGAGGATCTTCTAAAAAAACTAAATCAGCAATTAGAGGATCAGCTTAATAAGCTAAAACAGATATTGGGAGATCAGCTCCAGAACCACATTCCACTTTCACTGGAGGATCAGATTCGACTACAAGAATATTTAGATCAGTTAGAGAAACAAAATCAGCATTCATTGGATGACCCACTTCAGAAACAGAATCAAGACTTACTGGAAGATCAGCTTGAGAAACAAATACAGAACTCGATGCAAGATCCGCTTCAGAAACAAACCCAAGAGCTAGCGATAGCGAAACAACTTTTTCCAAAAGGGAAATATTCACAACTAAACCTTTTTAACGGTATAAAACACATTACCTATTTTACATCTTTATTTACTTAACACTATTTATAAAGAAACTCAATTTCACAAATTTTCAAAATATCCATTTAAACAAAAATGACATATAACACAATTACAGATCTAATACGCATGCAAATACATTTTTTTATATCGAAGGATTTTAAGTTCAAACATCACTATTATTATTTTATTTTTGATTTAATTTGGACCCCAGTGGAGTCCCTCACGGATTTTGAAGCAAATATATGTACAGTGGCGGCTCTTCTAATTAGGTCATTTGGTCAATGACCTCCCAAAACTATGCTGCAATAGTATTAATATATTTAGAAAGGATTTAACAAACTACCCAATTATTCATTTAGTTTTTATTCGTGCAGATTCGATTTTTTTTCGATTCGTTCCAGTGCCATTTAGCGTCCAAATGAGAACCTGTCTTATATACCTACAAGTTTCCCTTTAAATTTTGTCCCAAACCAATTTCCTTTCTTTCTCTTTGCTATAGAGACAAAGGAGAAAAATACTGTCATGTCTGTCGTATACTTAGTATCATTCAAAATTTATATTTAAGGTGTTTTCGGACATGACCACGGTGATAGATATATTTACGACCTAGGATTATTAAGGTATCGGAGGGAAATGTGACAAAATGTCAGTCAGTTTTTGTGTGATAAACGATAGCCATCTTGAACATTAATATTATTAATATAGTTCGCGAAATTATGTTTATCATTGTTGACGTAATTTGCATGGAATAATTCAAAGTGTCAAATTCTGTGTATATCGTATTGAAAGAAATCGCAAACAATTCATTGAATCATGACGAACGTATTCAAATAAAGCGACAATTAGTTTATGTTACAAGAGAGAAAAATAAAGAGGTTATAACCGATATTTTAAATCGAAAAGTTATAATTTTTGTCAGTGGATTTGCGGGTGCAATAAAATTAACGTATAGGTACTTTTGCTCTCATTGTTTACTTATTAAATCTACTTATAAACAATGGACTGAGGTTGGAGTTGGTGGTATAAACTTTTAATAGAAAAAGATTTGCAAAAGAAGAAAAAAAAATTAAGTTATATGTGTAAATAATCTTAAATTAAACAATATTAAACTACCAGCTTCAGAATATGCGAGTACCGGCAAATTAATTACATATATTGGCGTTTTTATAATATTCACTATGCTTTAGCAATATGTATTAACATTTCTTTTTTTTCGATTGAATTCTGGACTCTTAGAGCCGCCTCTGTGTATGTATTTTATGACGCTTCCAGCTGCTAACACCTACGCGAATTGTATATTCGCACAGAAAATTGTTTGAAATTGACTTCCAAATACTAAAAACATTACATTATGTTAAATTTTAATGCCACAAACAACAATTTTCAGGTCAACCAAATAAATGCGATTTATTAACAAAATTACGATCAGGTACATCTTAAGCAATTTCATAAAATTAACATAATCTTATACACCGGCAAATTGGACCAAAACGTCACGCGTTTACCCACACATACTTCGCGGTTTCAATATTCACTTAGCTTTGTTCTGCATCACTGCACAAGTGATGTTTTCACAGCGTTTTCGGTTTATATTTAGGGTAGTAGTTGTAGGTGGGATTAATATATTGTATATTATTTGTCAAATGGTCGACAGTCTTTTTTACAATTAAATTAACACGGAGAAAAATTCTAATTCATTAAGAATCTCTTCAAACTATTTGTAATACGGTTAAAATGGGATTGCAGGCCCTTAACGAATCAATTGATAGGTTTCCTATTAAACTTTTAGTAAAACAGGAATGTATTATTACGATGTAGGAACAAGGTGCACGAACACGTGTACCGACGTATTATGATTTTACTAAAAGATTATCAGGAAACAACTTGCAAACCCTGTTTTAACCGGATTACGTATACTTTAAAGAGATCTTTAATAAATCAGCAATACTTATATTTCTCAGTGTGTATGCATTACACTGTTTACACGAAGAAAACTAACTTCGCCGGTTTTTGATCAACAGTAATTACAAGTAGGTAATAAATTATTAAAACTTCGTAAATGTAAATAAAATAGAATATTGTTTAATAATTTTAAATAAAAACATTGAGATAAAAATAAAATGGTAAATAATTTTTAATAATTCTTTTCCAGGGCGATTTACAACAAAAAATATTTCAAAATTCAATCAAAATAACCTCCCATCACGATATTTAAAATTGGGCCTAAACCAAGAGCAGCTGGCGCAACAGCTATTTAACAACAACCCGCTCTTCCTACAAAATCAGCCTTCACTACAAGATCAGCTTTCGTTACTTCGAAATCAACTTATGCAAACAAATAAAATAAACGGTATCAAAAATTTTCATAAAATAATTAATATATAATCTAAGCAATATTAATAATGTCAAACAGGGTGCAAAAGAATAGCACGGAAAAAATTGCATTTGTCCATTGATCCACTTTATATCAAGCCGTTTTTTTTTTAATTAAATTGTTTTTTCATATTATTTCTGACCATGACAGGATATCTTAATAAATTTAATTTGGTAAAAATAATTGAATTATCTTAAAAACAACCTATTAAAAGTACAGATAATAATATGATTGTATATTTTATAATACGTACAAGGTGTCGACTGGTAAAGTGCACTTAAAAAGATTCACCAAAACGGCGCTATACAAATTAGTAACTTATTAATTTTATCTATATTATAACTTGAACATAGTTATTTGTTAAATGATAAAATAAATCAACAAATATAATTTTTTTTAGGTTTAAATAATGGTGGGTCACTAGCTAAATCAAGATCAGGTAAAAATTATAATTGATAAATAACGGTATTACTCGAAAATATTTTTGAATCGTACCGAAAAATAATTAAAATGTAACTTTATATTTCAGGAATAAAAAATAATTCACCGCTAGATGGTCTGAACCAAATGAACGGATTAAATAAGGGTCCTTCGCTATCAAGTTTGTATGCACAAAAAAATCAAATAAATGCTCTGAAAGGTCAATTGGCTTCAGGCATAGGTGTGAATCAACATTGAACAACTAATATTATTAAGTGTGTTTGTTTGTCATTCTTTCACGTCGCAACAGAGCGACTGGTCTACGTAATTTTTTGTTTAAGGCGATGCACTACGTCGTGAAATATTTTAAATTGAGCCGCTATAAATAACAACCCTTACGTATATGGCGATAAGGTTTAAATTCCCGCTTAACACCATCCGCCTGTTTTGATTTATGCAAGAAAAAAATATGGCCAAAAAGTGCCTTTTATTTTATTTTGTGGATGTTCAGGCATAAATATTTAATTTTTTTTCGATCATTTTATAAATAACTTAATTTGCCACATTATACAATAAAATCATAACCGAAAATGGGTTCGTAAGTAGGAGATTTTGAACTTTAAAGCAGTTTTCATAGGCCTTTACATTATTTTTTTCTGGGCTTATAAAAAGACTTATCTAAAAAATATTTCAAAGACCAAGATGTATTCTACTCGCAGTATTTAATTAAAGCATCTGAAACATTTCTAGGCGACCAAATTTTCAAACCAAAAACAAATGATTTTGCATTACTACGTATGGCATCGCCTTAAGGATAGTTGGAGGACTGGGAAGTGACATAGGCTACTTTTCATGCCGGAAAAACATTTCATTCCCGCAGGAAAATTCTTTGTACTTTCATTTCTCCCTAATACCGCATAGTAATGTAGATTTTAAAGGAGATTTCTCGGAGAGTAAATAGGAATTATGGAGAAAGAAAAGAAGTAATACGGTGGATGGAATAATCTCACGAACGACCTTTTTAATATCCTCTTTTGCAATGTTAGCAGCCCCATAATACTATCCCCGTAAACATATGGTTCTAGCGGCCTCTAATGGCTATACTCCTGTATTAATATGGTTATAGCTGCCTCTAATGGCTGTACTCCTATATTCATTTATTAGTCGGTTTCATTCATGTTACCAATGACGTGAAATTACCCACGAATAAGTACTATATATATATATATTTAAGAAACATTTGTCACACCGCTTTATTTATCATCAATTTAATCCAATTGCTCTATAAACGTAGAAAAAATCATTGATGCTTTATTCATATACAAAATTGTGAATTGTCTTGTTGATTCATCATATGTTATCTATTAGAAAGGATTGCATTTCTTTGTCCTGAACAACACAACAGATCAAATGTTGTAAATCTCGAAGTATGCGCAAAATTCATTAATGAGAAGAAACCTCAAAAAACATACACAAAACAGACAAAACCTACGAGTTGTGTACATTTTGTGGTGCTCCGCTTCCCTCGAGTGGGCATCTCTGTAACATTTTTATTCTGTGTCTGAGATATAATTTAAAACCGCTTATAAATTAATGTTTGAAATTACATATTAAATAACATAAATTAGATTTTTTTTCAGGTCGAAAAAATCCGGGAGGTTTTATCTTTAAATCTAGATCAGGTAAAAACGATTCTTAAAATTTTAACGCGCACTTTAAAAATAGAAAAAAAGATGCAGTTTATGATTCTCTTTATTTATTTAATCATTTAAGACAATATTAACGACTCTCAAACGAAATATGTGACGCATCTAGGAATTGAAAACAGGACCTCTTCCTTGCAAAGAATGCACTCTGACCATTCAGCTAACTCGACAATATCAACTTAGCATTAATAGCTAAAGTTGATAGTTTGACCTTTTGATGGTCCACCATTATGGGTGATAAAAATAAAGATCATCAGAAAAAAATCAATCATAGCAGTGTTTAAAAAAAAAGATAAATGTCCAATACTTTCCTAATAATATATTGATGAATATATTATTAGAAAAGCTTTTTACCTTATGTGGGTACTACAGGGTTTTCCAATAGGAGGTGTTATTTTGATATTCAATCGTAAAAGATCAATGGTTTCGTTGCTTGTGTGGCACGTAGCGCCGTCTTGTTGAAAGTAAACGTTGTTCAGATCAATACCATTCAATTCCGGCCATAAAAAATCATTAATCATCTCTCGATAGCGCAATCCATTCACCGTAACTGTTGCTACAGCCTCATTTTCGAAAAAGTAAGGTCCAATGACTCCGTTGGACCATAAACCGCAACAAACAGTCACACGTTGAGGATAGAGAGGCTTTTCAACAATAACTCTTGGGTTTTCTGAACGACTTGAATTTTAATAATTTCAATGCGTTGTTGAAGCGTGTATCGTTCCATTTTTATTAATGACATAGTTTTTACTTGTCAAATGTTAATAAGCAGCTTTGCAGCTTTAAAAGTAACATCTACCGAAATAGCGGGCTATTCAAAATAACACCTCTTATTGGAAAACCTGTATATAGATCATTCTTCTGGGGACGTATTCAATTTATGGTGCATCTTTAACCACTTCATATATGACACAGCTGTTGGTGTTTTTACTTCCAACAGCTGTATGTATCAGAGGCAGTGCTGAGTTGGATATTTACCTTCTATGAGTACTTTATTTTAATGAACGCAATTTGATGCCAAATTTATTAAGAATTATCTTGCAGCTGCCCCGAAAAATACTTTAGTTGTTAGAAATCCTTCGAATGGCTCGACATCGAGTGATGAATCATCTGATGTCTTGGAATCATCCAATATATTAGAACGTTCCAATGATCTAATTGCGGACGAGTTAGGACAACCCAATAACTTGCTTGAACTGACTGATGACGCTTTAAATGGAATGATTAAAGAATCTACTGGCTTGTTGAAGAGGGCTAATGATGATTTGAAGAGGGATAATGATTTTAACAGTTCAGAAGAGTCTAAAGATGTGGAATCAAATAAAAATATAGGTATAATAACTATCGCATTCTTAGAGTAACGTTCAATTCATTTTCATGATTTAAATCTATATCCAATCTATTTATTTTTAATTTGAATTCTCAAGAGTCCCAACTACTCCCGATTGTCGACGAGTTAGTGGTACTATGCATACCCAAATGAAGCTTATTGTGAAGATAAAGAGAGTGGGATAGGAAAGGTATATATTGGTCGGGAAGTACCCGTCACCAAATACAGCTATAGTAATTTCAAGCAACGTTTCGATTCTCGATGGTTGTCTCTCACCGGGGTGATACTGAGAGTACTGAGTATCTGAGAGTGATTAATACTATCAGTATCGTTCTGGTGAAACATCAGCATTCAGAATCGAAACGGTGTTGCTTGAAATGACTTTACCATGTTTGGTGACCGAGGTCTGAAGAACCTGGGGTATAACACGATCATATTAACAATGTCGGATCGATAGGCTCAACTTTCGATGATTTTATGTCAATATCCCTATCACAGTTCCGCTGTCGACAGCCGAGCTGATATTGACACGAAATAACTAAGAAATCGGATCTGTTAATGGATTGACATTCCTTAACGTTAAACGGCTACGTAAAAATAAAAATACTAATAAATTGCGAATGTCAAGTTGAAAACTAACTTGACTAAATACTAAACTAAACTTAACCAAAACACACTGGCAGTGTGCGTATCACACTAAAAGGGAGTTAATTAGTTAATGATGTCATTAGTCATAACTAGTGGTTTTTTATTTCAATTCTAAGAGTTTCGTTAGTTCACCTTCATTCATTAATAAGCCAGTTATTTTGAATGACGAACGACATTATTAAAAAAGTCCTGTATATTGACAGTCCGACGGAAAAGCGGACTACCGACTATCGGAGTTATATGCTAACAGTGCTTGGAAATATCGCTAACTGACCGTAGATTTCGGATGTCGTCAATATCGTATTTAATGAGGGTATTATCGATCGACAGGTAGGTACCTACTTCCCAACCTTATCCTTTTCCACCTCCTTAACTTCACCGTTCCGTTCAGTCTTTCAAAATACCCCGCATGGAATGGGATAGTTGGGGATCTTGTAGTGTTCATATTTAAATTAAAATAAAGCATTTCGATATCGATTCATGATAAAAATTAAAAAGATTACAATTTTTTGTAGGGTATGAAATATTAGTAGCACAGGTTATAATATTAACAGTATTTTTTATATCGGTTACAGAAAATAAAAATTCACCGGTCGATTCAAAGGTTTCTATATGGGAAGGCTCTCCGTTACACAGTTCGTATATTTTTTATTAATAATTTTTTTAAACTTTTTTCTCAGATGTATAACATAACATAACCCGTTAACGTTTCAAAACATTCTCAAATATTTCCGATTTCAATCTGATTTCAAAACGACCCTCTTTTAACCCTTAGTCAGGCCCCGTGGTATATGCTTTTCACTTGGATTTTTGCCATTCCTAAATGAGCAACTGCTTCAGGACATCCCATAATATTTTTATAATAGGACTGTGAATATATTGTATGGCAAACCTCAGTCAGTGCTGTTTTGTAACTCACTTTATATTACAGCTCTTAAATGCATTTAAAGTAGTTCATGTTGCGTGATTTTTCTACACCGATTGTAATGAATTCCTTAGAATTCCTCCATATGCTAACTACAAATGTTTGCAAAATTTATTAAAATTTTGAGTTCTGCTTTCGGAATAACTTATGTTTTTGTGCATTACCATAAAATTGTGAACAGTTTATGGGCTAAGTTTTTGCATGGGACTAATGATTTTTTTGTGATCTTTACCGGACAAGGGGATAAATGCTTGCCATCATTTGTATGAAATTTTTAAAGTAAAAAAAAATTCATTACTTATCTTTAGAAGAATAAATTCTACACAATATATTGAAATAACTTATTTGTGCTGGATAGCTGGAGCCTTTTTAGGGGTTCATTATTTTTTCTTTATCACTAGAGGGGGTGTTGACCATTTAATGACCATCTTAGAATTTCAATATATTATGTGGAATTTACTCTTTTAAAGATTAGAAGAGTAAATTCCACATAATATATTGAAATTCTGGGATGGTCATTAAATGATCAACACCCCATCTACTGATCAAGAAAACATAATTATCTTTATGACTAGAGGGGGTGTTAACCATTTAATGACCATCCCAGAATTTTTCATTGTTATGGCCTTCCCGCGTTTTACAAGGTGCTAACCAATTCTGACTCTCTGAGAGTGGTTCGCTCTTTGAAAATGCATTGTAATTTTTGGGAATCGATTTAAGACGATTGACAAAAAAATTTCTATTAGATCTTTAGATTTTTTCGTGGACTGTTTTGGAGTAACGACTGACCAGGAAAGATCATCAAAAACCATTATTAATGGTCACCTTAAGTATTTGGACATCGAAAAAAAGAGATTATTCATTCTCTTCAATTCAAATGGGACCGGGTCCTACATAACAGTACTAAGGAGATATCGGAGAAAATCTAATTATTCGTTCAATCGTTAAATGTATAAAAGATCGTAAGGACGGAAAAAATCGACCATCCTTATCCTATATTGAGCTATCGCAGTTATAAAACATTTTACAACTCAAATTTTATAGCCACTCTGTTAAAAATGATTAAATGTTAATGATACTGTATCATAATCATTAGCCTGGAAGCGAGAACAATCTACTGTCAAGTGTATAGCTGGGAAGACTTATAAGAGAGGCTGTATTACTTGCCTGTGTCTACTAGACGGATTTACCAGCCTTTGCTCAAGAACGTGTTTCGAACCTACTAAAAATATTCTAAGTATGAAAAATTAGATATATCAACTTTTAATTAAAATTATTTCAAAGTTCCGCTGGGTATAGTTTTTACACGTGATAACTGTAACGTCTTTCGAAGAATTGTAAATCTACAATCTGTTTACAGCATTATGTTTGGACATAATGACTTTTTTACGGTTTTCGGATAAAATTATGTTTGACAAGGAGTCGATATTTAAGTAACCTATATGCTGTCAATTTAACCCACTAGGCACCTGTAAACGATTCATCGTTGTTCTTGTGATAAGCGAGAACTGTCAAAATCTATCGTTGTTTGCGCACATATTGAAAAGTACGAACATTTTTATGTTCTTAAAATGTTGCATTCGTTTAATTATTTATAATCTATTTGTAGGCATGGAATTTTTTTTAGTTGTAGTAAACCGACATCAGCTTTTCAAGTTCTAATGTTTTTTTTTTTTTTTTTTTTTTTTTTTTTATTATTTTAATATAGATCATAGTTACATTAATACATACATTTTTTTGCTAAATATAATATTTAGGTACATAATTGGTCATGTATACCTTATCAGAAAAGAGGAGCTCTTGTGCCTGATAAGGGAGCCACGATTCTTACTTCAGTGATTCAATGTTATGTGTAAAATATAAATATAATATATCCATATATTTTTTTTAATATAAGTTTTTTTTGAAAAAATGTTTGATTTTATTGATTTGTTCTTGTTGGTTCGTAATACAGCGCAATTCGGAAGGGAGATTATTGTAGTTTTTTATGGCTTGGTAAATATAATGGTTTTGCATTTGAGTTGTTTTAAAGATTGGCGTAATAAATTGATTTCCATTTCTCATCAGTTTGTAAAATTCTTGATATTCTGTGTTATTTTTTTCTTTACACATTTTTATAATCGAAGTTTGCTTAAATATATCATCAATATTTGGTACTGGAAACATTTTAAAAAGCAATTTTGTTGGGAAAGTAGAGTTTTTTTTAAGTATTACCTTTATAATAATTTTTTGCGAGACTTTTACTGAGTTTAGGTTGTTTTTATAAGATCCTCCCCAACCTATGATTCCGTAAATAAGCAGGGAGTGGACAAGAGCATAATATACATTTTTTAGTATTTTCACATTTAAAATATTTCTTAACCTAACAAATATATATATACATTTCCTTATTCTCTTTACTAACTCCGTAATATGGCTTTTCCATTTCAAATTTTCATCGATGATCACACCAAGATATTTAATTTCAGAAGAAGAGTTGATTACAGTACAAATAGGATTAAGTAGTTTACAGTTGACATTGTCACAATTTTCATCATGGATTATGATATTTACTTTGTGTTTAGGTATTTTTTGTAGTGAAAATAATACATATGTTGTTTTTTTGGCATTAAGTGTGAGTAGGTTATTATCAAACCATGATTTTAAGATATTAATACATTCATTTGCAAGTAAATGTATACATTTATGTACTTAAAATAGTACATTTTATGAAGCCTTTCTTTCTTCGGCAAACTCCTCCATGTTACGAACAATTCCTACCCGGAAATCTCTCATGTCCGTAAAATAACAAAATAAACTTGATACAGTGCGGAAAAATATCGAAACTGATTTCTGAGCTCTATTTAAAAAAAAAATCCTACAATTTTAAAACGCAATTTAAAATAAATTTTCCGTAATTTGGTATTATAATATTGCTATACCACATAAAAACACACAAGTTATTTATTAGTTGAAATGGTTTATTTTAGAAAAAATGCTATACTGAAATTTAACACCTTAAACTGAATAAATAAACTAGAGAAGCGAATAAACGCATCTGAACATTTCATAAGCCAATAATCAGACTTTTTGACTATGATATTAGTCAACCCGTGCATTAATCACAAGTTCAAAAATTCCAAATTTATTCTTTACCTTCTAGCTTATACGGGGCGAATCACAGTGCGTCTAGTCTCTTCGACAGGCCAAGACAGTGGGTCGGCGTTCGCGATTCTATTGGCAACAAAATTACTGGAATTTTATTTATTTTTCCTTTTAATTTGATTGTTTGTACCTTTTAGCTTTCAAATTATTGATTATAACTTACTTTCTATTGATATATTTTTTGCTTAATTATTTTTAAGCCGGGCGCATCTTCATATGCTCTTAGTATTACTTGTATAAAAAACAAAAATCTTTTGATTTCATTATCTCAAAATCTACTTTGATGGAGTTAGTTCACTTAAGAGCTGTTCTCCCTATATTCTATAAACAGCGGCCTCTTTGCCGCCACAAGCCGAAAAGCAAGGTATCAAGGGGTTAAATTGTTATTATTTACAGTGTAATTTAGCACTGGTAATTTTCCAGTTTATGCTACTCGTGTGGCATTGCAATCTTGTTGTATGAAAAATATTTTTGTGGCTTCGCCGCATTTTGACAATTTCTTCGGAAGGCAAAACAGTTATTACAATTTGTAAACATAATTTCACCTGACGACAAAATGGTATTTTTTTCATAATTTGTTTCATGATTTTTTTGTGATACAATTATTTTACACTTTTATTTTTTACAATTTTATTTTTTTTCGGTTTTTATACCTACAGAGGTACACACATAATTATAACATTATACTTAAATTTTCAGGTCATAGTAACTCTATAAATAATGAAAAAAGTCAATATTCCTTCGCAAATTCGTTTGAACAAAATCCATCATCTATCGTTGATGATTCAACAAGTCAGTTTCCGTTAAAAGTTCATCAAAGTCAGTACCCATTGACAAGTCAACAAAGTCAGTATCCATTGGCAAGTCAACAAATCCAGTATCCATTGACAAGTCAACAAAGTCAGTATCCATTTACAAGTCAACAAAGTCAGTATCCATTGACAATTCAACAAAGTCAGTATCCATTGAAGGGTCTACAAGGTCAATATCCATATTATTTACTTGGGCCATATCCGATTGATTCTGGAAAATCTATAGCCAATAGCTCAAAACTATCGGGTCAAAAAGTTAAATATCAATTTTATGTCCCAAAAAAGAATCGAACGAGTAGTCTGGGAGGACAATCCCAAAGTGATTTACTAGGACAACTCGCTGCCAGGCCGCAAAGTGCTTTGGAAGGACATTATCAGACGAAGCTTTTCAGTGAACAAAAGAAAGGTAAAACTAATTATTTTTGTACCCCGGAGATTCCAGTAATTAAATTTTATATTTTTCTATTAACGTTCTATTATATAATAATTCTAATTAGTGATATGAATAACAAATTTCTAGGTAAACGCAACTAAACTATCCATTTCGCCCGTAAGCGTTAAATGTATGTTTTTATTACACTTAGCATCTGCTCGTAAATGAGTTAAATGTTTTTAGAAATGTTACCTCTAACAGAATAGTACAAACTAGTGGTTTCATATGTAAAAAACGTTTTATGTATATTTTTTGATACAATGATTATAAAGCTCCGTTTGTTTGCTTACAGCTTATAACAAGCCTTGTTGCGTGACAGCAGTTTCACGACTTTAACAATTTTAAATTGTTTATTTTAACCCTCCGTCAGGCACACCTGATCTGACAAGCACAGGCCGAAATCATTTATTACTTCTTCCCCGACAGAACGGCGTCGGATCCCGCTCTTCCCAGTACCTTACTGTCTTTAGGAGGCGCATTCAACCGTTCTTCTCAGTTTCTCATCTGCCAACGGGAGTGTAGGTGACGTCCGTGTTCTGTTAGGCTCATTGCGCCCGATTTCTTCATATTTTGAAGGTACTCAATCTATAAAGGTTATAAATTCAAACATGAAATGTTTGATTCTGATTAACATTCAAGTGCCTTATAATATAAGTTTTTTAAACCTAATTTTAATGTTTGAAAATGATTATGTTTATGCCCGTTTCAAGATTTGATTATTTTTGATATTTTATTAACTATAATATTACTTATTATTTAGTTATTAAACTTTTTCATCACATTTAATGTATTCCCTTTTAGGTTATATAAAGGCCAGTGATTACTTTTGGAGAGCTGGAATTAATATAGGTAGTTGAGAATGGCCATTTTACCTGCCAGGCACAATGCGCCCGAAGTCAGGTGACGGAGGGTTAAATCTTAGTGATGTTTCAAAAAGTGATATGATTCACATTATTTGATTCACTTTGTTGAAATTAAACATTTTACATTTAAATAACGAAGAACACCTTTGCAGATGCAAGACAATACTCTATAAAGCATCAGCAAGATCTAGATAAAACAAATATTATCAAAAAAAAAACTTAGCAATTTATCAGTACATCTTACAAATAAAGTAAATGGACAATTCCCAAATGTCCTAACAGAACATTTCCCAAACATTTGCTCAAGACTAGACTGCAAACTAGTCTAGGAGACTAGTTGATTGATTCAACGGGACAATTTTTAATAGTGTTCCTCCTTGTGGGTTATTAAGTAATTTACCACGACAATTTGTAGGAGATTTTGAAAAAAATAAAGGTACTAAGATAAATTTTTGTTTTTAGCTAAATCATACATTTTTTATTATACATATCTAAAACAAACTTTAAAGCAAAAATCTAAAGTTGAGCTTCATATTTGGCTTACGAAAATAGAGTTTAAACTAAAAATATATAAATATATAATTTCACTTTGTTCTATTTTAATAAAAATTAAAAATTCCTACATACATTACAGTATTTTATATGAATTAAATGGAGGAGTTGGGACATCAGAGTCTGCTAGAACCACTTTTGTCGTTTAACACAGAAAATTCCATCGGACTGCTAACTTTCCAGGGCTAAGTGAATGTAATTCCTCCTCCGCCCTATTCCCTCGTAAGCTGCTGCATCCGTTCTCAACCTTTATTTTGTGAAACCATAATTGTAATTTTACTAAACAAACAAAAAATTAGAGTAAATATTCGTAACTTAGAAATGTAACAATTTAAAGCATTTTATTAAAGTCCTTTATTTTCCAAGTCTACATAAAATAAAAGGAAAAATTCCTGAACGAATTGAGGACCTGGATGCAATAACAACTAAGATGAAAATTGTAGTTTTGACTAAAACGCGTTAAAAATATTTTAAAATGCCTAATATTCACCTGTAACTTGTAAGCAGTATTCAAACTTACAGTGTTCTGCCGATCATCCTTAGCAGATCTGTCCGTAAAATGGGGGAAGCGCGATATAGAATAGCACCTCAAAAATAAATTATGATAATTTGTAGTATTGCTTGTATTAGGTACAAAACAAAGTGGCGTTTAGTTCCAATTAGAGTGCTGACCCTTAAATACAATTTCCATGTTCTATTCTTAGGGGGTATTTCACTATGTCGGGCTAAATATCTGACTAGCTAGCCGTTGGCTGCCTTTAAAGATCAGAATAACTTCCTTATTCAACGGCGACCGTTTCACCATTGTTGCCGAGCTTCCGGATAGATAACACTCGAAATAGTCTGGCAACATCGCAAAATGTTTGCAGTTACCCCATCTACTGCCACGCCTGTCATGTTTTGCCGCAATGTCTATGGAATGCTAGCGTCAACGTCAATTGATCTGTGGTCAACGCCGTCATCCAGTTTCCCGCCACAGTCCGCACACCGCAAAGTGTGCATTTTTTTGGTTATGTTATGTTGATTATCAGGTCATTTCAGATAGATTCGTGTCGAATTGTTTTTTTTTTATTTTGAACACAATCAAATAATTCAGGATGGATCATACAAGCATTCAAATTCATTCGAGCTCTTAAAACTCGCGGCCTTCGCATCGCCGCCCTTTCACCTGCTTCTGTAAATCTTTGACGCCATCTTTGATTCGAGGAATAGCGCCTAACGTGAGGTTCGAGCACTGATTAGTCAAATCGAACTTTAACCCGAGCGTTAGCGTCATTCAGATATAGTGAAAACGAAAAAATGACTAATCCGCGGATTAGTGCTTAGTCAGAACATAATCAGAGATAGTGAAATACCCCCTTAGAGTAACAATATATACTCTAAGGTTCAATTATAATATTATAAATTCATAATTAATGGTAGCAGAGAGCGCATTACTTTTAGTTCTTATTTCACTAATGTTTAGATTTTCGATTAAATCATAAATTGCACCTTCACAAGAATTTGGTTGCTAATACAGAAAGGCGCCGAACCTTCTGAACTTCTGGTGTTAATGCTAAAAATAAAAATCATGTTGCAGAATCTTAATAATACTAAAATATTATAATAACCCACAAATTTTCAAATTATTTAAGCGTTAAATGTGTTTTCAGGTCCGTTTTTAAATTATATATCTGGACAGTCCCCTAGCTATTTGCCAGAACAATCCAGTATTGCACTGGAACAGGTGCCTGCTAATATTTATAAAGGAGAGTATCCAAGTTCTTTCAATGGACAATCGAGTTCTGTAAATAGACCTTGGGGTAACTTACCGAGCCAATTGTCCTCGACTAATTTGCCAGATCAATATTCGGCAAAAGGATTTGGTAGGCAAAAGAGAGGTACAAATATTCCTAATATTGCATGACACCTTTTGCTTCTATCAATTATGTGGATTCAATGGCGTTATATAATTATTTGACATCGCTGTACGAGCATATTTGCATATATTACATATACAGAGTGCAGCAAAACAGACAGTGTAGTTTTGAAGGGCTATTAAAAAAAACGGCGCAACTTAAAGAAATGGGGTTTATTTTATTTTATTCAGTACATGAAATCAGAAAAAAGATGCCCCCTAGCAGCGATACATACGAAGGCGTTTTCTGAAGTTTTCAACCGCATTTTAGCACATCTCGACGGTTATAGTAGCGATTTCTTCCTGAAATCGATCATTGGGTTCTTCCAAGATACGAGGCCGATTTTTAAAAACATTTTCTTTCAGGTAGCCCACAGAAAGAAGTTGCAAATCCTCAAATCTACAAAAATCACCTCACGTAACAGGGAACGAACGTAATCAAGGCGTGCAGGGAACATCTGTCGCAGTTTTGTCATTGAAACTTGAGCAGTATGGGCCCTAGCACTGTCCTGTTAAAACCAGATGCTTCCCAAATCTGTTTCCTCCGTTAGTTCTACCAATTCAGGTCAATTAAAAATAATCCAACATGGAAACATAACGTTGAGCGTTGACGTTATGGTTAAAAAATAATAAGACCCAATCTCTGAAGAGATGAAGTTGCTTTGGTTTATTTTCAGCCCAGTACCGAACATTTTATTTATTCACCGCTCCACAGAGCTGGAAGACCTGCTGGGAGGCGACGAAAGAACGGCCATTTTAAAGAAATATGCGGTGTTGTCAGACCAAACCATAATAACGACTGAAAACTGCACGACCCTCCCGACCCAATAAGACCCCTCCTATGTTCCTAACCCCACCACAGGGGATGTACCGGCCCATCAAAACTGCACTGTTTTGCTGCACCTTGTATTTGAAAGTGCGGGGTGGGGATCTTCATTGGCTGCTAGTAACTGCGTCGAGGGTTTTGTTTGTAAAAAATAAACATCGAATCGTCCATTATTTACAGTGTCCATGATGATGTTCATGATAAACCAATCAATTTGTTTCGAGACTTTTAATAATAATAACGACATCAATGTTTAAGAATCAAGAAAGGGTAAATTCAATACATAACCTATTCCAGATGCTAGTAAATATGGATTAAAAGGACAACAAAGTGAATTCGGACTTAAAGGTCAACATCTTTCTAGCCCGATAAATAGGAAAAAAAGAGGTGATCCACAATTAATACATTATTTTTACACAATTTGCACAAAATCAAAGGCCATGAGGTTATTGGAATATAGCCTAACATATTCTGCTAAGATTAACAAATCAATTAGGGATGTGAAGAGTCTTTTTAATGTATATTTTTATTTATTATTATTTATATAAACACGTGGAGATAGATAAATTTTAAAAAAAAATCTGTAAATCTTAATTCATTGCAGAAGCACACCAAAGTAGTTTACTTGGACAGGTCCCAAGTGATCCACTAGGACAACTGAGTTTACTCGGACAGGTCCCGAGTGATCCACTAGGACAACAAAGTTTAATCGGACAGGTCCCAAATGATCCACTAGGACAACTGGGTTTACTCGGACAGGTCCCAAGTGCCGCTCAAGACCAATTGAATAATTTTCTTGGACAGTCCCCAATTGTTAGTAGTTGGCCCGGGCAAAACACATTGAAAGGGTTTGTAAGACGAAAGAGAGGTACATAACCAAACATATTGTGTATAATTTACTTTAAATCTTAAAAATAAGTGAAAAGTATATATTTTTAAACATAATTTACTTGTCTTACCAAATGATTTCGAGAAAAAAATCAAGAGACTCCTTGATATTAATTCTATAATGAAACAATATAATTTCTATTCTTATAGACATTCACAAATAATGTATATATAATAATAAATTAAAATAAATCAAATAATACTGAAAAATTACATCAGTCATGTCAAATATCGTTTTAGATGCTGATCAATATTCAAAAGGGCAAAAAAGCCAATACGGACTTAAAGGTCAAAATGGACTTTTTAGTCTACAAACTACACAAGGATTTAAAGTTCCACAAAGTCAACAAAATCAACTTGCAGGGTTCGGTAGGCAAAAGAGAGGTAGACTTTAAAAAAAGTTATTAAAATACAGATAATGTTATTGAAAATCAGTGTAACAGCATAATTGGTGAATATTAATATAATTGAAAATATTATTGTAATAGTATAATTGTTTAAAATCATTGTAACAAAAAATAAAAATAAAGTAAAAATACTAAAAAAAATAAGTTTAATAAAATACACGTGGAATAGATTCACCAACTAAGTTTTTTGACTTTTGAGTTATCTCGTTATAGGTGCTGGTCAATACTTAAAAGGTCAACATGGCCAACATGGATTTAAAGGACAACAAATTTCACAAGGACTTAAATCCAAAGGTCAATCTGGTCAACAAAGCCAACTCCCAGGTTATAATAGAAAAAAGAGAGGTACACAAAAAATAATTTCGTAAACCAACTTATAAATAAACAAAACTAAAACATTCAACTTTTAAAACTAAAAAAAATACCAAAGCATAAAATATTTTAGTATGCATCCACAGAAAATTGCCAAGTAAAGTTAATTCACGTTCTAGATGCTGGTCAATTTGACTTAAATGGTCAACAAAGCCAAGTCGGACTTAATGATGAACAAAGTAAAGACGGACTTAAAGGACAACAAAGTACATAGGATTATAATCGGTCTACAAACTCAACTTGCGCGGTTTGATAAACAGAAGAGAGGTAGACTTCATAAACTTACGTTATTTCGTTAATAATATATTTTACAGAGTAATAAAAAAAAAAGTTTCTTACGTACTTTATATAAGCTATCCAATTAAATAAATCAAAAAAGTCTAAACAATTTAAACATTGTGCAGGCCTCATCAGGACAATAACCAAGTATATTATTATCCATATAATTACACCAGGTAACCACAAATAGGACTCCCGGTCGGGTTAGGTTAAAAAATTATAGTTTACCACGATTTCTTTGACAAGTTCAACATAAAGTACCAATTATATAATTTATCAAACCGAATCTCCAATGACAATAACTATTGGTGGTCGAACTCCATCAAATTAAAGTGTAGTCGGTTAGTACCAACGATGGGTTAATTTACCTGGACAATTCCAAGGAAAACAAACAATCTAATATGTTTTTCCAGAAAAAAACATTTAATTTTATTTCATTTAATAAGTGCGGTTTGATGTCTGATTAATAACAAACATGACATTCATGTTACAATTTTGTCGACACAGCCTTATTAAATTTCACTGAGAATAATGCAACCGTGCTATCGGCCCAGCTTAGTTGCACTTTAGAGTGGACTATTACTACCTGCTCTTATATGTCTCTCTATGTGTTAGTCAGATTTGTCGCAACTTTCTTGGTAAAGAGTTCATGCTTGAAGTCCAAACAAACGTAAGTACTGGTAGGTTAAGTATACCGCTGATAGTTCCATTGTTTGACCTTTATCTATGAACCTACGCTCTTTCATGATCGATGGTTTTACGCTCAAGTGAACGTCTCACGTGTGTACCATCTCGACTGATGCGTTTTTGTTCGATGTGAAAAAGATTCAAGGACCGTAACTCTTGCTTGATGTTCGACAGAAATTTACGAATTGAGAGCGTCTTGGTGGTAGGTATATCGATGTACGTCTTGTGTTGAGCTGCTCGAGGCTAAGGACGCAACCACGAACATGGTTACAAGTTAGCACGTTCGATCAAGTATACTGTCGAGCATGAATATAGCTTTTTCTCGTTCTCACAAACAACGCTTGTGATTAAAAATAAAGGTTTCAACGGAATTCTCAGCGGTAGAACCAAATACATTTTTAAATGCACGTGAACCAGTTTCTTTTTGAGAAGATGCTTTACGAAACCATTTCACCCATCAAATTGATCTACTTCTTGAAACTCCTTCTCTCTCTTCTCTATGTATTGTCATCGTGGTGTTAGTTATCTAAGGATGCTCCTCGGAAGCTTAGTGCGGGTCATATTTATAATCTTACCAATTCATGTCATACAGGATTTAAGGATGGTGATGATGCTGACTTGAAGAGTAAATTTACATGATTTCCTTAATGTATGTGTTTATAATTTTCAGAAGGACCAACAGATCTTTATAACCTTGCAGTTTAAGGATCACAGGCACTACATTAATTTTTTTTTTTAATTTTAAACAATGAATGTGTTATTTTTATTACTGCACCTTTATATGAACCTATAAGTGGTTTTTAAAAACTTATATATATGTATAATTGTTATGAGATTTTTTTTTCAAAGCACCATTACATTAAAAATCATAATAATCTCTATGTAATAATTAACGATATAAAGTTTATTAAATACGATACGAATTAATAGTGTTTGATTATTTTTAAATCGATCGATGTATTTTCCCAACATTCATTTATTTTTACCCAAAATTTGTTGATGAAGTCACAATAAAGACCATTTTGAAAAGTATGAAGAATAGAATGGGGGAAATAGAATAGGGGAATGAGAAAATATGATGTGATCGTGTACGGTTTGGACTTTGGTTCCTCAAAGACCATTTTGAAAAGTAGGCCAACTCCTAGCACCGGAAGAATAAAAAGGGAATGAGGCAGTGATCATAATATAGATTGGACGGTTTGGACTTGGACCTCAAACAAGCCAGACTACATTGTAAATACGCCATCCGGCTGAGAAATGAGGACTATTGAGAAAAATAGGAGAATCCGGATGAGAAAGGGGTGTAGATGCACGGAGAAAAATTAATAATATAAAATATTGCTAATTTATTAAAAATCTCTTCAAATTAAATATCATTAAAACACGAATGTGTTATGACGATGTCAGAACACGTGTTCAATATAATATATACTATATTTGGGGATCAATGGTGAGGCACGAAATGAAAGAGGTTGTTGAAGGTCACTGTGTTTATTGAGTCAGTTGCCGAGACGAGGAGATGACGTAGGACAGATGTTGAATACTCCGGTTGCTGCGATGGTGTGGTGGTCAAGCGCGGGTCAGTGAGTCGACGCCGGGCGCTGGTGACCGGGACTCGATGACTGTCAGGCACTGGCGATCTGAGGAATCAATATTCCAGTGCTGACGGAAGGCCGAAGGTGCGGCGGACCTTCTAGGCGGTTGAGCGGGAACGGCGTAAACCAGTGAGGATGCTGCGTGTCCTCGTGGTGGTCATGGTGGCGTGGAAGAAACGCTGGTCAGAGATACTGGAACCAGGGCGCTTGTAATCCGAGTAGCGCTTGCCAGGGACGGCGATCTGGACAAGGCGCTAAGATGATGTCCCGATAGAGTCCATGATGGTACGGGCGAAGCCGGGTAAATTTTCCTTTGCGCTAGTAAGAGGAGCGCGGTTATCACTCGTTGATTCTTGTTAAATGACGGCGGACTGATGACTGACTGACTGACTCGCTGCGTCGGGCTTATTTATACGGTTCGGCCGGTGGCAACAGCAGGTAGTTAAATGGCAACTAAATCGAGGCCACTCGCTCGGTCTGGCTCTTTCCCGAAGTTTCGGCGGCGCGGCAATTATGCCTAGGCGGTAGACTAGAACCTTCTGGCGAGTTCTCGTAATGTGAAAGACGGACTTGCGATATTATTGTCGTCGATAGACAAGTAGGTGCTTGTAGTACGTAGGTTGCTCTGTTTTGATTTCGACTGCGAGTAAGTACCTAAGTAGCAAGTAGCAAGTACGTACCTAAGTAGCGTCGAGCTTTTTATTATTAATGATGAATTATTAATGAATTAATCTGGATTCTTCTGCTACATATATAATAACAAGATAAACACACATGCATGAAAGCGTGTTCCGATATATTATTTTAGTATAATAGTTTATCAGGAAATGGCATGCTGTCACGTTTTCAATAGGATTTTAATAAATCATCAATACTAGTTTTTCTCCGTGAGGAGATGTTCAGCAAAAGAGGGGGGGAGGACTATTTAGAATTTATTGTAGTTTCTATAGTAAAAGTGCATTTATGGGCGACCCAATCGAACCAACCAAACAAAATCACACACACCTCACACTGGTGGCAATAACACAAGATATGGCACTTCTTACGGCCCCCGTGGTCAAGGGGTAAAGCTCTCGACTAACAAGCCGAAGAACGCGTAAATTTTACTTGATTAATTTGTGTGTTTTTCACAATTTATTCATTTAAAATAATATACAGTATACTTGCGGGATGTTCCAGAGTGGATGATACTCTCAGTATCGCCTTGGTGTAAGACCGCCTTTCAGAATTGAAACGTTGCTTAAAATGGCTTTATCCGTTTTTGGTAAAAATATCTGAATAGCCAGGTCCTTCCCCATCTCCTTCCCCTCCGTTTACCTTCAGCCTCACAACATACCCCAATTGGGGATTCCATAGATCACTGGCTCCGGACGGTTTGGAGCAATTGTAACTCTTGTGAGTTTCACATAAAAAAGGTTGAATATGACCCTGCATGAATGAAACATGCACATAATATCTCAGATAAAATTTTGGTTTTACCGAAAACATAAGTATCGAGAAGAAATCTATCACGGAAACCTCCAAAACAAAGGAAACCAATATCATAATTGTGTGTAAAGGTTTAACAAGAGAATGAAATATAGATATTATCTAATATCTCTTCAGAAATCTGCCATATAGCGAATGAAGTCCACCGCCGCCTTTACATATATGAAGCACTCGTAATCATTTGAAAAGGTAAAAAGCTATAAATGATTCTGTTATTATCTGTCTCTCCAAAAGACTGGGTTAGATATGGCAGAAATGTAATCCAAAGCTGTGGTGCCATAGTTGTAGCCTTTCCGGGGTCAGGAGATCTTTCAATATTTGAATCCTAGCCTCAGAAGTGCAGGTTATTCAAAGCAATCTGTAAGAGACTGCATTATACAGACATAAATGCAGTCCAAATCTATAGTCCTATAGTTGCAGCCTTTCTGGGGTAGGGAGATCTTTCAATATGAGGTGATTTTGCACAAAAACGGCGCTATACAAATCATCCAAATATTATTTATTATTATAATTAAATCCTATCCGCAGAAGTGCATGTTACACAAAACAAAAATGGATTATACAGGCAGAAATGCAGTCCAAAGCTATAGTGCCATAGTTGTAGTCAGGAGATCTTTGAATATTTGAATCCTCGCTGCAGAAGTGCGGGTTATACAAAAAAAGCTGTTGTGTACCCGGCATTGTTAGGGCTGCAGGTGATGCACCACGTAAGTGACAGGTGCGCAGGAAGGGCTCAGAGGTGTCGGGGGACTGCATGGCTTCCTCCCCTGAGGAGTCGTAACCAAATGGGTCACCAAACCGCTCTTTCACCTCGACAAAAGTACACATTGTTGATTTTTTTTAAACATTAGCTCCACACACGAGGCCGAGGCAAATCGTTTTCCTCGGAACTATGTCATCTTTGGGAATGATATTTTTGAGGAAAGAGAGGAGCGAACCTGGTTCTTGAAGAGATCTTAGTTGTAGAAGGGAGGAAACATAAAGACCAGCAAATCATTCCAAAGACGAGCTGTTGAACACCAAAACGAGTCCTAGAAGCGATCCGTTCTCATGTGGCAAATATAAACCATGTACCGGGCTTGTGTTTGGTGTATTTCCCGATTGTGTATCGGTGCCGAGTGGATCAATCATGCCAGTTCTTCAGCGTCTTCCATGGAAATACCTGTTAGAGGTGAGGCGTATTTATCGTACCCAGTAAAAGTACCGGGTATTTCCATGCGATTCTTTGTACTTGTGACACATCTCTAAAATACCTGGTTCCAAAATACTCATGAGTATTTTATATCCGGACTAAATATTTTTAATAGGTACTTTTACCAGATATTTTTGATAGGTATTTTTGACAAGTATTTTTAATAGGTATTTTTGATGGGTATTTTTAGTAGGTATTTGTGGTAGGTATTTCCGATGAGTATTTTTGATGGGTATTTTAGTAGGTATTTTTGGTAGGTATTTTTGGTAGATATTTTCGATGGGTATTTTTGTTGGGTATTTTTAGTAGGTATTTATGATAGGAATTTTTGTGTAGTAGGTATTTTTGACGGGCATATTTGAGTGGTATATTAGATCAGATATTTAGCGAGGGGAAAATGTGGGGAATTTTTTCGAAATGGAATTCCGTAGCTACCCCCCCTCCCATGGTTTTTTCAAAAATTATCGTGGGGAATCACATACGAATGTTTTGTTTGTGCGGAATTTTTTTTCAATGAAGTTCCGTAACAACCCCCCCCCCACGGATTTTACAAATTTGGTGGGGAGTATCTTTTTTGAAATTTTTTTGTGGGGAATCATGGTTTACAGAAATTCTGTAACAACTCCCCCTCCCCATGGAATCAAGCTCCTGTAGAATATGTGGGCAGAATTTATGCGAGTTCATTAGAATTACTTATTCTGAATCAATCCTCAGGTCGGTATTAAATACTTTGAGTATTTTGTCACCGGTATTTTTACCAGGTATTTTTTGTACCTGTACTCATTGTACCCAGTATCGAAAAGTACTCATAGGACCCACCTCTAATACCTGTAGAACAATGACAACATTCCCACCTGACGTCCATACTCTAAAGATTGCAAACTGTTTGGAATCTGTCAAACGGACCATTAATTTCCGCAGAATGTATACTTAAGTGTAATACATTTTTTTAAATAAAAATAGTATTACACTTTACAGATGATGCCCTCTTGTGTCAGATCGCAAGAGGAAAGAGCTCCAAAGAAAATCGTTCTTTTATATAAGCACTAAAGAAACTACTCCTAATATGTGAAGATTTTGCGAAAAATCATAACCTTGTATATAAAAGTCCAAATCAATCATTATGGTTTTCAAATGTAAAAATGAATACATGCAAACACCCTCAGTATGGCTGGACGGAAGGAAAATGGATGTTAGTCGTAGCGTAAAATAACTAGGACATAATTACCATCTGATGATCTGAAGGCTTTTTCAATCTTGCAGTAAAAACGTGAAAGTAATACCATTCAACGCAATCTGTGCATTGCTGTATGTACGTCAGAACTGAGAGCAGATTACACTGCAACCCAATGGCATAAGTAAAAAGTCGTTTAAAATACTGCACCGCTTGGGAAGCTTATGACGCAGACTATGCTGATTGAAGAATACCAACTTCACTGCCATGGTTGCCTGGATGGAGCTCTTCCTCTGGAGACCCATATATACAAACACAAATACCCCCCCCCCTCCCCCATAAATGGCTAATTGCAATTTAAATTAAAAAAAACATATTTCATATTTTTCATTTATTTTCTGTTTTCAATATTTTCTATGTACGTATTGTGATTTTATCTATTTTTTATATTACATTTTTCGATATATGGAATGTATTGCATTGCAATCAATACCCCTGCATACATTCTGGAATAAACTATTATTTTTATTATCATCCTTGTAAGGTTCAGTCTATTTCTAATTTTTTCTGCAGTCCCATGAATAGTGATACACATAATAATAGAATTTTTCTTTTGATCCTCGGCGCAGTCCGTAATAATAGTGAGAAAAAAATTTCTCATGAATTACACAATAACTCCCATACTGCACAGTGCTTGAGCAGTACCTACCAGTTGAAGTAATTAAATACCACTGGAGGCCTTACTCACGCATAAAATGTGATACTCTTCTTGGAAAATCCTCCTCCGTCCCTGGGTGATATCCTCCAACGAAATTTTGACCTGATTGTCGCCCATGAACATAGACTAAAGTAAAGTAAAGGTCTGTACAAAATAATGATTATGGTAAAAAAGGTTTGAGCTATGATATCAGGAATTGCTCAATAATAATGTAACTAATTGTCAATAGATGTCTCTGTTGGTACCATTTATTTATCGATAGAGTGATTTTAGTAATTTCCTGTTTTACCACAGGAACCTTTTTCTTTTGTTTATGGTACAAAATCAAATTCTTTTTTCTAATTTTCAATCTCGAGACCGAGTCGTCCTACTGTTATATTATTATAAATTTGATAATAAATGGGGTTGACCTGTTGACACAGTGTCTTTATTTAAAACTATTGAATAGGTCTTTTTCACCTTCTGCATTGTCAGTATTAACTTAGTTTACTGCAGCGCTTACTTTGTTCAGAGGTTGCATCAAAGATATTAGAAGAACGAGATGTGCTATGAGCAGTTCATACTGTGTGGAATTGTTTTGCCCAGTGTCGCCGGTTTTGTTCACCAATACTACTGCACACCTTCGCTTACGCTAAGGTATCCGCCCCTTTTCGAACTCACACAAAAAACGTATCGTTTCAGTTGGCACTAATACATAGAACAGATTTCTGTGCGTACACGTCCCGATAGCATTGGCGATTAGCAATACATACAAATGAAGTCTAATAGGGATGGCAATAATACAAAATCGCAATGTCGATATTTAAATGAAAAAAATTTTCAAGTTAAAAATTTTATTTGATGAAAAGTTCATATTCTCACAACAGATAAATCGGAATAAGTGCGATACATAACAATCCTCATCATTTTTTTTGCATCTAATCTATAATTAAATTTTGTCTGTACAGTTTTTTGGTTTTGTTCAACAATTTAATCACAATTATACTCACAATGTGTTTTTGTTGTTGTGAAAATCCACAAAATGAGATTCTCAGTGTTTACCTAATGTTAGTTTATTTTGTATTTGAGTACTTCACAAGAGTCCCATCTGCTCCCAACCATCTGTAGCTAGTGAGCCTAGGGCTTCCGCAATTGGGGTATGTTGTGAAACTTCAGGTGATGGGGTGGGGAAGAAGCTGAGTAAAAGGAAGGTGGGGAAGTACCCGGTTATTCAGATCTAGTCGCCAAACACGGCTTAACCATTCAAATCATTGTTTCTATTCTCAATGGTGGTCTTTAACCAGGATTATACTGAATATATTTACATTTCTGTTTCACAGTTAATAATTTTACAATAATATTGACAAGTATTTAGGGCAACGCTATGTGCTCTACCCGTGTTAGGGCCTTTATTACGCGATTTCATATTTTGTTTCAAGAACTATTTATTACCCGTGTTTTACAGGTAGTTTTTTTTAAATAAGATGTAAACAGTTGTTTTCCTCCTCTTTTGAATATCAAGTGTGTTCAACAATTTCAACAAATCAACAAAAATATATTCACATATATATATATGTACGAGAGGTATTTCATTTAAATAACAAATATTTTTTAAATATATACTATTGACCGGTTAAGTGGAGATATTTGTTTAGTGCTTGTCGCTTCGACAATTTTGGTGTTAGGTTTTTAACTAAGTAATGTAAACGGATATCAAGGTATTTTTCCAAAACGGCTTTAGCGAGTTGAACTAAATGATTGTCCATTGGTGATTGGTCATATTGATGAAAATAAATATTTTCAAATACTTTCATTCCAACAAAATGTCTTAAGGCTTTGTTTACTAGTTCCTGTTTAATATTATATTTTGATTTAATTTTCAGTTTATTTTCATCTACAATGGCGTTCTTTATTATCACTTCCATTGTTTTGCAAATGTTTATAACATCAATGGAAGGGAAAAAAATGCCACCTTTATCTTTTAACTTTATAAATCCATGATAACTTGTAATTTCGTTTGCAATCAATGCACCGACACAAGTATCACATTTTAATTTTCCACGTAGAAAACGAACAACAAAGCCAGCTATATAAGCTATCACCTGAGAACTAAATTGTGAAGTATCTCGTACCAGAAAATCAACATCATCATCAAACAATGCCTGTTCGTGGAGTAATAGTACTTCGTCATCAAAGTTCTCTAAGAGATTTGTTCTATCAGTGGAGATATTAATTTTTTCAACAGCAGACGAGCAACACAATAAAGATATCTCTTCCAATGATTTACAATTTCCTGTTTGGAAATCTCTCAGTTCTGACTTCACAAGAAGTTTTTTGTAAATTGCTTGGAATTGCCGAGGCGTCGGGTTTGTATTACACCCCCCGTGGGCACGTATATGGCCAAACATCAGTTCAATATGATCTTGGCTCAATTTGTATGTTGGAAGATAATGCAAATTTTTCTCCTTTTCGATGAGTCTTAGATATAGCTCTTTCAGACTTTTGATGCATATTAAGAAACCTAAAAACCCTCTCTTTCTACTAGAATTTATCACCTTAGATCCGTCAAAAAGAGTTAGAGATTTAATATATATTTCTGCATTCACCAAAAATTCAAAAACATAATGTTTATTAAACATATTTAGTGGCTTTTTGAAATGAAGTTGACTCATGTTGCGCGAATTAAGAACGTCGAATAGATTGTTGATAGTTCTTAAAAATTCAACGGTACCTTCAACGTCTTGAAAGTCACAATTGTTTAGACCCGTACAAAATGTTAGAGCATCTGCGACACTGTTGCTGAACAATTGAGAAGCCAACTTAACTTTCATTTTTTGATTTTTAAAAAAAATGTGACCATGTCTAACTTTGTTAGCCAAATGAAGGTGTTCTTTTTCCTGTAGCTTATTTAAATTTTGTAAATGAGACCACTTAATAGACCTGTTGTGACAATCTTTAAATACTCCAATTGCTTCAAACGCATTTCGAACTAATTTTAGCATGTGACATGCATCAAAAAAAACATAAACAGGCTGTTTTGAAACAGGGTGATCAAAGCTAGTTGTCATTTTACCAGTATCTAATAAATACCCTAGCTGTTTTGCCATTGTAGTATTGGCTGGGCATCCATCAAAAGTCAATGATACTATTTGGACTCCTGTTGTATGGACCAGTTCTAAGCACTGCTTAACTAAATTAGCCCGCTGCTCACCTGACACACCGTTAACTAAAAAATACCCAACTGGAAGTTTCCAGGCACCATTGATTGCATTTACTAAAAAAACTAAGGCGTCTTTGGCCTCAGGTAGATAATCTCCGTCTGTTTTTCCGATATCTACATATCCATGCATCTGTGTACCATCCCACTCTGAATGTTGCCTAATACCCATCTCATCCATTACCAAATTGCATACAATATTATAGTCGGTAGAGTTAACTTTTGCCTTTAGTGCGTTGGGAGACTCTCTTGTAAAGCCTGGACGTGCATCTACAGACATGTACCACCGTTTTATAGTACGTGTATGAGGCAAACATGTCTCGAACTTTTTTCTGACATATTCATATGCCTTTGGCGAATAAAAGTGAAGTGTTAACGCAAACGTTTTGAGTCCGGCAGTATATTTTGTTTTAATCGTACGTCCTGATGTTAGCCTTGTGTTACACCGAGTCATTAGGTCTCTGACTCCAACGTCGGAGCTTTCTATCAACGATTGTTGATCTGCATTAATCAATTTTCTTTCTTTTAATGCATTCATGACATCTGTCATTGACATCAGTATATTTTTATATCGCCTCTTGGTTGCTTGAAGACGTTTTATATGCAATTTTTGAGATCCAATTATACTTTTATATTTTTCAATCAATAACAGCAACTTTTTTTCTCGAGATGAATCAATTGTTGATGCTTGTCCTGCAGTTGTAATGTGCGTAGATGGTGTTTGCGCTGCAGCTGTAGTGAGTGAAGTAGATGTTGTGGGTTCACTTGAAAGCTGTAACTAATCAAAATTAATGGTTAAAAAGGCAGAACTTGTGCAAACATGGGGGAAAATATGTATTCTTCTTGAATATGCTTTGTAAAAACTAAATACAAAATATACCGAATCACATGTAATAGGCAGTTTGAATGAATCTTCAATTGTTGATGTTTGTCCTGCAGCTATAATGAGCGAAGTTGGTATTTGCGATGCAGCGGTAGTGAGCGAAGTAGATGATGTGGGTTCACTTAAGAGCTGTAACTAACCAAAATTACTGGTTAAAAGGGCAGAAAGTTGTGCAAACGGAGAAAAATATTTATTCTTCTTAAATATGCTTTGTAAAAACTAAATAGAAAACACACCGAATCATAAATAAGTGGCAGTTTAAATGTAGGAACAGCCCACGCAAAAAGGGTCCGAATTTTTGTTGCTGGTTTAAAATCATTTTGGCCAAAGTGAGACGAGCAAATGATGCTACGGGGAGTCGGAAACCAGTTTTCCTTTCTCCCCGTTGCGTCAATCCATTTTTCTTTAATTTTTCCGTTCTTCGGAAATCTGAAACAATTAAAATACTATATGTTACAACATCTAAAAATGGATATAAATTATACTTTACTTAAGATAAATAAATTATCACGCTTTTTTGTTATGCTTCTCCTTTTCCGCGAATCCCCCCCCCCCCCCCTCTCATCCCTCAGTCACCCCTGCCAACCCTCTTCTTCGTTTACCCCCCAACTCAAATAACCCTCCCCTATCGGATCCCTCGTCCCGGATTCTCTTTCCCTTCTCCTTCCTTTCCTGCCGTTAAACTATATGAAATACAAACATTTTTCAAACTGATAATGCGCCAAAAAATATACATATTTCATAACGCCAGAGCTCACCATTATATTTATAGAAAACTTCACGGGCATGCCCATAACTATACAACAAAATTTCATCCCAATCGGATGAATGGTATAGGAAATAATTTCATAATGCTACAGCTCACCATTATACTCGTATATAGAAACCTCCGCGGGCTCGGGTACAAAAAATCACCAAAGTTTCATTGAAAATCGGATAAATGATACAGGAACGCATGCGAAACAAACAAAGAAACATTAATTTTAATAAATAAAGATTTTAAAAGAAAATCATTGCATTTGTTTCTACCACCAATCAGCATCTACCATAATAATTATCTACAAAAAAATTCAAAAGAAATAATAAGTTTCTATGTATTTTTATATGGCCCTGCTAATGTTACGAAAAATCGATAGTCGGTATTTTAAAAAAAATTGGCGTCCCCATCACTAGCCTCTAGTGGCGGCGATGTTCGCTTCGCTCGGGGCCTTACGTCAATAAAAACTTTGAATAATAATCAAAAATTGATAAAGTACTCTAATTTTGTACTTACCGGTGAAATGAAATTCCATTCATCTTAAAGTTAACATTACTTGTCGTGTTTTTGCATAGTTCCACTGAACAAGACGGCATTTTGAATAAAACGGGCACAAACTGTACACGGTTACGACATCAAATCAACTAAATGAACGAATTCTTCCCGTATTCAAAGTACCCTAATTAGGTAGTACTCCGCCTACGGTCCGGCGGCCAACATAGCATATCTCGTTCTTCTAATATCTTTGGGTTGCATTATGATCGGCAGAAATTTCCATTAATATCTGACATTATTATCCGACTCCTCGACCATTCAGCTTAGTTAGACTATTCTTTGTCCAATTTGTTTTATGTATACTTTTTGATTCTTTGTTATCCATTTTGCGATGTAACTTATTTTCTATGGCAATGTTAGATGTTTGATGGAGTATAGATGTATCAGTTCTGTTTACATCCCTTTACATATAGATACTGTTTGGCAGTACATTTTTACGCATTTAATCTGAAATCTATTTAACAAATGTATTATTAAATCAGTTTAGTTCGGCTTGGTCAGTGACATTCTTCTATCTATATTATATATTTAAAGAAGAGTTTCTGTGGGTTTGTTTTTTATGCAAATTTTTATTTCACTTGTACACTTAAAAACAAGAGTAAGGTAACTGTCTACATGAGACTTCAAAAAACCACCCCTTTTCCCAAACCAGAATAAAGTCGGGCAACGATGGGTACTTCAGCTTGTATTTCATCAACACACTACCTGACGTGTACCCGGCGTTGTTGGGATTTATCCTTAAGAGATAGATATATACCATGATGGATTTTTTTGTAGACCTTTTGAAGATATACAATGCCTTAGTACATTATTTTGATGTATATCTTAAGGTTTATCCAGCAAAAAAATTTTTTTTACTACTTGGTTACAAAATATCGACTTTTATCTACTTTCTATAACTGTAATGTACATGTATTATATATATAAACCTTCCGGAATAAATTCTTTAAATGATAGTAAAACCCTATCAAAATTAGTTCCGTAGTTTAGAAGAACTAAGCGCACAAACTGACGTGGATAGCGACTTTATTTTATAGTATTTAGAGATCGTATACGGTAACAGTAATTGGGGAACTTTTTTTAGGAAAGGCTTGAAGAATCAATTCTACGATAAAGAACTCAACTTTTGAGGAGAAGCAAGAGATAGCAAAATATACTAGTCCCAGCGAGAGATCGTACGTGACGTCGTCATTCTAGTGTCTTTTCTCTTTGTCGTTTTCAAATAAGACACGTGAAAAGAAAGAGGACGAAAATATTGATAGTTGAAAAATCTCTTCAAATTATCGTTTTCCTGTTAAAAACGGGACTGTAGTCCTTTAACGAATGAATTGAAAGATTTCCTAATAAACTATCAGTAAAACACGTTGTTATGATGATGTCGGAACATACGGTGTTCATAAAAATGCTTATATTTTCGCATTTCGTCATTATATATTAACGGGATAAACGCAGATGCATGAACACGTTTTCCGATTTATTATGAAAGCACTAATAGTTAATTAGGAAATGGCCCGCTGTCACCTTTTAAACAGGATTTTAATAAATCAGCAATACCCATTTTTCTCCGTGGAGGTACTGGTTTATGTTTTGTCTTAATTTTTTCTCTCTTTTCTTTTATCTTAAATAAAATTTTGTGCCCACTATGTAACATGTTGCATTTTAAAAGATTTTTATTGTTATCTAAACATTTAAAACCCTTGTTATCTCTGTATAATGCAGTAAGGTAGGCGACACATTACTCTATACGCATAATGGCTTGTCCGATTTCAGCATATCGCTCGACATAACACTACCAATGGGAATGTATAGAGAGCGATATGCTGAAATAGCGTCGTCTGTCACAGGCATAAATCATGGAAAATATAAAATCATAATTAATAAATAACATGTCTTATGTAAAAGCCCAAAGGGCATAAAAAAATATTGTATTGTGGTTACCGAGGGGGAACTGGGTAAGTGATAATAAAAAAGGTAATGAATTTTTTTAAATTAAAAAATTTATTTGAATTTCGTGAAATATTTACATCCTACCTTAGAATTAAATGGCAAATCACATTTTACTCTTTATTTTTACAAACGCATTTTAAAACATTCTAGGTACAATATTTTTCGAAGAGTATAAATAGGTTGGTTTATAAACATTTTAAACAAGTTTAACAAAAACAACAATTTAAAAATAATAAATAAATAAGTTTCTAAAGCCATTCAAATTTTTAATCAATTAATTATACAAACATACTCTTTAAAAGAACAGATATTAGTAAAAATTATGTTTAGTCAATTAGTATTAATTTTAATAAACAGCTGCAAAATTTAAAGAAAAAAAGTTTAATATATTATCAAGAGTTAATAATATGTTATTTATTTACATTGGATTATTTAATTGAATACATTTTTATTAAATATAGTTAAGACTTTGTCTCCAATAATTATTTTTGCTGATTTGGCCAGAGATAATATATGTATATACAAATTATTAATAAATAGTTATGTTGTAATACGTTTTATACAGACTATTCACATTTATCTATGTCAAAGATGCAAAATTTTGGGACCATTTTAAGTACCTACCTACTCTTCACTAGAAGTGTGATATATACCTAAATGAAAGACTGCTGGGGTCACCAATTTCAATTAAAGACCTCTTGACTCCTGGACCTCCTGGAACTCCTGGTCAATGAGAAGCCAATGAAACTCAAAATCTGTTCGAGAAATAATTTCGATATTGGAAAATGTTTGACTCATTTCAGCCAAAGAAAGATAAATAATTGTCCTTACATCCCACGATCAAATTTAAAAAAAATATATTTTACACACGGAGAAAATTGACCCTGTTAAAAAAGTGATAGCATGCCAATTTTTTGATAAAATATTAGTCATTAAGAATATATCGCGAACACGTGATCTTTTCCTAATAAATATCATGACAAATGCGACAATATAACATTTGCCTTTAACGGATACTTTGTTCTGTTGAACTTTGTCAATTCATTCGTTAAAGGCCTGCAGTCCCGTTTTTAACAGTAAAACTAATACTTTGACCAGATTATTAATAAATTAATAGTATTTTATATCAGTTAGTTTTCTCCGTGCACCTATTAACTTTAAGTTATCAACACGAGGAGATTTTTTAAGAAACCAACAGCATCATAAGGTATGATGCTGTTCCTTCACCTCTCCTCGTTTTCCCAATGATTTTAGCCAGATCGAATGAACTTCTATTTTCATTTCTGGTAATATTAAGTAAGCTGAGAGTAAAAAATAATGGGGCAAGGAAAGTGAAATAATAAATGGATGATTGGGAAATGTTTGTTTTCTCATGAATTTTCCATTTTAAAAATATTTTCAGAATTGCAACACTTGAGCATCAATAAAAGCCAGGGTTAGTGTGCTCAATAACACATCTCTTACAATACTTCTTCACTGCCCTATACCCTTCCAAGGAAATCTGGCAGTCCTGAATATTAAGTTGTTGCAGGCCCCTGCAGTAATACGCCACGCATTGCACCCCTCTATCTGTCACCAGGTCACAGTTTCTCAGACTGAGCTTTTTCAAGTTAGGGCAGCTCTCAGCCAATGCCCGAAGACCCGCATCGCTAACATCACACTTTCCTATATCCAAAGCTCTGAGTCTAGGACAAAACCTGGCTAAAACAGTAATGGCGTCATCACTGACAGCTTCGCAACCCCTGGCATTGAGGTATCTCAGTTTGTAACATCTTCTTGCTATGACTTTCAGTCCAGCATCGCTGATTTGATCGCACTTGGCCACGGAGAGATAGCGAAGAGTTGCCCCCAGCTTGGAGAGCTCGTAGAGACCAAAGTCCGTGATGTTGGAACAGTCGGAGACAGATAGTTCTCGCAGTCCAGAGCAGAATGATGGGACGAATTTCAGGCCGTCATCTGAAACAAAAGTAAAAAACATCCAATATCATAACTGCTTTCAAAAGTCATTCCTGACATCTGCTGTGGGGCCTTGAGATATGAATTTAATTTGATAACTTAAAGATCAACTTCGTACCATCGCCATAAAAAATGTGCAATATGACTTGTTACTTGTTTCAATAAGTAAAAAGAGCTAGTTATGCATAGAATACACAACCTATGTTCTCCAGAATTGGGTGTTTTCACAAACTATGAATACCGTTTAAAGTTGTGGAAGATTTAAAGTTTATTTTTCTGATTCTGATCATTGTAACAAAAGAGTGTAATTTTAATATTTTCATTCATAAGTATTGATTCTTAAAACGATCAAAAAGCGCACATTGAGAAACGCTTCCAACTGGCTACAACGTCATTATGATGTAGAAAACACCACTGGCTGTTAATACGACTGTCACCAACGATGACAGGCGTGAAGCGGTCGTTTCTACAACTCGTTCTTGAGTTCAACAACTCGGCTATGGAACGATTTGCCGGCTTCTGTGTTTCCTCCCTCCTACAGCAAGACCCATGTTCATTCCTTCATTTCCACGCATCCCCAAAGATGACGTAGGCCCTGAGAGAAATTATTTTCATCAAGGCGTATTGTGTGGAGTTAATTAAAAAAAAAAAAACACGATTGAAAACGAACGGTAGCAGAAGTCGGGGACGCCCGAGGAAGACACGATCTTTGCCTACCCCTGCGGGGAAACTGCGTGATGGTTAGTTGGTTAATTATGGTGACCGGATAAATCATCAAAATGATAATTCATCACATCTTTCAAAAGTTATAGAAAGTCATGGAAAGTGATGAAACAAAAAAAAATATTAACTGGGTTATGTTCGTAAGGTTAGGTTAGTTAAAAAAAAAATTTTCATCGTTTCTAATGACTTTATATCACTTTTTAAAGGTGAGTTGAATTGTCACTGTGTTGAGTTATCATGGAACCGTTACTTATATTTTATCGGCGGCAAATCGAAATTGCCCATTTTAAATAGTCATGGAAAATGTATTAGTAAACTTTAAAATAAAATAAATATACCTTCGTTAATGTAATTTTGAAAAAAAAATAGTTAAAATACCATACTCAGTGTCACTACTTAACATACGTACCAAATACCTACACAAAAATTGATTATTGTTAAATATTCATTTACACAGCCATAAAGCCAATTTTGAAAGAATGTAACAATTTAATACGGGCAAGCCACCCAGTGAGGCCAACATTACTGGAAAACTTTGAAATGTAAAAAATATTGTACCAAATAAAAAAAAATAAAAAATACGACTAACCGCGGACTTGCATCGCCAACATGTAAAATGCAAAGTCAATAAAATGTTCGCGGCTACAGGAATTGAACCCGCATCGTCATTACGCTACGGGGGCCGTGTTATTTAATTGACAACAAACTCCTATTTCGGGCGGAATTTAAAGTTTGTATAAATAACGCCGTCACAAAAGCAAAAGGTAACTTATGCAATTTTAGCTGCATCACTTTGTTGCATGCAACATGAATCGTTTTTTTTCGATTCGCTTGATCGTGCCACGAAATCCTAGTATCGAGTACCTAGAATCTACCTCCAAAATCAATAGAAACAAGACACCGTTAATGAGCGGTTGAAATTTTTGTTGTTGTAATTTTAGACGTTGGCGAAGCTTAATGCCAAATCTATTTTGATTAATCTTTATAACGAATTGGTGTACATAATGAATACCAAAAAATATGCTTTGAATAAATTGAAGGTTTTCCTATCATTTCTCTTGAGTAGAATACAAATAAAAAATTAAATTACTCAATAAAAAATATAAATGTAAACTACTAAAAAAAATATTTTTTATAATAGAAATGTATGAACGCATAAAGGAAACAACTTTAAAAAATACAGTATTATAGCTAAGATTATCTGTGACAGTTTCATTTGATTAACTTTTTTGCTTTCTCATAAAATTATTTACAAAATAAATAAAAAACAGTTTTGTGCTTGAAATCTAACGTTTCTAGACTTCGTTTGTCAGCCGATTTTAATGCCTATTACCTAGGATATAATGTATACTAAGAATATACACATTTTTTACTTGTAGCTTCCTCTTAATGTTAAATGTAACGTATGTTATAATCTACATGGCGTTAATTTAATTATTTTATTAGAATACCCCTTTTACAAGTTACGCTTTAAAAATGAAGTTAATTAATAAATAAAAATTTAATTAAAATGAATGAATTATTTGTTTACGCCCGTACATACGTAATATGAATATGAATAAATCTTTTAATAATAATAATAATAATTGGATACTTTGTAGAGCGCCGTTTTTGTGAAAAATCACCTCAAGGGCGCTGTACAATTTATTTCCTAGGATCTACATTTGTTATTTAGACCAACTGTGCCAACACGAGGTTCGTCATCCGTTCAGGTATGTGTCTGCCGCCAATATAGCGCTGACATGTGTCTGCTGCCAATAAAGAGCGCTGACACAACATCCTCACATAGATAACAAACCTTGGCAGCACCGCTGTGACGTTCGACGAAGACAGAAGATGGAGACTCTGCTGCAAGAATCCTAGGTAGCGAAGGAACTGTACGTTCGTATATAAACTCAATTCTTTCAAGAGAGGCACATAAATACAATATTGGATTGCATCACCGATACAATATTGTATTTATGCCTTTCTTGAAAGAATTGGGTTTTTAAATGAACAAAACTATTTATTCATAGTCATATTACGTACGTACGGGCGCAAATAAGAATAAACTTTTTAATTTTGCAAAGCATAACTTACGAAATCGTATTTTAATCAAATAATGAACGCGTAGATTATAACGAACGTAGCGTTTAACTTTAACGTAATAATTTGGGTTTTTTTATATGATGTAAAATAACTAATTATTGTAAAACCTAAATCTAAATATATATGAAAGATGTAGTCGTATTTACCTGTGATCTGGACGCATCTCCTCAGGTACAGGTAGACGAGTTGTGGACATCCTCGAACGATGGCTTTCAGACCAAGATCCTCGATGCCGCTGCAGTCCGTCAGGTCCAGGTACTGCAGCGGCAGTCTCCGGGGAGGGTCGTTACTGATGCTGGAGATTCGGGAGCATCCTAAAACCAAATAGGAATAGGTATATTTTCAGATTTTCACGGCCAAAAGTGTTATAGTGATTTATTTTCGAGGTTAGGTCAATCATCGTACTGAATACCTCAAATGAGTTTCAATTTAATATCATCATCGTTTCATCAAATTCTAAATACCTACGGCATACAATTTAATTAAATTTTAGTTAGAAAATTGCTTTGAAATACGATTTTTTCCGGTGGTATTTAAAAAAAAAAAAACAGTTTTTCTGCTAGGAGAAAAATGAGTATTGCTCATTTATTAAGAATCTTTTCAAATTATAAAATTAAATTTTTGCAGGCCGTTTCCTGATGACTTTTAGCGCCCTTGAGGCGATTTCTCACGAAAACGGCGCTATATAAATTAGCCAAATATTATTTTAGTAAATGTTTTAGTATGTTCGTATTTTATTAAAAGTTTGACAGGAAACCTATTAATTTAATTGTTAAGGGCCTGTAATCACGTATTTAACCTGATTACCAATAATTTGAAAAGATTCTTAATAAACTAGTAATACTCATTTTCCTCCTTGTGGTGTTTATAGATTTCCCCTGGGCCCCCTAGTAGGGCCCGCACCACAGATCTACTGATCCTAAATACGGCCTCGTTAGGAATTCCATCCAAAAACCTGAGCAAATGTCACTGTTTTGCTGATCGAGCACATAATATGCCTTTCTTCCGCTTCATGGTTAATGCAGTGCTGATTGAAAGGAATTCCTTCAACGGCGCTAATCTCCTTGACCACAACATATTATGAAATGGGCTAAGTATTAACGGTTCCCACAAAGAGAGGCAATTTGTCTTCCTTGTAGCTTTATATTTCTGCTATATAAATAGAGAAGACTGATGGGAAGTTAAACTCATAGGGAAGTAAATAGTATTTTAAGACTCTATTTGAAACGGTCGTTGGTACCTACTCTCTTGCCTGAGAAGATCGTAAACCCCGTAAAGCCATCAGTAATAATCACTTTACTGGACTTATCGGACGTACAATGGTGCATAAATGTAAATAGTGCGGTCTAGTCAGGTTTCCTTAAACAGGGGTGAACTAGTAGGTTATGAAAATTATCCAGACAATTTAAAAATAATTTTACGATCCATATATTTGTACATAAAAACATATTTAATTCACCTTTAGCTAAACCTATTTAATTTTTACACTTCAAAACACCCATGCTTGCAACAAACGACTTTAATGAAGCTACTCTGCAGGGGATAGCGAACCCGCACAGCTACAAATACGTTTCGACGAAGGCATGAGGTTCGTGTATTTTTTTGCCTCCTTACAGTGAAAAATTAAAAGATTTACTTTAACTTAACCCTACTCAAAACCTAGCGTAGTTAAACAATTTAAATAACAAGTATATGGTAATATAAAAAAATATCTATTATGTTATTACAAATTATACATTAATATTTAAGGTCATAGGCTACATCTATCCTGGTCAATTGATCGTGTAAGGGTACGTACACATTTGCGAACCGAAACGCGAATCGAGCCACGAATTACGGGAAAGGAACAAAGCAACTACAAGCGGCGTTTCGCGCCATTTGCGGTTGCTTCGTTCCTTTCACAAGGTTCAGTTCATTAGAACACCTTAACGGAATAAGGGAGCGACGATTCTTAATTTGGTTGCATTATAATTATATATTTTTTGTAAAATATATTATTTTTCAAAAAAGGGTTAATTTTTATTTTGTTTAATTGTATGTATTTGCTATCATTGGTTGATAATAAATACAGCCCAATTCAGAAGGGTCAATATTGTAGTTTATTATGGCTTGTTAAATATGATGGTTTTGCATTTGAGTAGTTTTAAAATTAGGTGTTTAATAAATTGATTTCCATTTCTCATTCAAGTTTCTAGTATTTATGATTTTTTTTCATATTTTTTATTCACACATTTTACAAATGGAAGATCGACATTTGTACTGGAAACAGTTGAAAGTGAGGAGGTAGATTTTTTTGGTCAAAATTTTTTTAAACAAAAAAAACGTAAATCTTTCCATATTACACATTTCATAACCTAACAAACAAAATCTATGCGTTTCCTTATTTTTTTTAAGAAAGACTAACATTCCCAGGTTACGGATAACCTGACAATATTTGGAAATCTCCTACTACCACCACAGTAAACGTAAAATGTTGCTTGTGTTGTGACGGAGGACTTAGCAAGCCGAGGAATTGAACACACTACGCCTGGGTGGGACCCAAACACGATGTCAACTCAGCCACTGACCGGACAATTATTTGATTTTTAATTCTTTTTATTTAAAAGAAATACAAATGTTTGCGGGTTACGAATAAGCTAAAAATATTCTATTTCCTCCTACTATCATCAAAGCAGAAGATGTTGCTTGTGTAATGACGGAGGACTTAGCAAGCAGAGGAGTTGAACACACGACGCCTGGATCGAAACCAGACGCATTTGTCAACTAAGCCAGTAACCGGAGATATCGTCCTCTTGCGACCACTATCTAACCGGTCGCTCTAAGAAATTGACTCAAGCCTCCCCTGTTATATCGCCAGAGAGCCTTACCGTTTATGACAACTTACGAGTATTATAAAACGCAATGTAAACTCAAAAGTTTCTTGTAGCGTATGGCTTATCTAAGACCAGATGTTTTACATATATATATTTTTTTACATTAGCTCCCACAAAGGAGGCCTCTTAGAGGGTGCTGTGGAGGTTTTTTTTAAGGAAATGGAGGAGAGGAAGATCTGGGAAGGATAAGGTATGAGGGAGTGGGCAGGAATCCGGGGTTCAGTGTGACTTATACACAAAGTTAAACTGAATATTAGTAAAACATGTAACAGTAACATAACATAGTAATATATTTTATACCTCATAGTTTTGACTGTATACATAGAGAAATTGTTAATATTTGCGTCTGTGAAAAAATTGATTTCATAAATGAATATACTTATCTGGGAATAATTGTTGATAATAGTTTTAAGTGGGATAAACAAGTGGCAAAAATTTGTAACCAGCTCAGATCCTTAGCTTGTAACTTTTACAATTTAAAATTTATTTTACCTCATTGCACTCTTAAACTCTTATATTTTTCTATGGTCGAATCCATTCTAAGATACGGAATTCGAACTTGGGGACACGCAAGCACTATTTACATTAAATATATTCAAAATTTACAAACTGCCATAGTAAAAAACAGTGTCACATCTAATATTTACAATCAGGGACATAACTTGAAAGTACTATATGGATCAGAGAGCCTGCTTACAATAAAAGGTCTCTTATGGTTCACTATTATTATGGATAACATGGGGGAAAGCTCATACAAACACCCACTGGTTCACAAACATACCACAAGATTTAAAGAAGGAAAGGGTCTAATAACTCCTCGAATATTAAATAAATTTTGGAAGCCGTACTCTTCAATATGTAATTCCAGTGATTTTCAATAAAATCAATAAAAATCTTAAATTTGAAAAAAATGAGAGACTATGTCCAAAAATGGTAAAGCTGTGGCTAATGTATGAAAATTTCTTGTATCCTTGAATTTTTTTTGATGTATCTACCTATATGTATAACTTGTTTTTAGTAGAATGTTTAATTGGTAGAACCTACAGACAAGCTGCCATATGACAGCTTTGTGGGACTACCTTAATTTTGTACAAAAATTGTTTCTATTTACTTAATTAATAAATTAAAAAAAATAAAAACATTGTAGTAACAATAACATTAGTAGTAACATTGACCGGTCGGTGGCTGAGTAGACATCGCGTTTGGGTTCCACCCAGGCGTCGCACGTTCAATTCCTCGACTGGCTAAGTCCTCAATCACAACACAAGCAATATTTTCCGCTTACTGTAGTGGTAGTAGGAGATTTTCAAATATTATCAGGTTATTCGTAACCCGGGAATGTTTGTCTTTCTTTAAAAAAAATAATAATATAGAAACTAGAAAAATACTACATAACACATCACTAAAACTACATTACCAACGCTACTATAATTTGTAGGATTCAACCAATGGCTGGTGTACTCGTAGATTACGCTTAATTCTATAAATAGAGTCAATAAATATATCAGTGGTGCCCCCAAACTTGTTGCCCAGATCTTGCATTCTATTGGTTAGTGAGTGTGTCTGATAGTTGATTGTGGTTACTGGTTATGTATGTTACATTTTATCTTGTGTTCCTAGTCATGGAATTTAAAAGTGGCAACGATGGCAGGACTGTCAATTAAGTTGTTAATGACTCTGTGTAACACAACCAGGTCTGACATAATTCTTTTGTCAAACAGTGTTATTAGATGCAAGTGATTCATTAAACTGACATAATTAATGTATTCAATTGAAATTTTGAGCTTAAAATTATTCTCATTATCTTGGATAAACCTATTCTAGTGCAATTGTGATAGAATGCGCTACTCCTCTCTGAAGAGAGATGGGAAGATGACAATGATAAGTCTTGCAAACCACTCAGTAGTAGGTACTGAGTAAAAATTGTAGAGGAAAACCATAAACCTCAAACAATAAGAAAGACAAAAATTACGTATGTTCGGGATAGTGAAAAATTTGACCTATTAGAACAACGCGCGACGTAGGTACCTGAGGTTAAAACAGCCCTACCGGGCTCGAAGCTGGCTTAACTATACGAACGCTGAACCGGCGAGTAAAAATCTAATATGTAAGACCGGACATCGTTAAGCAAGCTTATTTTTTCCCATTTAAAAATGATAATTCTCAACCGCTTTTATGATTTAACTAGCGCAGACGACGAAAAATCACCCATTGTAAATTTTTTTTCAAACAAACAGTTAAAATTTTGAAATTAATATCAAATCCGTATTCTATCTAGAGTTCATTGAACATTGTTACAGACAGAACATACATCACAACCGAAATTAGTATTTTTAAATAATACTGCTAGTAATAAATCCACGTTCTATAGAATATCTGTTCGATCAGAATTCGATACGGTCATGTAGAACTCTTAGATGACGCGTCATTATTTATCTTAGTTATGAAGACGTCAAACTAAGCGTAATGGAGATTGAATACGGGAAGCTGTAACATATTATGCAAATCATACTATGCGTTTCATGTTAACAAGCGTACGGAGCACTGTATTCCTGTCTCGAACTATGATGTATCACATTTCAGTTTTCTAACAATAGAGGTTTTAGAAAGCAACTGGATTTCATGCTTAAGTTTATTGAAATGTATGTTTATGATTTGGAATAGGCACTCAAACAATCATACAATAATAATAATAATAATATTGGATAATTTTTATAGCGCCGCTTTTGTGAGTTATCACCTCAGGGGCGCTCTGCCATATTATTGTATTACATTACTAGCGCATACCCATGAAAATTCACGGGAAAAGTAAAAAATAAATAAAAGATGTATTTTCAAAATATAAAATGGCTTCCTAGTCATGTGATTTTTAACACCTACTGTCACTGAGCAATAAATGTTTATTATAATAATAACCACATGAAAATACCCAATAAAACTTCTGTGCTCCTGGTATTTTGTTCTTGTCTTTAGCTTGACTTACCCTTGCGCAGACCGTGAAAGATCACGGATAGTCTGAATTATCGATAAATCAGTTTCAATTTTGAAAATTGCAAATAAAATATATTTTTTTTAAATTTGTAATGTATTATTTTAACACCCTTGAAAATTAAACTCACAAATATAGAAAATGACAGAAAAATTGTAAAATATACATAAAGCCTTATAACATAATGAATGTGTTGGGAAGTAAGAGCTTCATAGATGCCCGCACAGATGGCAGTGCATAGAGCTTGCGTGGAAGTCCGCAAGATGGAGCCAGTGGCCAGTAGTCGCCAGGGCCAGTGGGTAAGGCTCTCAGAGAAACTTACTGTTTCAGATTCCAATTAGCCAGCTACTAGTTAGGTCGACTTGATAGTCACCTTTATAATGCGCGGAGTATTAATAAATCTCTGATTAATCTAAAAGAACCACTTATATATTAACTCCTTCCAAGAAGAGTTGGAGACCTTTTTGTACGAACACAACAGAATGTGTACCTATTTAATATATAATATAATATTATTTTTAATTTAAGGGGGTGTCAACTACTTTTATGATTCAAGTGTTTGCATTAATGAGTACTTGGGGGCGATTCTAATTAAATGCAGAATATTATGAATCTTTAACTATCTGATAATATATTGTCATGATGTGTAAGAGACGTTTATTCACAGTATATAAAGTTATACGACAAATAATAAAATATAAATATATTCTTGTGGAAAACCATCAATTTACGGTTTAAAATAATATACACGGTATTCGGAAACTCGCAGTACAAGCGGGAAACTGGTAAATCTACATTACATTTGTTGTCGATTTTGTAGCATAATATTTTTTAAATTTGAGCTTACGTGTTCGGATAAATTGGGTCCGAAGTTGGAATTTTTGGGGCAATTTAGTATCAGCTGTTTTAAGCATTTTAAAATGCGCCAAAGTGTTAACACGGCTCCAAAAGATTTTTAACCCTTTCGTTTTCAAAAAAGGAGAAAAAAATGGAGTTCTCCGTATGATATACATTCACAAGTTTTTTAAGATTCCTAAGTTTTGCGCTTGTCGTACGAGTTTACTTACACTGTGTATAAGAAATAAAACAACCACATAAAAAAGAAAAAAAAACATGATTTATATATATTATATATTTGAACGGTCAGTGGCCGAGTTGACATAGCGTTTGGATTCCACCCAGGCGTAGCGTGTTCAATTCCTCGGCTGGCTAAGTCCTCCATCACAACACAAGCAACATTTTCCGTTTACTGTGGTGGTAATAGGAGATTTTCAAATATTGTCAGGTTATTCGTAACCCGGGAATGTATGTCTTTCTTTTTTAAAATAAAAAAAAAATATATATCCAGATACCCAGATCACACCGCCCAGATGAAGTTGCGGAATTAGCAAAACCGGTAGACGACGAATACACAGTATTTATATCTAATAACTACTTAAGTAATTTATTTCGCTTCATAACATTCCACAAGGTTCCACATTCCACTATCTACCAATAATAGTACTCTAGAAGAAAAGTATGATCTCGTCAGTATCTATATTAAAAATAATACCTACCTACACTACGAACCACTGACTCGCAGTCGAACCCTCGTTTGTTACGAAGGTACCTACCTGACATTACGAAGACTTGTACACACAACCTAACAAAAACATAAATAGATCTCATCGTGAATCTTTAGCCAACCAGATTTGTTACGCCGCAATAACTACGGAGCATTTCTAAAGCAGACCAACGCATTTAATAATCTTTGTAACAAAAGTTACACAGAGATGGAATAATAACGCAACACGGGATATCAAACGTTGTTTTTATATGAAAGGTTTTGTAAATAATATTAACTTGTTTTATTGGATGAAGCTGCTGGTATGCAGGTACCAGGTCTTAAATAAAATAAATAATGCCATAACGTCCACTGGTTTCTGAAAAGGTGACGCTTTATGTTCATGCGGTTTTTTGTGCACGCTGGCAATTTCATTATAAGCAGGTACCATGAAATTATGATGAAAAGATCTTAGGGGCGTGTTACTTACGTTTTAAATATCTTCTTATCTTCATTCTAGTTTCTTTACTAAGGTGCGAGTAGTTAAGGATTATATGTTTTTGTGTTTAATTCGTAGAACACTATTTAATTATATATTTTTTAAATTTAATTAAATTCAAATTTAATAATATAATTATTAAGTTCTTCAAGTATTTTTGGGTTTTTTGTAATTGTTACAGCTCTTTCGGCTTTCAAGGTCAAAAAAAGGATCATATTTATAATATCTGGTGTGCATAAATAGATTAATAAATTAATTAACTTACACAAATTATTCAAAAAACTATAAGCAATAATTAGTCGCCTGAATTATCAATACAAATTGAAAATATCTCCCGAGTAAAAATAAATGCGGCCGACGGGAATTGAACCCGTACCTTCTGATGTCCGGTCAGATGCTCTGAACCACTGAGCTATGTCGGCTTATTTCCATCCCGCCAAATAATTCAATATTTACTAGTACTTCAATCAACAATTACTGCTTATTATATTTTTTTCACCTGTAAACAATCAACTTTATTTTATTATTTTATTAATTGTTAACATTTATGCCATGTATATTAAACCTTGTCTTACAAACATTAGTTTATTATTAAAAATAATAAATAATTCATATTACAGCACCCTTGAGGTGATTTTTCACAAAAACAGCGCTATACGAATTATCAAATTATTGTTGTTATTATTATTAACCTATCGTGTGCTGACGCTAAATTTTCGCCATGCTTCAGCTGATTCTATTTTCGTAATAATTTACTTGTTTTTTGCCAAATAATGTTTTCGTAAATGGTACCGTCTTATCAGATAATGTTTTTTTTAATCTTGCTTATAGACATATTAATGACACGAGATTTACAAGTCTCGATAAATGTCATAAGATTCTGTACTTGTTGTAGCAAATTAATATTTTTTTCACTAAAAAATTGATTTAATATTGTATTAAATAACGTTTTTATCTACTGAATTATTTATAAAAAAATGATATACTTTGGTACTCGACCAATTCGGTGCAAAGTACATGTAGAAACACGAGTATGGCAATTATTTATTGAAATCCTGTTAAAAACGTGATAGCAATCCATTTCCTGATAAAATATTTGTCCATTGAGAATATTCTTGTTATTTTCTAGATAATAATGACGAAATGCGAGTATTAGCAATATTAGTATTTTTACGAACACATTACGCCGTCCTCATAACACATTCGCGTTTTACTGATACCTTGCTAGGCAATCTGTCAATTCATTTATTAAAGGCCTGCAGTCCCGTTTTTCACAGAAATACGAATAATTTGACCAGGTTTTTAATAAATTAGCAATATTATATCAGTACCTAAGTATTTTTCCGTGTATATAAGGTTTACGAAGTAAATATTAATCTGCAGTAATATTATTTTTTAAGCTTTGATTGTTTTGTGTTTTAAATAAATTTACATTCACTTTCTGAAAAAACAAATGTGGTAGGTACCTACAAACTTTTATTAATGTAGAAGATACATAATATGGAAAATGTTGGCAAATAATCACACTAATTTACTGTTTTCAAAATTAAGTCAAGATAATAAGGATACTGCGGAACTAAGCGACCATTTTGGTTATTTGAATTTTTGTATAGGTTCATGTGAAACCTTATTTTATCCCTTATTAATTGTGACCAACGGATGTTGTAAAAAAATCCCGCTAAATACGATACAAATATGTACGAATCATAAGATAAACACACACTGAACACCTAATCCAGAAAACGAATGAGCATATTATAATTTGGAAATATTTTTATCTCTTTACTGCTGAAGTACAAATGTAAACAAGTTTTCAGGAGACCACTAGTAAATTACTTTAAATATATTAGTATCGCGCATATAATGCAAAAGAATGGAATCTATATATATTTCCAACGTTTCGAGAAAACGGTATCTGAATATTTATAACGAAATTTCATATATTTATGTTGTTGATATTTTTAGTACATCAATTTAATTATATAAGCATACCTTATTGAAGTTTTTTAGTTGAATATTTTGATAAAGCTATTTAAATTAACAGTAGTACAGTATTTTGTCGGCTGAAAGAAAAAATATTATATTGGATTTTTTATTTTTATTTTTGTACCTACATACTGTGTGGATCAAATTCAACAATATTTCTTTTATATATGTATTTTAAACAGTCATTTCCTGCACTATTTATGAGTATAATTTTTTAAATATTGTTATATATGTATGTAAAAGCCTTAATAGGCGTAGATAAATAAATATATTTACAATTAATCAACTGAAATATTCAAAAGCTTTTTTCTGTGATCAATTTAGCGTTTGTTATTTTTATTGTTTTTTTTTAGTAAAAAATATAGTTTACTGTTTTCGCAACATTTTTTTAACATCCCGTACTAGGAAAATTTGTATCGTTTATGAAATGAAACTATTGTCTGATACGAGGTAGTTAAATGTACTTTCAATTGATATCTATATTTTTTGGGTTAGATGTATTAGCTCGGGGAAACTTACGCTTAAAACTTATTTTCGAAGATGTGCGATTTTTGTGACGCCGAGTGTATTTTCGTAAATATGTAAATCTAGGAAGTCTCAAACAACTACGTTTTGTACAGACTGGATGAGATTACATTATTTCCCTCACAGTAATTCTTCTCAGTTCCATAATCATCACACTATGAAACTAATCATGTGGGCAGCATTTCATATTATTGTTTGTGTGTTTTATGTATGTCCAAGTTCACGCAGCATCCGATCACAGCTCTCAGAAGCAAGCTTTTATCCCCTACATTGTTATTGAAATACATACTTTAACTAGTTAAACAATGATTGTTTCTGTTCAACGATTATGTTGTGGACTAAATTACATTCTCCTTTGTTCTGGAAATAGGCTCTATGCAGAATTATTTCTAAGGAATGCGACGCAATAAAATTCTCAGGCGTAAACTCAAATCGTTATTCTTACTATGCAGTTTAGTTTTATAGTTTTCAAAACAATTGGTAATTGTAAGCAACAAAAATTATTATGTTTCCAGTTTAGTTAAATAATTTTGAACACAATTGGTTCATGTGAATAACAAATGAATGTTTTCCATGCTTTACTAAAATGTTTCTACTCTGCGCAATATAATAATAATACAAAAAACTGGCAGTACAGAACATGGCAATAACTAATATGTATTCCTTCCATAAAATAATCACTAAATGGCCAATGAAAAAATATCACAAGGAAATTGAATACATTGAAATAAAATATGTTATTCTTTTATTTTCACGTTTTATTATTTTATTTATTAAAGTCTTAAAAGTAGTAAAATAACAAATAAATAGTAATTAACAAGAAAATAAATAAGACAAAGAAAAAAGCAAAATTTGTCGATAACAGATTTTTTTTAACAATTATTTTACAAGCAATAATTGTTCGCCTGAAACACTCATCCACATTGAAAAATCTCCTTATAAAACATACATGACGCCAACGGGACTCGAACCCGTGTCCCTTCGATTTCCGGTCGACAGCTCTGACCACTGAGCTATGGCGGCTTATCTCTTACCCGCGAAATTATTCAATATATACTAGTGTTTCATTCAACAATTACTGCTTGTTACATTTTTCACCTGAAAACAACCAACTTTATTTTATATGAGAAAGGCATTGTAAGTGCTAACTCTCTCACTAGATGGCGTCGAGACAAATTGTCTACATTTTTAGGCGAAATACTTGAACTTGTCAAATATTAATTATTATTTTTTGGTAAACTAATGTTATTAAGACAAGATTTTTTATGCATAGCACAAAAGGTAACAATTATTTTACAAGCAATAATTGTTCGCCTGAAACACTCATCCACACTGAAAAATCTCCTGATAAAAGATACATGACGCCAACGGGACTCGACCCCGTGTCCCTTCTATTGTTTTAAATAATAACAAATGTGGATTTTCACAGTGGTTTTAGGTAATTTTTTAATTAAGGTTTGGTGAAATTTTGTATAATTTTTATATTTAAAGGAAGATTGTTGAAATAAGGTAATCCTAGATAGAGATTAAATAATTATATTATAATATTAAGTCATTTAAAAAGTATAAGAATTTATTTAATGGTTTTATTTTTATTTTTTTTAAGAAAGACAAACATTCTCGTATTTCGAATAACCTGACAATATTTAAAAAAAATCTCCTACTATCACCATAGTAAGCGGAAAATATAGTTTGTGTTGTGATCGAGGACTTCAAGTTGCCAGTCGAGGAATGTGCAACGCCTGGTTGGGACCCAAACGCAATGCCAACTCAGCTACTTACCGGTTCTTAAGGTAAATTAGCGGTAGTTTTAGATTGGACATTAATGTTTTATAGCAGATACAATTTACAGGTTGTCTCAACTTATAATCAACATATCTAAGGCGAAAAACTTATTTGTGCAATGATGGAGGGCTTAGCTAGAAGATGATTGATCCCGCGACGTCTGAGTGGCAAATCGCAGCTTAGGTCCACCCTGTAACTAGCCGGATATTAATGAATAAGTATATCCTTGAAGGGTGAGAGCCAAATAGTCAAGTATTAAAGCAAATATTCATATCTGTCCCATAATTATTAATGTATACGTAACTGATCTATTTTCATGCATCATTAACATTCTATTCTAAGAATAATGGCACCTCAGATAATAATGTTCTTGTTATTAGTGACAAATTCAGGCGCCTTATAGCCAATATTACCTTAGAGCAAAGCAGTGGCGGCGCGAGCACTTCTTCGACGGTGGGTACCGATATTTTTTTACGTGTGCTCTACTGAAATCTTGCTACCCGGATAATATAAGTTTTTCAAACAAAAATGATCATGGACAAGTCATGCATCTAATCGGATGTCTAAACAAAATTCATTAATTAAAATTTCTTCAGGTACTTATCAATTTATAACACAGCAGAATACAAATAACGCAATATCTTGCAAAATTATTATACAGTTAGGCGAAGCTTAATGCTAATTCACTATTTTGATTTTTTATTTTTTTTATATTAACTCCACACAGGAGGCCCTGAAGAAAATAATTTCCCTCAGGGCCTATGTCATCTTTGGGGATGCTGTGTGGAGGGTCTTTTTGTGGAGAGGAAGGAGTGAACATGGGTCTTGAAGAGTCCCATGTTGTAGGAGGGAGGAAACACAGAGGCCGGCAGTTCGTTCCACAGCCGAGCTGTTGAACTTAAGAACGAATCGTAGAAGCGACCCGTTCTCATGTGACAAATGTCAACCGTGTACAAATGTTGGGCGCGCGTTTGGCGTGTATCCCGACTATGCACCGGTGCCGAAGGGATCAATGACGCTAGTTCCTCATTTAATCTCGTTCCTCGATTAATCTTTATAACGAATTGGTTTACATTATGAATACCAAAAAATATGCTTTAGATAAATTGAAAGTTTTCCTATTGTTTTGCTTGAATAGCATACAAATAAAAAAAATAAATTACTCAATTAAAAATATAAATGGAAACTACTAAAAAAATATTTTTTCAATAGAAATGTATGTAGATAAACGTAAAAGAAACAACTTTTAAAAAATATAGTATTATAGCTAAGATTATTTATCTGTGACAGTTTCACTTGATTAACTTTTTTGCTTTCTTATAAAATTATTTACAAAATAAATAAAAACCAATTTTTTGCTTGAAATTGAACGTTTGTAGACTTCGTTTGTCAAGATTTTAATGCCCATTACCTACAATATAAGGTATATCAAGAATATACTAATTTTTGACTTGTAGCTTCCTCTTAATTTGAATTAACACCCGAAAAACTGCGTAACTTTCTTGAACTAAACAAACAGTTCAGTGTTATTTGACGTAAAGGGATTTAATTGACAATCCCCACGGTATTTGAAATTCATGTACAAGTGCGCATGCGCGGTATCTTACGATTTGGATTACTTACAATCGAGAAGGAAACGTACCCAAATGGCTGAAGGGACATCTCGGATTTATTTATTTATTTGAAACACAAACAGGAAATTTTAAAAACTATTATTGCATCACATTTGCACATTCACAAAGGAAACGCATAAATGTATTATTTTTATTTTACTTTTTTCCGAGATGAAAAGTAGACAATGTCACTTCGTAGTCCTCCAACTATCCCTATGCAAAAAATCAATTTTCCCCGGCCTGCACGCAAGGTTTTGCGCACTGAGAAATGCATCAAAGGACGCTAGTCACTAGTTATAGGTTATAGTTAGTAAGAATTTAAGAATAGTAAGCTTCAAGACGTAACGCTGAATAGATGCCTGTCGATTGAAAATGAGCGGGAATAGTTTTTTTAAATTTTATATTTCTTCAAATGCCAATATCGTGAATATTTGGCGGGGTCTGTCCCCACCAAAGATATTAGAAGAACGAGATGTGCTATGCGCAGTTCGTACTGAGTGGAATTGTTTTGCCGAGTGTCACCGGTTTTGTTCACCAATACTACTGCACACCTTCGCTTACGCTAAGGCATCGCTAAGGTATCCGCACTAATACATATAACAGATTTCTGTGCGTACACGTCCCGATACCGTTCAAAGTACCCTAATTAGGTAGTACTCCGGCTACGGTCCGGCGGCCAACATAGCATATCTCGTTCTTCTAATATCTTTGGTCCCAACTGTCCACCTTTGAAGAACCGCCACTGGAGCCAAGTATTTAAGTAGGCCGACCAGGCGCCGATACAACTCCTACGTAGATCGGTAATATTTCCAATAATGACATAAAACCGAACTATAAATCTGTCTTCGTCTGTTGGATTTTGAAACGATAGAAGATTTAGACGTATGAAATGCAAAAAATCGAATTTAATTTAATCACCAAAAAAAATTTCAAATCAATTCCATAACTAGAATCAAATCAATTTGACTATCAAATTTAGAAAAATAGCTTTTCGTGCAAGTGGTATATCCCTCAAAGGTAATAAAAAAACTAAATTGTAAATTTTTTTTTTAGTTTAAAAAAAAAAATGTTTACATTTTACCATTTTCAACAACTCTACCATTTTCTCCGTGTGTGAATTTTTAAAACTTAAAAAAAATGATTTGACTGAGGTTGAACCTTCCTCTCCAGGGACTCGAGTGAACTGCGCTAATTGAGCCAAATGCCGATCGAGTAGGAACGACATTTATTTTGTGTTTTCACTGCTGTAATGTCATCTGGTTTCAGAGAAATGCGTATCCGCGTGTGTGTACGTGATTGCGACCAACAGTTGATAGAATGCACTGTCATCGACAAAAGGGTGGATTAGGGAAGGAAAACTAACTCGAACCAGCTTAACACAGTTAATTTATGTGTTCTAGGTAGACTAAGGTAATTCTAGTGTTTAACCAGAGCCTGTAGACCAGTAGAGATTAGCCAGTAGCAGCCAAATATTTGGAAATATTTTGAATGAAATAAAATGCACCGTCTGCAAAAAACGTGGGAACCAGTTAAAAATGGAGCACAAAAAAGTCGCTTACAACCTTATCTGAATAATAGATTTTATTGGTGACGGTTGTCAGATTTATGGCAAAAGTTGAGAATTTTCTTAAAATTTCCGATTATGAGAAATAAAAAGAATCCTAGAATTCACAAAATACAGGGTTTTCCAATAAGAGGTGTTATTTTGATATTCAATCGTAAAAGATCGATGGTTTCATCTTGTTGAAAGTAAACGTTGTCCAGATCAATACCATCCAATTCCGGCCATAAAAAATCATTAATCATCTCTCGATAGCGCAATCCATTCACCGTAACTATTGCTCCAGCCTCATTTTCGAAAAAGTAAGGTCCAATGACTCCGCCGGACCATAAACCACATCAAACAGTCACACGTTGAGGATAAAGAGGCTTTTCAACAATAACTCTTGGGTTTTCCGAGCCCCAGATGCGACAATTTTGCTTGTTGACGAAGCCACCGAGGTGGAAATGGGCCTCATCACTCAAGATGATTTGCATTTGATTCACTCAAGTGAATTTTAATAATTTCAATGCGTTGTTGAAGCGTGTATCGTTCCATTTTTATTAATGACGTAGTTTCTACTTGTCAAATGTCAAAAAATGACAGCTTCAATAGTAATATCTAACGAAATAGCGGGCTATTCAAAATAACACCTTTTATTGAAAAACCCTATATTTATAAATTCCATGACATTTCCATGATAATTCCCGGTTCGGTAAAATTCCACGAAAATTCCAGATTTCCAGGTCTTTGAGCACCCTGTGTAACGTATCGTCTATTAATCTTTCACCCAACTATAGCTGATCGAATCAGTCAAGTCATGAATATCGTTATCTGTTGAATTATATTGCTTAGCAAAAATCAACGCTGCAAGAAAAGCCTTAAATTGGAAGCAATAAAAACCATTTATCTTAATACGTACTGTCTATCTGTCATATTGGTTTCCTTGGACTCAATTTAAAATCTACTTTTATTTTCATTTTATTTGTCAATTGATTATAGAAAACCTTTTTTAAATTAGTCCTATCCTATTATTTATTGTAAGCTATGCATCTGTGTGAGTGCTGTGTTTGACTCAATATTTGCTGCGATACCTATAAAATAAGATTTCACTTATAAAGTACATCCATGAAACCTAGAAAAAAAGAGAACTAAAATGGTTTTACGGACCCCGCGCGACATTTCACCTCTTCCAAACGATATTACCATTCTTTATTATCCAAATATCGAGAAACATTAATTTTCACGGGTGGAAATTTATTGAATTTTTAATTAGGTGCTGCTATTGTGCTACATTCATGAATGAAGGCGCTGCAGAAATACCAGTCGAAATATTTAAAGGTGACAATATATTATGCTCTGTTTTCAATGTTTAATTATACGCAATCAAGCTATTGGCTGAATTCCGAAGAAACCACCTGAACTATGAATCAGAGTTCAAGTATAATTCTCTGGGTGTGGTTATGGACTTAAGAAGTATCTCAGAGATCAACTGAATCACCCCTAAGTTGCAAAAAACCAAACTTTTAGACGTGTACAACAAAAACCTAGATGTGCCGCTAAGAAACCACTCATATATAACCAGCGTTTTCTGTTTTTTTTTCTTTAGTATAACTTTAAGTAAACCGAAATCTAGTGAAACAAACTTATTTTTCTTAAGATCGTGCTCTGACCTTAGAATTGACTAAAATCTTCACAGATTTAAGATTTTTTACATTAACCTCACACAGGAAGCCTAAAGGAAATTAATTTCCCTCTGGACTTATTTAAGGAAAAGAAGGAGATGAAGTTCTGGGAATGTAAAAGGTTTGAGGGTTGGGTAGGAATCTATGGATCAGTGTATCCAGGAGTGACGTACATACGAACATATCCCTCCCAATGCGGCACAAGGCGATAGGTCGAAAGACCAGTTGGAAAATTAAAAGGATCTCCCTAAATCAGCCTCTCCCGATCTGGCACCCCTCGTAGCTGGTGGGCAGATGCATCCTGAACACACCTCGCCCGATGAACCTTGGCACCCCTGCTAAATAACCGAACGTAGCGAACAACTTGGGGTGACCTATGGCAGAGGTGTTGGTTATCCAATAAATGGTTCCCGCCACCCAAATAATTATGTATAGATCGAAGCCAGGGTCTCGCCATTGTAGACGGGTATTGGAGTCACAAGTTACAAGTACTCACAAGTGCAAATTATTGGTTCGTTTCTCAGTTCGTCTTTTTGCTACCTACTCAGATATGTTTGTAGATTTGTATTTGTATTTATAGACGAATGTATAATGCAGACGACAAGACAAACAAGTATTGCGATAAGTTACAGGAAGTTGTCATCCCTCCGGTCAAATATGAAAAGTTGTTCTGTAAAAACTAAGCTCTGATTAGATAAATATTCTGAAAATTATTTTTCTTGATTTATGCATAACGTGTTCTTCCGCAGTTAATTTGAATTATTATCGGCATTAAAAAAAATAACGATGCATAAAAGTTATACAATTTAGTTAAATCCACCTACGCACTTCAAATCAGATTTAGAACATTGTATAATATTTTATTATCATAGTGCCTACTTACCGCAGAACTATTTTCGTATGAAAAAAATCAAAGAAATTAAAATGTGTCTAAGAAGATACCACAGATAATAATTCGTGTCTGTTTAATGTTTTATCTATGGAGTAGTCTATTGAATTTGCAATCGGCTGCCACCTTCGCATTTCGGAACGAAATTGGCGCTAGCTGTCAACTGCCAAAGTCATATTTCAAAATTGAAATAAGAATGCGGGTGCGCCGAGGCGGTAACTGCGTGTAATATTATTATTTGCGCATAATTATTGTTGGTCAGGGTCTGATGGAAAATTAAGATGGCGACGGGTAGGCGGGAAAACATGAAGGATTAAAATAAGGGTCATTCCGATGTTATATTATTTATATAGAAGTGGCTTTGACTTGATCTGAGTTTCAACCTTAGATGAACTAAAATGGTGTCAATGGTTTAGGCACTTTAGATCCAACACTGCTATTTTCATAAAAAAGCGACTGAAGTATATTTATATGTAGTACATACATATATTTTAAGTGCGTGCAGTGATTTTTCAGAATTGGACAAAGGATTGGTATTTTTATACCAAAAGTATATTTTTTCAAATTCTAAATCGAATGGAACAAACTTTAGGGAAAACGTTAACATTTTCAGGCACCTCGTTAACATTTTAAGTTTTTTTCATAACTATCTAACTATCACGCCGTTTTCTCGCAGGGGTAGGCAGACAGGACAGACCGCCAAACAACTCGGTTTTGGTATTTGGTTCGACTTGATCATGCCACGTCGTCCAATATACACTCCTTTCTTTGTTCATTCGCTCTACATGCCCCAACCATCTTCGCGTCACTTTCTTAATCTTACTCATTACGCTTACATCAGCCTTGCATATTTATTTATTTTTATTTATAGAATACATGATAATACAATAATACATTTTCTTTACATTTACATGGTTTTACCACACATACGCCTCAGGGATCTCATTTCCACAGCATTCAGTCTACTTTGATCCTTCCTTTGCAATTCCGTGCCTCACTGGCATATATCAGGGTAGGTATCAAGTATCATCACTCCACTGTGGACTGCTAGCTTCGTTTCTTTGGACAATTTTTTGTTAGCGCCAATAGCAGTCCTCCACTAATGGAGTTACCTGCTTCTTTAAGCTAACCGTTCATTCAATATCTCTATCAGCCCTTCCTTCAAACATACTTCCCAAATACTCAAACTCATTCACCAGCTCCAAGTATTCATCATTCACGACTCTTTTTGAAACAAACATATTTTAAATAACTACCTATATTTAAATATAATAGTCACCCCTATTATGTAGACGTAACAACTAAAGTTGTTAGAAAACCAAAGATATTTCTTTACACCTCGTATATTGCGGATAGTGCACCTCATATTTACATAAGAAATCTCATATCCAGTCAAGGTGTTGTCAGCAACTGTCAGTGGCTTTGCTAGGCGACGAGAATTTCCTGTCATTCCACATCTCACGGAATGACAGTTTACCCTTTACATTAAGAAAATCAACTAAGTAAATGGTATAAGTAACAAGTTGTTAGTAATATCAAAAGTGTTTCTAAAAAATACGAAGCTTTCTACAAGAAATAACTGATAACATGTTTTAGTATTTTCACAAGATAATATTCAACATTTTCTGAAATAATTGACTTGTCCAAAAACCAATTTGGGAGGCGGTATTGGTTCATCGGGTGAGGTGTGTTAAGGATGCGCCTGCCATATGGGGAGAGGCTGGTTTGGAGAGACTATTTGACCTGGTCTGTCGATCCATCGCCTTGTGCCGTAATGAAGAGATATATCCGTCACTCCTTTACACACTGATCCCTAGATTCCTACCCAACCCTCGTACCCTTTACCTTCCCAGAACTTCCTCTCCTTCCTTTCCTTAAAAAAGACCCTCCACACATCATCCCAAAAGATGACAGAGGCCTTGAGGGAAATTATATTATATAATAGGGGTCCTTTTCTTACATTAAGTTTGTGTTAATTCGTCGACATTCTTCCTACCTCTTTCGGTTATTAAATACTAATTTTGAATGTAACGGTTCCATGATTACTCCTCAAAATGACAATTCAACACACCTATAAAGAGTTCTATAAAGTTATGAAAACTGATGAAACAAAAACTAGGTTTAATAGTTACATATGTAACCTATTGAAATGACAATTCAACACACCTATAAAGAGTTCTATAAAGTTATGAAAACTGATGAAACAAAAACTAGGTTTAATAGTTACATATGTAACCTATTGAAATGACAATTCAACACACCTATAAAGAGTTCTATAAAGTTATGAAAACTGATGAAACAAAAACTAGGTTTAATAGTTACATATGTAACCTATTGAAATGACAATTCAACACACCTATAAAGAGTTCTATAAAGTTATGAAAACTGATGAAACAAAAACTAGGTTTAATAGTTACATATGTAACCTATTGAAATGACAATTCAACACACCTATAAAGAGTTCTATAAAGTTATGAAAACTGATGAAACAAAAACTAGGTTTAATAGTTACATATGTAACCTATTGAAATGACAATTCAACACACCTATAAAGAGTTCTATAAAGTTATGAAAACTGATGAAACAAAAACTAGGTTTAATAGTTACATATGTAACCTATTGAAATGACAATTCAACACACCTATAAAGAGTTCTATAAAGTTATGAAAACTGATGAAACAAAAACTAGGTTTAATAGTTACATATGTAACCTATTGAAATGACAATTCAACACACCTATAAAGAGTTCTATAAAGTTATGAAAACTGATGAAACAAAAACTAGGTTTAATAGTTACATATGTAACCTATTGAAATGACAATTCAACACACCTATAAAGAGTTCTATAAAGTTATGAAAACTGATGAAACAAAAACTAGGTTTAATAGTTACATATGTAACCTATTGAAATGACAATTCAACACACCTATAAAGAGTTCTATAAAGTTATGAAAACTGATGAAACAAAAACTAGGTTTAATAGTTACATATGTAACCTATTGAAATGACAATTCAACACACCTATAAAGAGTTCTATAAAGTTATGAAAACTGATGAAACAAAAACTAGGTTTAATAGTTACATATGTAACCTATTGAAATGACAATTCAACACACCTATAAAGAGTTCTATAAAGTTATGAAAACTGATGAAACAAAAACTAGGTTTAATAGTTACATATGTAACCTATTGAAATGACAATTCAACACACCTATAAAGAGTTCTATAAAGTTATGAAAACTGATGAAACAAAAACTAGGTTTAATAGTTACATATGTAACCTATTGAAATGACAATTCAACACACCTATAAAGAGTTCTATAAAGTTATGAAAACTGATGAAACAAAAACTAGGTTTAATAGTTACATATGTAACCTATTGAAATGACAATTCAACACACCTATAAAGAGTTCTATAAAGTTATGAAAACTGATGAAACAAAAACTAGGTTTAATAGTTACATATGTAACCTATTGAAATGACAATTCAACACACCTATAAAGAGTTCTATAAAGTTATGAAAACTGATGAAACAAAAACTAGGTTTAATAGTTACATATGTAACCTATTGAAATGACAATTCAACACACCTATAAAGAGTTCTATAAAGTTATGAAAACTGATGAAACAAAAACTAGGTTTAATAGTTACATATGTAACCTATTGAAATGACAATTCAACACACCTATAAAGAGTTCTATAAAGTTATGAAAACTGATGAAACAAAAACTAGGTTTAATAGTTACATATGTAACCTATTGAAATGACAATTCAACACACCTATAAAGAGTTCTATAAAGTTATGAAAACTGATGAAACAAAAACTAGGTTTAATAGTTACATATGTAACCTATTGAAATGACAATTCAACACACCTATAAAGAGTTCTATAAAGTTATGAAAACTGATGAAACAAAAACTAGGTTTAATAGTTACATATGTAACCTATTGAAATGACAATTCAACACACCTATAAAGAGTTCTATAAAGTTATGAAAACTGATGAAACAAAAACTAGGTTTAATAGTTACATATGTAACCTATTGAAATGACAATTCAACACACCTATAAAGAGTTCTATAAAGTTATGAAAACTGATGAAACAAAAACTAGGTTTAATAGTTACATATGTAACCTATTGAAATGACAATTCAACACACCTATAAAGAGTTCTATAAAGTTATGAAAACTGATGAAACAAAAACTAGGTTTAATAGTTACATATGTAACCTATTGAAATGACAATTCAACACACCTATAAAGAGTTCTATAAAGTTATGAAAACTGATGAAACAAAAACTAGGTTTAATAGTTACATATGTAACCTATTGAAATGACAATTCAACACACCTATAAAGAGTTCTATAAAGTTATGAAAACTGATGAAACAAAAACTAGGTTTAATAGTTACATATGTAACCTATTGAAATGACAATTCAACACACCTATAAAGAGTTCTATAAAGTTATGAAAACTGATGAAACAAAAACTAGGTTTAATAGTTACATATGTAACCTATTGAAATGACAATTCAACACACCTATAAAGAGTTCTATAAAGTTATGAAAACTGATGAAACAAAAACTAGGTTTAATAGTTACATATGTAACCTATTGAAATGACAATTCAACACACCTATAAAGAGTTCTATAAAGTTATGAAAACTGATGAAACAAAAACTAGGTTTAATAGTTACATATGTAACCTATTGAAATGACAATTCAACACACCTATAAAGAGTTCTATAAAGTTATGAAAACTGATGAAACAAAAACTAGGTTTAATAGTTACATATGTAACCTATTGAAATGACAATTCAACACACCTATAAAGAGTTCTATAAAGTTATGAAAACTGATGAAACAAAAACTAGGTTTAATAGTTACATATGTAACCTATTGAAATGACAATTCAACACACCTATAAAGAGTTCTATAAAGTTATGAAAACTGATGAAACAAAAACTAGGTTTAATAGTTACATATGTAACCTATTGAAATGACAATTCAACACACCTATAAAGAGTTCTATAAAGTTATGAAAACTGATGAAACAAAAACTAGGTTTAATAGTTACATATGTAACCTATTGAAATGACAATTCAACACACCTATAAAGAGTTCTATAAAGTTATGAAAACTGATGAAACAAAAACTAGGTTTAATAGTTACATATGTAACCTATTGAAATGACAATTCAACACACCTATAAAGAGTTCTATAAAGTTATGAAAACTGATGAAACAAAAACTAGGTTTAATAGTTACATATGTAACCTATTGAAATGACAATTCAACACACCTATAAAGAGTTCTATAAAGTTATGAAAACTGATGAAACAAAAACTAGGTTTAATAGTTACATATGTAACCTATTGAAATGACAATTCAACACACCTATAAAGAGTTCTATAAAGTTATGAAAACTGATGAAACAAAAACTAGGTTTAATAGTTACATATGTAACCTATTGAAATGACAATTCAACACACCTATCAAAAGTTATGAAAACTTAAGAAACAAAAACTAGGTTGAATAGTTACATATGTAACCTATTGAAATGACAATGACAGTGAAAATTCAACACACCTATAAAAAGTTCTATGAAGTTATGAAAAGTAATGAAACAAACACAAAGTTGAATAGTTACATATGTAACCTATTGAAATGACAATGACAATTCAACACACAATTATATAAAGTTATGAAAAGTAATGAAACAAAAACTACTAACCTATTTACTATTTTATCCCTTATCATAATTTTATAGCACTTTTATAGGTGTGTTGAATTGTCATTTTGATGAGTTATCCAGTCACAGAATGTAATAAATACAATGTCGTTTGATATTCAAACCCAGATCCACTTAATATTCACGACAAGGAGGACCGTAAATAAGATATTAGAAAACCACAAAAGATTTATTTTAAGATTTCATTAAATGTATTTGAACTCTCAGATTGGTTGGTGTTTATTAAAAATCACAACTATACCTTCATTTACCTCCCTTTCCTAGAAATGGTTACTTTTTGGGGTCTAGTATTTAATCAATCTATGACACAGATATAATCACACCCAGAATTTTCGCAGGCAATAGAAGAAGAAGTAATACTAACATTTTCCATTCGGACTGAAATTCGACCCCCCGTTTTGGGCCCATAAATTCCTGTGTGGTATCAATGTTGACATTACGTAATATTAAAATTTTACGAATTAATTGAATAATTTTTTAACTTCCTTAAAATGAAGAATCGTGTTATATTCAACAATTTGCGAGGTACAATGTGCCGGTGTTTGTCTTGACCTTCGTCGGGGTCACCACATAAAAATGATATATTTCTTATTTTATGAAATTTATTGCCGTGGTTTAAAACGACGATTTCATTTTCTCGCGCCGCGCGCCGGCTGAATGCGTCGTTTACGACAATGTTTTAATTCCTTTCTTTTGAATAAATATTTTTACTCCCGCCTGTCTTGGTCTCCGATATAAATCAAGAGCTTACAAGAGGGAGGCCTCTCATATTAATACGTATTTCTTTTGTACGCGATTCAAAAGATGCTTTTTGACCTTTTTAGTACTAATATGAATACAAGCCTCAATTATACATGGCTTTCTGCGGCAACTGTGAGATTTACACGGTCAAGGAACGCCACTGAAGTGTTTACCGTGCATGGGTTGTACAAAAAGCAAGGAATGCTTCAATATAAGGTATATCTTTGATACTGGGTTGTAGTTGTAACCTCTCACTCTTTCTCATAAACGTACGGTGAAAAGAGAGGTTGCAGCAGAGCTCTCAGCGGTAGGACCATACTTGTAATCTGTGGCGCAAAGACCCCCTGGACTGTTTACGCAATTGCTCGGGGATCCGAATTGAAATAAATTTATAAAATATATGCGGATAAAACGTTAATCACTTGCGAAATTCCTACCATCTCCTTTCCACGACGTTTACGAACACGGATGCAATTTATTAGTAAATTTTTTTTTGTTAATTCCGCCTTCACACTTCAAGGTGTTTTTACCTATATTGATTCAAAAACGATTTAAATACTCGAAAGAAATTTTAAAAGGGCTGTTGTGATAAATATTTGTAAATTTCATAAAAACAAAATAGAGGTGGAATTTGGATAAGCGTGAAGGTAACCTCAGATATAGCGTAAATGCCTTACACACCTCCCTGCAATCGAAGGCAATATCGGAACAGTGGTGGGGAGTACCCCAGATCGCTTCCTCGATCACCGCTCGAGTAGACAAATCGGCCCACTCCGAAATCGGGACCAATATCAGGTCGGCTAGCGTTGAGTCACCCAGCGTGCTCTTGCGCCCAGGGTATCTATTCCAGAGTCTCTACCACGAATTACTCGCTATGCGCCATCTACGAACGAAAATCTCTACGACTTTTGTCATAAGTTCTATATTTATACATTCTTGAGTGTCGCACGGTTGAAGAGATGACTGTGTTGGCAACCCTGTGAATATTGTCTATGTTTCTGATGTGTTTGAGGTTTCTATGGAGTTAATTTGAAATGTCAAAAACAAACCGTTGCCGCGTCGTTCTGTCAACGTTTTTATTTGCTACCGCACTTTTTCTGAAATGAATGGATGTGGTGGATACATATCGAAATGCTAGAAAAATGGTTAAAACAACTTTGCAGAACTAAACGAATCCGATACCAACTTCGAAAAGCGCGCGGGAAACGATCTTTTTTTTGTATACGGCAATTCACCAGGATGCAATGAGATTTTGACAGTTTTGCCGATCTCTACTGCTTCGACCCACTCGTTGTTTAAGTCGAATGAATTTTGACGTACGGCGTGTAGTATGTACTTTCGGTGAGACTCAAGAATAACAAACTCTACCAGTGTATGTACTTTCGGCAGAAATTGCGAGCGATCGAGACTGGGGAATAGATACCCAGAATCGTAATCTTGATCGACGAGCGTTTCTCTTCAAGTTCGGTTTCGCACTGTGGCAGGAGCAGGTGTGCAGAGAAGACGCGAATTTTACCCCCACCATCACTCTCACCAATCGCCTTTTAATTTTCTGTTATTATTTACACCCATATAAGTCTTTTAAACACGGATAAATAAAAAAAATAGTAAAAGGAATCATTAAATGCTTTGTACGTAGGTACAAATGGTTTGTAAGTTGGTAGAATTGTTCTGTAAGTAGGTACAAATGGATTGTAAATAGGTACAAATGGTTTGTAAGTAGGTACAAATTTGTAAGAAGTGATCGATTACAAATTTAAATACAGATTTAAAAGCAGATGGAAACTTTAAAACACGTTTTGCATAATTTTTAATAGCTCATTATATTACTCTGTTACTGCAATATATGTAAAAGCCCGGCTGTTCGTAAAATCAAACAAACTAAAATTAAACGGATTGATGTTGAAATTGCTATAATTAAAACATAAACAAATGAAGTGACCAAAAGAAAATCAAATATGTCATCGTCTCACACGACTTCATTTGGAATTAACTCTTTGCAATAAATCACAAATACACAAAACAACGCATTACCTAGTAACCTAAAACTTCCCGTGACAAAAAAAAAAAAAATTGTCAAAAACTCTTAAAAGATATTTCCTCGGCATCTTTATTAAACCAGTGACAATCTTTCTTTGAAACTCTCTAACTTCTGTATATCTTTATGAAATATTTTTCAATTACCTTAAGTTATGTCGCTCTAGTCAGTTTTAAAATCTATGTAGATTTTTCATTGAACTCCCTGTGAAATTCGTATTCTTATGTAAAAATAATTTCCTTATAATCCCATTATGTTATCTTTCCCAAAATGCGTTTTATTAAACTTAGAGGGAATAACGTATTAAAAAATTTATTGTTATTATTTTTTTAATATATCACTTAAATAAATAAAAATAATATATTTTAAAAGTGTATGTACTACACTAGTAATATTTACTTTTAAGTACAGTGAAGTAAGTAGACCCAGGGGGATAAAACTCCGATCGAAAATAGGAACCGAAATATTGTGACGTCATATGATTGCCTAACTATATCCACCAATGAAAAACTCTGAAAGTCTATGGAATAAACTTTCAGAGTTTTTCATTGGTGAACAGTTTAATAAGTAGGCTCTGAATGAGAATTGTACTGTCTATATATTGGCATATCTATGGTTTTTTTTAACCAATTGTTTTCATAAAAAAAGCCCGAAGATATCGATCTAGTGGGTGGTTTATTTATGAGTAGAACCTACACTTTATTGAATTATTTTGTCATTAGTGTTTTCGAATATGCACACAATAAAGTATTCAGAGAGAGAGAGAACATAATAATATTTATGGTACAATCCGTCTCAAATAAAGAATAAATCATACTTTCCATTTTTTTGTTGGTTGTTCATATTAACACAATTCTCGTCAAAGCATGGCTACTCTATTGTCAAACCACCAACCACCACAGAGGAGTGTTGTAAGTATGCGCCTTGATATAAATTTATTCGTGAAGTGTAATGTAACACTTGAATATTTAAATTTAAAGCTAGCTTTATTAAATGTAACACTTGGAGATAACAGCGCAGCGGCACAGTGACTAATGACATCACCTTTTCTCGCATTAAACAGGACCATCGAAATAGAATTCACCAGAAGATTATCTAATTATAGGAAATTGCAAAATATAGAACCAATTAATATGTTGGTTTATGGTTTAAAATGAAAAGGGAGGAATACCCTAATTTTCAGGTCGACAATAACAATCAACATCAATAATGCCATTTTTGTAGTATTAGTAAAATATTACTCTAACTAGTACTCTAGTAAACCTAAAAGTCACAAGCCGCCACTGATTGTTACTTGCACAATCAATAAAAAATAATTTTACCCAAATACATACTGATTTCACGCAAAATTTTAAGTAATGTACACACCAATTTACTAGTTGTATATATCTCATATAATATGGCAGATTGCGATTGCACTATCCTCCCAGTCTTACTGGATTAAAAAAATAACCTTCGTAATAACGGAGTTGCAGAGTAAAAGAATTTAAGAGGAAGCTACAAGCCAAAAATGTGTATATTCTTGGTATACCTTATATCGTAGGCAATAGGCATTAAAATCGCTTGACAAAAGGAGTCTAGAAACGTTCGATTTCAAGAAAAAAACTGTTTTTTATTTATTTTGTAAATAATTTTATAAGAAAGCAAAAAAGTTAATCAAGTGAAACTGTCACAGATAATCTTGGCTATAATAATGTATTTTTTAAAGTTGTTTCCTTTACGCGTTCATACATTTCTATTGAAAAAAAAAAATTTTAGTAGTTTGCATTTATATTTTTTATTGAGTAATTTATAATATTATTTGTATTCCACTCAAGCGAAGCGATAGAAAAACCTTTAATTTATCTAAAGCATATTTTTTGGTATTCAAAATGTATACCAATTCGTTATAGAGATTAATCAAAATAGTGATTTGGCATTAACCTTCGCCTTAAGAAGTCGTCACTTAGTTATTTGGTTTCGAATATCACTTAGTGGCACTGTACGATATCCAAGAAGTATATCCTGAGTAGGAAAGTACTGTTTTTTATGGTGTAGATGTTGATTCCCTACCTGCGAAGTGCGAATTCTAAATTTTAAATAAGAAAATCTCGAGGTCAGTATGTTATGCCATCAAAGATGATAGATTGTAAGTTATATCTTTGTATGCCGTGTATGCTATGCCTTTGACGACGCTGTTATTATAATGATGTATTTTAAAGAAAATACCTTGGTAATTAGGTTGGCGTAAAATATATACATTGTATCCCAATCTTGCACATTGTATATCAGTGGCAGGTGGTAGGAATGCAAGGCTCGACTCAACAATGGGTGCGGAAATTTGGTTATCAAAATAAATCTGATTGAGTGACAGGATTCATTAATTCGTTCGTATATAATACGATAGGTGACTTTTGCCTATCCAAATTAATTATATAAGCCTTTTGTTTTAGTTTAGCATTCATTTTATGCTTGGTTCTGTGGATATATTCTAAGAAATATGGAGCCGCTGAAATAATAAAAACGGTAGGTTAAAGGTTGACATGTGTTATGCAAAAAATGATACGGTTGAAGTTCAAAATATATCTTCGGTTGGTAGAACAAATTTGAGTTGTTTTATTTTTTATTTTTATTTATTTATTAAGTTAAAAGAAATTTACATTTCACTTTCTTAACTTATATATAACATTGAATAAGTAGTTTTCTAATATTGTTCTAATAACTTAAGATTAAAAAGTTTTTTTTTTTAAATGCATTTATACTCTCCGTTTTAAGTTTATCTGGAAGGAGATTGTATATTTGTACACCCTCGTGGCCAATGCCTCTTTTGCCACTTTTAGTCCTTACAGCATGTGTGTACAATTTGTTATGCTGCCTAGTATAATGTTCGTGTACTTGTGACGTTTGTTTAAATGTTGTGTTTGTGTGTATAAGTCCATTTTGGATTTTGTAGATTAGGAGGCATATGTTGTATTCGTACAATTTTCTTATTTTAATAAAGTTTTAAAGAAAAGCATATGAGATGAGAATAGGAGATTGAAGACCTGAAGAGAACTGCCAGTTTTGGGAGTCACCAAGATCAGCAAAACTGGGATATAAATATACTGTTTTTATTTAAAAATTATTGTGATTTGTTGCACAGAAAATGACACAAACAATTTAATACATTAGATAGGTACGCTGAATCAGCTGAAAGTGTAGTGTTTTTGTCATAGATGTATACAAAATATAGATTAGCCCTCTCATAATAATTTTGATCAAAAAATAACACCGCCTAAGAGTAATTTCTAATAACACTATCCATCGAATTGCGATGCCTCGCTTCGAAAGCCTAGATATAAACGCAAGTTTCATACAATATACAACAGACTACAAAATTATCGCTCAAAACCCATGATATTGATATCGAAAGAAAAATTAACAATATTTGGTAATTTATCGGCCAATAGCGAGCCTGAAAAGCATCGCGTCACAAGATGTAGAGATGAACGTAACAACACAAACTTAATAACAATAAATAAAGTAACAACACAACTTGATGTAAACTTGTTGTGCAAGCTTCTAAAAACGTACGCGAAACCAGGGAAAATCGTTCATTTTGTGGCAAAAGTGTTGTCGTAATTTGTTGCGCGACGCAGTTGTTTTCCTAGAAAGAAATGTAAGATTTTTTATCAATTTTACTTTTATCGATACGCCACCTTGAAGCTATATGTAAGGTTTGCGTTTAAAACAAAATATCTATGATTAAATTGTTAATTACCCCTAGCTCAATTTGGCGTACGAAAATGATCTTCACAAAGCTAGTCTAGTGATCGTTGGGACGAACTTGAATGTAAGAAAAAATTTTCCGTGCAGACCAACAAAAGTAAAAAGCAATGCTTCTTCCCATCTTTCGACTGCGAGATAATGCACTTTCTTTTTGATGAATATTAAACTAATATTTTTGGTTTCGGTGATAATTTTAAAATTCTCGATAAAACTTAATCGATGGTTCCTCTTTATTCCTAATTACTTCTTTGCAACGCCGAAGGAATATTACATTATAAGATTAGTAAATAAATAAATAAAATAAATAATGCACACTGTACAGTGAATATAAACTTATTATTGCACTTATAGTTTTTTTGTTACCAACATTCTAGCGGAATTATTTATATGTAATAGGATTATTGTGATTTATGTAATAATTGCAATCTTTATCACGGTAATATGAAACATACTTTACAATAGGCATTTAAAAAAAATTGATTTCACCTTAAATTGTATTAGTTCCTTCAGTGAAGTTTATTCGTTTGTTATCTTAAAATATTTCCTTCTTGGTGAACACAGTAAGGCTTCATCATATTTTTTGGGTAAATATTTCCCTTACCGCCTCAATTTTTTTAATAGGAAGCCAAAAATGTGTATATTCTTGGTATGCCTTATATTATAGGCATTAAAATTGCTTGACAAACGGAGTCTAGAAACATTCGATTTCAAGCACAAAACTGTTTTTTTTTTAAATTTATTTTGTAAACAATTTTCTAAGAAAGCAAAAAAGTTAATCAAGTGAAACTGTCACAGATAATCTCAGCGTTAATATTGCGTTCATACATTTCTAGAGAAAAAATATTTTACTTAGTACTCGTAGCTTACATTTATATTTTTTATTAGTAATTTATATTTTTATTTGTATTCTACTCAAGCTAAAAGATAGGAAAATCTTCAATTTATCTAAAGCATATTTTTTGGTATTCATAATGTACACCAATTCGTTATAAAGTTTAATCAAAAGAGTGATTTAGCATTAAGCTTCACCTTAATTACTATAAGAGACAACGACTTACATCAGGATGAATGGTAAAATATGTAAAATATGTCCATGCTTATTCAATCCAAGTGAATTTTTACCTTATAGCGATCCCTTTTTAGTATGATTTTGACGTTTTTTTCGATTCGATTTAAATACCCTTAAATGAATTAATTAACCCAAACTAAAAATCTATTTCGTGCAGGTAAATAGTTGTTTCTTGTAATGATTTTTGAAACGAAGTGTAATTTCCACAATCTGCGCTTAAAAGTGCGGCGGTTAGATAAATAATTACCTTTTTTTTGTTATTATCAGATTTCAGAGATTGCTATAATTATTATTTTTATAGTAAATGATAAAATTGCAGTATTTCCTCTCAATAATCCGATCTACAACCTATCTCAAAAATAATTGTAAAGAATTATACGAAAGTCAACAATCTCTTACACCAACCTGTAACTTCCAACTATTAGTTACATAACGTAGCGTGCAGTCAGTTAACTTGTCAATACTTTATTGTTAATTTAGAATAGAAACCTTATACAAACACAAATAACTCGCAGCTTGTTTGTTTGTTTGTTTGTTTGTTTGCTCTGTCTAATAAACATTAATATTTCCTGCCTTCGAACTGAACAAATGGCGCCACCTAGAGCACGCAGGAGAAAGCGACCAGTTATTGACGTTTAGTATTATTTATTTGACAAACAATTAATCATTTATTCGAAGCTGACTTGTTTCAATGGGCATTGGAGCTTGAGATGAAAGCTATCATTACTCAAAACGACACGTGATTCTGTAATGACAAGCCATTTATTTAAATGTAATTTTAATGCCATTTATCACCTGCGACAAACATGGTCTGTACTATTATGGTAATGACTTCTGAGAAAAAATGCGATTATGGAGACCAACAATCAAAATTATTCATAAACTACTCGTTCGAAGAATGAGCTACTTTAATTATTTTAGGAAAAAACCTTTTTGCAAGTTATTTTTCAAAATATTAAGATGAACTGTTTGTTTGCGCCTATAATACGTTGAGCAGAATACGAATTCTTTTAAGTATACACTGCACAGAAAATACTGCAAAAAATGTGCGATGGTGCCTGTATTTCGTCTTAGTGTTTAGTCATAGGTAGGCTTTTCTATATCGTCGGTTTATTTTTTAAATGAAATATGTTTATTACGTAAGTAACTGTGATATTTTAAAGGCGAGGAATATAGATGCAAAATATGATAATATTGTAATATGAGCTCAATAATAATTAATTCATTTACGTAAAACTATCGTAACTGGACCCGAACAATGGACTGCATAATCACGACAATAAAACAATTTCAAATATTTTGACAGATTTTACACTGGTAAAGGTCAAGACCATCGCGTTTAAATATATTATATATTCATGCACAATACATTAGAGCAAATACTGTAAAAGGCCTGAGCGAAAGCAAATCGATTATGTATATTTATTGGTAATGTTATTCTTTCCGTTATAATTAAACGGTCCTTACACTGAATAGATTATAAACACTCACACTCACATTCACACTCACACTCACACTCACACTCACACTCACACTCACACTCACAATCACACTCACACTCACACTCACACTCACACTCACACTCGCACTCACACTCGCACTCACCCTCACACTCAAACTCACACTCAAACTCACACTCGTTCTCGCACTCACACTCGCGTTCTAGCACTCGCACTCGCACTCGCACTCGCACTCGCACTCGCACTCGCATACACACAAACACACACCAATACACAACGGTAGAAAAGAACGAAAACCTCACCAATTGAATTTAATATTATGTAGGTACCTACCGATGCGTTTTGACTAGTTTTGTATTAGGAATAAGTTAATTCAGTTTTAATTTCATTTTAGGATGTAATGATAATTGTTTTTTGAATGGGAAAAATATCGCGTAAGAGTACCAACTGCACCCAACAGTCTGGAGTCAGTTGAACTACAATTTCGGTATGTTGTGATGCTGAACGTACCGGGTGGGGAGGGGAGGGGAACGAGATGGGGAAGAGGGAGCTGTAAAGTATCTGGCGATTCAAATCCGGTCACAAAATACGCCTAAAGACTTCCGAAGCAAAACTTTTCGTTTTTAAATATACATATTTGGATTTTACACGAAAATACGTAATTGAATTTAATAATATATTTTGCAAAAATATAGGTAGTACCTACACACCTACTGATTATTAAATAAGTAGGTACTTGGGAATAACTTTTTCTGGTGATTTGGGAGATAATCTTGAAAAAAGCTCATAAAACAAAAATTCTATAGCGCCGGTATCGTGAATAATCACACCAAGGGCGCCTTACAATTTATATTTGTTTTTGTAGTGGTACGCCACTACTTGACTCGAACGTTATTCTGGAAGTTTCCAAACAAACTTCTTGGATTTTCTTTTATTTTTTTAATATTTGTTTCTGTAGCAACTGGAATGTTGGAGAATGTTTTATTTTCCACCTAGATAAGCGACAAGGTAAACGAAATGGTCAGTGTAGAGATATCGAATAGATAGATAAATATCGAGATCGAATTATTTTGCCTACGTGACGCGCTTCGGAACATTCTCGAACCTTCCATTCGTAAATCATTTTGTTGTATTTTCTACGTTTATTTATTGTTTTCGGATGTATTATTAAAAACCGCTTCAGCCAAATTTCGTAGTTATTTATTAATAAAAAGAATATCAAATTTACTGTACCTCGTGATTAAAAAAGTAATCTTTTACAGGCTCACAGCCTTTCCTCTTAAACCCATCATGTCCAACTTCGAACCAAAAGCGTGTGGAGATGACATCCATGAATCGGCTGCATCCTTGGAGTTTTACGATATAATCATGGTAATAACACCGCGATAGGCGGCCAATCATTATTGAAGGGCCGTAAACATGCTGATGTGGATATACAGGTTATTGCGAAGGTTTATTAACGATTGTCTATGGAATAATTCGCATATCTCTTGCGTAGGTGTCCAGGAGTAAGGCCTAATGGAGTCTGCGCATTAAAAATCATGCCATAAACTAACGGTTGGTGTTAAAAAGCAAAAAGTTAAACAAAAGTACTATCTATTCAGTTATAATTTAAAAAAACATTAATATTCTTATTAAAGCCTATTTCCTCTATGTGGTCCAGTTGTTGTGATCATTCTTAGTTTTTTCATCGTTTATAAGAAGGGGGTATATGTTAGAACGAATTCTAGTTCAGATTCAGTTTAGGCCTCTGAAATTTTGCAATGTACGTAGGGCAGAAAATATTTACATAAAAAAAAAAAACCTTTCAAAAAAGAAATTTACCTTTCTTTGGCGCGGGAAATTTTTTTATGGCACCTACTTCTCACATGAGAACTGTCAAATTTAATATTACAACCTATGCAGTTAAAAATATTAAAATTTTCGAATCTAACAAAGATAAAGTTTTAAAGTTGCTACCGATAATTTTTTTATTGTGTAAACTATAATTACCACTGAACGTGAAATTAACAAAAAATATTTATTTAGACAAAGTTATTGTGTAACGTAGCTCTTGGGAGGCGAACCATCAAGGGTTACCTATGGCAGAGGTGTCGGTTGTCCAATAAATGGTTCCCAGGGCAGCGGAACCCAAACCCGCCTAACAAATTGCATAAATCAATATTAATTCAGTAGGTAGGAATATATATATATATATAAATATGACATTATTACGAGAAACATAAAGCAATTTCGCACCATCCTGTGCGAAATAATCGAATGATTTGCAAGGTGCACTTGGGGTGAAATACAACAAAATTACGCTATATAAATTAATTGTTAATTCGCTTAGACGGTGGGATTTTATTAACCGTTTCCTCTCGCGGGGCCGAGACTCTAATCAATAAATGAGGAGTGCTTTATTATAGAGTAAGAGATTCACTTAGAACCTGCTAATGGTACTGAATTAAATCCAGATCAATGAAACGCTAAAGGCTGCAGATGAGATGATATGGCGGGAGAATGTATGCATGCAAATGATCGCATTTACTTGAGATTAGAGAGATGGAAATCTGTTATCTGCTCGCCGGGGTACTATTTAAAGTATTATAATACGTTTGCGGATTGGAAATTCACATAAGAAATGGATTTTGTTATGAAACTTATTGGAGGGAATAACAGAACGTACACAACCGACTTTAGCCAGTGATTCCGAGGCCCATTGATACCATGCCGCGAAAATTAAAGTCGGTAGTTTAGGGTTAAAAATTTCGGTAGATTCGTTACAAAAATCGGAGATCATCAAAAGTCTTATATTTATATGAGCTCTTAGAAGCGGATGACTTCAATTTACAGCTATTTGAGACGAAATTTAAAAAAATAATCTGTTCGATCATTATTGCATTGTCATTGACAACGAGTCATCTGCCAAGTTTCTCGATCAGATGCCGGTAAGTGGGTTAATTTCCACATCCAATATTTGCTTTTATTCACGAAAACAAAAGTGATATTCAAATGAAAGTAAATATTTGTATTCAACGAAGAAGATTTATGCATCGATGATTGATCGCTTGTTCAAATCCTTTACTAAGGACGGGTTGTTTCGGAGAATTTGAACAATTCATCAAATTTCAACGTTCATTTTCGGGTTCTGTGAAAGACTTATTCAAGTTCTGTTTTTATATCATTGTAGGCTAGTTGCTTGACAAAACTGAAATAAAAACAGAACTTGAAAAATCTTTCACAGAACTTGAAAATGAACGTTGAAATTTGATGAATTGTTCAGATTCTCCGAAACAACCCGTCCTAAATGTAAATAACATAAAATTAGAAAATATAAAACAAAAATTTTTGTGCAAATTATGCATTGTATGAAGAATCGTCCCCAAGTGTGATTTTTATGTCCCCAAATTCTCGCTATAAAATATTGATTTGTATAATGAATAACCTTTCTGTAAACTTTCAATAAAAATATTTGCACCGGAGAAAATATAATGTTATTAGTCACCTAGAAGTTTAAAGTAGACTTTAGTAGTAGATCAACAGTAGAGTATTGAAATATGCATTTAAATGACAAAACATATAATATTAGAAAAACGACAAAACATTTTGTTCATCAAAACCAAAGTTTTCTTCTTCTTCTGGTGCTCTCTCCTGTTGGAGGTTGGCTATCATTAGCGCAATCCACAATTCAACGTCGAATTAACGGTTTCAGAATAGGAAAATTAAATTGGTACTGATTGCACATCGAATATAAACGGCAATGGAACGGCGATTAAAGGCACATCCATAAAAAGAAATAAGAGTTTTACCAATCCATTTTTGTTGCATTTTTTTTATTGTCAATTTTATAGAAAGATGCTTCAAATCGCGTTATTTATTGTTTAACAAGATTCAAACATTAAAACATTGACTTCATCACTAGAGGTTTTCTTACCCAATAGTTTACTTAAAAGATCATTGACTGTAATTTTTTAATATTGGTGTTGATTTTGAAACATTTTAAAATGACTCCTGTTTGCTTGTAAAGCAATCAGGTAATTTATTGTTTAACACGATATAAATATTAAAACATTGCCTTCAGCATTAGAGTTTATTACCTAATTATTTACATACAAGAACATCGACCAAGTTTTTCAAGAGATATTGGTGTTGAATTTGAAACATTGAAAGAAGATTCATATTTGCTCGTAAAGCAATTGCGTGATTTATTGTTTAACAAGATTCAAACATTGAAGGATTGCCTTCAGCATCCTTTTCAAGTTTTCCTACCTGAAACTGTTTACACACACGATTTTTACCATTAAAATAAACTACTTGTTTGCTGGTAAAGCTTTCATCTCGTGTAATTTATTGTTTAACAAGTTTGAACATGAAAGCTCCGCCGATGTCTGGGTGAAGGATTCATGATACCAAAAATATTTATATCTACTAACAATTTACTAATGGCAATTTCCTCCGAGGTTATGTTAACGAATAGTCGACATCCTGTGAATGGGTATCTTCCGACAAGATAATAAATATACGAACACTATTTTTTTATTCAAGTTTAACACGACAAGGCTTAATGTTTCGAGATTTTAATCAGTCCATAATAAATCAAAGCAGCTTCTTTGAGCTCTATTGAATTATGTGTCTTCCTTACAAATACCTAGTGAAAAAATTATACATTGACCTTCGTAATGTGATACCGTTAGTATAGCGTGCCTCTAAAAAATTGTATAAAAACATAATAATTCATAATCTTAACCCCTCAAGCATATTCTGACAGAATGTTGGAGTATTTCCGCTGTGCAATAAAATCCTAATAAATGGAATATTTCTGAACGTATCCGAACACTAAAATTGTTTTTGTAAGGAGATGAAATAGATACGATTCAAATTGTATTATTAGAAATAAACATATGGTATTTAAAATATATTTTTTTTAATACCAACAAAAAAATGGCTCACCTTACGTTTTGTAAATAAAATCACTGATGCTGAAAAAAAATAACACCACGCATTTTATTAACCAAATGTTTTACAAATCTTACCTAACTTTTTTGTAGTTTCATATAAAAATAATCAATAAAAAAATTACAAAGTTTGATTTTTTTCGAATTGCGGTGGGAACCTTTGTATTAAACCTTTCTTAAAGGCAAACATTTTAATTATTCTGTGGTTAACTTCTAGATTTGAATATAAAGCGTGGTTTTCGCTTTCCAGCACCGTTTAGATCATGTTTTTCATGTATCATCACAATAAGTGAGATACGACGATTTCTATAATCCCAAATGAATTGTTCCCAAAAGCGAACAAATTAGCATGCGGGGTTAATACTTCCGCGGTAACTAAAAACAAAGTGAGATGCTCAAGGAAGACACTGTGTTTTTATTAACCAAGACAGAACAGTTAATACATGTTTCTATGGTCCCTGTGTTCTATGCTTGTTTTCAAATTTATAAAATATGTTTAACAAATACAAAACTAACATATTTATTTTAAGTGAGGAAGAACAGTGTATTACCACCCGAGGGTAAATGACCTAACAAGTTCCTTCATAAAGAAACGTATTTAGAAAAAAAATAAGACAAATTCATTGTTTTATTAGAGGTGTACCAAATAAATCACTATATTTCTTTCTTCTTAACAATCATTTCCCTAAGGGGGACGCCTTGGTAGTTTTACGAAGCATTCTTTCATTGTCTTTTATTTAATGATGGAGATACGTGGAATTACATTTTCTGCTACAGATGTGTTTGGCCGTCTTGATGGCGTGATAAGCATCCATTAAAATTAATCAGTGGGCGATAATGATCTGGGAGTGATTTAGTAACGCGATAATTATCCAAATCCCGCTTCGTCCAAATGAGAACTGCCTTCTGGGTCGATCAGACCCGAGCAAAACCGGAACCTCAACGCCAAATAGCATCCTTCGCCTCGTTAATTTGTCAGCAGCCGATCTGTAACCCGAGGAATTATGCCCTAGCAATGCCGACACTCTAAACAAATAAAATGAAGCGCGCTAATGTTTTTATGTTCAAAGAAGCCAGCTCGTGCTTTTCATCATTTCTGTCGCACCAATAAACAATTCTATCACAGAAATCTTATGGAGGTTAAAGCGCAACACGCCATAATACCCGAATACTATGATAATAATGCTTAAGGCGAAGCTTAATGTTATATCACTATTTTGATTAATCTTTATAACGGATTGGTGTACATTATGAATACTAAAAGATATGCTTTAGATAAATTGAAGGTTTTCCTATAGTTTCGCTTGAGTAGAATACAATTTAAAAAAAATAAATTACTCAATAAAAAATATCAATGTAAACTACTCAAAAATTATTTTTTTCAGTAGAAATGTATGAACGCGTAAAGGAAACAATTTGAAAAAATACAGTATTATCTGTGACAGTTTCACTTGATTAACTTTTTTGCTTTCTTATAAAATTATTTACAAAACAAATCAAAACCAATTTTTTGCTTGAAATCCAACGTTTCTAGACTCCGTTTGCCAAGCGATTTTAAAGCGTATTACCTACAATATAAGGTATACCAAGAATATACACATTTTCGGCTTGTAGCTTCCTCTTAAGCCACGACTGTCTTCTCTCTTTATGTTAACCCTGAATACAGATAAAACAAAATTTTTAACTTTTAGAATATCAAATAAGCTCATACCTTCACAACAAAGCCTTACACTACACTTATTAATCCCATGTACTTGTCCTTCTATAAGTAGAGTTGATAGCATTAAATATCTTGGTTTTCAATTAGACGATCGTCTTAAATGGAATCTACATGTTACAAACCTAACGGCAAAATTGAGGAAACTCATCTACTTCTTTAAAAATGTTAGGGATATCTTAAATAGAAAACAACTGAAACAAGTTTACTGTGCTCTTGTACAATCATCCCTTGAATATGGTATTATCAGTTGGGGTAGTGCCACAAATACTTGCCTGGAACCTTTAGCAAAGATTCAAAAACTAATTCTGAAGGTTATTCTCAAAGTCCCATTGAGGACGAGCACTGATTTTATTTTTAAGGCACTACATGTTCCTAACTTGGAAAAATTGTATTCAAAAAATATTCTGCTTCATCAATTTAAAAATGCACATATGTTTGAAGAACGAATAAGCACTAGAGCCCTAAGACAGTCACATGTAAAATCTTTTAACATCCCAGTTTGTCAAACCTCTTATGGTCAAAGAAGTTTTAAATACAATACTACTAAACTATTCAATTCTCTACCTACTGACATTAGAAATCTGACTAAAGATATCCATTGAGTAATTTTAAACATATTGTCTTATAATACTTGAATTGTATAATTTAAAAAAAAAGATTTTATTTTATTATCGTGTCATGTTTCATAGTATGTTAACAACCGCTCTGTAAATTGCCATCTCAACACAGGCGTTTTCACACCTAGTGAGATGGGCAATACTTGATCACTCTGTTTATATGTAATATTAAAATAAAAAAAAAATAAAAAAAATGTTCCAAAGTCTGTATTCTATTTTCTTTGAGCTACGCACTACGCAGTCCTGGTAATAAGTATAGTTCAATCGATTTTTCCCGCCACCACTCAGTGTTAAAACTAAAATTCAGTCTATTAGAATATTTGTAATAGATCTATAATTTTTATCTTATATGTCTTTTTAAATATAATTTTCTAGAATCTAGAACACAGGGGATGCGGGGCTTCCAAATCATGTGTGGAAAAACCACGGCTAATAGGTAGGTACTTAAGGCGATGCACTACGTAGTAATTTAAAATAATGTGTTTTTGGTTTGAAAATTTGGTCGCCTAGAAATGTTTCAGATGCTTTAATTAAACACTGCGATTAGAATACATCCTGGCCTTTGAAATAATCGAGTATTTTTTAGATTAGAAGTCTTTTTATAAGCCTAGAAAAAAATAATGTATAGGCCTATGAAAACTGTTTTAAAGCTCAAAATCTCCTACTTATGAACCCATTTTCGGTTATGTTTTTATTGTGTAATGTGGAAAATTAACTTATTTATAAAATGATCGAAAAACATTAAAATATTTGTGCCTGAACATCCACAAAATAAAATAAAAGGCAATTTTTGGCCATGTTATTTTCTTGCATAAATCAAAACAGGTGGATGGTGTGAAGCGGGAATTTAAGCCTTATCGCCATCTACGTGAGGTGTGTTATTGTTAGCGGCTCGATTCAAAATATTACACGACGTAGTGCATCGTTTTAAGTTAAACCGTTATGAACGTTCTTACGTTTCAATTACCCGAAGCTATTGGAACTATGTCATCCCCATTTTAATTAAATTTATTAGTCCAGAAGGAAGTGGGAAATAGAAGGGGAAGCACATACCTGGCTCTTAATATCTGGTCACTTTACCCGAAGCTATTGGAACTATGTCATCCCCATTTTAATTAAATTTATTAGTCCAGAAGGAAGTGGGAAATAGAAGGGGAAGCACATACCTGGCTCTTAATATCTGGTCACTTTACCCGAAGCTATTGGAACTATGTCATCCCCATTTTAATTAAATTTATTAGTCCAGAAGGAAGTGGGAAATAGAAGGGGAAGCACATACCTGGCTCTTAATATCTGGTCACTTTACCCGAAGCTATTGGAACTATGTCATCCCCATTTTAATTAAATTTTTTAGTCCAGAAGGAAGTGGGAAATAGAAGGGGAAGCACATACCTGGCTCTTAATATCTGGTCACTTTACCCGAAGCTATTGGAACTATGTCATCCCCATTTTAATTAAATTTTTTAGTCCAGAAGGAAGTGGGAAATAGAAGGGGAAGCACATACCTGGCTCTTAATATCTGGTCACTGTACTATAGCAACGTCTTGATTCTGAAAGGTGGTCTCTCAGCTGGACGATATTCAGACTTTCTACTTTCTACTACTGTCCGGAGTAAAGGATCTAAACCCCTTGGCCACAGAGAGCATCTTCTGCTACCGTGCCAATAATCACGGGTTAAAATTAAAGGAAATCAATAAAATTATTTCCATTGCCTTAATAAACCATTTAAAGATATTTTAATAATAATATGCTAATGATCAGAAATTGCGTGCGAGTATTTTCTATAAGTAATAACGGAAGATATTTACTTTGAAATATGAATAAAAATACATTCCTTCCTGATTACCAAGTACCGTGGAGCGAGCACATTCCATAAATGACTAAATGCAGAAACGGGTTTACAGCGTATTTGGAAGGAAGTGACTTCTTCGGAGTATTTTCATTTGTTTGAAGACTTAGGAACTATTATTATTACACGGAAAAAAATTACTGATATTGAATATTGCTAATTTGTTAAGAATCTCTGAAAATTATTCGTAATCCGATTAAAAACGGGAATGCGGGCCCTTAACGAATGAATTGATATGTTTCCTAATATTTATTATAAAATATGAACGTATTATCACGATGTCGGAACACGTGTTCATAAAAATTCTAAATTTTAATCAAAATCTAATTCTAAATATTCCGCATTTCGTCATTGGTTATTATTAAGGCGAATTCCGGGGATTGAACACGTGTTCCGATATATTACGAATTTACTAAAAGTACCAGGAAACGGCCTGCAATCCCGTTTCTAAGCAGATTAGTAATAATTTGAAATTTTTTTAAATACTCTTTAATTTTCTCCGTGTAGTGACTCAAAACTAATTAACCATAAGACCGTTTTCTCGAAGGGGTAGGCGGAGAGGATAGATCACCACACTACTCTGTCTTGATATAAAATCCTTGCATTATTCAATCATATATCGTTTTCTACCATTCACTTCCTCTTGGATTTAAAACCTTTCTGCGCTACCTCCTGATGATGGACACATCTGTCCTGATGATGGATACTGTAATGCTGTCCGAAATATTGGCTAAAGAAGGGGGTGGCCCAACACGGCCTAATACCCCAAAAATACATCACTAAAATATAACACTATCATCTACCAAATAACCGTCGTTTAACTATTTTGCCTTTGTTAGAAGTCAACTTAGATAAGTAGGTACAATTCTCTACTGAATCAAATCAGCCTCCTGTATAGGAACCTTCAAAAAATGTATTTTTATTTCCTTTTAATTAATTAAATTAAAGTTAAAACATTTTAAGATGTTTTAATAAATAAAAAAAAATTGAAGAAAAAAAATTAATACTATTTTTTTTGTAAAATCCCATACAAGTTAGGAGGCTACTTTGAATGAGTGTCCCAGCCTAGTGATCTAGGAGATTTCGCTCGAACCCACAGTACAATATTTATGTACAAGCCATTGAAAGAATACAAAAAAGTTTTTTTTTTTTTTTCATTTATTAAAGGAAAAAGTACATGTAAGTAATAAGGTTTACAATTTACAATGACAATCTTTAATACTACTCTTCCAGAGAAGCATTCGCTTGTGGTTGGAAGAGGAGTGTACATTATGTTATTGTAGATATAATCGAATAATATAGACCTAAAACTGAGAATACTCCTCATCAAGACCTATGTATGGAGTATCTTGATGTACGGCTGCGAAACATGGTGCCTATCCAAAAGAGATAAACGGAGACTAGAGGCTTTTGAGATGTGGTCCTATAGAAGACTGTTAGGAATTTCCTGGAGAGACCATATTACAAATGAGGAGGTTCTCCAAAGAATCGAAGGAGGAAGGCACCTGCTCAGGACCTTGTCCGAAAGGCGTGCAAGATGGATCGGCCATGTTATACGACAAGAAGGCCTCTTGCATGTCATAATGGAGGGTATGACCGAGGGGACCAACTCTAGGGGACGCCCACGCCGAGAGTACCTGGAGGACCTGCTGGTGGACGTGCGCTGCTCATCATATGTAGAAGTCAAAAGAGCCGCACAAGACAAGGAAGAATGGAAGAGGAGATTAGATGAAATTGCTGCAAACCAATCCCAGGATTGAAACCAGAGAGAGAGATATACATATAGAATCAAGAGAAGTAGGAAAAAAATATTGTAAGTAAAATGTACTACTAGTAGCTATAATATATAAATAAAAATATGATGTTATTAGTTTCTGGGATAAAGACAATTATTATTTTTTTTTATTAATATGTATACTATATTTGGAGAAGAAATTGCTTATATTTACTTTTCATTTTTTTGATAATTTATCTTTAAAATATTTTTTCAAAATGCTTAAAGCTTGGCTTTTGTCGTTTATGATTCTGATTTCCTCAGGGAGTTGAAATGGGTATTCCAGCAATTTTGTTAATTGTCGAACTGAAGTATTTTCACTGACTTCAGTGACAGACTGAAGTCGGGATTTATTTCAGTGCAGAAATTCTGGGACTAACTGCCATATTGATGTACTCCTCATTGCCCAAAATACGAATGGAATTCTAGTAAGTCATGTCGTAAGTCGGGATTTATTTCAGTGCAGAAATTCTGGGACTAACTGCCATATTGATGTACTCCTCATTGCCCAAAATACGAATGGAATTCTAGTAAGTCATGTCGTAAGTCGGGATTTATTTCAGTGCAGAAATTCTGGGACTAACTGCCATATTGATGTACTCCTCATTACAAAAATATTACACAAAATACGAATGAAGGCAAATAATTATTCCGAGTCAGTGAGCATCTTCAATTTATCACTAAATGAAGACAAAAGATACTGATGCAGTTTAGTTATGTACAATTTTTACTATTCAAGTGTAAAACCTTTAAAGAGGGCGTTAATAATTAAATAAATATTTTGTAGACGTGTGATACTTACAAGTAGTGGAATAAAATATATAATTCAGTATTCTTATTACTTTGAGACGAGACAATACCCTAAAATTAACCCTTAACTTCTTAACAACATAAGTGATGCAGCCATGTACGAGAATATGCGATGCGTGGCCATGTGTATTGGACAGACCTGCGATTGAATTTCCCCTATCAAATCTCTAAAATAAAGTGGAAATCTGAACAACATAAGTGATGAACTCGTGTAAAAACAATATTTGGCGCCCGGCCCGGCTCAATGGATGGACCTACGGTCGACTTTGCCCTAGCAGGCCTATCGATCTTTCCGTGGGGTTTATTTTAATTTTTCTGATGAACGAATTACTAAAATCTCAAATGTTTCTAGAGGCATCCTTCGGGAAGTTAATAACTCATCGTCTAGAAAAATAAATTCTGGTACTTAACGCTAATTTTATAGTTAAAAAACGTTTTATAAAATTTAAAACCGTTTTACATAGAATATGTTAATAGTAAGGTCCTGTTTTTATTAATATTAAATATAAATAACTTACATCCGTAAAGATCCCTCTAGAAACATTTGAGATTTTAGTAATAGGTTCATCAGAAATAATTAAAATGTGAGTGTCGAGCAAACCCCAGTTATTAGAGTCTTATGTCGCCTTAAGTCAGTTCTTATTAATACGTCGGCATGCTACTCAGTAAAATTGGTAGGTACTTCAGACCAAAGGCATGCTACTGATAGCTCCGTTGTAAAATTTCCCGCTTTATCATGAACGACGTATGTCGTATATCAGAAAGACGGGTGACCATATATAGCTTTTAGTGGCGGGAACATTACTTTAAAAGCGCGATTTCAAGGTGTAAAGACAGTGCTTGACATATGTATTCTATTGGCTAAATTATTTGGTTGATATTTAAAGGTTGTATTTTTTACTTTTGTCTTTTCTTATAAATTCCTTCACGTATTTAATGGCCGACCACACATGACTCTCTAAAGGGCAAATTTCATTGCCATCCGAATACATTACACTTTGAGTGGTGACGAAGACCATAAATACTTCAATATATGTAGCTAATAGCTGTTTATTTTCTTGCTTTAATGTGACATTTTGCGCAAACCTGATAAAATATAAATAAAAGTAGCGAAGTCACCAAGTTTTACGGTACCTAAATACTTGTTTAGAAGATAACTTTATGCGTAAAGTAATCGCTCCTACCATGTTACCCGTTACAATTCTATTCCTACGTTCTATCACGATGCTGTTAGACCGATAAGGTTACATAACCTCACACCATCTGGTCAAGCAAGATTATTATTTGTAGTGTTAAGTGCTGTACAGGAAGCATAGTCTTTAAATACACTTATGATTTTAACGTGCATGAGTAAACGCCTGTGTACAAAATTGTGTGGAAATATATATTTTTTAAATCTTTCTGTAAAAAAACAAAGTTTTATTTTTCTATAATACATCTATTTTTATTACTAGATGTATAAAATGTATAAAGTTGATACCGAGGATTGAACCTTTCTCCCCGGGGACTGCAGTCAACACCGCTCATATTATTACGCGTAAACTATTTTTGTAATATTTTATACCTTACCACTGACACCACAAACAGAAATCATAACAATTTATATTTGTAAACGTAAATGTCAATGTTAGTCGTAAATCTCTAGTTTAAGTCGTATTATATAGGCAATTGTGTAAATACCCACTCTGTCATAAAAATATGTATAGTTTTAAGCCATTAGTTTAAATTCTTAGTTGTAAATCACTCGACATTAATCTTAGTTATAAGCCACAAGTTATAAGCCACTAGTTATAAGCCACTAGTTATAAGCCACTAGTTATAAGCCACTAGTTATAGGTCACTAGCTATTAAACTCAGTCATAAGCCACTAGTAATAAGTTATAAGTCTAAGTGATAGGAATAGATTAAATGCATAAATTAAGTTGTTAAGCGCCCTGGAGTTTATTTTTTCAAGAAAACGGCGCTATACAAATAATCCAATCATTATTTTTATCTGGCTGTTCAGATCTAATCACTGAACATGTGTAAAGCCATTTAAAGCAATGTTTGTCTCGTCACCATGATTACTTTGGAGCGAAGTGCAAATATAGATTACTAATATTTTTTTTTTCTTCTCGTTTAAGTTTGAATCCGCAACGTCTTGATCCAGAACCTTTATGTTGAACTGATTGAGATTATGCTTTTTAATGTTCTAGATTCCGAGAAGCTTTACACAATTGGATTCCAGAATGTGGTGGGTCAGTTTGGGAAGCAGTACACGTGGGACCTGAAGGTGCAGTTGATGGGCAAGCAGGGCCGGGAATCTTAGTTATAAGCCAAAAGTAATTAGTTATTAGTCTAAGTGATATGATTATGGAATAAATTAAATGCATAAATTAAGTTGTTAAGCGCCCTTGAGGTGATTTTCTCACGAAAACGGCGCTATACAAATAATCCAATATTTATTATAATATCTAATCCAAACCCTAATTGATCATTTTTAAATATAATGTCATGAAATTTCAGAAAAAATGGGTGTGTGTATGAGTGCGACCGCGTGTGTATGCGTGATTGCTACCAACAGAATGCATTGTCATCGACAAAGAGTCTATTTGCCGATAGAGCGATAGCGAGTTTTAGTTCGATCGGAGGTCAGGAAGTGGGTTTATTTCCATTTCCAAGATTCTACTTCATTCAATCATTCATAGAGTAATCAAAACCGAAATTTAAAAAAAAAGGAATTATAAAAAGCTTACCAGTTATATCCAAGTGCTGAAGGTTGGTACATCTCTGTGTCAGCTCCCTCAATGCTATTGAAGATACAGCCGTACTTCCGTGTAATTGAAGGTGCGTTAATTCTGGACACCTCCTTGCTAAAAGTGCTAAACCCCTGTCCGTAACTTTACAACCCTCCGCGAGGAACACTCTTTCTACCCCGGGACACGCTCCAGTTCTTCCCAAGCCGCACAATCTTCTAAATACACTACGCATTGCTTTATCCCCACTGATATGTTCTCCTTTCAAAGTTATAGTTCTCCAGAGGCAAGGGTGCCAGGCAAGAGACTCAAACCTTCTACAGACTCTGGCTAAAGAACACAAGTCACTACTGTCCAACCACATGAACACTTTTACTACTGCTTCGTCTGGTAGTCTATCAAAAGCGTTATTCTTCGATATCAGTCTTTTCCCTTTAAAAGCATTAACTCCTGGACTAAGATCCGTCCAAGGTCCTGGCGTCGATGGTCCAGGACTCGGAGACACCAGAGTATGGTATCCTTGATCAAGACTAGGAGAACTTCTTCCTAGTTTGCTAAAATTTTCAACTAAATAATTGCACGTATCCGTACTTGGGGACGACGCTCTTCTCAGCGCTGGAGAACTCCTCAGATGGTTTTGTAAATAGCTTTGATTAGCATTATAAATATGTTCATTTCTTAAGCTATACTGTTCAATATTCGTTGTGTCATTTTTATGCTGGTACCGATCCTGATAAACTGAATCTAATGATGGAGATCTCAAATCCAAAGGATAAGAATTGTCATTCTCTTTATTTTGATACACTTGAGCTTGATGTTTGAAGACACTGGGTGTTAAATGAGACAAATCTTTCTGTACATTCCGAAGTCCGTCTCCATTCATATGATGATTATTTTCTATCGACGGAGTACCTCTCTGGTAGCTCGAATCAAAAGTTGCAGGTGACTGTCGCAAGTAAGATTCTTCCAAAGCTTTGGCTGGATTCCTGGGTAAGTGGTATACTTGAGGTTCTAACGGGTTCACACTGGGATGAATGTAAGGTTGATCCAAAGAACTAGACGAACTTCTGGAAAGATGGTAGGTCATATGGCTATCCACGGAAGATGTTGACTTCTTGCTCAGAGGGTAACATCTATCTAAAGCTGGAGAATGTCTCTGAAAGTTTTGTTCGTATACATGTCTTTGGTATTGTTGTTCTCTAGATTGATACTCTATGGAAGGGGTGTTTCGACTTCTGTTGAAGGGTTGGTAAGGTTTCTCCATAGTTGGAGAGTCCCGGTCCCTATGCTGGGAGGTCCGGGAGAGGTGGTAGGCCTGGGGGTCCAGCGGGGAGGAGCTGAGGGGGTGGTGGTAGGCGGCCTGGGGAGGGGGTGAAGCCCGGCCCAGGGTGGCTAGGGGGCAGGCGGGTGGGGACCGCCGCCCCACAGGTGCGTGGGACATCAAAAGCGCCTCCTGAAAAAAACCACTTTGTTGAACACATTTTTTTAACGATCTATTTATTTATTTAAGGTACAAGTACCTTAAATAAATACAGAAAACAAAATAGGGATTACAAAACAATCGCACGTGTCTAAACATACTGGTTTAATAAGTTAAAATTTACAATCAGGCAATAGGAAACAAAAAATGTTAACTAATAACCACTTTAAAAAAATATTTGAAAAAAAGATCTTTCAGTGCTATTAAAAATATCTGCTATTCCTGCATTTTGGTTGCCTAAGTTGTGAATGCGTGGTTTATGGAAATTGGTATTGACCTTCTTGTTGCAGTTGAAAGATATTTTTAGTTCTAGTGATTCAGAAACACGAAATAAAAAAAAAATCAATTGCAATAATGCATAATAAGGGAATAAATAACAATAATAATAATAATAATACTTGAATGACTTGTATAGCGCCGTTTTTGTGCAAAAACACCTCAAGGGCGCTGTACAAACTTATAATACATTTCTACAGTGATCTATGTTATTACTTAACTATTTATGGAGAAAATATACAATAACTAACTAACCATCATGTCGTTTCGCCGAAGGGTTAGGCAGAGAGGACGAACATCCAGATAATTCGCTATTGGCACACACTCCTTGCCTCATTCACATTCATACATCGTCTCATACATTAGCATTATCACATGGCTTTGACATTGTAACTAACAAAGAACTTAACCACTCGAGCTTTTGCTTTTTCCGTAGTTTGTGTGCATTAGAAATTTATACTTTAACATTCGTATTTATACATCTTTCAAACAATCTTCTTTTTTTAAAAGCTTACTACGAAGCCTTAAATTGTAATATACCAAATCTGAAAGTTTGTACGGTACAGTTCAACTACCTACAAAGCGTTTCTTTGCCAGGGCTTTTTTAAACTTATTTCCCTTTCACACTGTGGGCCGTCACGCGCAAACTTTAATGCGGCCGTAATCCAGGACCCTTTGGGGGAACACCGCACAATGGCGGCGAGTGACCCAGGGCGGTCCCGACACATTTTCCTTTTTGTGCTTTGATATTCCTTCACACCATAGCTAATCCCGACCTCAGGGGTGTAAGGTTCACTACGCCGAAATATGCAGCGGGCGGTGAAGCACTATTTGAAGTTTTGAATAAGGAAATGAGAATGTTACAAGGAAATTATGTAATCACATTTATGATGAAAAGTGAAAGATGAACAGGTAGTTTGTAATTCCAAGATTAGGTTTGAATTATAATGAACGATTATGATTTTTGAATACGGCAGTGAGGATGTTACAAACTTTGGATATAATGTAATAACTGCGTTTACCAACAGGAAGAACATTGTTTTAATACCCGGGTAACGCCGCCCCGGGAACCATTAAGAGGATGACCGACACTTTTGCCTTAAGTCACCCCAAGTGGTTCCCAAGTTTTGTTACTTTGTCACAGGGTTCGTAGGGTGAGGTTTGACCAGATTTTTGTGGAGAATGCGTCTGCCCGCCAGCTGCGTGACGCATCGGGAGAGGCCGATTGAGGGAGACCGTTTCACCTCTCCAGCCGGACTCTCTCGACGCATCGCATTGCACCGCAGTGGGAGGCATGGATGCATACTTCTGTCATTCTTAGACGCACTGACCTTAGATTCCTACACAACCCTCATACAGTTTTCCTTCCCAGAACTAGCTCTCCTTCCTTTCCTTAAAAAGAGACTCTTCACATGGCATCCACTAAGACAGAGGTTCCCAAAGTGGTCTATATGGACCCCCAGGGGTCGATATCGGTATGCTGGGGGTCTATTTCAGCGAGAAAAAAATTTGGGGGTCCACAAGATTCAAATGGGGGTACATACGAGGGGACCCCATTTACCTCAAGTCAACATTTAGGAGATCCGTAAATGACACAATAGACCTAACACAAATATAATAGACTGAGAAATTACTTATTTGATATTTGTATTTTTATATTTCGTAAAGTTGTTAATTGAGGTATATAAATAGAATCTACATTCATTTTCTCGTTAGAATTAATATATTCAAGCAAAACATTACACATTGGAAGCCGCGAATTTTCCTAGTTCCCCAACTTGTTTTTGAAAAATGTCCAGGGTAACAATGACGTTCAACATTTAAATGCACTTCACACAGACTTCAAAGCTAAGTTTGAGGACATTTTGATTATAAAAATGCAATGTTGAAGAATCGGATAACATATGACAAGAAGAACTGATCGGAATAAGCACTAACAAAGAACTAAAGGGGCAGCAAGAAATTCCTGTTGCTTATCCTGCTTCATTGTCATTTGGTGTAATACCTCACAAGGGCGCCCCTGTCTGCACAATGTAAAGACAGAGGAACTATACCGCCACCCGGTTGTTGGGCAGGCAAGGGAAGGGAATCTTCTTATGAAAAAGAGAAATGATTATCACATGGTACGTTAATAGGTTTAGGAAAATTCAATATTCGACAGGCAGGGGGTCTACGGAAAACACAATATTTGGCAAGTGGTCTACGGGGTAAATAAGTTTGGGAACCTCTGCTCTAAGATGAAACAGGCTCTGAAGGAAATTATTTTCTAAGGGCCTCTTGGGCGGAGTTTAAAAAAATCTAAATGATTAACATTTCTCCCCCTGACCTAGGTCAGCGCAACTATTTTCATCAAACAAAGTAATTTCCATCAGGAGTTATGGAGCTTTTAAATATCAATTAAGCTGTCAAGAGAAGACCAGGCGCCAAAATTTTCATCTCATAAATTTTCAATCAACAAACCTAGAACACATAATAATATTTTTAATAGTATTGTTAAGTCACAGATTAAGATAGGGAGGTGGACCGAGGGCGATAAAATAAATGCGTGACATAATAAGAAGATAATGGTTTTCATACTTCTCACCTCGTTAAATATTATGATATTATCGAAGGTAGTTAAGGTAGTAGGTAGGCTTGACTATATTTATGATCATCGGATAGCGAACGGAGCGCACTAGAAAGTTTATCAGAAATCGTATATAATAATATACGGAGAAGCATAGTAAAATGGTTTTCACTTGAACTTCGGAACATCTTCATATTATGTTAAGTCTGCTTTAAGGCGGGTTTGCCTTTACCTGAAATGTGGTAATAAGCCAAGGTTCTCATTATTTGCGCCCCGTTATATTTATACAGTTATCAGTAAGGGAGGATTGATATTTTACAAAAATGTATTACTGAAATTTTTATTTTTATTTTTATTATTTTTTTTTATTATATAAGTACATTTTTGTTTATTTGTTACAATATATGTTCAAATATTTCAAGACCCCTCTTCCATAGAAGCATTAGCTTGTGGCTGGAAATGGAGTGTACATGGTTTTATTACAGTATGTAGGTAATTAAAAATAAAATGATTTTAAACTTATTTGAAGAATGGAATATTACTTAAGGAAACTAATTGAGATGAGTTATTCTTAAGATTAATTCAATTGGAAACATTTTTATTTTTTGTAAGTTTGTCTTTAAAATATTTTTTCACAGTGTTTATTATTTGGATGTTATCATTAATGTTTCTAATTTCTTCAGGTAGTCGATTGAAAAAAATTCTTGCCCGGTAAGTGTAATAATTTTGTGCAAAGGAAGTGTTTAATTTTGGGCATGGAAAAATATATTTGAGTCGAGTACGGTTTTCAGTTAGAAATTGATATTTGTCTTTTTCTTTTATGATTTGAATTAATGCATTTTTAGTATAAAGATCTTGAAATGAAGGCACTTGAAATTCTTCGAATAATCGATCCGTTGGGTAATCGGAAGGTTTTCATAAAAATTATTTTGATAAAATTTTTATAATGTACCTATCTACCACGGAGAAAAAATACTAATACTGAATTTTGCTAAATTATTCTTAAACCGGTCACAAACGGGATGGCGGGCCTTTACCGGATAAATTGATAGGTTTCCTAATAAACTTTTGATAAAATACGAATGTATTATCACGATATCGGAACACGTGTGCATAAAAATACTAACACTTCAGCATTTTGTCAATGTAGGTGCATGAACACGTGTTCAGAAATATTGCAAATTTACTAAAAAAATATCAGGAAACGACCTGCAGTCCCGTTTTTAACCAGAATAACAATAATATATTTTTAATAAATTAGCAACACTCATTACTATTTAACACGTTTTTTAAAGTTCTATAGTTACGTACGCTCTATGAATACACGGACAAAAATTTTGACAATAATTACATATTGATTAATTGATTATCAATTTACTATACTTAGATTAAAATTAGCAGACATTTTCTCATATCGAAGAGGAACGATTTTCTTGTCCGAAGAAGTTCCGACAGAAATATTTGTTACTAGAAGAATCAGATATACCGCAAATGGAAGGCGAAACAGCTGTTCCTTAACTTTAAATTTGTTCTCGATTTCTCATTTTTTAGTAGTCATGCGAGTTGTTCGAGTCCTGTGTTTTTTTAGAGAAAAACATACAGAGTAAGAAAGCAATACATATTTATTTTTAATATAAATTTTACACGGAGAAAAATGAGAATAAATATTGAAGACAATATTAGTGATTTCTAAACGAAAATCTGAAACAGAAAAATCAGAAAAGGAAACGGTCACACCTGGGACTCGAACCCAGGACCCTTGTCTTTCCGGGACAGTGCTCTACCAATCTACTAATATAATCTCTATCTAATCTCTACTCTCTCCTGGGTGACCGTTTCCTTTTCTGATTTTTCTGTTTCAGATTTTCGTTTAGAAATCACTAATATTGTCTTCAATATTTAAATATTACAATTTGAGGTTTTACTCAATAAAGTTATTCCGAAAAATAAAAATGAGAATGGCGAGATTTTTAAAAATCCTGTTTAAAATGTGATAGCAAGCCGTTTCCGAATAAAATTTTAGTACATTCAGAATATATCGGAACACGTGTTCATGCAACTGCGCTTATCCTGATAAATATAATGACGAAATTCGACAAAATTAGATTTTTGTATGAACACGTGTTACGACATCCTCATAACACATTCGTGTTGTACTGATATTTGTTAGGAAATCTGTCAATACATTCGTTATAGGTCTGCAATCCCGTTCTTAAGAGGAGTACGCATAATTAGACCAGATTTTTAAGATCATTAAGTTTTCTCCGTGTGATAGATACTACATTATTTAATACGTATGAAAATTTCTTCGTCAGATTAAATAGATTGCTTGCATAGTTATCTTATAGTAAAGTATTAGATTTCATTCGGTTTTAGGATGTTATTTGTTTGTATTTGATATAACCAGTGTCGGTAAAGATTACCTTGAAAAGCTTTTTAAAACTTCCACAGCTTATCTTGCATATAGCCAAATCGATCCAAGGAAATGTTGTTAATAATCTATATGGCAAAAAATGAGGAATAAAATAATTTCGTTCACAATGCTTTTTCACACTTATGTCAGACCTGGTTGTGTTACAGAGTCTTTAATTTGGTAGGCGGGAATGGGTACCGCCGCCCTGGGAACCATTTATTGGATGACCAACACCTCTGCCACAGGTCACCCCAAGTGGTTCGCTACGTTTGGTGACTTAGCAGGGGTGCCCGGGTTAATGGGTTAAGGTTTGCCCAGGTCTTGGTGGCGGGTGCGTCGGCCGACCTTCTGCGTGGCGGGCCGGTTGGGAGATGCTGGTTGAGGGAGACCCTTTACAACCGGTTACCGCTGTCCGGGCCGCTCGATAGTACAGGGGCCCGACCCTCAGGCTCACGACTAAGGGTGGGCTGCCCCATCAGCGAGTGAAAAAACCCTGCCACTGCTGTTGTGCCGGTTCGTGACCGGAGGGGACCCAGCAGCAGCCTTTGGGGCGCATTGGATGCCCTCTCCAGCCGGACTCTCCCAGCCTATCGCCTAGCACCGCAGTGAGTGGGCTGGAACCAAACGCTCATCACTCTTGGACAGCCTGAACCCCAGATTCCTACCCACCCCTCATACCTTTCCTTTCCAGACCTTCCTTTCACCTCATACCCTTACAAAAAAAAAAAAAAACTTAAAATCATGAACCCACAACAAAACAAACTTAACATCGTTACAGCGGCGAGTAGCAGGCGTCCCCGGTGCGGGCCAAAACTGTTGGTAAATTTAGCCAACATTCGCGGCCTGCACACAAATCTAAATTCCGTTCATCACCATCTTTTATCCCAACGTCCCAACCTTCTCTTCCTATCCGAAACCGATAGCCGAGCCGCCAGACTCCTCCTATCTGGACTGCCCGGGCTTTACCCTTGCAAGCAAGTTCAGACCCAAAGGAGGAGTCTGCCTCTATAGTCGCGCTGACGTCAACTGTGTGCGACTATTGAGTCTGGAAAACTCCAGATTCGACGTAATGTGGGTGCGCGTCAATCTTGCCAGTACGGCAAGATTCTACGCATGTCTATACCGCTCACCGAACCATAACGAATCAGACACTTCCGAACTCTTCAAACATTTGAGTGATACTATTGATGATCTCTTGCCCCGCTACCCTTCGGCCGAGTTTATTGTTCTGGGGGACTTCAATGTTCATAACGAACCATGGTTGAAGTTCTCAGGCCCAACGGACTCGGCTGGCCGACAGGCGGAATCCTTTGCCATTTGCTACGGATTAGAGCAACTAGTTCAGGAGCCTACAAGGGTTCCTGATGTCCAGACTCACCGCTCCAATCTGTTAGACCTATTCTTAACTACTGTGCCACACGGTTATAAGATTGACGTCACAGCGCCTCTGGGATCATCTGACCACTGCCTGGTGACGACATCAATCCCCGTTAACCTCAGACCAACCAATGAGAGGCTGAGGAGAAAAGTGTGGCACTATAGGTCAGCAGATTGGTTCGGCATGCGGGCCCATTTTAACGCTTTTCCGTGGTCAGCTGTTTGTTTTCGGACTTCGGACCCTTCAAGATGTGCCCAAGAGATTGGTGAAGTCATCAAATCGGCGATGGATGGCTTCATACAATCGACTACTAAAGAAACTGGTGTGGGCTCAAAGCCGTGGTTCAGTCGACAATGCTCCGAAGCAGTTCGACGAAAAAACGCGGCTTACCGAGCCCACAACACATCTCGAACGTCCGAAAGCAGATCAGCATACAACAAATCGGCAAAAGAATGCAAGAAAATCATTAATAGGTCAAAATTCGAACACGACCTGTAGATCAGCAAAAAGCTGGCTGCCTGCCCGCATGGTAGCAGAGCATTCTGGTCGCTTGCGGGCTCAATAGGTCGGAATTTTTGCAAACCCAGTTTGCCACATCTTACCAGACCTGACGGCTCACTAGCAAACACCGCCACCGAAAAGGCTAACTTATTAGGGAAAATGTTTGCGGAAAACTCGACCCTCGATGACGGAGGTGCTGTTCCGCCGTCGGTTCCTCACTGCGGCTTCTTAATGAAAAAGCTGAGGATCCAGCATCGGGATGTACTCCACGTTATACGGGGGCTCGATGTTAACAAAGCTAGTGGACCTGATGGAATATCTGCCCTGGTATTGCAGAGGTGTGCTGCGGAAATAGTTCCAGTTTTGACAAAGCCCTTCAAAATGTCCCTGAAGTGTGGCACTGTGCCCTCTGGTTGAAAAAAAGCGGTCATTCACCCTATTCCCAAGAAAGGTGACCGCTCCAACCCGGCCAACTACCGCCCCATAGCGATCACATCAGTTCTGTCCAAAGTGATGGAACGTGTGATCAACGACAAACTGCTCACATACCTCGAGAAGAACAAAATTATCAACGACCGTCAATACGGATTCCGGCGGAACCGCTCGTGCGGTGATCTTCTCGCGTATGTGACGCATGTTTGGGGGCGGTGCCTGGAACGTCACGGTGAGACCCAAACGGTCGCACTAGACATATCCAAGGCCTTTGACCGGGTCTGGCACCGAGGACTTGTCAACAAATTGCCTTCTTACGGACTTCCCGCATCCCTGTGTACGTGGATTGCTGACTTTTTAAGGGATAGGTCGATTCAGGCGGTTGCTGATGGTTTCACCTCTTCCTTACACTCCATAAATGCTGGCGTCCCACAGGGATCGGTTCTGTCTCCGACTTTGTTTTTGTTGCACATCAATGACCTTTTGACATGTGCACCAATTCATTGTTACGCGGATGACAGTACAGTTCATGATAGCTTTTTGTTTGACAAGCCCCCAAAGGGCACACAAACTCCAACGGCTCGGAGGGCTTTGAAGCAGAGAATGGACGGTTATCTCGAGAGTATTTCCTCCTGGGGTAAAAATAATCTCGTCGAATTTAATGTTTCAAAGACCCAATCCTGTCTGATTACGTCTAAAAGGGATCCAAATGACAATCTAGTCTCCTTCAACGGAAGCAATCTTCCGAACAGGCCTTCCATTGATATGCTTGGTGTAACTATAAGTGACCAGCTTAGGTACGGGGGCTCCATTGAAGCCAGAGTAAAGTTGGCCTCTCAGAAGCTGGGCGTACTGTACAGGGCCCGCATATACTTTAATAGTACACAACTGCTGACCCTGTACAAATCGCAAGTGCGCCCTACTCTCGAATTTGGTAGCCATCTCTGGTCCGGAGCCCCTAAATACCTGAAAAAAACCCTTGACTCTGTGCAAAAACGGGCGGTCCGTTTGATAGATTCCCCAATCTTAACAAGCGGACTGCAATCTTTAGAGTACAGGCGTCAGGTAGGTATGCTGTCCTTGTTCTATCGGTATTACAATGGAAGATGCTCTGAGGAACTAGCGTCATTGATCCCTTCGGCACCGGTGCATAGTCGGGATACACGCCAAACGCGCGCCAAACATTTGTACACGGTTGACATTTGTCACATGAGAACGGGTCGCTTCTACGATTCGTTCTTAAGTTCAACAGCTCGGCTGTGGAACGAAGTGCCGGCCTCTGTGTTTCCTCCCTCCTACAACATGGGACTCTTCAAGACCCATGTTCACTCCTTCCTCTCCACAAAAAGACCCTCCACACAGCATCCCCAAAGATGACATAGGCCCTGAGGGAAATTATTTTCTTCAGGGCCTCCTGTGTGGAGTTAATATAAAAAAAAAAAAAATAACAACTTAATTGACAGTCCTGCCATCGTTGCCATTATCAAATTCCATGTGCCGACTAGGAATACAATATAAAATATGACATTATTCTGCAATACTTACACAACCAACTTTCAGACACACTCACTAACAAGTAGTATGTCTGGGCAACAAGTTTGGGGGTACTATTAATATATATATTGACTCAATTTATAGAATTAAGCGTAATCTAACCAGCACTTAGTTGAATCCTACAAATTAGAGTACAGTTGGTAATGTAGTTTTAGTGATTTGTCTTGTATGTAGTATTGTTCTGGTTTCTATATTATTTTATGTTACTTTAATTGTTTTATATTCAGTTTTTCAGTTAAAAATAAAATTGTTGATGGTCGATCGATAAAATGCGGAATCTAACTAACATTTTCTACAATTTAAAACAACATAAAGCAAAACTTTCCTGATCTGTGGACAAATGGGATTGACTTATGGCTTCCGCTGCGCTGCAGTAATTGGATCCTTGACCTTTTGATAGGAAGGCATGTTTGCACCCACTCTGTCAGCAATCTAATGCCGTAGTTAGCACTCAAGAGATATCTTGATTATAAAATACCAACATTCTACTAATATTGCCCTATGCGCAATGGCTATAATTGAGTCGCTCAGCGGAAGAGTTGCCCAACCAACAAAACAATCACAAACAGCGAAAAAAATCAGATTGTTAAAGATAACTAATTTAGTAATGGAAGAACGATAGTATATAGCGCCATCTTTTGAAATCAGTGAAAACTAAAATTGGGCCACTGTGGCTTCATAGATATTAAAATAAAATTTAAACGCCATTTAGGTGATTTTCTTACGAAAACGGCGCTATAGAAATTATTAAATCATCCATAATAATAATATTTATAAAAATTATTGTGGAAAAGTGTGTGGAAGGGTTTAGTTTTTCCTATGGGGAAGGATTTAACCCGGAAATAAAATCGGAAAAGTAAAAAAAAAAAAAAAAATGTCTGGCTAATTCATAAATTATAATCATTATAAATCACCTCAAGGGCGCTGTATTAAATAATACCTAAAAATAAGCTACAAGTATTAAATAATAAATAATAATAAGCTACAAATATTAAATAATAATAAGCTACAAGTATTAAATAATAAATACAGTTAGCTTACACCTAGGATTATAATAACTATTGACTTACGACTAAGGTTCATAAATACTGACTTAGAACTAGTGACTTACATTTAAGACTTACTTTACTTATCTAGTGATTTACGACGAAGGCCTATAACTACTGTCTTAATGACATATATATGTACAAATAACATACTTAGATTTAAAAATACATCGATAAATGCACTTTCTAAATTCACTAGCGCGAGAAGAAGAAGGAACTTTTATAATATTAGGGTATTTCATAATTAATTTTAGAACACTGGTGTAAAATGCGCCCATTATTATTGACAATCTGATGTTTTCGCTGATTAAATGTTTTGTTTTTGGACCACTCTTCCGCTGAGCGCCTCAATTCTAATACTAGGGTTTTTCTTTAGTAATCAGGTCCTAAATACAAAGAATGGTAACCGGATAAATCATTACAATGATAATTCATCACATCTTTAAAATTTAGTCATGGAAAGTGATGAAACAGAAACTTTATTAAATAGTCTATGTAGGTTAGGTAAAAAAATATTTTTTTCATCGTTTTTAATGACTTTATATCACTTTTTAAAAGTGTGTTGAATTGTCACTGTGTTGAGTTATCATGGAACCACAAAGAATATATCTACAAATCTCATATTATAAAATTATACTTTTCGTGTTGCACTCCATTCACAATGATTTGAACGGTTCCCTTTTTTTAAAATTCTAGCGGTTTAATTCGTTTAGGTTTTTAGGACCTTTTAGTTCTTGAATAAGCTTATCCAAAAATGTATCTCATCGACTAGCCTGATAGTCTGCAAAGAAGTTTGAATAAAATTTTCTGGCACCACCTAGTTTACGATCAAGTGAAAAATGAATGTTTAAGCGGGCAGAACATGAAACAAAGTAAATAATTGATTGTGTAGGTAGATATTGACAAATCACGGTTGGTCCAAAGACTAAAGGTTGCGATAACTAGGTAAGCTTAAAACAGTTGCCTTGTTGGTGAAAGGTGAATAAAATTCTGGTCAAACCATTTAAAAAATTATATAATTAAAATTTTCATTCCGGTGCGCTATGTAATATACATTATCTTGCATTTTACTGTGATTTGCGAAAGAGAGACGGGTGACAGGAAGGCGCTTGCGCAGAACGCAGGACGAAGATGGCGGATCATGTGACATCACTTTGCCAAAACACCAACTTCCGGAATGTTGCACCGCTCGTTTTACGACTTACGAGTGATTTTCGATTGGGACCGTTCGGAACAGGCATTACAACAGTGCCGGCCAACACTAAGACTTTAGGCAGGCAGGTAGGTACTACACGGAATGTGGGGGTGTTTGCAACCGAAATGTCCGTGATTACAATGTCGGGGCAGCGCAGTCGCCGATGGCTATGCGAGATCCCCGCATATCAAGTCCCCGGCCATATCATTTTGATTTACATGGGTGAACGTTAAAATTTACGTTATGTGCCCGGAGATTCGTATCGCGGCGAGCATTATATGAATTGCCAGCGTACATAAAATAGCAGGGGCGGTCGGTGAGTTTTTGAGATACGTAAACATGTTTTTAAATAACTGGAGACAAGCAGGAGACCAAAATTTTAGTGTCGCATATTAAAATCAATTTTGGTACTTAAATTCATAGTTCCAGGCATTTTAGCTACAGAATAAAGAAAAACTATCATAAATTCATCTATTCATCTGGAATTTCTTGTTTTGTCAAATTTGAATATTACGTAGGTACATTTTAAACAGACGTCCTAAAATAAATAATTACTTCCTAAGAAATTTATTTTTAAAAATAAACCCGTAAAACACAAAGTTGTTTTTACTATGGCACATATTTTTTTAATAGCTGTAGTATTATATTTTTGGTTTAACATTAAAAAAATTACTTTGTTTATCGAATCTTTCTCCCAAGGGACTGGAGTCAACCGGGCTAACAACTGAACCAAATCCCGATTGGGTAGGACCGAAATTTATTTCATATTAACTGCTGTAATGTCATCCAATTTCAGAGAAATTCGTAAGTGATTGACACCAATGCATTGTCATCGACAAGGAGTCAAGGAGCGGATTAATTTCCCCTTCTAAGATTTGAATTCATTCATTCACGAAAACAAAAGTGAAATTCAAATAGATGTACGGGTTTTCCAATAAGAGGTGTTATTTTGATATTCAATCGCAAAAGATCAATGGTTTCGTTGCTTGTGTGGCACGTAGTGCCGTCTTGTTGAAAGTAAACGTTGTCCAGATCAATACCATCCAATTCCGGAAATAAAAAATCATTAATCATCTCTCGATAGCGCAATCCATTCACCGTAACTGTTGCTCCAGCCTCATTTTCGAAAAAGTAAAGTCCAATGACTCTACCGGACCATAAACCGCACCAAACAGTCACACGTTGAGGATAGAGAGGCTTTTCAACAATAACTCTTGGGTTTTCCGAGCCCCAGATGCGACAATTTTGCTTGTTGACGAAACCACTAAGGTGGAAATGGGCCTCATCACTCAAGATGATTTGCATTTGATTCACTCAAGTGAATTTTAATAATTTCAATGCGTTGTTGAAGCGTGTATCGTTCCATTTTTATTAATGGCGAAGTTTCTACTTGTCAAACGTTAAAAAATGACAGCTTCAAAAGTAACATCTACCAAATTGCGGGCTTATTGGAAAACTCTGTATTTAAAAGAAAAGCCATTACATTTGTACAAAAATTGTTTAAAGGGTAATACGATCAGATCATCCCACATATTTTCTTTTGTTTCGTCGTAAAATTATTACCATGACTCTGTTTTTCAAACCTGTTAGTATTCTAAACTCCTCCTCTTTTATATATAATTATATATAGTTTTACGATATATTATACGACGTAGGTACTAACGGGAAATAAAGGTTTGTGTCGCTGGCGGTAGGCAAGAATTGCTTTCGATGCTTACATGGACCGACCGCCCCTGTAAAATAGGTAGGTTTGGCTTGCATACGGCGTGAACTAAGATAAACGTATTCAAATACTAAATAATGGTTCCTGGTTGAATAGATACCAATGTATTGCGCAAATGTACGCCGCACAATACGTCGTTAGTTTTTAGACAAAGCTTTTTTTCAACTTTTAAAAATCTATTGTACTAAAGTTCAGGTACGTTATGTAATATTTAACAATGCAAAGCTCATCATGTTTGTTGATCATACTTAATTTTAGAAGGCAACCGTTAGCCGTGCCACGGTCTCCGTAACGTTGTGGATATTTAAAAAATCAACCAGTAAAAAAGATAGTTACATTAGGACCATAAATCTATCTTTATTAATAAATAACTAATTTAATAAATAAATTTATACTAATTTAACTAATTATTGTATATATTTTCATATAATTGTAGGTATATTATTAGGACTATAAACGAAATTGGTAAATGATGTATTGATATTGGTGCTACCTAACTATTGAGTGTTCGTATTTTTATATAATTGTAGGTATGTTATAGTACTATAAATAAACTTGGTAGATAGCTGCCTCAACAGAGGCTAAGCCTAGTGAGGCGGGCTATGATAAACCTTAACATATAACTACATTAACATTTCTATTATTTACATTTATTTTACCTACTGTTTATATATTTCTTTGCGTTGATAAAATTATATACTCATCTAATTTATAAACCAATGTACACAAAACAGTATTTCATGTATTTCTATAGTTATAGTTTGAAAATTTGTCACAATAAAGATATTATATTATTATTAATATATTTAATTTGTTTTTTGTTGGTTAGATTGAGGATTGAACCTTCCTCCCCAGGGATTCAAGTCAACCACGCTAATAACTGAGCCAAATAACGAATGTGTAGGACCGACATTTATTTCGTATGTTAACTGCGTGATTTTCATCAAAAGTTGATAGAATGCATTGTCATCGACAACGAGTCTATCTGCCGAATTTCAGCTCGATTAGATGTCGCAAAGTGGGTTAATTTCCACTCCCAAGATTTGTGTTCAAAACCAAACCGAATTTCAAATAGATATATTTTTAAATAGTTTCAACTGTCAGGAGCCAGTGGGGCAGTGGCAACTCCAATCGGGATGCTTTGAGAAGTACCTGGCCATTCAGGTCTGGTCATTAAACACGGTTAAACCATTTCATCCATTGCTTCGATTCGGATTGGCGGTGTAGAGGATAGACTATTAACACTCTGAATAATTCACTCGTAATTCCATAACGAATGAGCAGTTCCATAAATATGATTCAGCTAACCAAAGAACATCAAAATAACCTTATCACTCTGAATCCGACTGATTTGACCTCTGAACTTTGGGTTCATTTTTCAATTAGAAACTAGCTCTATCACATCCGATAATAATACATTTATCTTTGCATGAGAAGAAATATTGTGATGAGTAGGTTCATAGACGTATAGTTCATAGCCTCCTACTTACTGCCCTAAAATTCCTCTTGATAACACCCAATACCTATGTAATTTATTAGTCTATGTAGTTCCGTGAAGCGAATATTCACAATGAGACGTCTATCACGAGTGTGTCACGTCCATTGATCTAAAACTTGCAAGATGAGCTTAAACGTTGTCAAAACTGAGTGTTTTGATAAAACCTTTCAAGCCACATTTTTTGGGAATGTTACTTCTCAGTAGTTTCATATAGAATAGTCTTCAAAGTAGGTACAACATGGTAAAGCAATTGTTGCTGATGAAGGAATTTTTAAATGATATTACTCAACCCTTATGTCGCACATAATTATAAATAAAATTTCAATTTTTAAATAAAAATGTTATGTAAATATTCGTTTTTATCGCCTCGTGTAAAATTTTCATTTTATGGCTTGAAGCGTTTTACCAAACCATAGTCGATATGTATAAAAGTCTGGTTGGTTTGATAATCAAAGCACTGTGTGATAATTCATTGAAAAAAAAATAAAGTTGAAAATTTGTGTGCCGAAGCAGAAAAACTATAAGTCTTTTTGGGATACATTATGTACGCAGCTTTTCCTGTCTGAAAACTAAAGGTAATCGTTTTTTTAAGGTTGCAAGTCGCAATACCAATTCTATCAAACGATATGAAGCCTTTGTGGCCAGTTAACAAGGCAAGTTATAAGACAAATTCTTGATTATCAATCAAAACTTGAGTGAAGCCGGTGGTAAAGTTAACTTAAACGAATAATATTTTTTTTTAGAAAAATGTTCTGTGCTAACTACAGGTAATGTTTTAAGGTTTTATTGCTCCGTTTAGTTAGGGTGACTAGACTGTTTATATGTTGAGCTGTCTCATTTCTTCATCTTTAACTAATAACATGAAAAGGTCATGGATATTGTTAGAAAATGCTAGTAATTTGTTGATAAAAATGTTCACAATTTTTTTTATGAAAATGTGTTATATATAATTTATTTATGTTTTATTTATTGTTTTTGTGTGTAATTCATAGAACTCCATTTATTCGAAAATTCTACTTCGAAATACCCCCACAGAATATGAAATCTATTGTCACAGTTATTTTATCAGTAAATTGTTAACCGGTAATAAATCATTTTAAATTGGGATGGGGTCAAATAGAATCATATAAATCAGTCGTCTAAACGTGGTTATAACCACGGTTTGAATAAGCTGTAACAATAACGAAAACCAAAAAATACTTGCATAACTTAATAATAATATTATTAAATTTGAATCACAATAAATTAAATTTAAAAAAAAAATTCTTAAATAAACTTGTAGCTTGTTAATTGTTTTATGGCGAGGGCTCTGCTAGCCATTTCCGCATCAAGGTTTAAGTAATTCAGCGCCCATTTGAGAAGATGAACAGAAGATGTAGGAGTGTGGGAGTAGCAAGACATAGAAAGTGCTTGACTCATCTCATCTCTTGGCTACACAGAGTGGTCCATCATCATCTATCCCCGGAGGGAACAGCTGAATGATGGAGGGCGAGGACACGAAAAGATAAATTGCTTTTACCTATGCTCCTACATAATATACCTAGTACAATGCGTTACCTGCGAAAGGATAGTACTAAACTGTTCAGTAGAAATTTGTGAAAGCTTTCCACTTGGAAAACGTAATCATCGTCCAGTGATGTTTTGATATCTGAGAAATACTGCTGGTCATAGTGGCAGATTTTTCCGAACGATCTGTTTTTAGGAAAAAAAAATTTAACCTACCACTATTTTACATACATTTTTTTAAAATATTCTTCTCGCGTGGGAATATGTTGAATATTCGTACCTTACCAAATAGTAAGAAGCAGATGGCAGAAGTCGGGGACGCCCGAGGAAGACATAGCACGATCAAGTGACTCAGATACTTAATTCGGGCAATGTCAAGAGTCAGAATAATAGAAGAGTATGTATGAGACGATGAGAATGTGAATGAGGCAAGGAGTGTTTGTCAAGACCGAGTTGTTTGGCGGTCCGTCCTCTCTGCCTATCCTTGCGGAGAAACTTTTATTATGGCTTGGCCTGATTTTTAACACTGTTTTAAGGTAAATGATTTTTTTTAACAATTGAAAAATAAGGAAAAAATTGTTGTCTTGTCTTTTTGGACATTTGGACATTTCAAAGCTGTTACTGAAAACAATTTGTGAGCTGGAAATAATTGCATTAGTCGAGAATTTCCTGACAGGAAAAGGCACACAAATTTCATAACATTGTAATGTTCACCGTCTTGAGAACTAAAAACTTACCTTTTTAAACTGTCATACCCATTGATGTAAGTCTATGGTCATACCCTTAAATTAAATATACCATTCCTGAGAGAAAGTCGAATTATATCCAATTTTTCAATTATGTACTAAATCCTGTATCTAAATTTCGCTAATAAACAATTAGTTAATGTTAATTAAGTGTTAATCTCAAGTGACCTACCAGGTAAGCATTGTACTGTATATAATATCCATATATAGTTAGTAATAACAAAGATCATTGTAGAAATGTTTTATATATTTGTACAGCGCCCTTGAGGTGATTTTGCACAAAACGGCGCTATACAAATCATCCATATATTTAATATTATTATTATGAATTATAAAAACACATTTTCTTCTTCATAGTACAGATATTTTACCAATTCCAAGACTTCACTATCTCAGAAATGAATATTCTGATATGGAAGATATATTTCAACATAAAACTAATAAATTGAAATGCTGTTTGTTTCAATACTTTTATTTTAGACTCAAATACCTATTTTATTTTGTGTATACCTTCTACTTTTTTTGTTATATGTACTGAATATCAAAACCAGTGAGAATAGAGTTAATCAAATTTGGTGTTGTTTTTGTGAGGGATGATATACGTCAGCGTGATCTCTCCGGTTTTATTTTTATTCTTAGTTTCTGTTAAAATTGCTCAATGATACAAACAACTATAAGATGGGAAAATCCATATACTTTTAATAATATCATTGTATATCATCCCTGTTAACACAATCCACCCCCCCCCCCCCACCCACCAAAATACAATGTAATAGTTCACTAGGGCGTGATAAAAAAAATGTCTTTTTAAATTCCGTGGTGGTTTTGTGATATAAAGGATATTACTTTATAATAGTGAACGAATGCAATAATCTTGAATAGTTAAAAACGATTTATTTGGTCCTTATCAGCCAAGATCGCAGCATCCACTCGCAATCTACGTTTAACTCATCGAGTCTCGCGACTCGCGTAGGCCGGGTCTCAGATACATCGGAATGGTCCGGGTAAAGGAGTTACGCTGCTCGGGATGGTTCGGGTAAAGGAGATACGCCGCGCGGGACGGATCGAGTAGGAGGCGATACGCCGAGATGCCCCGGGCGTATTGTGCAGGAGTAATTTGCCCAGGACGAAGGCGAATCCATTAAATACTTATCCACGGCGGATCACGACCGAGCGAGATATACAAAACATGACTCCATGCGTCTACAAAACATTTTTATTTCATTTTTGTAAATTCTTAGTTGTATCTTGGGGAAATTTCACGTGACTTAATACATACAATCGGTACAAAAACATTAATGAAATAGTAATTAACCTTTCGTATTGACACAACTGCTCGGGAAGCTGTTTAACATTTAGTTAGAATTGGTAACTGACTTACTCCTGGTCTTCTAAAAGTCGTCTTGTCAGAGCAAATGTAAACTTTTCAAGTGCTCCTAGCAGACTTGATATTATATACACTCTGGGGGTTACTTAACGTGTACTCTGCACAGGCTGTCTCAATAGTGACGACTGACGAGGAATTGATAAAATGTTGCAATTTTCAGTCGGGTAGGTAATCCACACAGTCAGACAGAGACAGGTAATTTAGTAAGGGAATGCAGGGTGAGGGAATGCAGGAACATAGGTTATTTATTTATACTGGGTTTTTACAGACGATCTCTCTTACGTGAGAACAATCCAGTTATAAAAACTCAGTTAATATACAAATAGGTACAACAATTACCAAAATCTACTCAGCCATACGACACATTAATTTTCATATACCTAGTGTTAGATGCATAGTTCTATCAAAATGCAAATTAACCAATTAGATCTTTCTTTTTGGAGATTGATAATGAACACCATGCATATGAGATACCATGTATTATTTTTCGATAGCTCACAAATAAATACTATTTTTTAAAAGTTTTATATAAAAAAAAATATTTCCATAAACTTTTCAACTGTTTTCAGCTCAAAATGCCATTTCCAATAGGAGGTATGGAGCTTTGAAATGACAAGATGTCATTTGGTTTGTTCCAATTTTGTAAGTTTCATATAAAAAAGTTTAAATCTCCGAGGACGCTGGATATTAGTGGCATACTTTGAAATACGATGAGCAAAAATAAATATGTAAGTTGAGCTTTTAATTAATATGACAACCATGAATAATTATTACAATGATCCTTGTATGAGAGAATGAATCCGTCGACGCTATGAAAGATAGAAAGTGTTAAGTACCGCGCGTTGAGAGTCAACTGAATAAGAAACAAGATTTTTTATACAGATAAAACATTTAACTACAAGTTTAAGCTCTATTATACTCTAGCGACATTCCTAACTGTGAAAAACGTTAATCTTGAAGAAGTCCGATAAAAAGTATCAAAGCCAGGCACTGAATCACTATGCAAATTACATTTGTCACTCAAAATCGTGGGTGCATTGAAAAGCATCTGCCAAAGCAATAAAACACGCAAGAATTTGTTAGAAATCATTGAACTCTAGTTGATGTGTTACCTTCAGGTTTTATGGTTTTATGGATCCACTAAGTGCTGGCCTGATACTGGTGGATCAGAATGCGAATCTCCACGAGCACGGGAAGCTTATTAATAAAGTTATTTGTGAAAGTTTTGACAAGCTTATAAGATGTTCGGAGTATCAATAAAATCTATCTTCTGCAAATAAGCTTAAATATTAGGAGGCCGATTTTGATGTATTTTAGAACTGAAATGAACAATTTGTGACTATGTGAAACCTATAACATAGTAAATAATAAATATTTTGCTACGCCCACTTGGTAATTGACTTTGACGATCTCCGTGACAGAGTGGTAAGTTTCTTGGCTTATGGACCTAGTGGCCAGGGCAGTCGTGGAAAAATAAAATAGATATCACATAATACCATATGTCGCTCTTGTGAGGGACACCCATTCAGAAGCGTGACTCAATCTGACAGACAACTTTACCTTTCGTCTTCATCCTCACAACATTCCAGAAATAGGGATATCATATTTCCACAAGCTCTAGGAACTCCTGCCATCATGTTACTACAAATAGTGATATCATTGTTTCACGAGCTCCAGAATCTCCTGCCATCCCGTTACCACAAATAGGGTTATCATAGTTTTACGAGCTCCTCGTACTCCTGCAATAATGTTACCACAAATAGAGATAGCATGGTTCTATGAGTTTCTGGAACTCCTACCATTATGTTAAACCTATTAAAAACAAATAAAGCTGAGTGAGTTGAACTGTAATACTTAATTAGAGTACATTTTCATAATTTTGACAGTCAAACTTATCAAATTAGTTAATGAAGAACTGTGAGTAGATATTATTTGTAATATTCTGATATGAGAGTAAAAATAGCTCACGTGAGAAATATCACGAATCAAAAAATGTCGAGAATGCTCAATAATAAATCAGTAATTTGTACCAACAGTACAGTTGGTTGTGTGCTGGTTTTCATGTCTCCAGGCAAATCGTTCCTCGAGAAGGCAGATTCCCGGCGGAGAAGAGATCGGCCGAGAGGAGGAGGCGGCTGAAGGTTGAATAAGACAGGAGCGAACCGACAAAACGGATTTACCTCCGAACCGGTGATTATCTTGATTTACGATACAGTTTCTGCCCTATTGGAATAAGTATGGTGAAATTTACATGCTCATGACAAAGTATATGACGTGCAAGTCGTGCTCATACTTGCGTGTCTCATTGTTCATGTTACAAAGTTACAATGTTATACGCAGTACGATAGCTCTAACGATAATAATATGTAACTTGCCGACAACCATTTGCTGAGTTGAATTTATAAAAAATGTATTCATTTACCAAAGACTAAATTGATTTAAAATCAATAATTCATATCGATTGTGAAGGTAGTAACTATCAAAATCAACGTTTTATTTACTTATTTTAAATTATTATTTTTTTGGTAAACTAATGTTTAAGACAAGATTTTTTAATGCATAGCACAAAGGGTAACAATTATTTTACAAGCAATAATTATTCGCCTGAAACACTCATCCACATTGAAAAATCTCCTGATAAAATATACATGACGCCAACGGGACTCGAACCCGTGTCCCTTCTATGTATTAAATGTAACAAGCAGTAATTGTTGAATGAAACACTAGTATATATTGAATTATTTCGCGGATAAGAGATAAGCCGCCATAGCTCAGTGGCTGTCGACCGGAAATCGAAGGGACACGGGTTCGAGTCCCGTTGGCGTCATGTATCTTTTATCAGGAGATTTTTCAATGTGGATGAGTGTTTCAGGAGAATAATTATTGCTTGTAAAATAGTTGTTACTTATTTTAAACATATTAGAAACAGAATTATTACCAAGACTTAGATTTTTTTGGCCTGATTCTTTCTTCATGATGTTTATTGGGTGGTCAAGAGTCATTTACACAAAACATGAGTATTACTGCCTTTTTCCTAACCACAGTTGATATTTTTTTATCATATTACTAGCTGACGTGTACCTGGCGTTGCCAGGGATCCTTAGGAGATAGACATATGCCATTGCACACTTTTCTGTAGACCTTTTTAAGATATACAATTCCGTAGTACATTATTTTGATGTATCTCATAAGGTTTAGCCAGCGTTAGTAATGTAAGCGCACGAAAATATTTTTTTTGCGATTTGATTACAAAACATCGACTATTCTCTACTTTCTTCAAATATAATATGAATGTTTAATATGCAAAAAACCTCCCGGGAGAAATTCTCTAAATGATAGTGAAAACACTTTCAAGATCCGTTGCGTAGTTTAGTTTATACTATTTATAGATACATGTAGAGATGACAACATTAGTTAAACTTTTGTCATCCTCTAGAATATATAAAATATACTCTAACGTATAACCATAGAATAAAGAAAAAATCTGGAAGTTCATTCCATATAGATTTGAATGGAAACAAATGTGCCAATGACAGTGTACCTTTGGGTTGTATATAGAACATTTAGCTCGCGGTCTGAATCTCTTGCACTTGCTTGAAATTGTATATTGCCATCCCGTTTGAATTTAGTAACCATGGTGAAACATATTTTTGTATGGAAACATAGGTCAAAATTAGGAAAAAAATCTTACGATCACTATAAGTACCGTTTCCATATATAGATAAATAAATATGAACGGGTTCATATTTATTGGAAAATGAACCTAATTCAAAACTCCGCAACCATAAAAATTTAAAGGGTAATTATTTTGGTTTAATTCTTAAGAAATGTCGACAGAATTTCTCCTCCTTCATTTCTTCAAAAAGACCCCCCCCCCCACAAAGCATCTTCAAAGATGACAGAGTAGTGATTTAATGTAAAAAAGGTTAAAAATGTTTTGTATAAACTGGTGGAATCACAAAAATAAAACAAGTACAACAAATAGTAGTTTTACGATAACAAGTTTTCTGAACTCAGGCACGTTGGTATTTTCGCAATGAACCTGTTGTGGTAAGTTAGCAGTTGCTAAGAAAAGTGTGGGTGTGAAATATGAATCTTCTAGCGTGTGTCGTGTGAGTGGTGAACGCAAGGTGCTCTTTGCTAATGACCTGCCTTCTGTAGCATGTAGTTATCCTAGGCGAGAATTTACCATGCATGTGATGGGTTTTGAAAAGAAGATGTAATATTCAACCATTAATTCATAATGTATTATGGAGATTTATTTTATATTTTCAAGAAGAACTAGCAATTTCAATCTAAAGGATTTTTGGATTCTGTTGAAAACATTCAAATGTGGTAAATAAATAATAATAATAATAATAATTGGATAATTTGTAGAGCGCCGTTTTTGTGAAAAATCACCTCAAGGGCGCTGTACAATTTATTTCCTAGGATCTACATTTGTTATTTAGACCAACTGTGCCAACACGAGGTTCGTCATCCGTTCAGGTATGTGTCTGCCGCCAATATAGCGCTGACATGTGTCTGCTGCCAAAAAAGAGCGCTGACACAACATCCTCACATAGATAAAAAACCTTGGCAGCACCGCAAATAAACTAACATTTTAACATTTTTGTGTACTAACAGTTAGCAGAGCCGTATTGGGTAATATTAGGAATTCTTCTTCTCGGAAAAAAAAGTATTGCTATTTTATTAAGAATCTCTCCGTTTTCTTAAATAAATTAATAGATAGATAAATAGACAAGCTCCCCAGTTATACCCGAGATTTCCCTACTAACTGGGTAATTGAAATGTTCAATGAATATCGTGTATAATAAAATTTAACCTGTATTTACTTTATTTATACAAAATAAATAAATAATAATTAACATATTATAATGTTAATACTGTTTTTACATATTATAATATGTTCAGCTTCAGCATTAATAATTATGGATTCCATTACAGGGAGTCACCCATTGATGTATGTATTATATTTAGATGAGACATGAAGCGAAAAATAGGTTTTATTTACCTCCAACTGATCTCCAACTCTCCTAAAGCTATAACACCGAAGACAAATTAAATTTCTATGTGACTACGGGAAACCTGCAGCCGGTTGTTTTTTTAAGTAAATTTGCTTAACTAGGCCTTCGTCACATTCGCAATAATATAATTAACCATTTATAGGTGACTTATATAGATAACGAATGAAGACATGACACACCTGTCTTAAAGATCCAATAATGATTTGTGTTTCTCCTACTTACTTTACAAGGTGGCATACCAATAGAAATCTCTCCAATTAAAACAAATATCACACCGGAATTGAGCGATTATCCTACTTTAGACTTCATCAATCTACAAATACAATCAACCGTTAAGATTAAAAACACGAATTAACATATGTAAAATCGGATTAACTTCAATTAGAATTGTATCGCCGGAAGTTCAAGAGAGTAATCAAATGGCCATTCGCACAAGTAATTACTATTATATTGGCTCGGAGAAAGCGGACATTATCTAGGATTGATCTAAGAAGCTCGGTGATATGTCGAATAAAATTTATTGCATGGCCACATACTACTTGCCGGCAATTAGATTATCAGGTATTTATTTGATTCAGATTTACCAGAAAAAACACGCTTAAGAAGAAAGCTATGCACTGAAATTAAGCTATTAGCACAGACTAGGTACTACAGGGTTTTCCAATAAGAGGTGTTATTTTGATATTCAATCGTAAAAGATCAATGGTTTCGTTGCTTGTGTGCCACGTAGCGCCGTTTTGTTGAAAGTAAACGTTGTCCAGAGCAATACCATCCAATTTCGGCTATAAAAAATCATTAATCATCTCTCGATAGCGCAATCCATTCACCGTAACTGTTGCTCCAGCCTCATTTTCGAAAAAGTAAGGTCCAATGACTCCGCCGGACCATAAACCGCACCAAAAAGTCACACGGTGAAGATAAAAAGGTTTTTTAACAATAACTCTTAGGTTTTCCGAACCCCAGATGCGACAATTTTGCTTGTTGAAAAAGCCACCAAGGTGGAAATGGGAATCATCACTCAAGATGATTTGCATTTGATTCACTTAAGTGAATTTAATAATTTCAATGCGTTGTTGAAGCGTGTATCGTTCCATTTTTATTAATGAAGTAGTTTTTAATTGTCAAATGTCAAAAAATGACAGCTTCAAAAGAAACATCCACCGAAATAGCGGGCTATTCAAAATAACACCTCTTATTGGAAAACCCTGTATTTTTCAGAAATGTGTTCCTTCGTAGCACTTTGGAGCTCATTTATCTATTATCTCATTCCATACCAAGCCCACATTCTTTGAGTTAGAATCTTGAAGGAATGCCGCGCTTTAAATAATTATCTAAAAATTATTTGTCTCTAAAAAAAGCTTGAATTTGTGTGCCTGCACAAATGATATTCAAACTGATTACGGCAAATTAATTTGAAGAAATTTATACAGGTTTTTTTTTTCTTGGGGTTGTTCAAATCTGTTACGTGTTGCTTATCATTGAGTATGCTTTCGTAATTATTTATTTATTTTATATTGTAGAAACAAACAGTACATATCATGTACTGTTTGTTTAATCTTACAATGATGAAACAATATACAGGAATTAGATACTTCATGTTGGTTACCTATAATATGTTTCCTTGTAATGTCTGCTAAGTGGTATGTTTATTCCTTAATTAACAGGGGACGTGTGTAGTATATAGGTATGTATATGTGTGTGTGTAATGTATGTGTGAGTGTTTGTGTGTGTGTGTCTGTATGTATGCGCATTAAACAGCTTATATTATTGACATGATGCCACGTTTGAATTTGGGCAGTGAATCCGAAAAATGTCAATGTTTTAGACAATTATTATTTAGAGTATGAAGAGCTCGGTTAATTGGCGAATTAGATTAACATTTATTTTATAATTAAGGTGTGGAATAGCACTGTATAATAGTAAAATAATAAATATTGAACGCACTATCAGAATATTAAAACTAAATGAATTGATTCCTGGCTAACCCGAGTATTCAAATAGCCTGAAAATTTGAGAAGAAAACATAAAAGTTTTAGAATTTAGAATAGAAATCAAATATTAACTTAACGATAGTAAATCTACAATTGATCCGTACGAGTACATAAATTTGTTCAGGTAGTTTGTTTATGTTTTTGGAAAGTTGGACCTAGGTAATAGCACACGTAACTCACTTTTAAAATTCTTTCAACTGAGTTATTTATCAATTTAATTACACTTAAAGCTCTAAGTGGTTGACCCAGGGTCAAAAAATACATGACTCAACAACCCACAAGTGTGCTTGTATTTAAGTAAATATTAATAATTACCTTTTAATTTTTACGAGCTGACATCATCATTTTAGCAATTACAAGATAAGTGGGCACTTTAGTAAACGCCTTTGTCAATTTAATTATGTTAAAAGTAAAAGTAAATACTAAGTAGGTACCTACTAAAATTTATTCGAAAAAATATTACTAAACAAAAAAGTTTTAGGTACCCGTCGTTCTGTACAATAGCTATGTTGGTAAAAGCCATGTTGGTAAGATTATTTATTTATACGCCTAAAAAGGCTTTTACATAAAAGTGATACATGATGCAGTGTACATAGGAGAATATCCGTATATATAGGAGATACTAACAGTATACAGGGTGTATCGGCACGTACCCGACAAACTTTAACCAGCTATTCCTTAGCATATTTGGAGTAAAAAATCTTATGTGCACTTTGCTGTCCGGTAAAGTTTTTTTTAAATAAAAAAATTATTATTCATATTTTCACCACATGTCACCACTGTTTTATCCTTTGTCAAAGATTGAAAACCCATCTGGCAATATTTTATTCGAATTCCGTTGAATAATGCACGTGTGTACCTATATTGGCGCACTTTTACAATCACAACGAAATGGCACGGCACTATTCGTCTCATTTTTAACTATTATTATTTAGTGTGTGCGAAAGAGCGAAGACGCTTTTCGACATACTTGCTTATAACAGCTGTTGAACACGAAAAGCAATGCCAATGACAGTGATGTAGTGTGGAAATTTTTAATTTTATTGTTTTTAATTGAAAAAAAAAATGCTACCGGACAGCAAAGTGCCCATAACATTTTTTACTCCAAATGTGCTAAGGAATAGCTGGTTAAAGTTTGTCGGGTTAGTGCCGATACACCCTGTATAGACGAAATCGATTATAAAGTAGGTACAAAACAGATCTATTAATACACAAATGTAAAATTGTGATTACAAGTATAATGAGAATATATCAAAAAATAATTTAAAAAAAACTAAATATGAAACATTATTAGTAAAACGCAAGGGTAACATAAAGTAAAAGAGAAATTAGAACGACACTACGTATAAGAAAAATCACTAAAACTACATTACCAACGCTACTCTAATTTGTAGGATTCAACTAAGTGCTGGTATAGATTATGCTTACTTCTATAAATGGAGTCAATAAATATATCAATAGCACCCCCATACTTTTTGCCCAGATCATGCATCCTATTGGTCAGTGTCAGTGTGTCTGATAGTTGTTTGTGTATGTATTGCAGAAGAATGTTATATTCCTAGTCGGCACATGGAATTTAATAGTGGAAACGATGGCAGGACTATCAATTAAGTTGTTAATGAGTCTGTGTAACATAACCAGGTCTGAAATAATTCTCCTGTCAGACAGTGTTATTCGATATAAGTTGTGCTAATTATAGCATTTGCGATTCTGAGGATACCGTACAGCAAATTATTGCCTCAATTTCAAAGGCATAGACCATTACGCTAGGACGGCCACCTAAAGTTTAAAGCTACCGAAAATGTTCATTTTACCACATGGTATTCCAATATAAAAGGTGTTAAGGGAAATACCTACTCGCTTTAACCAGTGCTTCCTGACATTATCCGAAGTAAAAAATGTAAGTGAAGTTTTGATCTCCGCTGACATTAATTGAAATATTTGTATATGCTTTGATTGAATTACATTGGTATAATTGATATTTATAATTAGGTATTATTGAAAAGAGCTGTACTTTTTGGTTAAACCAGTTTCTTTTTTATTCATTTTTTTTTAAATTTATTATAAATCAAATTTAATAATGCACAATACTTTTCTTGGAAGCCTTGAACTAGGTGATGATAGGTATAATGCGTTGATTGTTTTGAAGAGGAAATTAAGAAGCACGAAAGCGAAATCTTTAAAACAATCATTGATAATAAATTTGAGAAATACAAGTGTTTTTGTAATTTTGTTTTTTATTATTGTTTCAGCTGTTTCGGCTTTTAAAGCCATTTTCAAACTGTGGTCATACCACGTTTAGACGACTTATTTATATGATTCTATTTCACCCCCTCCCAACTTAACTTGTATGACGTCTAAAATGATTTATTAACAGGTAAACCGATTTACTGATAAAATATTTGGGACAATAGATTAATTATTCTGTGGGGTATTTTGAAGACTGTTTTTTTAATGTATTTATTCAATTCTCGGTTTTGAGGCTCTAGGAAGGAGATTTTAAATATAATTTTATTGATACATGATTTAGAGCAGAGGTTCCCAAACTTTTTTGCCCAAATATATTTTTTTCCGTAGACTCCCTGCCTGCGGAATATTGAATTTTCCTAAAACTATTAACGTCCCATGTGCAAATCATTTCTCTTTTTCGTAAGAAGATTCCCTTCCCTTGCCTGCCCAAACAACCGGGTGGCGGTATAGTTCCTCTGCCTTTACATTGTGCAGACAGGGGCACCCTTGTGAGGTATTACACCAAATGAAAATGAAGCAGGATAAGCAACGGGAATTTCTTTCTGTAGCTGGCCCTATAGAACTGCCCCATAAGTTCTTTGTTAGCGCTTATTCCGATCAGTTCTTCTTGTCATATGATATCCGATTCTTCAACATTCCACTTCCACAGTCAAAATGTCCTCAAACTTAGTTTTGAAGTATGTGTGAAGTACATTTAAGTGTGGAACGTCATTATTACCCTGGACGTTTTTTTTAAATACAAATATCAAATAAGTAATTTCTCAGTCTATTATATTTGTGTTAGGCATAGACTAATACATCAATGGTGATAGGTCTATTGTGTCATTTACGGAACTCCTAAATGTTGACTTGAGGTAAATGAGGGTCCGCTCTTATGTACCACCATTTGAATCTCGTGGACCCCCAAATTTTTTTCTCGCTGACATAGACCCCCAGCAAGCCGATATCGACCCCTGGGGGTCTATATAGACCACTTTGGGAACCTCTGATTTAGAGAGTACATGTGGTTTTTTGTGATATTTCACCCCTCATGCTAGGGATGACCCTGTGTTATGGCGGGTGAATTTTACTTTTTGCGGACATAGATTCTATACATTACTGTAATATAAAATAGGGAAAAAAGAAAAATAATAAAAATGATGTATAGCTAGTTTGGGTTGCAAGAAGAGGATGGAGAAGTTAAGAAGAGAATTATAAAAAGATGAAAAATTTGAGAAATTATTAGTAAATAGATCACACTAATTAATATTAATATATGTATACTCTCATGGCCTATTCTTCTTTTATCACTTTCAGTTTTTACTGCATTAGTCTACAATTTATCATGTTGCATTGTGTAGTGTTCGTGTACTTGTGACATTGTTTATAAATGTTGTGTTCGTATGTAAAAGTCCATTTTCTATTTTGTAGATTAAAAAACATATGTTATATTCGTACAATTTTCTAATTTTCAATACGCTAATTTCTTGGCATAGTCATGGGGGCATTTGCGATATAACTGAAGAGTTTAATTTTGATTTTAAGTCTACGAAAATTAAACAAAAAATATGCATGTTCAGTCCACCACAAAAAGGACAGAACTTCTAACGTAGCCAAAAAAACTCAAAGAAATCGAATTTAACGCCAACCTTGCAATTCATAACACTATAATATAATATCATAGTAATGTTTTAACAGATCAATATCGATAATTTGAAGTAGAGTTGGAAATAGGTACTTTTCTACAGCGCCTGACGCATATTTTCTGATTTTCCGACTCTTAGGATGAGTTGTTTCAGAGAATTTGAACAAATATTCAAATTTCATAGTTAAGTTTCAAGTTCTGTGAAAGTTCTGTTATTATATCAGTTCTGTCAAACAACTGATTAATAACGGAACTTGAATAGGACATTCACAGAACCAGAAAACGAACGTTGAAATTTGATGAATTGTTCAAATTATATAAAACAACCAATCCTTAGCTTGATTCACGTGATCAGCCATTTCTTCCTTGTTGTTTCTTCTTCCGTTTACTTTATAGAATCAAATTCTTTGCCGTTTTGAGGAGAAAATATTATGGAATAGCTGGCATTCTTGCCCTTTTAAATCAAAGTCATCTCACACCGGTAAAGAAGCATGAATGCTATTGAATATAGCAATTTGTTTTTTTTTTCAAATTCAGCTCTTGGAATTTGAATCGTTTTATCAAATATTTCTCATTGAGTCGGTCGGGCCCGGGGCAATAAGGAGAGGAGGAACGATAAACAATTACATACTTTGTCTCACGATATTACAGGTGAGGTTAATCGGCGGGTCGGTAACTGCAATACGTGAGTCTTTAAGTAAATTTGTTAAAGTTAGTGTTGTATAAACAACTTTTTTATACAAATTTATTTTTGAGTGTATTGTCGTAAGATAGGTATCTTAATCTGGAATGTCTTCAATAGCTGGAAATTACGCTTTGACAAATTACATGTCAAAAATAAGAGACGCCATACTGTTTTATTCATATTTATCAAATTATTGTCAATAAGGAAAACAAATAGGAAAAACTTTTTTTTTGTGAAGCAGGATGAAAAACGTAGTAACTTTTTTTACAAAGATGAAGAAGATCTCACATTTAGATGACTCCATATTAGTCTATTAGGATACCCTTAGATGGCGTTCAGCTGTTTAGTACTGTAGAGACGGAGTGTACGATACATAAGGTGTGGTCCATAATATTCCGACCACCTGCTAATTAAGACATCAGAGTTCATTGTCAATCTTCACCAGTCCACGTCTTTTGCTGAAGCCGGAGTTTTATTTAATAAGAGAGTTTGTGAGAAAACCCGGAGAACAATCATACAACAAGACCAATCATGAATATATATTAACATTGTGTACCTAACTGCCTAATAAAACGTAATGGTAAATTAATTTAATTTTTAGCTGAATTATAGATACTATTAATAATATTACAATCGTTTGTACCGAAAGTTGAACACCCCTGCTTTATCGGAACTTAGACCTGCGGGCAAAAAATTTGAATACGTAGACTTCTAAAAAACATAATGTCGATAATTTCTAGACCGGCCTTTCCATCTCTCCGTGCTCGCGCGGGGCAGTGGGCGCGCCTGCCCGTGCTCGTACCCACCTACCTAGTACCTACCTACTACCTGCATTGCCTCTGCTGATCATTAGCCGTATGGGAACACACATAGTTCCATACTAAATACTTCATACTCTGGCCTTTCATTCTAAATTTAAATTTCACACAAGAAATGCGTTCAACATTACCACTAACTTATCCGACTTCATTCTAAATTTAAATATAACACAACAATTAAAACGAGCACCTGCCTACCATACGTAAATCGTTCCCAATACTTCGAACTTCATATGTTCGTATTCTAAATTTAAATTTCGCACAAGGCGTTCAGTTTTCAGTAGATATGTGGGTATCATGGATATTGTTCCTAATACTTCAAACTTCGCACTCTGACATTATTTCATTCTAAATTTAAATTTTACACATTAAATACGTCCATTCCGTACCTAAGGACGGTTATTTCACAGAATTTGATAAATTTATCAAATTTCAAAGTTAATATTCAAGTTCTGTTATTATCAAAGTACTGTGAAACAACCTGCCCATGATGAAATAATAACAGAACTTGAATTTTAACATTGAAATTTTGTTGTTTGTTCAAATTCTGTGAAAGAAGCCGCCCTACGTAATTCTTTGCCACTCAATTTTAGAATATTATTTAGTGACGTTTTCCAAAAAGTTACATAGGTTCACTAATAATTGCAGCTCGCCGTTAGGAAGATACATGCCAAGATCCATACTATATCATTGAGCTACAATTAGAGGCGCTACTTCGTACTAATAATATCTCGTCGAAACTTGTTCCACTATTAAAACGCGATAAGCGGTGCGCGTAGACCGGATTCAGTAGTTTTAGATAGAACGTTGGGAGAGTTGGAGGTCAGTTGTTCTATATATATTTTTTCGCTTCATGTCTCATTTAAATATAATACATCCATTAGCCGTATGGGAACACACATAGTTCCATACTAAATACTTCATACTCTGGCCTTTCATTCTAAATTTAAATTTCACACAAGAAATGCGTTCAATATTATCACTAACTTATCAGACTTCATTCTAAATTTAAATTTCATGCAAGAAATGCGTCCAACATTATCACTAATTTATCAGACTTCGTTCTACATTTAAATTTTATAGAAGAAATGCGTTCAACATTATCATTAACTTATCAGACTTCGTTCTAAATTTAAATTTCACACAAGAAATTCGTTCAACATTATCACTAAATTATCAGACCTCATTCTAAATCCTCATATGTTCACATCATACTCATCGTGTATTTTACATACCATCTCCCTATTCTCATACCTCTCCGAGGAATTTCACTTTGAAGTCAGAAATTCTCGCGTTCCATTTAAGATAATAATATGAACAGAATGGATATTGAGATGAGACGAAAGGGGAAAGGAGAAAGATATTTCAGCGCTGTTTACCGATATAATCTCACACCCGAGGGCAAATACATCAATTCACTTTAAACAATATTCCACAAAAAAACAAACGATTCGCCAATAACAATCATGTTCCTAAAAATTGGTATGTACGCTTATAGAGCAAACTTTAGATACTTGTAGAATGTAAGTACCTATTTACGTATAAATTACACGTGTTTACTTTAATAAGTGAGAAAAATATTGAGTCCAAAACAGAACAGCTGTTTTATAAGGAAACTAGCGAATAATTTAGCGATGTATTTACAAAATTTTAGGAATTGTCTGTTACTAAATTTGTTTGTACACGGAGAAAAATGAGTATTGCTATTTTTTAAGAATCTCTTCAAATTATTGATAAACTGGTTGAAAACGGAATTTCAGGTTCTTAACGAATGAATTAATAGGTTTCCTAATAAGCTTTTGATAAAATACGAATATGTTATGTCGGAACACGTGTTCATAAAAATCCTGATATTTTCGCTTATCGTCATTATATCCAGGCAAATGCAGGTGCATGAATACGTATTCCGATATATTTGGATTTTTCTAAGTTTATCAGGAAACGAACAGCAATCCCGTGTTTAAACGGATCACCAATAATTTAAAGAGATTCTTAATAAATTATCATTGCTAATTTTTCTCTGTGTGCCCTCTACTCAAAACATATTTACTGAAAATATAATACACCAACAAGTTTTCTTCTGATAGTACTCATATAATTGGGTAGAGTACCTAAGTAAATTATAACTATTCAAGACGTCCGGGGGTAAAGTGCATTAACTTCGGAAGGATGTATGATATTATTACAAGTAGAAACAAAAAAAACATTTTTAAAATTCGAACGTTTTAAGGTAGTTTTCTGGCCAAAAACGTACATATTTTGCAAAAGAAAAACAATTTCTACTTAAAGAAAAATATTTTTGTATGGAAAAAAACAATGGAAATTATTAGGTTATTTGTCTTTTTACTTGTGGGTACTATCATACAGAACCACCTTCCGAAGTAAGTGCACTTTACTCCGGACACTTTGTGTACGATGTAAATTATATTTGCTATTATTTTGTTTCATCGATAATTGAAACAAAGGAAGATATGGAATGTAAGCAGTGTCGCCAAGCTATGACCAAGCCGCACGTAATGTTAAAGCGGCGGACCATTTAAGGTGATGCCATACGTAGTAATGCAAAATCATGTTTTTTTGGTTTGAAAATTTGGTCGCCTAAAAATGTTTCAGATGCTTTAATTAAATACTGCGAGTAGAATACATCTTGGCCTTTGAAATAATCGAATATATTTTAGATAAGCCTTTTTATAAGCCTAAAAAAAATAATGTAAAGGCCTATGAAAACTGCTTTAAAGTTCGAAATCTCCTACTTACGAACCCATTTTCGATTATGATTTTATTGTATAATGTGGCAAATTAAGTTATTTATAACATTACACGACGTAGTGCATCGCCTTAAATGTATACAGTTGATGTGAAACATGATGCGATTTGCATCAGTATGGGTGAACGATGTTGGCGACACTCGCGTTGCAATACTAATTATATATAGTTTCATGGGCCATCTCTCTTATTGTTTCCACTATCTATGTTTTATTTACTTACTGCCAGGTTCAGACGCGTTCTATGGCATTTTAACAAAACATCCAAGTCTCACCTGTAAACAAAGAAAAAAAACTATTAAAATCTTCAATATTACGAGCATTCATAGAAAAAAATGTTTTTATAAAACACAAATTGGATTTATATTTAAACACGCGTTGTATATTGTATAAGCAAATAATGTTTGTTTTAATAAAAACTGAACACACATTGGATAGCCTTCAAATGAATAAATACATTTTGGATAAAAACTAAAGTTACCTATAATTTATTTGAAACATGATCTAGTTATGATAGAAATAAAATATTGAAGGTGAAACCATATTTTAGAGATCCAGATCAAATTCTAACTTTCATTTTTGTTCTGCTAATGCTAAAACTGTGTTATTAATCCAACCAAATCAATATTTATTATCATTTCAATAAATCACTAAGATAATAGAACATAGAGGAGTTGCCACATTGATTGCTGCCGAATTATTTTCGTGTCATTTTTTTTTTAGGTTAAATGTTTATGTGGTTTCGTGGCATAAATTGAAGTCTGTGTCATTTAGTTTATAAGAGAGCACTAAATATATACCAGAAAACCTGTTTGTGCATCGAACCAAAACACACGGTGAGTTCTGGTGCCATAAATTTTGTTTTGTCTGAAATATCTAAGTAAAACAAAATAAATTTTGGGCGAAGGTGCATTTGAACATTAGTGCTAGTATTTCTTTGAACAGTAGATTTCGCGTAATATTGATTGTTCCGATTTTACAGCTCGTAACGCTCATGCGAACTCTGGCGGGGTATAAAGGTACTATCCAGCACGCCTACCATTTTCACAGGCCTGATCACGCAACACACAAACAATTGTACAGAAAGACGAAATGCAAAACGCTCGAATCGAAACAGGAATTCGTAACGCTCAGTCATTTAGGAAAGTAAATCAAGAGTCATATTGCCAAATACAGTTTGTCAAAATACCTTTGGTTTTGATAATTAATTAATCAAACCCATTTTGATAACAACTGGCTGCGATAAATATCAATAATAATGTAACAGATTTTAAAACAAACAAAAACTTTTCAAGCCAACTGAAGTCGAAACCGCAACCTTCAGACTTCAGACTCTAGTCTCGTTTGTCGTTGAATTGAGTGCACGCGTTCCTGTTCGTGTTTTGTTACATCGTGTCAGCCGATTGTAACCTAATGTCAAGTATCGATGGGAGTCTTGATTAATTTCTACATTTAAAATACTAACTAAGTACGTAAGCTTCCAGAGCTGTTCTTTGTTTATTCGTCGAACCCGAACTATTTAATTCATTCTCCAGTGCAAAGGCTTCATAGGGAATAAATTCAGTTCCGTTGATATTTTCTTTAATTCCACACTAAAATTTAAATCCGAAATTTGTAATATTTTGATACCCTAAAATGAATATATTTAACTTATTTTTTATGTTAATATTTGCTATATTTACACCCTACTTTATCTTTTAATGTTAAATGTTTCTATTTACTCCAGGCATGTATCAATACTCGGTTAAATTTTGCTATTTACTCCAGGCAAGTATCAATACTGGGTTAAATTTTGCTATTTACTCCAGGCAAGTATCAATACTGGGTTAAATTTTGCTATTTACCCCAGGCATCAATACTGGGTATAAATATATTATTGTAATTTTTTCTAATATTATTATGTTGCATATTTTTGTTACTTATTTAGACTTGTTTTATTTAAAAGCCCCAAGGGAGTATATAAATAACCGTTTCCACTCAGGGTAAGGCAGAGAAGATAGTTTGCTACACAATACTGTTTTGGAACACCTTTCTTGTTTCATTCACATTCATATATCGTCTCATGCTATATGAGAAACATTTATAGTGCCATTTCTTCCTCAGGCGTCCCCGACTTCTACCATTCACAATCGCGTTATATTATATTCTCCTTACTTCTTTATTCGTTCATTCGTACTCAGCGCCTCTTCCGCAGTCCCCTCTTACCCCGCAAATCCTCAAAGATACTAAGAGCGAAGCGATGTCTAATATCAATTAGAATATTTAAAATAAATTTAATAATTAAATTAAAAATAATTATTTTGTTCTTATATCAGTTTAGAGAGTAAACTATTTAAATTTATTTTTTACACTTTAATTTTACATTAACATAAATTAATTTTTCATTTATTATTTATTAGGTTAACTGTTAGAGATGAGATGTAGGTACATATTTATATGAGATATATGTGCAGATACATTGACGGCCGGCGTGGTCTAGTGGTATACGCTTTTGACTACAGATCCGAAGGTCGCGGGTTCAAACCCGGCGTGCGCAAATAAATTTTATTTGATTAATTTGTGTTATTTCACAATTAATTAATTAAAATAATATATAGTATATTTGCGGCACGTTCCAGAGTGGAAGATACTCTCAGTATCGCCCTGGTGTAAGACCACCATTCAGAATTGAAACGTTGCTTGAAATGGCTTTAGCCGTGTTTGGTGACCAGATCTGAATAGCCAGGTACTTCCCCACCTTCCTCTTCCCCATCTCCCTCCCCTCCCCAATACCCTCAGCCTCACAACATACCCCAATTGGGGATGCCATAGTCTCATTGGCTCCAGACGGGAGCAGTTGGGACTCTTGTGCGGTATTACTGTAAAAAAAAAAAAAAAGATATATATATATGTGGCGTCGAATTATCCAGATTAAATAATTAATAATAAACTGCTACTTGCTACTTAGGTACGTACTTGATACTTGCATCGTTAAATCGTAAACAAAGTAATTTACGTACTACGGTACCTACCTGTCTACCAGGTGACAAAACGTCACGGGCCGTCTTACACATTACGAGAACTCGCCGGAAGGTTCGAGTCTACGGCCTATGCATAATCGCCGCACTATCGAAGGTTCCTGAAACGTACAGTCTGTGCGAGTGCCTAGAATTTAGTTGCCATCCAACTACCCACTGTTACCGTCGGCCGTCTAGTATAAATAAGCCCGACGCAGCGAGTCAGTCAGTCAGTCATAATTTTGCCGCCAGTCTACAAGGCTCAACGAGTGATCACCCGCGCTAATCTTACTAGCGCGAGGGACAACGTACCCGGCTTCGCCCCTATCATCATGGACTCTATCGGGACATCATCATAGCGCCTCGGCCACGTCCGCGGCCAGCGCTACTCGGATTACAAGCGCCCTGGTTCCAGCGTCTCTGACCAGCGCTTCTTCCACGCAACCATGACCACCACGAGGACACGCAGCATCCTCACTGGTCACGCCGTTCCCGTTCAACTGCCCACAAGGTCCGTCGCACCTTCGGCCGTCTCCTCAGCACTGGAGTGCCTGAAGACCAACGTTCTTCGCCAGTGCCTGACCTCCATCGAGTCCCGGTCATCAGCGCCCGGCGTCGACTCACTGACCCGCGCTTGACCAGCACATCATCAGCCAGCATCCGGTGTATTCTTCTGTCCTACCTCATCTCCTTGTCACGGCTACTGACTCACCAATAAACACATGTGACCTTCACAACCTTCTTTCATTTCGTGCCTCACCACCTGATCCCCAAAGTGGTGACCCCGACGTGATCCTGCAGCCCGACATGATTCTGCAGCCCCGTCTCAAAATGGGTGATCAGTTAAGGCATCACGGAGCATCACGCACCAGACCATCTCCGCATAAGCGCGGATAGTAGTGCCACCATGGTTATCTGAGTGAATCATTAGCCTGTGTTGTGAACATGTGTTTTGCAAAATTTTTTTTTGAAGTGTCACAATTTAAAAGACGTTCGTCTCCGAGCTATTTCTTCTATCGCAGCCCTCAGCAAAGCTGCTGGGAAGGGGGTGTCTGTGGCGTCGAATTATCCAGATTAAATAATTAATAATAAACTGCTACTTGCTACTTAGGTACGTACTTGATACTTGCATCGTTAAATCGTAAACAAAGTAATTTACGTACTACGGTACCTACCTGTCTACCAGGTGACAAAACGTCACGGGCCGTCTTACACATTACGAGAACTCGCCGGAAGGTTCGAGTCTACGGCCTATGCATAATCGCCGCACTATCGAAGGTTCCTGAAACGTACAGTCTGTGCGAGTGCCTAGAATTTAGTTGCCATCCAACTACCCACTGTTACCGTCGGCCGTCTAGTATAAATAAGCCCGACGCAGCGAGTCAGTCAGTCAGTCATAATTTTGCCGCCAGTCTACAAGGCTCAACGAGTGATCACCCGCGCTAATCTTACTAGCGCGAGGGACAACGTACCCGGCTTCGCCCCTATCATCATGGACTCTATCGGGACATCATCATAGCGCCTCGGCCACGTCCGCGGCCAGCGCTACTCGGATTACAAGCGCCCTGGTTCCAGCGTCTCTGACCAGCGCTTCTTCCACGCAACCATGACCACCACGAGGACACGCAGCATCCTCACTGGTCACGCCGTTCCCGTTCAACTGCCCACAAGGTCCGTCGCACCTTCGGCCGTCTCCTCAGCACTGGAGTGCCTGAAGACCAACGTTCTTCGCCAGTGCCTGACCTCCATCGAGTCCCGGTCATCAGCGCCCGGCGTCGACTCACTGACCCGCGCTTGACCAGCACATCATCAGCCAGCATCCGGTGTATTCTTCTGTCCTACCTCATCTCCTTGTCACGGCTACTGACTCACCAATAAACACATGTGACCTTCACAACCTTCTTTCATTTCGTGCCTCACCACCTGATCCCCAAATATATATATATAAATATGTACATATAGGGTATATATACCCTTTGTACTAAATTCATATTTTATTTGTACAAAAAAAAATCTATTTTAATTTCATAAATAATTTCAAAAAGGTAAATATTATTTTTTTATCCATCCAGCACACCACTAAACAAGCAACGGTTTGTTAAAATGATTTACAAGTACCTACCGACTTCTCTAGTTACCTACTTATGTTTGTTTGATCGAGGTTTTCGCAATGCAGGCTCACGTCATTCAGACACGGAGGTATTGGAAGTTCGCAAGAAAGGTTTAATCTTGTTTTAAGGTTCAACTTAATAGGAGTGTCACGAGTATTGTTACCTGGCTGAGATTCCGATTAATATTATGCATTTGCAACCAATATTATGGCGGCACGAGCTATCGGTGCAATCTTAACCAACGGTGAATTCCTAAGGAGTAGAAAGAGAATCTACCCATTATTGATTTTGATTATTGATGAAGCTAATAAAAGAAAATATTTAATAAAATTATTAGCACATTCTTTTAATTTCATTCGCATCATTCGCATTAGACATTTTTCATTAATAAAGCCTTTCAATAATTTATTGACTGAACGTAGCCAAGTCCTGTTTTTTGCATTTCGTCTATCCGTAAATTGTTTTTACGTCCCGTTTTCGTTTGAAGACGGCGTAAAGATTCATTTCTTTAAATTAAGGCCGCGTGTTTTTTGTTCTCACTTTTTCGCATTTTTTATTACCTTCCTGCCCGAAGAAAGTTTGAAAACAGAATTGCCATTTAGATAGTGATGTTTCTTTGGACAAATTGCATAACCCCTTATTTTAAATAAAAAAGTATAATTAAGTAGGTAGGTACTTAAGTTCCCACCTACTTACTAATCTAATTTTTTGTTGTTGATTTGTTAAATAAGAGAAAATTGGAAACATAATTTTTTGGACACCTGGTCTACTGTTCACAGAACTACTAAGTTTAAAAGGTTAGAAAAAATGTTACATGAAAAACACTAGATTTCACTTTTATCCAAAATCGAAAGAACTGGAAACAAATTAACGCGCTTTTTGGCAATGTGTTTAAAGATTGTATTTGAGAAAAATCAGCCCATAAACCTGTAAAGATAATACAAAGCGTACGTATTTATCTTGATTCATTTTTGGGGTATTATGCCATGTTGCGCTACCTCCTTCCTTAGCCAACGTTTGTGTTACTAATACATATCTACCCTGATGATGCCCATCTCTGATGGCCTGTTGATGCCCATCTGCCACATCTGCCGTGATGATGAATACTGTAACGCTGTCCGAAACGTAAGAAGGAGGTAGTATACTTACCCTAAAATAAACCACGATAGTATTTTTGGTCGTAAAAATCTCAAATCACATATGTATGTATTTTACTACTTTTTAACAACAAATTATGATGATAGCTAAACCAATTTTATGACCATCATAAAATTATTTTAGAGGCCTTTCGAGCATTGGATTTGAGCGGAATTCTAGTAGTGGATAAAAATTGACATATTATTATCACATATAGGAATTTCTAGAAGTGATGAAAGATCGACATATTATCACACAGGCCCGGTATATCAGTCAGTCCGTATCCTCGCTATGTACATATCCTCGCTCAAATTTAAGCGGGGATTAAAATTAAATCGGCCACTAAAGTCTCGATAAGCGGCTGAACAGTTTATTTTTAGACACCGAGGCGATAGCAGTCACATATGTCAAAATTTACGTTTACCTAGATAAATAATTGCATAGATACTTACATTTTACCGAAATTTACGTAAATTGCCTAATTTTAACAGTAATTCACTGACTTACATAATAGTCCATTATATTCATCGCGATTAATATAATGGACTATTATATTCATCGAGCGATGAGCAATGTCGATTTTATTAATTGATAATCACTCTTTAATAGTCTTGTAGGGGATTTTAAAAGGTCAGGACAGTTTATTTTCATTGGTTGATTGGTCATAATTCTAAGAAGAGTGCACTGGCTACAGCAAAACAAATACTATTTAAAAAGTAACCTCGCACATAGCACCATCCTGATTAAAGTGGGGAACTTTATCAAAAATCAAGTCGATTTCAAATAAACTACTGTTTCTGATAATTTGAAAGCTGGCTATGACAGTGGAAAGCACAGATATACCACTAACGTAGACACTAGTTTGGTTTTACAAAGAAAAAATAAACAAATTTTTCTATTAAAATTGTAGACAATACGTGTAATATTGGTGAATCTAGGCTTACGACCTATTCTAAGCTGCGCTAAGCTTGACATTCCAACCAAGCCCAGCTTAAAATCAACTGATATACCAGGCCACAGAGGCCTAAATACCATGGTGATTTAAGTATCAGCAACAGCTGCTTTTGGAAAGCAATATCTTCTAATAACTAGACCACGCATTCGGCTGATCGCCAAACGACCGTGATAGGTAGGTAGTACGTTAAGCCATTCTCCAAATGTCTATTTAAAATACAATATCTTTACCAGCACCATTTTGAGAAGTGCACTTGTGCAATAACGATAGCTGGGGCAAACGCGTAAAAAGCCCATTTCAGTGACAGGCATTACATAAAAGTTACAAGCGTAAATTGAAAAGCCTACTTCAGTGACAGGCAAAACATAAAACATGCTATTGATGCTGTGCATTAATTTAATAACGATTACCACCAGTTACTGGAATATTAATAATTACTCTAATAGCCTAGCCTAAATTGCAGTAACAAGTTTATTTAAAATTACACCCACCGTTGATCCACATTTTATATCATTGTTTAACCTAACCTAAAATATAGCTAAGGTATTGTATTTAGTGGTTCCATGATAACTCGTCAAAATGACAATTCAACACACCTATAAAAAGTGTTATGAAGTTATTAAAAGTGATGAAACAAAAAGTAGGTTACATATGCAACTATTTAAACTAGTTTTTGTTTCATCACTTTTAATGACTTTATAATACTTTTTATAGGTGTGTTGAATTGTCATTTTGATGAGTTATCCGGTCAACGTATTGGTGATTGATGGTAAAACCCAATCTTGCGTAGTAAACATGGCAAGACGGGACGACGCTCTTGCATGGAACGACGCTTCATACGGCCAGCCACTTGACTCGTCGGCTCTTTCTGCCCGGCCGCCAAAACTCTGTGCGGTATATTTGCTTCTATTCACACTAATAATCTAAACTAGCTGAATGATTTGCAGTAACGGTTTATAAAAGTTTCGAAAATTTTATAAAAAATATATAATTTCCGATAAGCACCAGCTTTTATTTTTCAAGACGATGAATTAGTAACTCCCCGAGAGATTCCTCTAGAAACATCTGCGAATTTAGTAATACGTCTATCAGAAATAATTAAAATAAACCCTACAGTTTTCTAGGCCTGCTAGGTCAAATTCGACCGTAGGTCCGTTCATTACACCGGGCCTCGTGCCAGATATTGTTTGTGGACGACTTCATCACTTATGTCGTTATGATTCGCACTTTATTTTAGAGATTTGCTAGGGCAAATTCAACCGCAGATCTGTCCAATAAACCAAGGCCGCACGTCGCATATTTGCATACATGGCTTCTTCGCATACGTCGTTAAGATTCTGACTTTATTTTACGGTATTGTCTCATCTTAAATAAATTTTTACCATAAGGAATGAGATCCTATAATCTAGAATTCTGAAGTGCCCTTGAGGTGAAATATCACAAAATTGCGCTGTATAAAAATAATAGGTTTCTTGCGGAGATGCTACCGCGTATATTGCGCCACCATTTGGCTTTTATCTCTAATAACACATTCTGTATCATTGCACTATTATTGCACATTAAGAGGATGCATCCCTAATGCAGGGATGCCTCGCCTTCCGATAACGCGATGGCAAACCTTTGCATGCGAAATCTCGAATCACCTCATGATTTATAGTAGTTCCCGGGCGCACACATTAAGGGAGATACGGAAAATCAGGGGTGTGCAATCGAGCGCCGGGCAAGGCTGTATCTCATTTCATATCTCGAGTGGTTTATGGGTTTTGCGGGTACGTAGTTATCTGCCATCTCTGATATTTCTGCGTTGTGCTGCGCCAGGATATCTGGAAAGGCCGGAGTGCAAGAACGGTTGAATATCTGATGGAAAGAAGTCATAAGATACAAAGATTTGGAGATGGAGGGATATTGACCAAAGCTTAAAACGAAATGTGCAATAAATATATATGTGTGATTTCAAGGCTAAAATAGTTTTGCTACTTTTGGGGTATTGACTTTATCGAGCAGTGTTGTAAAGGTAAACGGAATTTGCGTTATAATCTACGCGTTAATTAAATGATGTTAATTTAATTACTTAATAAAAAAATCCCTTTTGCAAATTATGCTTTGAAATATGACGAATTATTCGTTTACGCCCATACATAATTACGCAATATGAACATAATAAACACAATTCTTCTAAGAAAGGCATATAAACACAATATTGCACTGAATCACCAATACAGTGTATTTGTGATTCAACCAATGCAAGTATGCCTTCTTTATAAAATTTAGTTTTTAAACGTACAAAACTGTTTTTTCATATACATATACCGTATGCACATGGGCAAAAAAACAATTACTCTTAATATTTTAAAGCAGAGGTTCCCAAACTTTTTTGCCCCGTAGACCACTTGCCAAAATTTTTTTTTCCGTAGACCCCTGCCTGCCGTATATTGAATTTTCCTAAAACTGCTTGCCTGTCCAACAACCCTTGTGGTGGTATAGTTCCTCTGTCTTTACACTGTGCAGACAGGGGCGCCCTTGTGAGGTATTACACCAAATGAACATGAAGCAGGATAAGCAACGGTAATTTCTTTCTGTAGCTGGCCTACAGAACTGCCTTTTAAGTTCTTTGTCAGTGCTTATTCCGGTCAGTTCTTCTTGTCACATGATATCCGATTCTTCAACGTTCTATTTCCATAGTCAAAATGTCCTCAAACTTAGTTTTGACGTCTGTGTGAAGTGCATTTAAATGTTTAACGTCATTATTACCCTGGACGTTTTTCAAAAACAAGTTGGGGAACTAGGAAAATTCGCGGCTTCCAATGTGCAATGTTTTGCTTGAATATATTAATTCTGACGAGAAAAGGAACATATACTCTATTTATATACCCCAATTAACAACTTTACGAAATATAAAAATACAAATATCAAATAAGTAATTTCTCAGTCTATTATATTTGTGTTAGGTCTATTGTGTCATTTACGGAACTCCTAAATGTTGACTTGAAGTAAATGGGGATCCGCTCGTATGTACCCCCATTTGAATCTCGTTGACCTCCAAATTTTTTTTTCGCTGACATAGACCCCCGCAAGCCGATATCGACCCCTTGGGGTCGATAAAGACCCCTATGGAACCTTGAATAACTCATAACTTGTAAAAAGTGTTTTACTCAAATTTTATTTCTTAATAAATCATTAAATCTATGAACGAAGAGTTTATGAATAATTTTTAGTTAACCCTTAAGTACCTTAATACGGTTTTTATTCGATTTGAGCTAGGTGTAAAACTCTCATCTTATTGTATTGATAAATAATGCAAAGTGTAGTGCCTGAAACATAAAAGTTGTAATTTTAAAGAAACTTACAAAAGAAGAAATCAAAAACGACGATTGATATCAACTCGAAGCATGCCCGTTCTCTTGGAGACAAGAAGACAAATTTAACGACCTGCTTTACAAATGAGCAGTAAATAAGTTTACATATTTCTGACATTGTATTTTACAGACTATATAAGTGATTGTCACCATTCTGAGGGAATAACTTTGAAGTTGAAGCAATATAATGTAACATTCCAACATCCAGTACATCGTAATGTTTTCAAATTTAACGACCATAGTCTTGTATCCTCGCAATAAACCGCCTACTATAATGCAACGAGCAATAATTGTTAAGCCAGACTATAATCTGTAATACATTATTATAGTCATAATTTTTGAGAGATTATTTAAGGCATTCAAAAAGAAGATGCTTTGAACGCGAGATGTATAAATACGAATGTTAGCGATAGTATAAAAACGATTATCGAAAATATTTAATAAAGAATTATTTAAAATACAGCAAAAATCTCTCGATATACATTATAGATCAGCTGAAAAAAATCACGAACCCGTTGTTGGTAAAGGAAACGCGGTGAATTTACCGAAAAAAACATACGTTGGCAAAAACTTACTGATTTAAAATATTACTAATTTATTAAGAATCTCTTCAAATTATTCGTGATCCGGTTAAAAACGGTATTGCAGACCCTTAACGAATTAATTGATAGGTTTCCTAATAAAATAATAAGATAGGTACGAACGTATTGGTTCCATGATAACTCAACACAGTGACAATTCAACACACTTTTAAGTGATATAAAGTCATTACAAAGGATGAAAAAAAAAAATTTTAAACCTAACCTAACCTAACCTACTTAACCCAGTTAATAAAGTTTTTGTTTCATCACTTTCCATGACTTTATATAACTTTTTAAAGATGTGATGATTTATCCGGTCACCGAACGTATTATCACGATGCCGGAACACGTGTTCATAAAAAACATAATAATTCCGCATTTCGTTATTGTATATTATCAAGGGAAGTGGAGGTGCATGTACAAGTGTTCCAATATATAAGAAATCGGCTAATAGTTTATCCCGTATGTAACCGATTTTTTTAATTTAAAGTTTCCTAGGAAAGTTTTATTACAAATTGTTATAAATTCTGAATGCGTTTAGGTATTTGCACTACAGGCTACAACGTATTGATGCGGAACAAACGCACTGTTTTTTTTTATGATACGTAGTACTTATAAAACCTTTTACGACCCATATTTTTTCAAACAGAGTAAAAATATCCTGTAGCCTTGTTTTCACAACGTTCCATTCGAAATGAAATTAGGATAAATTATTAATATTATGATAACTGGCTTAAACAGAACAGTGACGAAACAGATCATGTTCAAAAACATTAATTTCGATTGTGCGCGTGTCCTACGTAACCCTGGATCGATGAACCATGAATTTAAATTTAAGTATATTTTTCATAATTGGAACTGATTATGCGAAGAATTTAGACAAGCTATAAAGTACCTACCTTTAATGTAATATTTTTATTATCATTTTTCGAGAATTCAGACTATAAATAATAATAATAATTGGATGACTTGTATGACTTGTATGGCGCCATTTTTGTGCAAAATCACCTCAAGGGTGCTTGATATTTCACGGGTCTGCGGCAGTTTTTAATAATAGGTGAGGTTTGGTTCGGTTAGACTTGTTGCGTGTGTTTTTTTAACGTTTCTTCACATTTTTTAATGTTTTGTTTCTTCATGAAACGATTAATATAATTTTAATTAGTCTGGTTAATTGTCTAATCTAATGTGTTTGACAGAATCGAAGGTTACTGACCGGTCAAAAAGAAGCGGTCAATTGACCGACTGCGGGCGCGAACCCTAACGTACCTAACCCGTTTACGACCCCTCGAGGAATTCTCCGCATTCCCGAACGCAAATCGTGCGGCTGAGGAATAGATCTAATAAGAGACCAAGTAATGACACAGCCTGCTTACTGTGGTACAGATTGGGAACAGAGTATCGTATGGATTATTTGTTAGTTAATTGTTTAGAATGAAAGGCATAAGTGCCATTTTCATAGATGATAGTTATTGACAGTCATAAATGTAGAATGAAGAAAGAAAAGAAAAATTATAAGATAAAAATGCATACATTAAAGAAAAATAATATACATATAGTACAAAGTTAATGAAAAAAACGAAGAAGAAACAAAAAACCTGTTATGAAGTGGCTCGTTATTACAGATATATACTTCAATAGTGACATATTAAAAACATCAGCTAACATATCGTAAGAATTACTCATGGCGTGTAAACTATTTATAAGACACTTGTTGCCTGAAACCGTACTAACATTGTCACAATAATACATATAGGGATTCATTATCTGATGCAGAGTGGAATAACTCTGAAAATTGGAACCGTGAATATTGTGACGTCATATTATTGCCTAACTATATCCACCAATTTTCATTTATTCAAATCATAAAAGAAAAGGAAAAGTAGCAATTTCTAACTGAAAACCGCACTCGACTTAAATACATTTTTCCATGTCCAAAATTAAACACTTCATTTGCACAAAATTACTATGCATACCAAGGAAAAACCTTTTTCAATCAACTCCCTGGGGAAATCAGAATCATAAACGAAAAAAGCCAAGCTTTGAGCATTTTGAAAAAATATTTTAAAGATAAATTATCAAAAAAATGAAAAGTAAATATTCTACTTAAGAAGCAATTTCTTCTCCAAAAATAGTATACATATTAATAAATAAATAAAATAATAATTGTCTATATCCCAGAAACTAATAACATCACATTTTTATTTATATATTATAGCTACTAGTAGTACATTTTACTTACAATATTTTTTTTCTTACTTCTCTTGATTCTATAATGTATATCTACAATAACATAATGTACACTCCTCTTCCAACCACAAGCGAATGCTTCTCTGGAAGAGTAGTATTAAAGATTGTCATTGCAAATTGTAAACCTTATTACTTACATGTACTTTTTCCTTTAATAAATAAATAAAAAAAATATAAAATAAAAAAATTAAAAACTCTGAAAGTCTATGGAATAAACTTTCAGAGTTTTTCATTGATGTATAGTATAATAAGTAGGCTCCGAATGAGAATTTTACTGTCTATATATTGGCATATCTATGGTTTTTAGGACCAATTTGTTTCATACAAAAAGCCCGAAGATATCGATCTAGTGAGTGGTTTATTTATGCTCTCGTGGTACCTGCAAGATGATAAAATGAGTATTGCCGATTTCTTAAACGGGATTGCAAGCCGTTTCCCGTTAAACTTTTAGTACATTTCTAATATATCGGGAAACGTCTTCATGCACCTGCATTTTTCCGATAATATACAATGATGAAATGCGAAGATATTAGAATTCCGACGAAAAAACATTCGTCTTTTACTGAAAGTTTATAAGGAAATCTATCAATTCAATCACTAAAGGGTTGCATCCCGTTTTAAATCGGAATACGATAATAATAATTCGAAGAGATTTTTAATAAATTATCAATATTTTGTATCAGTAAGTTCTCCGTGTAGGAACATGAAAGAGAATCATCATTAATATATCTGTACCTACTACCCAACTGATAATTTATAATTTTACATAAAATATAAGTTTTTTTCTTTTATCACTCTTCAATTTCAATGAATGTAATAAAATATAATAATATATTAATTCTAAAGGAATTACAAGTCTAAAATTAATACATCTCTAAATTTTTCGTTGGACTCTGTTTAGTTGCGACTATATTCTAAAATGTTTCAAACGAGATATATGAACAGAATGTTTAACGTGGAAATATTTTTTTAATCGTTGGACATCTGACTATAAAACCCTACATTTTTATGGCCCTGTTAGCGATAGAAGTTATATCTTCACAGATGAAATAAAATTATTTCCTCCGAAACCATAAATGATTGAGCTTATTATTAGTTAGATACAAACTATTGATTCTATTTTATTTTTTTAGAAGCCAACAAAATACAATGTGAAGCAAAAACTAACAATATAAAAATGCCAATAAACCACGAGACCACCAATTTTCAGGTAGATACATGAATTTTTCAAAAACGCTGAGTTTGTAGTACAGGTACTTCAATACGATCTGTTCAGAGGAATATTCCCATGCATAATTGTGCACCAAAGAGACACTCAGCAGACATGAGCTAAAAACATCAAGTTGAAATTAGTGGCATGAAAAAAAAAAATCGATTATTTTGTAAAATGGCATGCATATGGAGTGAGCCACTGATTATTTTTTTTTTTTAATTTTACGTTAATTCCACACAATGTTTGGAGGTTCTTTTCGAGGAGAGGAAGGAGTGAACGTGTATCTAGAAGAGACCCATGTTGTAGGAGGGAGGAAACACAGAGGCCGGCAAATCGTTCCACATCTGAGAGCTGTTGAACTCAAGACCGAGTCATAGAAGCGACCCGTTCTCATGTGACAAATGTCAACCGTGTAGGTTTGATACGCGTGTCGCGTGTTTCCCGACTATGCACGGGTGCATCTTCCATTATAATACCGGTAGAACAAGGATAGCACATCATACTGACGCCTGTGCTCTAAAGATTGCAATCAGTTTGCTAAGATAGGGGAAGGACCAGCTTCTGAGAGGCTTACTTGACTCTGGCTTCGAAGGAGCCTCCGTGCCTGATATTATCTTTTCTCCCTCAATAATTAATTCTAGCTCCTTCAAGATGCGTATCAACAAATCCATTTTATAACCTCTTCCTTAACTCACCCCCACAAAACCCATAAAGTCGAGGCGTCGCCCAAAGGGTGAAGATGTAAACTAAATAACTTTTTATTTACTTTCACGGTGAACAGGTGTTATTATCTAATCATTGCTTTCCGTAATAGTATTGTGTATCGCGAAATAAAGTGGGTTGCCAATAAGCACGTCATCTAGACGTGCTACAGTTTACCGGTGACTAGGTAGGTTTCAATGTCCTCCAACGATCACTACATTTTAACCGTTACAGTGTTGCTCGTCCCATTAATGACACTGCAACACCAAGCAATTATATCTGTCATTTTAAGTATGGGTACTAAACTAACTCTGTAATTTAATTAATGTTTCAGTCTAAGATAATCTTAATGACAAGCCAACGGGATTGGTACTTCAACGTTATTATTATTTCCTAGACCTTAGAAACTAAAGTAAGCAATATTTGTTTTATAATAGATAGGTATACGTATAAAACCTTTCCGGTTTACGAGATAATCGTAAAGTCTGTTACATCCATTCGCGAGCAACACGGTATCACTTCTATACACATAAATTACGATTTAAGACTGATTACAGACTCGACAGAATTCAGAACTAAACTTAAAAAACCCATCAACTGGTAGAAATGCACACCCAAATTGCAGAGCTTGGCTAGCCGGTTAGTCCTTACCTAAAGTCACTTACAGAATAATATTATCATAATTTCATGAACTTGTACGCAAATACGTAGTCTAAAAAAAAATCAGAAAAAATTACAGCCCGCAAAATTGTAAATAACTAAAAAAGGTTGTTTCAGAGAATTTGAACAATTCTTCAAATTTTGAAGAATTGAATTCTGTTATTGTTTCAGTTCTGTCAAATAACTGGCATATTTTAATATAATAACAGAACTTGAATAGGACATTCAAAGAAATAGCAAATAAAAGTTTGATGAATTGTTGAAATTCTATGAAACAACCCATCCTTAATGTTTAAAAAATGTAAATAACAGAACAATTGATAATTTCGTATTTAAACCGAAGTAGATTTTTTTAAGCTTCTGTGATTTTTGTATATAATTAGACAGAGCTTAGGGAGTCATATTTTTAAAGCGCGTTGTGAGGTATTGTTGAAAAATTATTATTATAAATACACACTTCACCATAATCTACACATTTGCCCTGATGATGAACACAAAAAGGCTGTCCGAAATGTTAAAGGTGGAGAAAACCTAACACGGCGTAATGTCCCATATATAAATCACGATAATCCTTTTGGTCGTGATAATCTCAAATAGTATTTAAATATTGAAGACAATATTAGTGATTTCTAAACGAAAATCTGAAACAGAAAAATCAGAAAAGGAAACGGTCACATCTGGGACTCGAACCCAGGACCCTTGTCTTTCTAAACGAAAATCTGAAACAGAAAAATCAGAAAAGGAAACGGTCACATCTGGGACTCGAACCCAGTCAACAGATGTCAAATAGTATTATTATCCTCGTTTTAAAGTAGTACATTCTGTTGACAAAATCATGTACGTAGCTTAGGATTAATAATCTATTTAAAAAATTTACTAAAACAAAATCAATGGTTTGACTGAGGATTGACCCTTCCTTCCCGGGGATTGGAGTCAACTACTGCGCCAAATCTTGATTGAGTAAGACTGACATTTATTTCGTATATTAATTGCTGCAATGTCATCCGACTTCCGAGAAATGCGTGTATGTACGTGATTATCACAAAAAGTTGATGGTACGTATTATGATCGACAACGAGTCGGTTGTAGAGAAATGCATTCATTAATTCCCGAAAACGAAAGTAAAATTCAAATAGATGTAGGTGTGAAAAATATAGCATTTTGTTGACAGTATAGATGAGTTTTAGAAAATATTCGCGAGAAAATTTGTGCAACCCTATTGGTCAAATCGTGTGCGTCTTATAATATATTCTGCCAAAATCAAAATATGTAGTCATTTTTGGGAATAAAATTCAATTCATTGCTATTTATGGATTCTTTAAAATCAAAGTTTTACTTTTGGCAATCGTAAATATTAATAATATTGTATAACATGGTAGGTAAATAGCACCAATATAAAATTACTTTTATTTATTACTACCAGGAGTTAAGTAAATGTACATTTAATATACTTTCATGATAGTAAGAGAGGAGGTATGGAATATAAATCAGTTAAAGCTTTGCCATTTATTTTATTACTATCAGGAGTTAAGTATAGGTAAATTTAATATACTTTCATGACAGTAAGAGAGAAGGTATGGAAAATAAATCAGTTAAAGCTTTGTCATTTATTTTATTACTACCCCAGGAGTTAAGTATAGTTACATTTAATTTACTTTAATGATAGTAAGAGAGGAGGTATGGAAAATAAATCAGTTAAAGCTTTGTCATTTATTTTATTACTACCAGGAGTTAAGTATAGTTAATTTTAATTTACTTTCATGATAGTAAGAGAGGAGGTATGGAATATAAATCAGTTAAAGCTTTACCATTTATTTTATTACTACCAGGAGTTAAGTATACGTACATTTAATATATTCGCATGATAGTAAGAGAGGAGGTATAGAATATAAATCAGTTAAAGCTTTGCCATTTATTTTATTACTACCAAGAGTTAAGTATAGGTAAATTTAATATACTTTCATGACAGTAAGATAGGAGGTATGGAATATAAATCAGTTAAAGCTTTACCATTTATTTTATTACTACCAGGAGTTAAGTATACGTACATTTAATGTACTCGCATGATAGTTAGAGAGGAGGTATAGAATATAAATCAGTTAAAGCTTTGCCATTTATTTTATTACTACCAAGAGTTAAGTATAGGTAAATTTAATATACTTTCATGACAGTAAGATAGGAGGTATGGAATATAAATCAGTTAAAGCTTTTCCATTTATTATAATAAGCTTAGCTTAATACTCTTTATGGAGTCGTATTTTAATTGAACCACTATGAACGCAAATGATAAAATTTAATCTAAACTTTGCATAAAACTAAAAATTATTTAATCTCAATCATCAAAAAGTATTAAATTGATACAATGAAATTTGCACAATTTTCTTCTGTCTGGAATGAATCAATTTTTTTTCAACCCGCAACGTCATTTCCACATTGGGCTATGGCGTTTTGAACCATACATTTAATTTTTAAAGAAATAAGACAAGCAGTTCATATTTTCAAATCAATTATTTAACAAAGAGAATATTGAATAGTAATAATATTTGGTTGATTTTTTTCAAATATTTGTAACCCGACAGTATTTGTCTTTCGTTAAAAAAATAAACGAAGAAATTGTTCAAACATTCAGTAGGCCATTCAAAGTGTCACTCGGTCAATAACTTTACCGTTGATCATTGGAACTTCAGACTTGCCTGCCGTAAGTAATCAAAAATACTATTATTATAATATGTCCGCTTTGTGAGGCATGATTTAAATTTTATAATTGAAATAATTTATCACTCTATCTGTATCATTTGTTAAGTTATTCGTTGCGTCAATGTTTACAGTAATGTTGCTTAATCCGGTGCGTCTCCGGATAACACAAATGTTAGAAGGAGAGTGCATGCTTTCAACCATCGTAAGATCATCAAAAACTATGGGCAAAAGTATTTTAATACAATTAATATATTTTTTTAAATCTCTATTCATGGCATAAACATGGTGATATGTTATAAATATGTGGGAATGTGGAATAGGAACTGGTGAATCCGGGTCGATATCCTTTTCGTTTCTATGATGCTAGTTCCTCAAATCAAGCGTTTACCCGAGATACCGATAAAATAGACAAAACAACCACGTGATGAAAGATTTAAAATTATTAAAACTATTAGATAATACTATTTTCCGATATAACTTATATTTAAAAAATTGATAATAGTTTTATAGACAGCGCTGATTTACTTAGCTCAATTACCTTCGAAATTAAACTGTTTAATAAATAAAATGTTACATTCATACATCAATATACATAGAAAACATTCTTGTTCAGTTACGAATGATTGGCTTGATCCTTGGCTAAACCGAAACACAAGCTACACAATTATAAGATAATATTGAATATTTGTGGTGAAAAGATTTTAACAAAAAAAATATTTTTATAATACTTTATAAAAGTATATCCGAACTGACTGGAGCCAGAGGGACTATGGCATCACTGATTGGAGAATATTGTGAGGCTGGAGGTAGTGAGGTGGGAAGAAGATACACGGGGAAGAAGTTTGAAAAGTTCCTGGCTATTAAGATCTGATCACAAAACACGAATAAAGATATTTCAAGCAAAGTTTCCATTCTGAATGGTGGTCTTTCACCAAGGCGATACTGAGAGTATTTACCACTGAGGAATTGCAGCAAGAATACAATATTATCCACCGAACGACTTCCCCGCGTATGAAACCAAACCCACGCATGTTTCGGTCAACTCGGTACAAGAATGAATAACTAGCTGGAGCTCAATTAATATAATACAAGCATTATTATTTAATGTTATTGATAGCATAAAATTAAAAAAAAACAAGAGCATTTGAATAAAGTCATCGTATATCGATTAACAATCTCATTTGGTCGCTTGTACCTTAATGTTTTCATTTGAGCATGTGAATACAAGATTAGATATATATTAATAATCGTACGAATGTCGAATAAATATTTTAAATTTAAGTTCACAATTCCCAAGTCACACACTACGAAATATGGAATAAAATATCTTACCCATATTGCCTACACACTCTATAACTCTCTTCCAAATATGTAAAAAAACAGCCAGCATAATCCAAAAATTCAAACTAAGGCTACGAAAATACTAATGTATTTATTTATTTATTTATACGCCCATTGGGCTTTTACATACATAGTTCATAAAAAAATAATATTCTGAAGATTGCAAGTTCACAAAAGTAATAGTAAAAATACATATAACCATATCCATTTGACATATTATAACAGCAAGTAAATAGTACAAAAATAAGAATATTCCTACTCCTAAGTTATACAGACTTAAATTAGTTAATAAGAAATGTAAAAAGTTTATATGTAAATGCTAGGTAGTGGCAGCAGTAACATGATACAATACGACACATAGTGTATGAGGCCTTTGAGTTAGAAAGCTAACGAATACTAATAATAATAATACTACTAAATACGGGAGCAGTTGGGACTCTTGTGAGGTATTCACTATAAAAAAAAAAAAAAAATACGTAATTCTTGTCGTGTTGTATTTTGAATTGTTTCTTTCTCTCTCCTTTTCTATCCCCCGTATTTGTAATCGAGCATGATTTATTTTTACCAATGTATTAGTGGTTAAGTACCTTCTTCTAAATTCCTACCTTTGTTCTGTGCTTATGAGTATATCCCTGTCTGTTTCCTTTTTTGTTTCTTCTTGTTCGTTCTACCTAACCTCCCCTTTCTATTTGTGTACTGTTTTGTATGTGAACTATAATTATGATATTTTTGAACTGTTTCGTATGTGAAACTTATAATTTTGATATAAAAATAGCAACGTAAAATTGTACCTATTAACTCCCACCTATGTATTGTAAGTTCCTCCCGTCCTACAATGAGCTTTGTAACTCATCGGGATTACTCTAGAAAGAAATAAAAAATTAAAAAATCTCTTTCCTGTCCCTTCCTACTACTTCTTGACTCACAACATACCCCATTTCGCCTAGTTGCAATTTCTTAGAACATTCCCAGATTTATTTTCTATACATAAAGATTTAATAAAATATCTTTAAAGCGAAGCTTTACATGAAGTCACTATTTTAGATCAATCTTTACTAAGAGTACCTTTACATTATACAAACCAAAAATATGTTTTACATAAATTAAAACTTTTCCTATCGTTTCGCTTGATTAGAATGAAAATAAAATTATTAATTACTCTATAAAAATAGAATCTACTAAAAATATGTTTTTTCATTAGTAATGTATGAATATACAAAATAAACGGCTTATCAACAAAATTGTCTGTGACAGATTCCCTTAATTGACTTTTTTTTTCTTATTCTATTGCGTATTCGATAAATTAATAACAACCACTTTTGCGCTAAAATCGACCGTTTCTGGACTAAATTTACCAAGCAATTTATATGTACACTACCTACATCAGTGGTGATATAAGGCATACTAAGAATATTCACATTTTCGACATGTGTATTCCACTAAAGTGTTGAACGAATTAGGTATAATAGCAAAAATATCGAATTAACGTGAGATCGAGGTTTAAAAAAAGTCGTTTTTAAGTAAAATGTGGCGTTTGTGACACCAAACCATGTCGAAGACTTGCCGGTTGCCATAGAAAAGATAATTATTATCGACTGAAATATTAATATGAATTATGGCAACGAAGGGTGTGAGTTTGCTTAACCCATACCTTACTGCGCTAAAAATACCTTCGTCATGCCGTCATGTAACACAGCGTTACTCTATGAGTTTTGAAAATTATTTCGCTTTTAAAAAAAATATTGTTGTTAATATTTTTCATAGGCTTATATTAATTTATTGTAATAAAAATATTGATTGTGTGTATTAAACATGAAATATTTAAAAAATCAAATAATAAAATATTTTTGCGAACGGCTTGAGAGAAAGCCCACGTTCTGAGAGATTGCGAAAAAAATACTCAACAGAGGCTTACTTGGAGAATGCCGTTAGACAAGATAAATAAATGTAATGAAATTATGAACCATAAATACCATTGATTCTAATATTAGTCTATGATAAATACCGTAATTTTTACTATCAAGACCTGAGAAAGTGTCCGTGTTGTAAGAATTATTAGCAACAGTCCTTTACATGTTGATGCTGATAAATGACTTCATGCACACCTAAGCAGAAAAATAAAAGATATAGTGAGATATTTCTGAAAAGTGTAAGAACATTTTAATGATGTTGGAGTGGTTCTAGACGTTGAAGTTGATCGAAGACTTTATGACGAAATATTTCAAGTTAAGTGCTTAAGCCATGAGTCATCAATTAGATAATAATACGCAGATTGACGAAAAGGCAATTAAAGCTTGAGCAGAGATAGGTTAGATCATTAATAAACAGCAGGTGAGATGGAATCAGAGATTTCAGCAAATAGATTCCACGCTTCATTAATTGACAAATGGTGGAATTATACAATAAAAACATGCACATTAAAACTGTGTTTGTGGATTAAATTTAATGAAGATCTATGTATTGCATTAGAATAATTTAATAAATTACATATCCGTCTAATAGGATACGACAGATGAAACCTGGGAAGACAAATTGTGGAACCAGAAGACACAGCCACATACACAAGACAACCCTGGTGAACATTATAAAAGGGATCGGGTGACTTTTGAAAGAATGCGGTAAATGGGAGATAGCACAATGGGCATATATCCCAGTGCTCAGAGGAACGGGAAAATATGTAAATCGTCTCCGCTCTATAAATAAAAAAATATTACAAATATCTAAATTCGCAAAATTTTAATCTATAGTTTTTTAAGTGTTTGATAATTAAATCTGGTTTTGAAACCAAGGATTCGTCGCTTTTTACATTTTCGAAGACTACGTGCAATAATGTAAATTAAATTAAGATAACTCAATGTGTTCGTAAGTAAGATTTCTCAATTTATAAATCAAGCCGGTTGAACATAGATTCATTTGGGTTTCGCATTACAATGGCTCCTTTGATGCCGTAGTCCTTGGGAAATCCTCCACGAGTCACGATAAATCTTTATACATTCAAAACAAACCCAATATACAACAATTCCTTCAGAACAGACAAAGCACGGCTACGGGCTACGAGTCACTCAAAAATACATTTTTAATCCAGGGTTGCTACATTTTATTACTTGAAAAATTTAATTAAACGTGAGTTTATATGCGAAATTCTTTTATCGTATCTTAGATATTAGTTTGAGGTGCTCTTCACAGATGGCACTTATATCGGTAAGGTAGAGCTGTCGATAATACAGAGATACACAGATAAACTAACACCGTTATCAAAGATCAGGAGCTCAGAATGATTACTTTCGCCTGATAATTAAGGACGCTGACCTACTGACTGTCCAAGCTCAATTAATCACAAATAAAAGTTTGATCCCGGAGTTTTTATTGAATTTTTAACGATTAGACACCGGGAGTCACAACAGTATCGGAGTTTATTTACTAACGAAAGAACTCTGTAGAATTGCACAATTTTCGAAGTTACAAAAACTTCTCCGATAAACACTATTAGATTGCAATAGCCTTAAGATAGAACTAACCATATTGCGACTGACTAATCACAAAACAATGATTGTCTCTTTGAAAATATGGCGGTAATTTTATACTTTTACAAAGTTGTCATGTCATAAAAGGTGTGATAATATGTGGGTTTTTTTTATACGTAGATAAATTTACCAATAATAAACAAAGAAATTGCTTTGGAGGGAGGACGTCAAAAACAAACAACTACAAAGTAAAGTGTGAGATTTTCTGTCAGCCCTAAAATGTGAGTTAACATTTGCATACAAGCAATATAAATATCTTTCTGTTGGCTCGTTAGCGTGAAGGAAATACCATTGTTGTTTGTTGGCGAAGAACCGTGAAAATAGAGATTGTGTTTATTATGAGAATATATTGTCAGTATCACCCTGGCATTAAAAATATCATTAACCTGATGATTCAGCAAAAACTATAAAAGAAAACCCAGTAGAAAAATGTTACTATAATTTCTGTATTTTCTGCTACTATTTCAATAATCGTTTCAATCACATTCATACATAGGTATTCTTTTGTTACTCAGATAGTTTTATCGTGACTGGATCAAATATTCGATTCACTTGGTTGTTCCTGTGTCCTCCAAGGATGGTACCAAACACCAACTTCTTCTTCCGTCCGCTTGCGTGTCCTTCCTCAGCTCTAGACGTTAAAAGCATTCGACCTTGCACTACTTTGTTTTATCTTTGTTCTTTTCAAATGCATTTAGTCAACACAGATAGTAAAAAAGCTAATTTTTAAAGTTTTTTTCTACAATACATCTATTTTTATTAATAAATAATTAACATTTTTTTAAATTTAACTGAAGATTGAATCTTCCTCCTCAGGGACTGACTTTAAAGTACTGTGAACTTTTAAAATAAAATAGGTTTTAAATCTAAAAACTAAAAAATGTTTGACTGATCATTGAACGTTCCTCCCCAGGGACTCCACAACTGCGCCAAATCCCGATCGGAAAGGACCGACATTTATTTCGTATATTCAACTGCTGTAATGTCGTCAGATTTCAGAGAAATGCGTATTAGTCCGCGTATGTGCACGTGATTGCCATCAATATATATGTTGATATAATGCATAGTTTTCGACAGCAAGTCTATCTGAAGAGTCTCAGCTCGATCGGATGTTGGGAAATGAGTTAATTTCCACTTCCAAGATTTACATTCAAATGAAATCGAAATAGATGTAAAAGAGTTTCAAATCGTAAAATTCGAGTGAAACCGAATTCCTTGCGCAGGAATAATGTTGAATAAAATATTTCTTGACGGAGTTCAATATGAGATATAAGATGCCGCCTGTTTTAATTTACCAAAAAAAACATCGCCAAAAAGTGTTGTACAAGCTGCATTAGTAAAAGCTTCTATAATATTTCTAGGCGATCAAATTTTCAATATAAAAACACACGATTTTGTGAGATTTTGTAATACATAATCAGTGTTTTTACTTTTAAATATTACAAAACACCAAGAGTCGGATTTTGACGTCACCGCATTTAACTCTTACTAACATGCATGTACTCGTAAACCCACCTCATGTTACGGCATTGCTTTTATTGGTAAAATTGCATCGTTATGCTGCATTCTCGACAGATTACAGAATCCACATCCGAGTTTGAGAGTTGTTGTTGACCAGCCCCGGACAAAAGAGTTGACACAATTGTTTTTACGACGGCAGATAGAATGGAAAAGCTCACACTAAACTCAAATCAACAATAAAAGTCTTGAAACGTTGGCCCCGGAACTGCGGAAAAGAAAACAATAATAACATGTATAATATCCGGAATAATATGTTTGTTATAGAATGTGTGAGAAATCTATATCCTGGTATAAATATAATAGTAATGTGACATTGTTATAAGTATTTCTAAGGACAAAATACATAACCCCATGAATGTTTTCAAATCTTAAATATTGCTGGTTTAAGCTAGATTATTAAGCGGCCATTGGTATCTTAAAAATATTACGACTTGACTTGATTCGGGCCATGTCAAGAGTCAAAATAACAGAAGAGTAAGTAAGATGCGATTTGTGAGTAAGAATGAAGCAAGGAATGGAGTCGTGTAAAGGTCTATTCTTTCTTCCTACCCCTGCTAGTCAATTTTATTTAATGTTGAGCATCCCCTGATATGTGGCACAAGCATATATTTGAAACACAATTTTACAGGAAAGCAAAAATGAAGTTTTGAAATCGATTTGCCAAAAATGATAGAATAATTGGATAATTTTTACAGCGCCGTTTTCATGTAAAAAGTCATCTCAAGGAACTGCTAACGACAAGATAAAATTATAATCGATTTCATATCAATAAATAACGCACACTTGACTTCCCAACAAAACCCTCTAGATTGTTTTTGAGAAAGCGTATTTTTTTAAATCAAATACGAAATCAGACATTTAATTAAATGTCTAGTAGAAATGGGACATGGTAAAAACACATTGCCTCTTGATCTAAAAAATGAATTAAAAATATATGCAGGTTTGATAGTTGCATTTAACTGACTAAATAAGGGTGTTGACGCAACCATCTTCCTTTAACATTGTCCTTGCAATTTTTCCCATCCTATTCTACCTACAAGTACCTGTCATTATCTGACTATACCCACGTTTGTGTGACATTTACAACAATAAACGTAACTGTCAAACCAGTTTATTGATGAAGCATGTTTGATTAACATCTCTTTGTGATCAGTGCTTTTTATTGATATCAACTCGTGGTAGAAGACTGTGCAGTGAACATATTCGGTTCCCTCAGTGTGTTTCGTATTCAACCTGGATTTTATGGAAGTTTGTGTGTGAAACCAACCATCAACATCTTTGAAGAACATCAAAGGGGTAAGTCGGATTCCTACCTTACTCCAAGTTCACAATTAATTTTTACAGTCCACTCTTAATTCGCCTATTGCGATTACAAAGGGTGAATTAATAAATTTTCCAGTTAAAAATGTAAAACTTTCCTGAGAAAACACAATCTTTTGCAATTTTTAGAGTCATTTTGTCACGTCAACTTTGTGGATGTGTGACAACTGTGTTTGTTAGATTGTTTATAATATAATTTTGCCAATTTCGACAAAAAAAACTGCATCTATTATGTACTCGTTGATGCTAATCTAGTTCTTCCAACATTTTCCTCTTGCCTTTCGACCAGTGAAAAATTGCAATGCAGTGAGATCTTTAGAATAATCTTTATCAGATACACAAAGTAGTCATATAAGTCCCTGTATATAGTTGAACTGTTACGAAAAGTCTTACTGGTACCTACTCTCCAACTATCAATACAAAATTGGAAACCTCTCGACCAAAAGTTATATCCAACCAAGACCGTTTTCTTTTTAGCTAATTCTTTGTCGATGCTGTGACATTTTTACAATTTATTTTGACGAGTAAAGCGCAGAAAATCGTGCCTCCGCGATCGACAGGTCCATTATAACCGACATTGAAATCTGTAGACAACTTGACTTATGATTTATGAAAGCGCATTTACTGCATATGGGAACTATTTAAAAAAAACCCGTACATAACCATTTTAAACAGAATTATGAACAGTAACATAGGTAGGCACACAATATTTTCTCTTATTAAAAGAGCAACTATTTATGGATAGGTCAAGACATTAAGTATGTAAGTGCAGACCAGTGACTAATAACGGATTGTCTGAACTCTCGTCAAATCAGCACCAATTTTGAAAATGGAAATTATTTTCTGTTATCAATTTTCTGTCAAAATATTATATTATAGGTACGTTCACGGAGAAAAATGAGTGCATGCTAATTAATTTACTAAGAATATCTTTAAATTATTGGTAATTCGGTTGTAAACGGGTTTGCAGGCCTTAAACTAACAGATTTCTTGATATTTCTACAATGATCTATCTCTAATGTACTAATTATAAATATAATTATAACACATAAATTTGTTTTTGACCACGATAGTTTTATTTTCACTCTACCGGTTTCGGAAGATCCCTTCCTTCGTCAGGAGAATATTTAAAATATTTCAGTTTTAAATATTCTCCTGACGAAGGAAGGGATCTTCCGAAACCGGTAGAGTGAAAATAAAACTATCGTGGTCAAAAACAAATTTATGTGTTTTAATTATAAATTATGATGAGCCACAAAGTGAATGCTTTTTACAATTACGTAATTATAAATAGACTATTATATTATTATCAACATATTATAAACTTATGGCTAACAGATTGTATCCACCGGTTTGTCGCTAACTAATATAAAGCTATATTTACAATGCATTTGACCAAATAACTTGATGCTGCGTTAGAATGTACATATATTATTATTTATTTATATCTGTATAGGCAGATAATATTCACGACCATACGTACCTGGGAGATCACCACTGAGATTACCACGATTAATTGTTTATAAGAGAAATTTAAATGCAGTTCGCACGCAGAGGACATAATTGGGAAAAAATCAACCAATTATAAATGCCATTATTGATTATGTTATTTATTTGAACTACTCATTAACTTAATATCCAAAATTAGATAATTTTTTTTTTATTTCATTACAAAATGACAGTCAATCACTTTCTAAAGCGGGAACTATATTGTTCACTATATAATTATAAATCAATGGTTTTTCATTCCATGTTATTCAATATTATATGCAAACGGGCATATTACATATAAAATCCATCATGTATAGCGAGATTAAAACGCTGCAGAGATAGAGCATGCAAAACGACGTCAGCTGTCGTGAAAATACTTCAGTCTCGGCCTTCGACTTAACTCTCCGATTAAATATTACGTAGAATTTCTTCCAATCGAATAATTCCCATGTCAGTCAGAACGGTTTCACCGTGTCCACTATCCAGAGTGTCCAATGCGTGATACAACTATTAAATCACCTCGGCGTTATCTCGATCGGAGATTTTATGGAACAGATGAGATTTTTGAAGAGATTATCTAAAACAGATGGTGTAGCGTACTGGACTACGCATTTAACTAGAGTCGGGAGATTGTGGATCGTAATCCAATACAACACTCGCAATTTCATAGGCAAATCGCTGCCCAGCTGCTCACGGTGAGAATCCTTATCCTAATGTTTTTTTTTTAATGTAAATACAGCACAAGAATCTCGAATGTTCCCAGCTAAAGTCATCATTGCGATTCAGAATGGTGATCTTTCACCAAGGCTACTGATGTCATGAATATTGTTTCAGAGTTTTAAAATGTTAAGATTATCTCTGTAACAAAAGCCGTCGAACGGATGAACACAGTGAAAAATCGACCACATAACGGAAATTCCCTGGCTGCATATCAATTACATAAATACTCAAGAATACAAATATTCCACGTTTAAGCCTTGGGTTTTCCAACACTCACTAAATATACGAGACAAGAATTTTAATATAATACCTTTTTTTCCACAAATTTTGATTCATTTCTTCGCAATACGTGTAAAAGCTTGCAGAATTCTCAGGGCTGTTACGACAGAAACGGAAAGCTTAATTGCTAACTAGCCCTTCACATAATGCAGAATTCTCAGGGCCGTTACGGCAGAAACTGAAAGCTTATTTGCTAACTAGCCCTTCACATAATGCAGAATTCTCAGGGCCGTTACGGCAGAAACTGAAAGCTTATTTGCTAACTAGCCCTTCACATAAAGCAGAATTCTCAGGGCGGTTACGGCAGAAACTGAAAGCTTATTTGCTAACTAGCCCTTCACATAATGCAGAATTCACAGGGCCGTTACGGCAGAAACTGAAAGCTTATTTGCTAACTAGCCATTCAAATATTATGCTATATTAATATTACTTCTGAAATAAGCCATTTTTCAACTATACTAAAATAAATTTAAAAGATAATTCTTTCATTTAAAAAAAACACATATAACCTAAAATACATAAATGTATAATCACATATATCTTTAGCAAATTGTACAGAAAAAGAAAATACATTATTAAACATTTACAGAAAAAAACCTTTTTATTGTTTAGACTACCTCACTGTTCGGAGGTGGTATAAAATAAATTGAATTTGAATATCCGGTAATATAAGAAAGAAAAATTAAGAAATTATAATAAGTTACTATATTAATTCATATTATACGCCTATACAAACATGTGATAAACATGATAATTTAGTAGAACAGCAATCATGAAGTAAAATTTACTATTAAAAATACACAGATCCCATGCAGTTAAAAAGTATTATGCTAACTTTAATTATTAGTGTTATTGAGTTAAGTTATTACAACCTTCTTACAGTAACTATATTATCTACAATTTCTGCGAAAGTATTGCCAATTGCAATATTGTATTGTTAAATAACGTTTCAAAGACTGTTGACTTTTTATAGTACTTTAAAAGATTTAAGAGGCATGCCACATTAAATGCCATGCATTACGCGTTATAATTTTTATTTTAAGAAAGACAAACATTCCCGGGTTGTGAATAACCTGAATATATTTGAAAATCTCCTACTACCACCACAGTAAGCGGAAAATGTTGCTTGTGTTTTGATGGAATACTTAGCCAGCTGAGGAAATGAATACATCACGCCTGAGTGGGACCCAAACGCGATGCCAACTGTGTTCGAGGAACGAACAAGGGTTGGGATAGCCGTACTTGAAAGGGCTATTCCACACAGATAAAGCATGGATGAAGTCTATGGCTTATAACGGGCGAATGCGAAAACACAATTCGTAAGGTTAATTCACAATCAACTTACCGGGTGGCGGAATGAAATCTGCATCTCGAGAATCATCTGTCAGCACTGGAACGGTGATCGTTGTATGGTAGCACTCGTTATTTTGAATTGGATTGCGATAAAATACGTATTAAGGGATTATTCCGATAAATAACCGACGATAGTATACACATTGGTTTTGACTCCGTGGTTATAGCTGACGTGTGTGAATTTAAACTACACAGTTCAAATTCTGACCATACTATTGGTTAGCACACGGCCTGTCAAAAGCAAACGGCATGACGGAACAAACTGAGCCACTGAATTTTTAAAGAATGTATCTCTAATCTTACCATAGTTTATGTTACATGTGTATTGTAAATGGACAATATACATAAGTCCGTAATACAAAAAAAAGTTTAAAAAAAATCTTAAGTTTATGTGTTTTCGCGAAGTCGATTTGTAATCAGAAGAAGAAAAAAACAGACTATTATTTTTTATTAGATGTAGTATAATAATAATAAAATAAGAAATTCTCATAAGAGATAAATAATCACGGCATTATTTTAAATATTAAATGCAACATAATTTACAAAACTGCACGCGGCAAGAGAAAGGTGTAACTATTTTCATGGCTAATCATTTAAATTTTTAATAATATATACGGTTCATGTTTTGCTTCACGAATTATTACAAATAAACTATAAAGTCCTGCTGTGGCTGTGACATTAAAAAGATAATGATTCGAGTTTATGACCGGTAGCAAAATACCACTTAGGCATTAGCTAACCCGAAACAAACGTTGGGGTTGATTTTTATCTATAGGAAATATATAATATTGCATTTTGAAGGTACCTATACATTTACCTATTTTTTTACAATTGCATTAACAAATTAATCTCCATTTACTGCGGATTTTATTTGATCATCCCAAATAACAAAAAAAATCTCCAATTATATATGTACCTAGCACATTAATAATACAGTACTTACACTTAGTTGTAGAGCCAAAAATATCTTAATTTTCACCCTAGTAATGGTTTGTATGTGTTCACCAGACGTTAATAGCCAGATTCTCCCAAAACCTCTTAATAATCTCATTTTCTCCCATTTCTTAACATCACGATTTTTTATTTATGCCATTTCTATGCTTTAATTTTTTTAGAGTAGCCTCCTTGGTCGAGGGGTAACGCTCTCGACTAGCAATACAAAGGTCGCGGGTTCAAAGCCCGGCGGGCGCATGTAAATTTTATGTTATTTCACAATTTGTTATTTCACAATTATGTTATATATTTCACACATATGTTATTTCACAATTTATTCATTTGAAATAGGATATAGTCTACTAGCTACTACTGAAAATACTCTCAGTATCGCCCTGGTGTAAGACCACCATTCAGTATTGAAACGTTGCTTTAAATGGCTTTAGCCTTCCCACTACCTTACAACTTTCCCCAATTGGAGATGCCATAGTCGCACTGGCTCTAGACAGTTGGAAGCAGTTCACAAAAAAAATGCGGTGGTTGCTGTGTTCACATAAAGAAATATAATAAATATTAAAAATATAATTTTGTGGTCTTTTTAGGGTTTAATTCAAACCAGATCATGACACACGACAGTGGGTATGCAATATGCATTCAGTATCATTAGAAACCAGTAAACGTGTCATTATTCCCAATGAAAGATATGAAATGTTCTACGTTATGAATAAACCTTTTGGCAATAGACACAACTGGTAGCTTGCTATAACTGGCAGCTAGAAAGATATGAAATGTTCTACGTTATGAATAAACCTTTTGACAATAGACACAACTGGTAGCTTGCTATAACTGGCAGCTAGAACGATATGAAATGTTCTACGTTATGAATAAACCTTTTGGCAATAGACACAACTGGTAGCTTGCTATAACTGGCAGCTAGAAAGATATGAAATGTTCTACGTTATGAATAAACCTTTTGACAATAGACACAACTGGTAGCTTGCTATAACTGGCAGCTAGAACGATATGAAATGTTCTACGTTATGAATAAACCTTTTGGCAATAGACACAACTGGTAGCTTACTATAACTGGCAGCTTGCTTAGGATCTTATACCTTTGCGGCCGTAGGTGAAAAGACAAACACTCAACCACCAAATAAGTCCATGGTAGGCGGCCATATTTAATATGTTGTAAGATATACAAGAGTTGCTTTATATAAATCGTGGAATGTTAAAAGTACGTAGATTGATATAAATTCTTGGTTTATAACTAGTATATTTTTCCACACGGCGACTTGAATACGACAAATCGAGACAAGTTTAGTGAACGGATAGAAATCTGACGTGAGTCGATACAGTGCTAGATTTCACACTAATCAATCTAATTGGTTTCTTGCAGGGCTGGACCGAATGTACACACATCCTATGCATCAATTCATAATAGTTACTACACAATTTAAAGCATTTTTTTTTTTATGAATTCAATAGTAAGACTGATAGGTAAAAACTACTTTATAAGTCTGATTAAGGACCTAGCATGGATACCTAACTATACTTTTTTTCATTTTTATATTCATTTTTTCCATGCAATGGTGAATCATTTAAATTTTCTGAAATTCAAGTCACTGTTCTTTATACAAACGGCGTCATAGCGCCTCACGTTTTTTACCTCATATGGGTGTTTTAAATGTTACCTGGCTATTATACACTTATAGGCCTTGTTGTTACCTAAAAACGCTACTAAAATTACATGTTTTGGAGCATCATATTCTTCAGCTTCAGCATCACCAGCAGCCAACCGCGGCTACATACTACATACGTACCTGTTTGTGTTTTGTTGGAAAACCATATTCAGAAAGAAATGACCGTCTGTCAACTTGAAACAGAGGCGGCCTTCAGTAACATCGATATATGATGTCCTGCATTTTGACACTCCCAGTCTACAGACTCGTGTAGTATTATTGCAGGTTGACGCCAATATATTCCCATGCTCTTGGTGGGTTGTACTAGGTAATTCTTTATTCAATAACCATTTTTAGCGACGTTCAAATGATATTATTCAGGTGAAATTCGAATTCGTAACGGTAGCCTTAGGTGTATTGCCTAGTCCGCTACCAAGCCCGGATTTGATCTGCCGTCGTCGCCACGGTTACTGTTCAGTCAGACTGGCCACATTAATAACGTACGTGCCAATTGCTAATATGTGCCAGAGATGCGAGATGCTGTATACTGTATCTATTCCAGTGAGTGGTGCCACCGGCCTTTTCCTCGATTAACTTTATCAATCAGGTCTAAATACTTTAAAAACGAAGGCGCCGTGTTTGCTTACTGATCAGATTTATGTTTCTTGTTTATACACTATTAATAAAATGAGATAAGAGATATAACAATAAGAGGGTAATTTATTACTTATTATCGTCAATTAGGCAATTTTTTATCTTACATATTATTTAAAAATCATCAGTACATTTACACAAATCCATTAGTAAAAAGTTATAAAGAGTCTGAAGATGGTTGAATCTAAAGATAAAGTCAACAATTGTGAAAATCCACTTAATACAAAACAAAACAAAAATATTGTAAGTACCTAGCGCGTCAAATTTTGTGAAAATCCAGCAATATATAAATAAATAGGAAGAAAAGATATTGTAACAATTATGGAAAATTTCTTAAGGCAGTGCTTTAATTGGCGTTCTAGTGTAGAAAATCATGGGATAATCTAAATTCTTGACAGAAAATTTTTTTTTTGTTAAAATGTTATATTACACCCTTGTCTGAATTCCTGACACAATCAGTCCAAAATTTGAAAATGACACTTAAATTCAAAACAAATTGTTCAGAACCAATGATAAAAATTGCAGACAGACAACCATAATTAGAATGATTGATAGTTTGAAATTACATTAAAGTACAATAGAAGTCGAGACCATAATTGAAAGACCACCAGATAGATTTGAAACCTACCTTCCTGGTTTTGGCAATTTTTAGTGACCAAATCTAAATAATCAAGCTCTTCAAATATATTTTATGACTTATGTAAGAGAAAAATAGATTAAAACGGAATTTTTGGCGGCAGGGATCATACGAAATAAGTGACATTTTGATCATAAAATCCTTCTTGCTAGTTTGGTATTTGTGACACTAATAAACATCCCACCGAATCAAACGATATCAATTCCAAAATGGCAACGGAGAATGAAACAAAAAACCTACAGTGAAAAAATATACTTAGGTACATTTAGTATCTCTCCCCGCACCACATTAAGTGGCCATTAAAATAACGTCCCAGATAAAAGCTGAACGAGCATGAGACTCGCCGACCTGATAACCGAAATTATGTACAGCCTTCGAGGGCATTCCACAATTAAACATTTACCAACGTGCTGCGCTTTGACAGTATCAAAAATAATATCTTCGAAACGAAAAAAAGCTCCCATAAATTAGATAAATAGTTTTAAAAGACCAAATCTGATAGATTTTGAGAAAAATACTGGAATTTATGGCCTTTATGACGTAGGATATTAAAAAAAAAACCTGTTTTATTGATTGATTTTTAAAATGCTAAATCCTCCCACACATCAAAACAGTTTTGGCGTTTTGCTATTTAAATCAACTAACATATTTACCCACTTTTAAAACTATACCTAAACTGAACTTTCTTAAGTTAGAACATATTTATGATTTACTTTTAATCACACTATATAAGTTTTGACCGTTTTGAGAAAGAAGGTCAAACGTTTTTTAGTCGAAATATTGTTACGAAATCAAGTTAGGTACTTTCTTGATAGATTACGAAAAAGGCTACAAAATAAAAGCAAGGGTTTTAACGGATGAACTTTTATTGGAGAAAACAACCCTCCACCCCTCTCTTCCTCATTAAGCCATCGTTTCAGACACCGTTGCAGTGTTCATCATCATAATGCCTCGAAAAAAAAACATTATTTCTTTTTTCTTTCCTTTATTCGTAAAATATATTTGTATACAGTTTTTTACATGCTTTTCGACTACCATACTAGACACATATCCGTATTATGGTTATAATTTTAACAATGAGAATCTCATATCCAAAAGTTACTGGATCGTAATTGTAATTCCATTGGGATATAAAGATTAACAAAAACAATTATTTCATTGGTAAGCACATAATAATACACCTACGTAACAATTAAATTAATTTAGTTTTCTGATATTCCTGTGAGAATGATTATCCGCTTTCATGAACTAGAATAGATATTAGGTAAACGCTATCACAAATCGAGCATCTGTTTCACAAAGTTGACATTCCCTATTTCAAAGCAACCTTCTTGTGAAATTCACATTCACTAAATTTACATGTTTTCCTATTCTCTCATCTGAAACTGCTCCAATGCCCTTTGATTCTAAGAATATACGTGAATTTCGAAAAGCAAATCATCAAAGCTTTTGCATACCTAGGAAAACGATATTTAAATGCAATATCTGCCAATACTGAAGCGCTTACCCCTCGAGATTAATTCATTCCTTAACCTCGATAATAATTAATGTACGGGACAGGTCAAATATTGAGTTGGCATTTAGCGGCAGATAGTTACTTCGTGATCAGAAGATTAAGTCGGCATCTAAGCCTCGAAGATGGATTGCGGGTACGTTCTAGGCAACGCGGGAGAGAAAGTAAATAGGTACTGGAGGCAAACTTGCATTCAGAAGACAGAAGTGCAATATATCAAACTGTTGAGCAAGAAAACTCAATAGCGGCTCGTGGAATGAGAGGTAACGTAATTCTCAGACAATGGAGGCAGGTCTGGACTGATAAATTATACTTCTCGCTATAGCTACTTCACATATTGTTGTAGTGTTAAGGAACGTGATATGCTGGTTCCGAAGGGATGGGTTGTTAAATCCGCTGTTAAGGTTACTGACAGTTCAATAAATCAGATAAATGCGAACCAGTCTAAATGTGGTTACGGCTCTTAACAATGGAATGCTTTCTTTGTAGGTAGGTGCTACGGTATTATTTACCTTCTACTCGTAGGTCAAAGTAAGAAAGACTCACGTGTCTAATCTACCATGACCGGCTCAACTTTAATGGTTTCATTTACGTGCATTAACTGTTTTAATATACTAATCACTATTTCTAAAGATGTTGGTAGATGTCTGATAATTATTATATAACGAATTTGGATCTTACCAGTAATCAATTTCAACAATAATCTGGATGAACGTAAAAGAGTAACCTAAAGACATTGTTTATGCATTTGACTTTAGAATCGCAATCATAGAGCAATAATAATAAGTACCTACATATGAATGTTTAGTATTTTATTTCATACATGGGCATTGCTAGTATGGTGAACTCAATAAATGGTGATAAAATGACAAACATAAAAGGTGCATTTCATCATACCATTTTTCATGATACCAATGAATGATTTTTGATGAAGGAAAATAATTTCCCTCAGGGCCTCTATAATCCATTAGGATGCTGTGTAGAGGTGTCTTTTTTAAGGAAAGGAAGAAGAGGAAGTTCTGGAAAGGTAAAAGGTTGGGTAGGAATCTAGGTATCAGTGTGTCCAGGAGTGACGGCCATATGAAAATATCCCTCCCACTGCGGCGCAAGGCGATCGATCGAGAGACCAGTTGGAGAAGTCGAAGGGTTTCCCCAAACCAGCTTCTCTAAATCTGGCACGCCACGCAGCTGTTGGACATGTGGATCCTAAACACACCTCACCCGATGAACCCGGGGACCCCTGCTAAATCACCAAACGTAGCGAACCAATTCGAGTGACCTATGGCAGAGGTGTTGGTTATCCAATAAATGGTTAAAACCCGCCTCCCGAATAGATATGTTTTGGGTTTGACATTAGTTTTTGTTGGACTAACAACTTAGTCGGCCTTGACATAGGAGAACCTGCGAAGATGAATTCTTGCTTAAATTAGAGAATTTCTGATTCTGCAGAACACAGAAGAAACACATAAAGAAAACATAAAAGAATGGTTGGAATGCACTATTGTTCGAAATCACAATTTCGCAATTGTAGATGCAAAGGTTTGTTGAAAACTGTTTACGTAAGGAAACAAACAAACCTACTAGGTAACTACCAACCAATTACTTGATGCGTTAATGTTAACTCTAATAAATATGTGTAAAAATCTACTTAATTTCTTCGACGGCCTAAAAATGAGATAATATTTAAGTAAAAAATGAACTTGTAAAAACATTTTTTTAAACTACAATACATTTTCAGTATACATACAGTATCACACAGTTATTAAAAAATAAATAAAAATGGTATGACTCAGCTTGAACCTTCTTCCTCCCCAAGGACTGGAGTCAATTGCGTTGACAATTGAGCCAAATACAATCGATTTGGTGGGACCGACATTTATTTCAAATATTAACTACTGTAACTTCATCTAATTTCAGAAAAATGCATGCGATTGTCACAAAAGTTGATATTATGCATTGTTATCGACAACGAGTTATAGACAACGTCTGCCGAATTTCAGCTCGAGTAGGTGTCGGGAAGTGGGTTAATTTCCACTACCAAGATTTGCATTAATTCATTCATTCCATAAACCAAAAGTGAAATCCAAAAAGATGTATTTTAAATCTGTACTAATATTTTCGCCACAAATTACGAGTATTATATCAAAATCCTTTTTTTATTGAGCTAATCACGTATTTATTAATCAAAGTGCAATGTTTGTCTGTCGTTTTATATAGTTAGTGTAGGAAAAACAAAGCCTAAGAACTAAACGAACTAAGAAATGTCACTAAACTGCGCTATGTAAATGCTATGCTATTATTATTATTAAGGTGAACATTGGTATCACAGGACATGTAAGTTTTTTATTATTTATTTATCCAACTAACAGATCGCTAGTGCTGTTAAAGTTACAGCGATAGATTTGGTCGAAATGAAAAAAGCATACAAATAGATAACTTGGAAGCATTAGAATCTACGAAATTCCTAAATAAACACTGGGGAACAATCAATAATACTAAACTAGTAAGCTGTGTTTGTTGATAGATTAACATTAATTTCTCCTGACGAATCAGTAGACAGTTCACTATCTTAGTCAGGTTTCCTAGACAGTTTATATAAATAAACAAATACGTATTACATTAATTTCTTCTGACGAATCAGTAGACAGTTCACTAACTTAGTCAAGTTAGCTAGACAGTTTATATAGATAAACATAATTAAACAAATATGTATTGCATTAATTTCTCCTGACGAATCAGTAGAGAGTTCACTAACTTAGTCAGATTAGCTAGACAATTTATAAAAATAAAAATAATTAAAAAAATATCTATGTATTATCTTATTGCGCAAGGTACTCGTGAAAATCACATCGTCACTGCGTATACCCAACTACGAGTACGTAGGCTTATTACAAAGGATTTCGTGAATGACTCTAGAAAACCATTGACCAGCAAGACTTACAAGGAGCTTTGGAACAATCATAATTTTCCCACGTACAACGGTCTAAATACGTAATTCAAGGAAATTGATTTATGATAAATGGTCACGTCAGCTGCCCGAACGTTCGTCAAACGGCCGATACCAGCAAATCTACGTTCGCTTGCAGAATACAAATTACTTTACTTTCAAAGCAAGGGAGATATCTTTATGGAGAGCTTTCTAAAATGACACATGGCCATTTCTAAGTAAAGCCATTTATCTCGCGCGTCGACAAAACGTGCTGGCATTCTTCTAAAGCTTGGATTATGTAACTAGGATGCAGCCAAACCATGAATACAACTCTTAAACAAACAGTAAGTACTTATCCAAGTAGAAAAAAATTAAGTACAGGTTTAAAATCTATACCTGGCTAAAATATTTTTTTTTACACATGGGTTTTGATTCTCCCAGTCGATAGTAGGTACCATGCTCGTCGATTGAATAGTCTTGCAATCGGACACTGCAAGAAGGAGGAGGTGGAATGGTTATGTTCTCAGTATCCCCCTGATGAAAGTCTACCATTAAGAATCTAAACCTTGCTTGAAATGACTTTAGACATCTTTTTGGTGACCAGATTTGAATAGCCAGGTACTTCTAAACCTTCATATTTTCTATCTTCTTCCTACCTACCTACCCCGATTCCCCAATTTGGGTCGCCATTTTGACTCCGGACAGTTGGGATCAGTTGATTACCGGTGGGATATTCATATAAAAAAAACGCCAAGAAGAATACTCAAATATCTTGGTCACAATACGAAGAGCGACAAATACAAGGTTACCGAACCGATGATCCAGGGGAAGATTGATGAAGACATCGTAACTCATGGTTTTGAAACCTACGAGTATGCCACTGAACCCCGTGCAGTTCCGCTTGATCGTTGTTTCAAGCTGCTGAGTGAAAATTGACCAGAGGGCCTACACTGTATCTTTCGAAACTTTCCTGCCGCCGGTTTAGCCACGTTACAAACCCGTATTAACCTTTCCCTTACGGTGTTCAAAATTTCCTTGTCCTCCGGTGCTATACATTCGGTAAATATCTATATATTGTAATTACTTAATGCAATACATAAATGTAATGTAGAGGAATACCTAAAATTTTAACTCTGCGTTTAGTATATTTACAGAGATATTTTATTAATTAGAGACGATGTTCACTTAGTTGACAGAACTGACAAGGAAAGGTAAACTATGAACTTGCTGGTTTGTTAACCCGAAATATACAGAGTAGGCCCCCAGGGGTGACAGCCACCTTGGATATAAGATGGGACCATAAAAATGAGGTGTTTTTAAAGCTAGTGTTCTTATATCAACCTATTTAACACAGCGAAAGCTATCTTCGTAGTATTTTAACGCTTGAGTTATTAACGGAGGCTGGCGATCACACGAGAAAAGCATCCGCCAGAACAAAATTAATCTGCTTTTTATAAAATTTATCTGATGTCTTCAAAGTAAAGACTTTCGTAGAGGATACAAGTTTCGATTGTAAGCAAAAACATTGTAGGTACCTTCATGTTGGTGCAAATTTTTTGAAAAAAAACTCCTTTAAATCTTGCGAAATGAATGCACAATACATAATATGTATCTCTCGTACCTACCACTCCATAATATTACATTTTTCTTAGACCGTCACTTTCGTATCGCCGAGTTTAAAAGAAAAGGATTGAACAGGCTGCATGTATAAACGACTCTATTATCCATATAAAGATAAACACCGCTAGTGAGGTAAACGTCCAATGATGAACATAATATAATGATGAAGTAATGACAAAAATTAAGGCAGACATACAACCAGAGATCGTGGATTATAATTTCATCAATCCTACAAACTTGTTATTTTCTTATAATGTAAAATTGAATATAAAATAATATGTGTGCCTAGTACTGAGCTGCGGTGTCGAAATGAGCTTTCTCAAAAGTTCTTGTGTCAGTTTTTCAGGCCAATATCTACAAGTTACAAGTATTATTACTTAGATATTTGTGTAGGCTACACAGTAGGTACACATTTAATCAGAAAATAGTGTTTCAACTTTCAACACGCAAAAGCGTTATTTGTTATATATTATTCTTGTTCTTGCTTTGTGTTGGATAATATTAACGTACGATGAAGTTAATATATTTTAATGGTTTAAATTTGTATTACCTTTCAGACCGTGATCTAGCTTTATCTAGCTTCGTGTCCGGTTTTACTCCTTATAAGGTCATTTTCTCACCTGGAATAAGAGATAAAACGCAAATTAGCATATATTGCAGTTCATTTGTAAAGTGATTAGAACATAAGTTATTCAGGCGCCTTAATGTTTACTAGTAGACTTTTAATTGTTTGTACTACAGAAGTGTTCAAGCAATTTTTATCAATGTTCCGTTTCTGACCCAATAATTATACACAAGGTAATAAAATAACATTTACACATAATTTTGCATGTACGGTCATACTTGATATGTACAGGGTTTTCCAATAAGAGGTGTTGTTTTGATATCCACTCGTAAAAGATCAATGGTTTCGTTGCTTGTGTGGCACGCAGCATCGTCTTGTTGAAAGTAAACGTTGTCCAGATCAATACCATCCAATTCATGAAAAATCATTAATCATCTCTCGATAGCGCAATCCATTCACCGTAACTGTTGCTCCAGCCTCATTTTCGAAAAAGTAAGGTCTAATGACTCCGCCGGACCATAAACCGCACCAAACAGTCACACGTTGAGGATAGAAAGGCTTTTCAACAATAACTCTTGGGTTTTCCAGCCCCAGATGCGACAATTTTGCTTGTTGACGAAGCCACCGAGGTGGAAATGGGCCTCATCACTCAAGATGATTTGCATTTGATTCACTCAAGTGAATTTTAATAATTTCAATGCGTTGTTGAAGCGTGTGTCGTTCCATTTTTATTAATGACGTAGTTTTTACTTGTCAAATGTCAAAAAATGACAGCTTCAAAAGTAACACTACCGAAATAGCGGGCTATTCAAAATAACACCTCTTATTGGAAAACCCTGTATATTATACTTTGATTTACTTTACCATTTCAAGTACTATTATTTGAATTCGATATGAATTACGGCGTTGGTATTTTGCCATTACTTATTAAATTTTTTTCTATAGATACAATAGACATCATTTTTCTTTTTTTAAACATTTGTTTTATTACACATATCAGTATAATATATACATATATATATATATATATATATATATATATATATATATATATATATATATATATATATTTATTTTCTATTTACCTGACGAGTAAATTATTTTACTGTTTTCAGTCTCACTGATTTTGCAAAAAACGTGAATAATAAATGCATTATGAATGTACAATATACATACTTACTTTATACTTGAAAATTTCTTTATTTACAATAATATTTTATTTGGATTTTATGTTAATCTTAGTATTAGCATTTGATTTTTATCTCTTTTATATTTAGTTATGCTATTACCCATGTATTATGTTGCACTTACATACATAAACTGTCAATTTACTCTGTAAAAGCCCGATAGGGCGTTAATTAATAATAAATAATTTTGATAATATTTCAGCTTAAATGTGCTTACTCTTAATATAAATAAATCCAAGAGTAACCAACATACTCCTACGGTAGTATTAACGATGTACAAAGACTTTTTTTATTTTGAACATTTGCTCAATTAAAATACTATAACTGAAACGGAATTAATGCTTTTAGATTAACATTACGATTTCATTGATTTTCTGACTGCTCATTTCCAATTTAAAATATTTGTCTCTCGAATATCTCAACCGAGATATCCTTACTTCAAAACATTATTAATATTAACAAAGTTTACATAATGATATATTTACATATGCGAACCGAAACGCGAACCGGGCCACGAATTACGGGAAATGAACGAACCAACTGCAAGCGGCGTTTCGCGCCATTTGCGGATGCTTCGTTCCTTTCCCATAAGTTGAGGTTCAGGGTATCAATTCTCCAATCCAGGCCGCTCGCAATCGCCGTCGAAAGTACCTAGATTGGTCGAAGTTCTTATTCTTGAGTCTCGTTGAAGATGCATATTCACATACGTCAAACATCAAACAACGCGTTGGTCGAACCACTCGGCAGTTCGACTGGCGTATGTATACGTAGCATAATATCGACCAATTAAATGACTGAACTTAAGGGGTACTAGTATCCAAATGGACAGTAATTTAATATACATCCATGGAGCGATTCCCCAGTCAAGTGTAGCTGCGACACATAACGGTTGTCAGCCGATATTCGGTACTAATTCGTCTTCCTAAGTTAGCGTGTAGTATGCTAATATTCGGCCAAACTATATAATTACATTAACTCACACAGCATGACATAGGTAACTAATCAAACCAATTTGGTTCATATCAAGTATCAGATGGATTCGAACGGACTGGGAGATGTACCAAATGGGTCTAGTTTTTAAAAATTGTCTTGCAGAACGAAATGAGTTGTTTAATTTAAGCTTCTTATAACAATTTCGTTACCAGAAGCCTCGTTCACCTTCGGTAGTAATGCAATAATTAATGTTATGCTAGTGTGAAAATAGTAATTAATAATATGATTAAAAATATATGATAAATATTCGACGCGTGGTCAAGCAGGACATACAGCCCACTTGATACTTGATTAACGACTTGTGTTTGATAAAAACCACTACAGTTCGCACTGTGTGATGCCAACGTATGTCACTTAGCATTTAGCTTGAGTTTGTAAGGCAAATCAAAACGATTTCAATGACTTTGTTGATGCTATGTGTCCCCATTTTGTTTGACAATTCAAAATAAATTGCGAAAAACCAACAACTTAAATAATCATGATTACTTCTTATTTATTACTTACCCATGAGTAATAAATATCCGTTTTGACACTTTGAGAACTTCCAAAAATTGTGGAAAGCCGCAATTTTTAAGGGTTTGAATTTTAAGTATGGTCTGTCTCATCCATGTAGATAAGGGGTAGGGAACCTTTTTGCCATCGGTTAACGTTTTTGCACATGTAACGCGAGAATAGTTTCCTTTAAATTGCGTCAGTAGATGAGTCCGCAACTCGAATTTATGATACACATTCAGAACAAGAGACTAGTTTGAACTTAAGAGTGATTCTGCGTAAAGAGTCCATAAGCTTAAATAATGGTTATATGAGATACAAGCAAATGGTTTTCCTACAAATTTTGCAGCAAAAGTGTACAAATCGAATTTTAAAGTACGCTAACATGAGAATGGCTTACTTCGAAATGTTTTACGTCAGCAGATGAATCCGTAACTGAAATTTCATCCGTGCATTCTGGTTTTAACTTAAGAATAAATTTGCACAATAGTCTATCAGTCCACCTGCTTTAATTTTAATTGTACTCAGAACACGTGAATGGTTTTCCCGCATTTTGCAGAATATTCATGGTTTACAACTAGATTTCGGTAATTAAACACGAAAACATTTTAAATTTATTTAACTAACTTTAAAATAGATGTGACGTACCGTGAAAAAAAAAGTTCTTATGTTTTGAAAGTAATTTTTTTGCAGAGCTTTCAGCTGGCCGCACCAAAAAAGCCTCGTGGACCGCAGTTTCTCCACCCCTGGGTAGATAGATGAAGACCTACACTTTCGAGTCAGTTTTTTTTTTTTTTTTTTTTCATTTATTTATTTAACGCCCAGAGATCTTTTACATGGTTGGTAGTATAATTTTAATTTGACAGATACTTTGAAACATAAAAAATAAGAATAAAATTACATTTGATAAAAGCTATGCAACAAGTCATACAAACACAAGAAACAAAAACAGAAAATTACAGCTATTTCCAGGTTGACATGATGTTTTTAGGAGTTTTGTTGAAATAAATGTTTTAAATGATCCACAAAACTTGCCAAGTTGGTATTGAATATGTCGACATCACCCAAGTAATGATTTCCCATGGTGTGAAGTCGTTGTATCGGAGAGTGGGCAATGTAGTTACGCTTATGTGTGCTGCTGTAGAATATTGTATTTTGTCGTGTTATTACTGTGGGTGTATGTATGTTTATAAGTTGCAGGAGTTCACAACAGTCGAATTTTGAATAAGAACGTTAAATCGTTTATTTTACGTCTATCTTCTAATGTATGTATTTTTAGAGTATTTAATAAGAAATTGTATTTTGAGTCTTCGACAGGGATATTTAATTTAAAATTTATAAAACATAGAATATTTTTTTTTGTATTCGCTCAATGTTGTTAATGTGAATTTTGTAAGATGGAGACCAAACTACTGAGTTATATTCAATTAGACTTCTTACTAGAGATACGTATAATAGTTTAATGGCTTGTAAAGAATTAAAGTTTTTAGTTGTTCTTAATACGAAGCCTAGTGTTTTCGTAAGAGTATAATATATTTTTAAAAAAACATCTAAAACACATTACAATGCAGATCAACAGTAAAAGATGACATTTTTTTCAAAAAATGATACTTGATGACTTGTTTATGACATGATGGGTTACAGTAACAATGAAAATGGTTTTAAATGTATAACACCCCTTATATTAAATTATGTATTTAATCACAACCATCATTCCCCATCCGGGCCCGAGCCAAATTACAAAACGAGTTCTGTCCCTCGCCCGTTCTTGCTACAAGCTGCTGAATTATGTTATGACTTATGAGCTCATGATTAATGTCCCGGGACCAGTCTTGTTACCGTTTTACTCACTAAACTGGTCTTCGGACTTGGGTCAAAGGAATTTCCGCAATTTATGGCGGTTTGTGCGCGTTTTTTAATATGAAATCTATACAATGCGATCTGATTTATACAAACACTCTGGTATAACAGACCATAAAACTGACATAACATTTTTTTCGAAGGAGAACTAATAGAAATCTGATAGTAACAGAGGCTAATTAAAAATTTGATGAAAATAAAACTTTGAGAATTGAGAGAAACCAAAACTTTTATTTGTTAACCAAGCAGACTATGTTTTTAAGGAGCCGAAAATACAAAAATGGGAGATCAATTATTTTAACAGAACGAATGGAAATGCTACGAGCAATCAGGTGTACATACGTATAAAATGGTTGTTTCCTCCAGTATTGCTCTAATATGTGACACAGGAACGATAATTTTAGAGTACAACACTGATTTTTAAAAAAATAATTACACTTTTCGTTCATGGGCAACCCATTGAGTTACAATTTGGAACTAATATTGCATTTATTATGCACAATAAAGAACTTGAGAGAAAAAATTAGGGCAAAAACATACATTCATATTGATCAATAAATGATTATATAGTTTTATTATACGTAGAATTAATAAATCGTCATTTAAAAACGAAAAAAAACCGTGAGTCATAAAAATTGATCGGCCGGTTCTGACAGAACTTACACCGCTACCTCACAGGTCGACAAAGTAGTTATGACGTCACGCGTACCCTGCCAGAGATTTCGATCATTTTAACGCGCTTTGAAAAAAAAGACAATCTTTGAAAATTATTTTAACTATGAAAGCGACATTTGCATTAACAAAAAACAACTGATAGTTAAGTTGGAATGTTAGTATTCATATATTTTTAATTTTAATTGGCCGGAATTCCTTACTGTCAGACTGAGAGTTATAGAAGACGTGAAGATGTTCGGTGACGACATTTGAAATACAGCCAGGAAATCTAAACCTTTTATCACAATCCTTCTATCTCACACAAATCCCAACGGCAGCCATTGTTTCACAATCCCTTGGCAATGGGTCCTCTTAATGTGATCATCATGACGGCCGGCGTGGTCTAGTGGTATACGCTTTTGACTACAGATCCGAAGGTCGCGGGTTCGAACCCGGCGTGCGCAAATAAATTTTATTTGATTAATTTGTGTTGTTTCACAATTAATTAATTTAAAATAATATATAGTATATTTGCGGCACGTTCCAGAGTGGAAGATACTCTCAGTATCGCCCTGGTGTAAGACCACCATTCAGAATTGAAACGTTGCTTGAAATGGCTTTAGCCGTGTTTGGTGACCAGATCTGAATAGCCAGGTACTTCCCCACCTTCCTCTTCCCCATCTCCCTCCCCTCCCCAATACCCTCAGCCTCACAACATACCCCAATTGGGGATGCCATAGTCTCACTGGCTCCAGACGGGAGCAGTTGGGACTCTTGTGCGGTATTACTGTAAAAAAAAAAAAAAATCAAAAAACAAATTGCTTACAAATTTTATGCGATCGGTATGGCTTCTAAACTTCATTAATAATTATAAAAGTCAACTGAAGAAGTTAAGCTGGAGTAATGGAGCTTACATACAAGCGGAGCTTACCAGAGCTATGAAGACTGTCGTTTACCTGCTGCTTCACACCACTTCAATAAAGAGTGTCATGAATTTAATGGAATGACTTATCATAATACGATTTTAAAGACTCTTAATCTCCACGAACATTTTTACAAAATCCCCATATTCAATTCAAATCCAACGTCAATATTGATACAACTCTCCATGTTGAAATACGGCTTCGGATGAGAATGAATTTCTGAATAGGACGTCTGATTAAATAATAATAAAGAACAATAATTCCTCCATAAACCTCGAGCACCTCTCCACACCACAGCGGACTACTCCGCGGCAGTCAATCAACTATCCACTCCAAGAGATTGGGAGAGGTGCTCTTCAAAATTATAACATATTCTTCGCCCAGCCTTCTCCACACACGGGATAATTAATTGAGCTATTGTTTGGCTAAACGATTTTAACTTCCTATGGGATGGGGCACGATTTTTAATCTCTGTGTTGGTAAATATTATCTCATGTAGGTTTACTATACACAGATCATATGCACAGCTTTCATAAAAGGCTTCGCAAGTGTTTTCCTCTAGGGTTGGTATTCTGCAACATGACCCTCAAGCGCCCTGTGCCATCCAATCTTGAGCTTAGTTAGAAAATGAGTCTATTTTTAAAATTTAGTACCGCATAAGAGTCCCAACGGTTTCAAATCATTTGGAGCCAGTGAGACTTCGTCATCCCCATTGTATGTTGTGAGGCTGAAAGTAGTGGGGAGGGGAAAGAGATGAGGAAGAGGAAGTACCTGGTTATTCAGATCTGGTTTCCAAACACGGCTAAAGTCATAACACGCAACAACGTTTCTCAAGGCCTCCAGTCCCATTTTTAACAGGAAAACGAATAATTTGACCATATTTTTAATATACTAACAACGGTGACCGGATAAATCATCAAAATGATAATTCATCACATCTTTAAAAAGATATACATATTAAGTCATGGAAAGTGATGAAACAAAAACTTTATTCACTGGGTTAAGTAGGTTAGGTTAGGATAAATTTTTTTTCATCTTTTTTTTGACTTTATATCACTTTTTAAATGTGTGTTGAATAGTCACTGTGTTGAATTAGCATGGAACCATTAACAACATTTCATGTCAGTAGGTTTTCTCCGTGTGAGACATTCGGAACTCATCTAATGGTACGTATACATTTGCGAACCGAAACGCGAACCATACCACGAATTACGGGAAAGGAACGAATCAACTGCGTTTCGCGCCATTTGCGATTGCTTCGTTCCTTTCTCATAAGTTGAGGTTTACGAGTAGTTCGGCAGTTCGGCTCGCGGACGTATATGTAGCATAATATTTGCATTCTATTCCATATAATTTTTTCGTCATTTTTCAACAGTTAATAATTTTATAATTAGTATCATTCCAACATATTTATTTATTTGTAAGAAACAAACAGCTTTTACATAATATACAATGATAAATATAAATATACAAGTTAACTGAATTCAAGCCACAGATGTTTCTTATGCTAAAGTTCATTGGAAATGAAGTTTTAATATCTTAAAATTAATTTTGTGTTAAAGGAAGGGGAGAGGAAGAGGAAAATAGGAAGAGGATAGGAGATGCTCCCGATACATTCCATACTCTCATATTAATAATCGATCGTACGCATTACTTCATATCGATATTTCTTTAGGTTATTACCAAAAATGTCAATGCTGTAAAATTTTGTATTATATTGTGCACATATACGAGGAATTGGGGATTTTTTCCGAAAATTTTTTCTACACGAGGGTAAATAAAATAAATCAGATTGTCGGGTTGATCTAGACGGAATATGAAGATTTATTAAATTGGTAAGTTCTGGTGAGTCCAGACCATTATTTAGTATTTTAAACAATAAGATTTGCTCAAAAATTAGACGGCGTGTTTGGAGGGAGTTAAAATTATGAAATTTAAAGGATTCGGTATAATTTGAGAAGTGTAAGTTTAGTTTATATGTAGCATTGTATATATACTCTTCACCTCAAGTAGTCGATTTAATATTATAATTAAGACATAATAATTAGTATCTACCGACTGTATTATTATTATCGGATCTCTCAAAAAGCAATAGAAATCAATCTACAAGTAAGAACATTAAATTAACCCGCTTCGAAGCCATTTGGTACATACTCTAGTAACTGCATTAGAGAAAGTTAAACATTAACTGACCGGTTTCACCAATTATGTATAATCTAATAAAACGCCAGCAAAACCATAAAATGAACAAGCTAATTGAGTTTCGTTACTTACTAGCACTGGATTAATCAGTTAATTAAACGTATATGACGCATAAACAAAAAAAAATAATACGATTATGTTTGAGTGAATTGAATTAATGATTGTTGAAGAAATCGGGGATCCCCGAGGAAGACATGGCACGATCGAGTAAATCAAATACTTTTTCGATATAAGATTTATTTATTTATAAATTTCGAGTTTATTATTCGGTATTGGAATACGTTAGTCGAGTTTTCTACCTATTGAGAGTACCTATTTATTTCTTTATTTATATACGTTACCCCACGAATAAACTTTTTTTACACTAGCTTTACACCTTGAAAAAATCCTTTAGGGCCTATGCCATATTTGGGGATGCTGTGTGGAGGGTCTTTTTATGGAAAGGAAGGAGAAGTAATTCTGGGAAGCAAAAATGTATGAGGGGTAGGTAGGAATCTGGGGGTTAAAGTGTCAAGGAGTGAATCCATCCCTCCCACTGCGGTGCAAGGAGATGGGTCGAAAGAGTCTGACCGTAGAGGTCAAAAGGTCTCCCACAACCAGTCTCTCTCGATTCGCCCCACCATACAGTAGGTGGGCAAACGTATCCGTCGCCAAGGCCTAGACAAACCTCACTCCACGAACCCGGGCACCCCTGCTAGGTCATAAAACGTAGCGAGCGATTTGGGGTGACCTATAGCAGAGGTATTGGTTATCTAATAAATAGTTCCCAGGGCGGCGGTACGCATACCCGCCTTCCAAATTGTGAAGAGGGTTGTGAAAAACCCTTCAAAAACAACAGAAGAGTGTGTATGGCAAGATGTATGAATGTGAATGAGATATGACGTGTGTGCCAATACAGAGTTGTGTGGCGGTTCATTCACTCTGCCTACCCCTGAGGGAAATGGCGTGATGATTAGGTTGCCGCAACTGAGGTTTTGAACTAGGAACTATACTACCTATACGTCTCTTCTAAAAACAAAGGTATTGCGTTTACCCTAAACCAGCCGTATTTCTCCAATAATATATAATAATATTTCTATTTCTCTTCGCATGCTATTAAAATTTATTTTTTTTAAATCGCTCTGATAAATTGATAAAAAAAATAATTAATTATTGTCCTTAAGGTTAAACGGAACATACGTTATAATCTATGCGTCAATAGATGCCGTTTACCCTTAAAATGAATTCGACAACGTTTCAAGAAAATTAATTATTTTCGAATTGCGATACGATACCTGATCCAGCTATCAATCATTCAAAGAGTAATTAATTATATTTTAAAGCTATTTAATTTTTTCGATACCTCTAATTTATTAATAATAGAATATCGATACCATTCAGAACTTTATTATCTTTATCTTTCATCAATGTCTCATTTTGAGCCGCATTATTTTCGATTACAAATAGATCTCTCGATGATGAATGCTGAAAATTTACCAAAGGTCAGGATGTTAATAATAGTAAAGAATCAAAAAAAAATGTTTATCGTTATGAACGCCGGGTTTGAATTCCGCGGTTCGGGTCTCCGCTAAGATTGCTGGATAGTGGGAATGCCAAATAAGCGAAACAAAAAGCAGGACCAAAGATAATATCTGATTCTGGTTCCGTAACCTAAATATTTGCAATTCACCTCCGGAGTTTACTGCCCCGTAATGTACTAGAAAATGGTTTTATTGGGATTGTCCGACGTATTGTGCATTGGGATGAACCATAGACATATGAATATTAGTAGACCTGCCCTAAGTGATTAAAAGCGTATTATCCCCACTCCCCATACCGGTTCCATTGGAGCCGGCTGGGCTCGCGTATGGCCTCAAGTGAAATTTGAAAACGTAACGTCATCATTCTTGTGCGAACTATGGTCGAGGCATCATCGGTTCATTTTACGAAATAACACGGCAAAATGTTGACTTTTACTATGAAAACTTGTAAAAATAGATGTGAAAAAGAGAATAAACCCAATTGTCGTATTACATTCCATATATAAGCATTATTTTACTTTATTTTAAGCATATTCACATCGTATAATATAGATCAGTTTTAGAAACATATACTATCACATCGAGAAACGTCTGGACGCGAAACACAAAGCTGGTTGGTTGCTGGGAAGTAAATTATGAACATTTATAAAAGTGTCTTAACTAAATACTTAAACGAAATATTCGACTCTGAAAATAGAACCGAATTTTTTTGCCGAATTTGGACTTCGCAAATTTGTTCATAACGTGGCGAGTAATTTGCGCTCCCATGTAAAAATGTCTATTCATTCAAAAGCAGATTTTACTTTTAAGAAGTAAATGGTGATATTATAATGCGAGATGCCTATTTACTGTCAGATTGATTTATTGACGAATCACAGTCAGCCTTACGCCCTTCGTTCTTCAACAGTTGATTTTACCCCTCGCCATTATCTTCTCGTCTATTAATTCCTATGTCTGTGGGATGAACGAAAGATAAACTACCTACCGTGCAAACGAACTGCCACACATATTTGAACAATCTATACAAATATCGTCTTATACATTCTCTTCACTTCAAGAACCTTTTTGAAAATAAACAAGGAATAATGTGAAATTAAAAAACCAATCACCAAATGCGGTACCTTGTAGTGTCACCCCCGTGAGCCTTCTCCCTTACCAAACCACACAGAATCCTTATAAATACTGACGCAGACTGTGTCAACGAGAAATGCGAGAATTTCGTTCACATAATTCAACAAAGCACTTTTTTTTCTTTTTGGAGCAAGGTCAGCACTTCTACTCTAACCCTTGTCGGAAGAATGAAGCTCTCAGCGAGATAACACACTTCGTTAGAGCGCCAGCGGTTGCACGTTGCGCGCTCTGCGACACAAAGTTATGTCGACTTTATGTTTCCTTATAAAATAAAATAACGGACTTGCTCTGGGGAAACCAATTTCTTCTCTGTTTGTCGATATATTTTTTTTTTTACAGTAATACCGCACAAGAGTCCCAACTGCTCCCGTCTGGAGCCAGTGAGACTATAGCATCCCCAATTGGGGTATGTTGTGAGGCTGAGGGTATTGGGGAGGGGAGGGAGATGGGGAAGAGGAAGGTGGGGAAGTACCTGGCTATTCAGATCTGGTCACCAAACACGGCTAAAGCCATTTCAAGCAACGTTTCAATTCTAAATGGTGGTCTTACACCAGGGCGATACTGAGAGTATCTTCCACTCTGGAACGTGCCGCAAATATACTATATATTATTTTTAATTAATTAATTGTGAAATAACACAAATTAATCAAATAAAATTTATTTGCGCACGCCGGGTTCGAACCCGCGACCGTCGGATCTGTAGTCAAAAGCGTATACCACTAGACCACGCCGGCCGTCATCTTCTATTCTTCTACGAATTTTCAGTAATAATAGTTGTTAAAGTATTAATTTTTTATTGCAGAAACAAACAGAACATAATTACATAGAGGACTATAGTTACAACGTTAAACTAGTTAATACAATAATTAGTACCAATGGCATGTCGCTGACATATATACATATGTGGTATATTATACATTTTACTTAAGTTAAGTTAGTTAGTACAGGGTTTTCCAATAAGAGGTGTTATTTTGATATTCAATCGTAAAAGATCAATGGTTTCGTTGCTTGTGTGGCACGTAGCATCGTCTTGTTGAAAGTAAACGTTGTCCAGATCAATACCATCCAATTCCGGCCATAAAAAATCATTAATCATCTCTCGATAGCGCAATCCATTCACCTTAACTGTTGCTCCAGCCTCATTTTCGAAAAAGTAAAGTCCAATGACTCCGCTGGACCATTAACCGCACCAAACAGTCACACGTTGAGGATAGAGGGGCTTTTCAACAAAAACTCTTGGGTTTTCCGAGCCCCAGATGCGACAATTTTGCTTGTTGACGGAGCCACCGAGGTGGAAATGGGCCTCATCACTCAAGATGATTTGCATTTGATTCACTCAAGTGAATTTTAATAATTTCAATGCGTTGTTGAAGCGTGTATCATTCCATTTTTATTAATGGCGTAGTTTCTACTTGTCAAATGTCTAAAAATGACAGCTTCAAAAGTAACATCTACCGAAATAGCGGGCTATTCAAAATAACATCTCTTTTTGGAAAACCCTGCATTTTAGGGAAGGAGAGAGGTGTGTGTAAGTGTTTGTGTGTGAGTGTTTGTGTGTGTGTACGTGTGCATGTGTGTGTAGATGTGTGTGTTATGTGTGCGAATTCAGAGTGCTGAAAAAGTTTTTCTTAAAAATACGGAGAGAATTAAAAAATATATCGGTATTTGTGCTTGTTTGAATTGAGTTGAATGTTTGAAGGATGCGAGAAATGGGGGAATTGGCTGCTGCATTTGTTTTATTACTAGTTGTGTAAAAAAGGTTGGTGTGGCGAGTTCTTTTAGATGGGATGTTAAAATTTATTTGGGATAGAAGTTCTGGGCAGTCTATTTCGTTGTGTATTATTTTATGGAGAATTGTCATGTCAGCTACCATTCGCCTGGATTTCAGGGATTGGTGAATGCAGATATAATTATTGTTGTATTTATAACCTAGGTACTTAATAAATTTATTGTGTATGCGCTCTATTTTATGTATTTGAGATTCCAGACAGGCGATGCATATTCCAGTGTACTTCTGACTACGTGTGCCATTTTCGAGCCGAAATCGCACATAACAGTAAGGACATCGTATATTACATAACTAATATTATGTAATATACCTATATGTTTATTACACTGTACTTAATCTGATTTTACTGTTGGCGCGATATCTCGACTTTCACATAAAATGATCTTAAGTCACAAGTGAAAGCTTGAATTGAAGTCTGCTCTGAATATCGTGAGCTTTAAGCTCGTACGATTCCGTATTACGCAACCCATTGTTCAATTCAACACAAGATTTAATAATTTGGTAGATATTGCATTTTAAATTAGATAAATTGAAGAGTTTTCAGTGTTTAGACAATCAGGAGTAAGTATGAAATAGAAACATATTCCAAAGCTATGATGTCTGCCGTATGATTATTATTTTAGAGATGGCGGATTCGAATCTCGGCGTGCGCAAATAATTAATGAAAATATTGATGTTATTTCACAATTAATTAATTGAAAATAGAATACTATGGCATATTTACGGCATCATGAAAGACATCTTTCATGATCGAAAAATTGAGGTGCTTGAAATGGTTTTAGTAGTGTTTTGTGATCAAATATGAATAACCCCACCTTCCTCTTGCTTTCTGATTACATACATATTACAGACATTCCCGATTACAGACACACAACATACCCCGAGTGGAGATGCCGTAGTCTCACTACCTTCACACGGTTGGGACTCTTTAGTATTCACATTCTGTATTACATGAAAAGGGTGATCAAAAAATATATTCACCAACACTTGTCGTTGTAAATAAGTTAACCCATTCGATACTAGGTAACGAATGAATGTTTAAAATTCAAACAATGATGAAATGGAGCAGGTTGACAAAGCGGCGGCATCCCTTTGACTGACCATGAACAAATTTCAAACTAACACTTTCAAGCGTCGGCCACTGATTACGATAAATCTATTCAAAATGTTGTCCAATTCACGGTTCAGCAATCAAATAGAAATAGGCTTACATTATCTAATTAACACCGGGCAACTTTCCAGCAGGAACGCCGCGGGTTTTCAGAGCCAGATTCGGAACAAGTTAGCTAAGAATTGTTTATGAATCTCATAGTAGTGAAACATTTTACATAAGTTGCACATGTGTTAATAATACGGTAGGTATCGCATTTTAACACTTCGACGCTATTTGATGTGGCACTAAATTAAATCCATAGCAATTATACCAACGCAATCGTGGAAAACACACTATTAAAGTACATAATTAAAATGAGAGTCATCCGCGGGTCTTTAAAAAAATTAAAGACATTTTTACATGTATTTCGATATAAAATCCGGCACAAATATTTGTTGTAGATTCACAGTGTGGGTATCTGCAGTAAAACATGGACACTTAAAACGCTTTAAAACCCATTTTAAACAGAGACACTTTAACTACTTTAAAACCACTAAAACTATCGACAAAGGAAGACATGAACAGCAATAAATTCACTTGATTGCGTTTCTAATGTAACCGCGACATTAATTAACCGGAAATGAAGAGCTCTCAGGTGACATTAGCCGCAAAAGGTCATCGAACGATTGGCATTTGGTCACGGAGAGGGTGAAAGGGCCTACAATTTTATAGCTTTTATGAGAATCGTGGGTATAATCGAGCTTTAACTGTTGCTTCGTCCTGTGAGACCTTACTTACGACTGAGAGGTCACGGATTGTAAAGGTATTAACTAAGTTAACATTCCTCCCAGACAAACTCCTCGTGAACTTATTAAAAAATAATGAGAATCAGCTTGGTTTCTTGGTTAGTACACACATAAAACTTTTCTTTTAAGAGGTGGAACAGTTATCTCAATAAATGACAGAGCTCCGACACATTTAGATTATATTTTACCGGTGCAGATTTTAAATACATATTTGAGTAGGTACCAAAATGTCGTTCACCATTAAAAAGTAACGAAGAGGCCACACACCTTCAATGAAGAAATAGCGTAATGGGCATTTATTTTTTTACTCAAAGTATGCAGATGCATTCATAACAAAAGGTGGCAATTGCTCTACTGTACGGAAGCCGACCTACATTCTCATGACTAGCTAATTTACTAACAAAAAATTGATTACCCACCTGTAGAATAGCTAGACACCAACCGACTCTGCCATTGTAAGATTCTGGTTCCGCTATCATCACGAATATTGTAGAGAACTGTTTTGAATGACACTTTGAGTTTGAACTCCTCTACAAAGTTAAAAAAAATCGAAGTACCTGCCTAGGCAAGCTGAGAATCTAATTTACGAATTCGTTCCAAATCACACTTGTCATGATTTATCTTTCGTTGGTTATACCCATTTGTATAGGTAAACTGCGGCATACCAAGAGTGGGCAGCTGGATTCAAATGCTAGGAAACATTCCATTATAATAATAATATAGTATGTTGCATTTTGTATTCACAATCAACCATTTAGGACGGTATGAATTGAAAATCGCAGCTTTTGATTGATCATGATATAAATGTACGACCAGAGGAGATACTAAATTATCGAGTTTTAATAAATTGTTAACGTATTTTATTTTTATTATTCTCCGCGGTTCGGACGAATCCACAAGTTTTATTATTTTTACGAAAAGGTTCCCGTGAAGTTTATACAAATTTTACCTTAAAGGTAGTACAGGATTTGGGTAACTATTGTGTTTTTTTATGGCTGTTTCTCCTCGATTCTATTTACAATGAAAATCGATCATCCCCAACCGAAATCATTTAGCGCCCGGAAACCTTAAAATTCGAAGTAATTATTATTATATTACAGTGCTGACGTATACCCGACGTCACTCAGGGTTATGAATGGTTCGCAGTAAACATTAACGGTGGAAATAATATTATTGTGTTGTAATAAGTATTCATTTCACTTGATCGTTCTATGTCTTCTTCGGACTTCCTCGACTTCTCCTGCCGTTCGCTTCCACGTCATACATTCTCCTTACACCCTGTCATCCCATTCATCAGGTGTGCTTCATTTTACCAAACATAAGTATTTGATTCATGTCTTCCTCGGGCGTCCACTTCTTTTCCTAGCATCCACTTCATGTAGTATCATGAAATTACTACTATTACAGTAGTAATTTTATATTAGTATCATGAAATTTATATTAGTATCATGAAATTTATAATAGTATCATGAAATTTATATTAGTATCATGAAATTACTGTAAAAACTTCAGTATATCGACATTAATTCCACTAGGTGTCTCCTTGCAGTGCAGTCTTCCTCGTGCGTCCCCAACTCTTTCTAACACTCACTACTGTATACCACATGAATATTATTAAAAACTACATTATATCGAGTTTTTTTCAATTCCGTATATCATTCCAGAGATAATGCGTTAAGTCTTCCTTGGGCGTCCCCGGCTTATTCTACCATTCTAAACACTCTTGGCACTAATAAGAACAAACTTTAAAAATTTTGAATAGTATAGGAACGCGTATGGGACAAACAAAGATATATTCATTTAAATATACATAGATTATGGTTAGCATTTCTACTGTAAGTTTACATTAGTAAGTTTTTTTTAATCTGTGTAGATTTCTAATGTTTAGTCATGTAGAGACAATACATAAAATTAAAAAAATTGAATTAGGTACCTATATTGTTATTGTTCGAAAATTAGTTTTCTGTTTTTTCTTCTACGTAAAATATTGTTACAGATAAAATAAAAATAAACACATATGTTACTATGTAGGTATTACTCTGTTATCAATTATATTTATATTTTAAATAAATATATATATATATTTTTTTTTTTTTTTTTAAAAGAAAGACAAACATTCCCGGGTTACGAATAACCTGACAATATTTAAAAAATCTCCTACTACCACCACAGTAAGCTGAAAATGTTGCTTATATTGTGATGGAGGACTTAGCCAGACGAGGAATTGAACACACTACGCCTGAGTGGGACCCAAGAGCGATGTCAACGCAGCCACCGACCGGTCTATATTATATACCATTTTCTTAAATGTTATGATAAAACAAATAAAAATTTAAAATTCGTTTATTAATGGTAAACGTTCGTTATAATCGTTCAAAGACTGCGCTAATTTAAATATTTTTATGAAAATAGACTTTTCGCATGTTATTTATTTTATTTTATACAATAAATATACAATGTTTACATTTTTTCTAGTATTATAATGGAAAAAATATTTTCTCACCATAAAGAGACAAGGCTCTTGTATTTGGTGGGGGAATTCTAGCTCAATTATAAAAATCATTTAATGAATTAATATTTTTTTAAGTAATATTAAAACGAAAGGCTTGCTTGCGCCCATACACATGCAATATGAATATAAATAAATAGTTTTGTCCGTATAAAAATGCAATTCTTACAAGGCGTACAAATAATATATTGTTTCTTGACATTGTATCTTTTTTACGTTAGAATTTTTAACATCACTAGGACAAGCCTGTGTTGAGGTCAATAATTTTACAAAATAATAAAAATAACACAAAGATTATGAATTGAGAGTACAATAAACTTAACGATATATCTATCTAAAATTTATACAAACGAATGATTCAAACCAATTTCAATCAATCAAATATCAATGTACATCATGGTCACCCCACACGTTCACTACATTATACTGTAATGAATTGGCTGGAATTACCAAATAGGTACCCAATTCGTAGAAACATTCATGTAACATTGATGTAATATTGATGTAACATTGATGTAACATTGATGTTACATTAATGTAACATTGATGTAACATTAGTTAACATTGATGTAACATTGATGTAACATTGATGTAATATTAATGTAGCATTGATGTAACATTAGTGTAACATTGATGTAACATTGATGTAACATTGATTTAACATTAATTTAACATGAATGTAACATGAATGTAACATGAATGTAACATTGATATTTCATTAATGTAACATTGATGTAACATTAATGTAATATTAATGTAACATTAGTGTAACATTGATGTTTCATTAATGTAACATTGATGTAACATTAATGTAACATTGAAGTAACATTAATTTAACATTGTTACCATAATGTTACATTAATGTTTCTACGAATTGGGTACCTATTTGGTAATTCCAGCCAATTCATTACAGTATAATGTAGTGAACGTGTGGGGTGACCATGATGTACATTGATATTTGATTGATTGAAATTGGTTTGAATCATTCTTTTGTATAATTTTTAAATACATATATCGTTATTTTTATGGTTAAGTTTACTAATGGTGTTCATTCGAAAAGTAAATTTCTGACATAGTCATCTCTAATTAGTCAATATTAAATATATGTTTTTGAAAGGCATTGATTCTGGATACACATTTTATAAATATTTTTAGCTTCACAAATCCTACAATTATCTGCGCTAGTATTTTAATATTTTTTTACATTTTTTTCCAAATACAACAATTCATGAGCATATAATAATTCTTGATTTAACTTTATCCCTCCATACACTTTCTTGGTATTTATTATTTTTTTTATTAATATTATTCCTACCAGCATTCATTAATTAAGATTATGAACTATTCTCATCCCAGACAAAATTACAAAGATATTGTATAGATACCTACACGTAATAGGAACTTTAACTATATAAAATTAAATATACCTACCTTACCACTTGCAATGAACAGTAAACAGACAGTAGTTTTTTGCAGTGCATGTTTTTAATTAGCAGACCTTTATTACGCTCCATTGGGTGTTTTACAAAACATAGAGATATATACAGCGATAAAAGATGCACATGAAAAAAAAATGATTGATGTACGTAGGAAAAATACAAGTAAATAGTTACATTATAATAGAAAGTTGTTCAGAGAAGTTCGATAAGTGAATAACATAGTAATATGATAAAGAGAGTAAAAAAAGTAAGAAAGTAGTATTATTTTTAAAAACATCTATTTGACATCCAATCGAGCTGAAACTCGGCAGTTAGACTGTTGTAGATGACAATGCATTCTATCAACTATTGGTGGCAATCACGTTCACATACGCGTACAAATATGCATTTCTCTGAAATCGGATGATATTACAGCAGTTACTATAAGAAATAAATGTCGGTCGTATCCGATCGGCATTTGGCAAGGTTGTTAGAGCGGTTAACTCCGGTCCCTCGGAAGGAAGGTTCAACTCACAGTAAAACCAAAAATAAGAATATTTTTCTTTGATTTTCAAAATAGATTGAAAATAGATTTATTGTAGTAAAAAGTCTATGTGTTTTACGTTTTTTTAAAAATCTATTTTATGTAATGTAATATTAAAAAAATAAACAAACACTTTCAGATCGAATAAAAATTACGTGGACCTGTAATTACTTATAATTTTAAAAAATCAGCTTCTTCAATTCCTAATGCAGCGTGAAATACCTACGTAAGTAACTACATTTTCAGTTTCTCGTTTATGTGCGCGGCGCAGGCAAACCCATTAAATAAATATTAAATCGATAAATATTGAAAGGCATGTTTTTATTGGTGGTTTAGCGAAACACCAAGCGCCACGGGAGGGTTCAAACCCAGCCCTGTCGGAAGCGACTTGCCCCCTTCGGTTGCGAACAGAAGTGGAATTTTCATTTCGCAATAACGAACCTGCAAATACATTCGATAATGAAAAAGTAAATTTATTGGAAAATATTCATATGGCTGACTTCAGTACGTTGTACTTTTGTCAAGCGATTGATTTATTTTGAACCCAACAACAATAATTTACATACGTGAATATACACACGCCCATAGTTTGCTTACAATAAATTCGTTTCCGCGACTATATTTTTTTGTAGTTACAAGACAAAATTAATTAACTGTTTAAGTTCTACAGAGGCAGCTCTCAAGTAATTTCTGAAAGGTTCTTTATTTTTTTAATGAGCATCAGAACATCCAGACCTAACAATCAGAATGATTGGAAATTTTACAATTTTATGGTGCAAAAGACGGAAATGTTGTAATATTTTTATAAATATTAATTTGGTCAAAATATTATTAGTAATAATAAATAATAATAATAATAATAATTGGATAATTTGTAGAGCGCCGTTTTTGTGAAAAATCACCTCAAGGGCGCTGTACAATTTATTTCCTAGGATCTACATTTGTTATTTAGACCAACTGTGCCAACACGAGGTTCGTCATCCGTTCAGGTATGTGTCTGCCGCCAATATAGCGCTGACATGTGTCTGCTGCCAATAAAGAGCGCTGACACAACATCCTCACATAGATAACAAACCTTGGCAGCACCGCTGTGACGTTCGACGAAGACAGAAGAAATGTTTTAATGTCTTCCTTACACTAGCTGATGTGTTCCCGGCGTTGCTGGAGGTTATCCTTAGGAGATAGACATATACTACTGCGGACTTTGCTGTAGGCCTTTTTAAGATATACAATTCCGTACATTATTTTGATGTATCTCATGAGGTTTAGCCAGCGTTAGCAATGTAGTGCCCGAAAATATATATTTTACGACTTATAAAATATATTACTATTATAAAACATCAACTTTTCTCTACTTTTTATAAATATAATATGCATGTATCATATATGAAAATTTTTCGGAAGAAATTATCTAAATGACAGTGACAGCCCTATCAAAATCCGTTGCGTAATTTAGAAGAACTAAGCGCACAAACTGACGCGGATAGCGACTTAACATTATAGTATTTATAGATTAAAATTTAATAATATAAATTTATCCAAAGAAATATAAATAATGTAGTGTTGTTTAGTGAGGTATGGTGGCTTTTGATTCTGTCTGGAACCAAACTGCAAAGATATTAGGTAAAATTCCAAAATAATTCACTTAATTCCATTTTACGCCGTTATTTTGTGGTGAAAAATTAGATTTAGAAATTACAAGATTGCCTACCGAAGTCAAGATTAAAAACTATAATTTTCATCCCATACAAAATTACTTAGATGTTGTATGACATGCGCAATAGGTACTTTAATCATGTAACATTTAATATCCCTATCTTATCACTTAAATATCACGTAAAATAATATGTACCTACACGGAGAATAAATATTATTACTGATTTATTAAAATCCTATTAAAAACGTGATGGTAGGACATTTCCTAGTAAAACATTAGTATATTCAGAATATATCGGAACACGTGTTCAAGAGACAATACATGGTACTAAGTATGCGTTGACAATAATATAGAATTACAAGTGACAGGTACACACATACTGAGACAATACATGGTACTTAGTATGCATTGACAATAATATAGAATTACCAGTGACAGATACATACATACTGAGACAATACATTGTACTAAGTATGCATTGACAATAATATAGAATTACAAGTGACAGGTACACACATACTGAGACAATACATGGTACTTAGTATGCATTGACAATAATATAGAATTACAAGTGACAGATACATACATACTGAGACAATACATTGTACTAAGTATGCATTGACAATAATATAGAATTACAAGTGACAGGTACACACATACTGAGACAATACATGGTACTTAGTATGCATTGACAATAATATAGTATTACAAGTGACAGATACATACATACTGAGACAATACATTGTACTTAGTATGCATTGACAATAATATAGAATTACAAGTGACAGGTACACACATACTGAGACAATACATGGTACTTAGTATGCATTGACAATAATATAGAATTACAAGTGACAGATACATACATACTGAGACAATACATTATACTAAGTATGCATTGACAATAATATAGAATTACAAGTGACAGATACATACATACTGAGACAATACATTGTACTAAGTATGCATTGACAATAATATAGAATTACAAGTGACAGATACATACATACTGAGACAATACATTGTACTAAGTATGCATTGACAATAATATAGAATTACAAGTGACAGGAACATACCTACATACTGAGACAATGCATTGTACTTAGTATGCATTGACAATAATATAGAATTACAAGTGACAGGCACATACGTTTTACAAGTGACAGGAACATATATACTAAGACAATACATTGTACTTAGTATGCATTGACAATAATATAGAATAGGTTCTAATGGACATGCACTCCTACCAACATACCTTAATAAAGTCAGGTGACATCTTTCTGCATCTCCGCAAACCCTACCTTCCGGTAGATCAAAAACATTTGCGGACATAAACATAACTTGAGATTTTCAATGTCTGCATCTAAAACCATATTCATGGAATTCCAATGTCTGCATTCGCCTATTCATTAGAATTATTTAAAACATAACTAACGTAACACAATGTAGAAGGTTATTAAAAATGTAATATTTCCCACGAATCGCCAAAGGTAAGTATCGTAATACATCATGCCATTTGATTGTTTATCGATAAGTATCATGTTATGTTCCCTATTTACATGTTTAGCGTGGGACGTTAGTTATTGCCTATTATCTTATAGTAGAGCCATCGATATAAACATGAGCTCGCACTCCTCATTGGCCAGACTAAAAGACCTTCAAATACATAATTTACATTCCAATTAATTCTGTGATCATACCGTGTGTAAATATTATTTTAAAATTGGCTAAATCGTGGTACGTACATCGGATCGCGCACTTACAATAATACGACGCGAAAAATGCAACTGCGAAAATAAATATATGTATATGATGGTATAGTATATTTGTGATATATTCGAAAAAACAACATTTAAGGCGATGCACTACGTCGTGTAATATTTTAAATTGAGCCGCTATCAATAACAACCCTTACGTAGATGGCGATAAGGTTTAAATTCCCGCTTAACACCATCCGCCTGTTTTGATTTATGCAAGAAAAAAACATGGCCAAAAAGTGCCTTTTATTTTATTTTGTGGATGTTCAGGCATAAATATTTAATTTTTTTTCGTTCAGTTTATAAATAACTTAATTTTCCACATTATACAATAAAATCATAACCGAAAGTGGGTTCGTAAGTAGGAGATTTTGAACTCTTTGAACTTTTTTTCTGAGCTTATAAAAAGACTTATCTAAAAAATACTCGATTATTTCAAAGGCCAAGATGTATTCTACTCGCAGTATTTATTTAAAGCATCTGAAACATTTCTAGGCGACCAAATTTTCAAACCAAAAACACATGATTTTGCATTACTACGTAGTGCATCGCCTAAATAATGTTTTGAGCATTTTTTTATTTTGTTTTATGTGATTACCGCAAAAGAGTCTCAACCGCTACCGACCATCTGGAGCCAGTGAGACTATAGCATCCCCAATTGGGGTATGTTGTGAGGCTGAAGATAGGGAGAGGGGAAGGAGATGGGGAAGGGATGGCTGGGAAGTACCTGGCCATTCAGATTAGGTCACCAAACACGGTTAAAGCCATTTCAAGCAACGTTTCAATTTTGAATTGTGGTATTACACCAGGGCGATACTTAGAGTATCTTCCACTCGTGCCGCTAATATACCATATATAAAACAGAAGCAAAATCAAACAGTACATAGGACCGGTATATCAATTGATTTTAAGCTCGGCTTGGTTGGAATATCGAGTTCTGCGCGGCTTGTATGCTAGTATAGTATATTATAGGTAGCAAGCTTAGATGTAAGCAATGTAATTTTATAATTTTAATAGAGGATTTTGATTTTTTTATATGTAAAACAAAATTACTCTCTACGTGAGTGGTATATCTATGATCTCTCCTATCGTCAGGATATCGAGAACTTTTAAAATGTCAAATGCGGGTGGGTTTAATTTACTAGTTGATTTTTCGATTAATTTCCCCACTTCAATTAGCATGGTGCTACTAGGATACTAATTTTAAATAGTATTTTTTTTGCTGGGTTAATGCACTATTCAAGAAATTATTGTAAATAAACCGCTGAATACACTATCCTGGCGTTGAAAAAGCCCTCTTACGGTACTAGACAATTTATATATTTTAGATGTATTATCAAATAAAAACATCAACATCACATCTCATCGTTCGTTGAATATAATAGTCCATACTTTTTTTCCACAATTTTTTATGAGATGGAAGTACATGATTACTCACGTAAACGTCATAGCTGACATTTTTGAAAGCTAGCGCCTCGGTATCTAAAAGAGGAACTATTTTGGGACTTACCAAAGCTTGAGCGGCCGATTAAGCCCGCTTAAATTTGAGCGAGGAATGTCGCACATAGCGAGTGACCAAATGATAGATACACCGGGCCTTAGGTAATTAGTGATATAAGTAAGTATTAATAATATTAGTTTCTCGTTGTATCTCTTCTGTTTAGATCTAGAGAGATTATAAGAATGATTATGGATCGGTATTTGCTGATAGGCTTTCATAAGAGGCTTAATAATATTAAGTACGTTCATATAGAAAAAAATCACCGAAACACATAAGCCTGAGACGCGCTTACTTTGCGTGTAATGACAACATGGATTCTCGCTAAGTTATTGTTGGAATGATCAAGAAGTCTGTAAACTTTGTTTTAAACGTATTCCCAAGCTTTTAAATACATTATTTTGTTCACAAACTACGAAATTTTTAATAAATTAGCAACACTCTTTTTTCTCCGTGTTGCTATGAATAGATAGATACAGGTAAATTTACCTGCATCTATCTGTTCATACCAACACGGAGAAAAAAGAGTGTTGCTAATTTATTAAAAATCTCTCCTAATTACTAGTAACCTGGTTAAATGCAGGCCGTTTCCTAATATATCGGAATACGTGTTCATGCACCTGAATTTGCTTTGGTAATATACAATGACGAAATGCGGAAATATATGAATTTTTATGAACAAGTGTTCCAACATCGTGATAATACATGCGTATTTTACTAGAAGTTTATTAGGAAACCTATCAATTCATTCGTTAAGGGCATGTACGAATAATTTTAAGAGATTCTTAATAAATTTGCAGTATTCGATGTTTCTTCAATGATTTTTCTCCGTGTATAGCAGTCTAATAATTATTTTTTTATATGTTGCAAAATCATTATAATTTGGCAAATGTTTTATTAAGTTAATATAGCATTTACCTCATTTTTTACGGTTAAGTTTATACTTCCAAGATCTAATGATAAAAATTACGTTTGCGAAATTCCAGACTGAAATTGTATGCATGTTTGTTGCCAGAACCCACCGTCAGAAATATTAAGCTTAGGAAATCAGGTATTTCGCAAACAAAAAAAATAGGTAGGTATATTTTTATTGAATAATAAGATGTTGAACTCGTATTTTCATTATTTAACAAACTTTATATACAGACGGACAGTTGTATTGGTATTTCGTAAATAAAAAGCAGTCAGCCACAGTAAATTTACTTAAAATTAATTTCTTGGGGTTGAGCTTGTAAAAATTACACCTCCAATGAATCAAATACTTTTACGTATTAAAACGGTTATTATATTGTAGGAGATAGCTACCTCTATAGCGTTAAGCATTGAGGTTATTCTAGTTAACAGTTACTTTAATTGCTTTTATATTGAGGTAATAGGTAATCAGAGTAATAGCTACATCAATGGATTTAGGCATTGAAGTTATTCTAGGTAAAATGTACTTCAATGGCTTAAGCATTGAGGTTATTCTAGGTAACAGGTACCTCGATGGATTTAAGCATTGAGGTTATTCTAGTTAATAGGTACTTCAATGGATTTAAGCATTGAGGTAATAGGTATTCAAGGTGATAGATACCTCAATTGATTTAAGCATTGAGTTTATTCTAGGTAACAGGTACCTCAATGGATTTAAGCCTTGGGGTTATTCTAGTTAATAATAGGTACTTCAATGGATTTAAACATTGAGGTAATAGGTATTCAAGGTGATAGGTACCTCAATAGATTTAAGCATTGAGTTAATTCTAGGTAACAGGTACCTCAATGGCTTTAAGCATTGAGGTTATTCTAGTTAATAATAGGTACTTCAATGGATTTAAACATTGAGGTAATAGGTATTCAAGGTGATAGATACCTCAATGGATTTAAGCATTGGGGTTATTCTAGGTAACAGGTACCTCGATGGCTTGAAGCTTGCGTTCCTCATTTAGCGAATTTCCGCTATAATCACATTCAGTAATCTCATTAAATTAAGTAAAAGCCTACAAGTACAAATTGGCCGTGGAATAGATGAAAAGATCTGGAAAAATATACCGCAAAAGGCGAGGAATTTTCGCCGGCCATTACAAAACCAAAGTGCCTTATCCAAACACCGAGAGGAACCCAATCCATCACGGAGAAATAGTGGTGTGATTTAAATAAAGTAGCTATAATACTTGATGCATAGAACGCTGGATACCGGATACCTACCTACCAGGGGCGTACTGAAACCTTTTTTAACACATTTTCCATAACTATTTTTTTTTCATCTATTAAGTAATTAGAAACATGTTGTCTTTTTTGTGTTTAAATACTACAATATTTAATATATCGTGTAGAAGAAGGTAGGTACTCTTTATCCGAACTAAAAATAACAAGAATCTTTAACAACACATGAAAGAAACTTTCGATATCCCCCCAGTTAAAACTTTGCTCCAAATGGCTTTAGTCGCGTTTGGTGAACATATCGGAATATCCATATATTCCTAACTATTTTCTATCACGTCTCCTAATTAAGTTATCAATATTATATTAATAAATATATTATAAAGAAAAGTTTTGTTTTCGAGAGAAAAAAAAACTGCCGCATGAAATATGTAAAAGTAGGTACCTATTCCATTTATGAAAATAACAATTATATTACAGGTGTCTTAAAAATAAATAACCGGAATATATCTATATATTTTCAAAATTAAAATGTATGCATTAAAAAGAATCTAGCTTTGAGTTAAAAACAAAAAATCAGTACGTATTTACTGTGATCTTTGCTATGAAAATAGCAAGAGTAAAAATATGATGACGTGGAATTTTATTGCAAATTATAAATTATAAATATTTAGTATTTGATAAAAACACGACATGGATAAAAATTTTATCAACTTATTTCGTTAGATCTTATTTTAACACGTCTTCTTCTTTCTTTCGCATTACGATAAAATTATGTAAAATCGCGACGTTTGAGGCCACAACACTCCACTGCTACCACCTACCAGTTAGGATGTTACTTGTTATGCCCGGGAGATAGTGGCCAGGGGCGTACTGGCACCAGGAACATTCCGTTTGGTCGGGAGCAAACAGAAAAATTCCGTTGAGTTCTTCCCCTGGATTATTTAAAAATTGTGCAAGTATTCCAATGAGTTTGTGAGAAATAATTATTTTGCTTATTAATCTAAAAGCTAACTACTCTTGAAAAATAGTTCGATGTCCAATGCACCAGTACGCCTTTTTGAAAAAATGACTTCAAAAATACTATAGAATTAAATGAAGCCAGTAAAAATCCAAGCAAGTCAAAAAATCCATCTATTTCCGGAAATGCTTAGTTATTCGTCGCAAAAATATTCTTTAAATTCGTCGTCAAACTCTTCATAGAGGCATTTTTCAAGTGAAGTTAATATTTTAGGCGAATAAAATAAACATTAATTTAGTTATTTTTACAAAACTATCAGGAGTGTCCTTATTAAAAAGACTTAATCAAAATCTACGTCATATATCTTTGCCAACCACTGATAAAATTCGGTATTATCGGATGGGCCAGAGCAAATGACAATATCCTAAAATCACTAATCAAAATCTAAAAATGTTTTTAAAAACATTAAAAAGAAATGATGGTCCCCGTAAGAACTAGCACCGACGAAATCTTCAACAATGTGTTCACTTCAACATCGTGTCAATTAAAATTAACCAACTACAAATGCAACATTTGGATAAAAAAAACATCCTTTACTACGGGACTAAACTATATCAATAAATACCACCCTCATTCAAAAATCACAACAATATTATAAAATTTAAATCTCAAATAAAAAGCTGGATACAAAACATGGGGAGATCAGAAATTGAAAATATACTAACACCAAATACTGACTGAAACCGAAACCACTCAACTGCATTAAAAAAACACCAACATTTATAATTACTTTGTATTGTTCATGCTACTAAATATTAATAATATTCAAATGAAATCCTTAGCATGGGAGATCTCAGAGAGGATATCATTATCTCTATTTGCTACAAAAAAGAAAATAATAAAACATTAATTTATTTATTTCTAGTTAATGGGCTTAATTTGGTGATATCCAGTGCGGTCCTTGCGCAGACCGGTTGGATTAATGACTCCGCTATGATAGGCTCATGTCATTCTGGCAGGCTACATTTACATAACGTTTTGACAGAAAAAACCACAAGAAGTATGGGGAAAGATAAGAGGACATACCTACCAATAACAACACTTAATTTTTTGTAAATGGCCCCTGCCACCGCTTCGAATAATCGTGAGATAAACTTAGACGCGAAGAATGTCATAAAGTTATCAATATTGTCGGCCATATTCTTCGTCCGATTTCACAGCAAGGAGAGACCGATGGGGCGAGTCTTAGGCAATTTTAGTTCTAATAATTTGCCTCAAAAAAATTTTAGGTCTATATTTGAGGAAAATTATTATCACTAAAATTGCCTTAGACGCGAAGAATGTCATAAAGTCATCAATATTGTCGGCCATAGTCGTCGTCCGATTTCACAGCAAGGAGAGACCAATGGGGCACGAGTTTTAGGTAATTTTATTGCTAATAATTTGCCTAAAATATAGACATGAAAATTTTGCGCGGGTTTTGTCATTTACACGCGAGTCAAAGCTTAGCCAATTTTCGTGTAAATATCGCGAATTCAGCATTTTAACATCAGAAAGTAATTCAGGGTTTTCCAATAAGAGGTGTTAGTTTGATATTCAATCGTAAAAGATCAATGGTTTCGTAGCTTATGTGGCATGTAGCGCCGTCTCGTTGAAATTAAACGTTGTCCACATCAATACCATACAATTCCAGCCATAAAAAATCATTAATCATCTCTCAATAGCGCAATTCATTCACCGTAACTGTTGCTCCAGCCTCATTTTCAAAAAAGTAAGGTCCAATGACTCCGCCGGACCATAAACCGCACCAAACAGTCACACGTTGAGGATAGAGAGGCTTTTCAACAATAACTCTTGGGTTTTCCGAGCCCCCGATGCGACAATTTTGCTTGTTGACGAAGCCACCTATGTGGAAATGGGCCTCTTCACTCAAGATGGTTTGCATTTGATTCACTCAAGTGAATTTCAATAATTTCAATGCATTGTTGAAGCGTGTATCGTTCCATTTTTATTAATGGCGTAGTTTCTACTTATCAAATGTTAAAAAATGACACCTTCTAAAGTAACATCTACCGAAATAGCGGGCTATTTAAAATAACACCTCTTATTGGAAAACCCTGTACCATAATTTAAGTAACTACGAGGCCGAGTGGTAACGCAAGCTGACGGTCGGGTTTAAATCCTGACGTGCGCAAGTAATTTTTTTTATTTGTCATGATTTTAAAATTTTCACGATCAAAAGTGTTATGTTGATTTATTTTTTGGGGTATTATGCCACGTTGCGCCACCTCCTTATTTAGCCAACGTCTCGTACAGCATTACAGTGTCCATCATCAGGGTGTAACGTTGGCTAAAGAAGGAGGTAGCGCAACACGGCATAATATCTCAAAAATAAATCATTTTTATAAATTTTATTTGATTAATTTGTGTTATTTCACAATTTAGTCATTTAAAATAATATACCGTATATTTGCAACACGTTCCATAATGGAGATACCAGGTCGATAATTCGACCTGGTGTAAGACCACCATTCCTAATTGAAACGTTGCTTGAAATGGCTTTAGCCATGTTTGGTGATTAGATCTAAATTTCCGGTACTCCCCCACCTTCCTCTTCCACATCTCCTTTCCCTCCCCACTACCTTCAACCGAACAAAATACCCCAATTGGGGAAGCCATAGTTTAACTGGCTCCAGGCGGTTGGGAGCATTTTGGATTCTTGTGCGGTATTCGCATAAAAATAAAAATAAAACTAACTAATCATCATACCGTTTCTCGGTAGAGGTGATCACAGACACGGTGAAAAATGTGAATTGCAAATTTATTAAGAATTTTTTCAAATTTTTCGTTTTCCGCTTAAAACGGGATTGCTGGACTTTATCGATTCGATTGATAGGTTTCCTGATAAAATTTCAGTAAAACACGAATGTGTTATCGTCTGAACACGTGTTCATAAAAATCCTTACATCGCATTTCGTCATTATATATTATTAATGCAAATGCATGTACATGAAAATGTTTTCCAATATATTAATAATTTACTAAAAGTTTATCAGGAAATACCGTATCTAACCCGATTACCAATAATTTGAAGAGATTCTAAATAAATTAATAATATTAGCAATACTTTTTTCCTCCTTTTAGGATGGACGGCCGCACAACTCTACTTTGGCACACATTTCTTGCTTTATTTACATTCGTGCATCGTCTCATACTCTTCTGTTGTTCTTCACATAACAATTATTACAAATTTAATTTATTTTTTTAGTACAGACATCTTATTTAAGAATAGCTAAAATTGTCTTCAATAATTAAAAATTATATTTTATTTGACACAAAAATGCTTTGGTTTGCCAACTAGGAAGTATTTATTGTTTTGGGACAGTCAAAAATTAAATTTGATTCCTTGTTTCCTTGGGCGTTTCCGACATCTTCTATCAAGAGAGGATTTTGGGTGTAGGGGCACGTGCCCTGTGCCCCCGTGCCCTTGCCAGGCGCTTTAAAAGCAAGGAGTTTCATACGTTCTCGCTTCAAAAGAACTGTTATCATTATTTTGTGTGAATTTGTTAATCCCAAATATGAGAACATTTTTTGTTCGTCTGACCCTTGTGCTCCTCCTAGAAAAAAATCCTGGATCCGCCCTTGACTTTTACCGTTCACTTTCATCATATATTCTCCATACAATCCTTTCTTTGTTCATCCGCACGACGTGAATACCATTACGTTATGCTTCTGTTATAGAATGATTAATTTATCGTGTCTCGGTTTAGAGCCTAGAGCCTCAGGGACGTCGTAGAACCTTATTTTTCTATTCTGCAAAGATTTTTTTTTAAATGTTAATTGTGGCCATAAAACTATAATTTTCTGATTCGAGTCTGATATTTAAAAATAATTTAATCAGTTCGTAAATAAAATTAATCTTCAAATTACAAATAAGATAATAACACCTACACACACGTGAAATCAGTTAATATTATTTCAGTATTTAAAAAAAAAATCTACAATCCCATTAGGCGTCGAAACAATTTTTTTTAAATCTAAAATCTCATTAGGCGACGAAACAGTATTTTTAAAATCTAAAATCTCATTAGGCGACGAAACAGTATTTTTTAAATATAAAATATCATTAGGCGACGAAACAGTATATTTTAAATATAAAATCTCATTAGGCGACGAAACAGTATTTTTTAAATCTAAAATCTCATTAGGCGACGAAACAGTATTTTTTAAATATAAAATCTCATTAGGCGACGAAACAATATTTTTTTAAATATAAAATCTCATTTTTAATTTTTTTTTATTTTTTATTTATTCTTTAATATATTTGTTATACAATGGTATAGTATATTGTCCTCCACGCTAGGAGTTCACCTGTGTTGTGGAGGACTTTTTCAATTGTAAAGTTATATAATTCTAAAACAATACAGTGGAGTTGGTTACACAGAGAAACATTAAAAATTAAAATATAAAATCGATTTTTCCATAGTTATAACAATAGTTTTTCCATAGTTATTCCAAAAAAGTGAAATATAAAAAATTAAGTATTAAAAGGATTGTAGCCAGTTCCATACGTGTTTTTTGTATTCTGTAAGATTAGATGTTTTATATTGTGTTGGAAGTATAGTTTTATAGCCTGGAATCTGTAGTGTTTTTGTCCAAAGGATGTGTTGGTTTTTGGTATTAGTAGTTGGTGTGCATGTCTTGTTCTAGTATTGCGAGAAGTTTGTGAAGTTTTAAATGTGTTTAGGTTCTTGTAAAGGAAAGTAAGTATTTGTTTAGAATATAATTTTTGAATATTCAACACTGGGAATTTTTTAAATATGGTTGAAGTTATTCATTAGGCGACGAAACAGTATTTTTTAAATCTAAAATCTCATTTGGCGACGAAACAGTATTTTTTAAATCTAAAATCTCATTAGGCGACGAAACAGTATTTTTTTAATCTAAAATACATTAGGCGACAGTATTTTTTTTTTACTGAAATAAAATTATGAACGCAATCTTATAAAACACAATTTCTTACACGGTGAAAAATTACATTGATTATGGGACCCAGCCAGTAAAAATGGTGTACGTATTTTTAGAACCTTATCAAATATCTTTCAGAAATACAAATTTGTTATTTTGGTAACGGATAATAACTATAAGTAGGTACTAGCGACACCGCAGTAAGTGGTATTGGTAATCGCCTTCCATCTTGAAACGGTCTCATTACTGAAGGCAAAAACCATCTCGATAATTCTATACCCAGTAAAAATCAAAGACAAACCACGGTCGAAAATTTCCAAATCCCACATTTAGATTAAACGCGAATGAGAAAGAATCTCGAGGCATTCGAAGCGATTTACATATAAAAACAATAAAATTAAACTTCGTATCTTCGTACTTGTTAAGAATTTGTATTGTTTCCGTAAAGTAACGCATTTTCAACACACTACAATATTATACAAATCGTGATACAAGTAGATTAACATTTCAGAAGGCAATTATGAATGTAACTACGCGGATGTTAAACGGATATGTGTACAATGAGGGTTATAGAAGTGCTATAGTTTTACGTAAATATCTGCGATGATTTTTTATGAAAATTATAACAATTGAATAAAGTTTTTGATTTATTGTCATTTTTATTTTAAAAAAAATAACGTAACATATTTAAAACACCACACAATACAAAAATAGTCATGTAATATTTAATAAGGTAGTCTGTTCATGAGTTATACTTAAAATTGCCTACAGAAGAGTGTTGCTATGTATTCCAATCCAGACCCGCGACACATATTAATATGCAATAATTCTGGACTTATAAAAGAGTATTTTTTTAATCTAGGGAAATCAAACTATAGGTACTTAGTTACAAGCGCACATCAGATACTAAGTTTGGTGAGCATGCTTTCGGAATGTCAGGACCTAAAGCCTAGAATGGACTACTACATACATGATGACATGTAAGAGTGATCACAGACTCGACAGAATTTAGAGCTAAACTTAAACCCACCTTTTTGGACATGTTTTTCTTAAAGTCATTGTAAATAACTAAATGTGTAAAAAATGTCAGCAACTAAGAATTTGTAAGCTTTTTAAGGCGAAGCTTAGTGCTAAATCACTATTTTGATTAATGTTTATAACGAATTGGTGTACATTATGAATATCAAAAATAAGCTTTAGATAAATTGAAGGTTTCGCTTGAGTAGAATACAAATAAAAAAATAAATTACTTATTAAAAAATATAAACGTAAACTACTAAAAAATTTTTTTTTCAATAGAAATGTATGCATTCATAAATGAAACAACTTTTAAAAAATGGAGTATTATAGCTACGATTATCTGTGACAGTTTCACTTTATTAACTTTTTTGCTTTCTTATAAAATTATTTACAAAATAAATAAAAACCAGTTTTGTGCTTGAAATCGAACATTTCTAGACTCCGTTTGTCAAGCGATTTTAATGCCTATTACCTACAATATAAGGTTTACCAAGAATATACACATTTTTGACTTGTAGCTTCCTCTTAAGGTCATTTCATTAAAATTTTCCATTCCTAAGGAGTCCTAAATTCCCCAGTCTTTTGAAATGAAAATCAAATCTACTTTTGCCACTAATTTTCTAATAAATGTAATAAGAATGATAAGTGTTTTATTATCTTTGTTCTTTTTTTGTAACGAATAGATATAATGATATCCTCACTGGGATCTGCGGTGCTGAGGATTTCGTTTACATACGATTAAAATTTAGTAGTAGTAAAATTTAGTAATAATAATGGAGAGTCACAAAGAGCAAATGTAAAATCATTTAATCCCGTGTTTTTAAGATGGTGTATTTTGTGTGCAAAGATGTAAACTTTCTGATAAAATCGTGTTTATCTGAAGTGACCTGCCAGTTAAGTATGTTTTATGTATCTGTTTGTAAATAATAAAATTAGATGGAGGCTAGTAACAACTTAATTGTACAGTGCCCTCGAGGTGATTTTTAACAAAAACCGTGCTACAAAAATTATACAATCATATTTATTATTATAAAGGATACCTAACCATTTTTCTTACTCAAATATTCAATTATTGGAAAATTTTAAAAATATTGACATTTAAACTGACATTCATATCAAGTGATGAAATGACTTTGCGAAATAAATAAAAATTGTATCTGTTACGTTTGTTGAGTGTTGAATATTTCTTCATACACACAGCTTCAGAGCATAGATTTCAGAAATGATAGGTTGGGAACTAGTGTGCAGGACAGTCAAAACATTAATGTCCGTTCTGCTGTCCTCTCAAAATCTCTCTGTTGGTCGAAACTTTACTGTCAACTCACCTACTTCTGAACTGGAGTGGCGAAACTATATACTAATGACATCTGTTGAATGACTCTATAAACTTTATGAGTTACTAGCACTAGTGCCATCTATAATAATAATATTAATAATTGGATGACTTGAATAGCGCCGTTTTTGTGCAAAATCACCTCAAGGGCGCTGTACAAACTTATAATACATTTCTACAGTGATCTATGTTATTACTTAACTATTTATGGAGAAAATATACAGTACAATACTTACCTGGTAGGTCACTTGAGATTAACACTTATCTAATTGAATTAAAATTAAAAAACTTTTTCACTTTGTTCCACTTATTTATTATTACCAGGACCGGTTTCATCCTACTACGGACATTTTCAGACTGGTAGTTGAAACTCTTATGCTACTGATTTTATACAAACTTAGGCAGGGGTACACAACATTGTTTATATATAATGAATGATTCTATTTTGTTAATTTGAGGTAGGTATTATGAGTTATTTTGTTAATTTAGGGTACATTAGGTAATTATAAAGTTTATTTTTACAAATTATGAATGATGTTACAAAGCAAGTACATATTTATAGATCATATGAATATAAAAGAATTTATATAATTAAAAAAGGTTTGTGATTTCCGATATTTTATTTTTGTAATGTTGGGATATTCCCTCCTTGTTGCTTAGGGCTTATTGTCAAATATTGATAGCAATTAAGTCATTGTTATTATTAGGGTTCCCCACATATTTGGGTTATTACATCTTTAAATTACATACTTAAATTATACCACTGCTCTCTGAAGTAAAATTATTCTAAGTGAATTATAATGGGTAAATTAATGGTGATTGAGCATTATGTTCTAACTGTTTATTCATAACATATTTACGATCTATTTTCTTCGTTAAGCGATTGATTTCTAGTGACTCTAATCTGTCTAATTTTTGTCCTTTGTTGCAAACATGAAGGATTTTTACATCTCTATCTTTGTCAAAAGTATGTTGGTTTTCTAGTAGATGCAAGGCAACGTTCGATAAATCTCCTTTTTGATTAACCCAACTAGCGAAATGTTCTTTTATACGGGTTGATACTGCTCTTCCTGTTTGTCCTACGTAATACGCGGGGCAATTCGAGCAGTTCACCTGGTAGACTCCAGAGTTTTCCAGATTACCTCTTTTATCTTTATTGTTTATAAATATTTTACCCAAAGAATTTACATTATAAAAGGCTGTCTTACATGTTTTATCACTGTCTATTAATTTTGATATTTTATTTGATATTTTGCCAAGGTACGGTATTTTAGTCCATTGTTTTGTTTCTATTTCCTTGTCCGGCGTAAGGCCATATGTAATTGAAGCTACGGTGAGTTTTTTATTCTTCTTCTTTATAAGATTATCAATAATTATGCTATCGTAACCATTATTTTCTGCAATAGTTTTGATAACTTTTAATTCATTATTGTAATTTATGTCGTTTAGTGGTACATGTAATAGTCTATGGATTAAAGAATGGAATACCGACAATTTATGTGAAATGTGGTGTCTTGAGGAGCTGTGAATAATATTATCGCTATATGTCGGTTTCCTGTATATCGAAAGTAATAAAATTTCGATATACAGGAAACCGACATATAGCGATAATATTATTCACAGCTCCTCAAGACACCACATTTCACATAAATTGTCGGTATTCCATTCTTTAATCCATAGACTATTACATGTACCACTAAACGACATAAATTACAATAATGAATTAAAAGTTATCAAAACTATTGCAGAAAATAATGGTTACGATAGCATAATTATTGATAATCTTATAAAGAAGAAGAATAAAAAACTCACCGTAGCTTCAATTACATATGGCCTTACGCCGGACAAGGAAATAGAAACAAAACAATGGACTAAAATACCGTACCTTGGCAAAATATCAAATAAAATATCAAAATTAATAGACAGTGATAAAACATGTAAGACAGCCTTTTATAATGTAAATTCTTTGGGTAAAATATTTATAAACAATAAAGATAAAAGAGGTAATCTGGAAAACTCTGGAGTCTACCAGGTGAACTGCTCGAATTGCCCCGCGTATTACGTAGGACAAACAGGAAGAGCAGTATCAACCCGTATAAAAGAACATTTCGCTAGTTGGGTTAATCAAAAAGGAGATTTATCGAACGTTGCCTTGCATCTACTAGAAAACCAACATACTTTTGACAAAGATAGAGATGTAAAAATCCTTCATGTTTGCAACAAAGGACAAAAATTAGACAGATTAGAGTCACTAGAAATCAATCGCTTAACGAAGAAAATAGATCGTAAATATGTTATGAATAAACAGTTAGAACATAATGCTCAATCACCATTAATTTACCCATTATAATTCACTTAGAATAATTTTACTTCAGAGAGCAGTGGTATAATTTAAGTATGTAATTTAAAGATGTAATAACCCAAATATGTGGGGAACCCTAATAATAACAATGACTTAATTGCTATCAATATTTGACAATAAGCCCTAAGCAACAAGGAGGGAATATCCCAACATTACAAAAATAAAATATCGGAAATCACAAACCTTTTTTAATTATATAAATTCTTTTATATTCATATGATCTATAAATATGTACTTGCTTTGTAACATCATTCATAATTTGTAAAAATAAACTTTATAATTACCTAATGTACCCTAAATTAACAAAATAACTCATAATACCTACCTCAAATTAACAAAATAGAATCATTCATTATATATAAACAATGTTGTGTACCCCTGCCTAAGTTTGTATAAAATCAGTAGCATAAGAGTTTCAACTACCAGTCTGAAAATGTCCGTAGTAGGATGAAACCGGTCCTGGTAATAATAAATAAGTGGAACAAAGTGAAAAAGTTTTTTAATTTTAATTCTATTACAATGGAATTCCACCACGAATTAACAGTGCAAAAACTAGACTTATCTAATTGTTTATTGGCGAAATTTAGATACAGGATTAAGGACTTAATTGAAAAATTGAATATAACTGGACTTTATCTTAGGAATGGTATATTTAATCTAAGGGTACGACAGCTTAAAAAGGTAAGTTTTTAGTTTAGACCTGAATTCTGTTGGACTTGTTATGGATCTTAGTTCTGGAGGGAGTTTATTCCAAGCCTTTGGCCCAGATACACCGAAAGCGCTATCACCAAACTTAGTATTTGGCTTGCGCTTAGGTTCTATCAGTCTGCCTACAGCTGATGATGTTGCTGATCTAAGAGTTGACTGCCTCAGACCAGTGTTTTCCGGGACGCATAGTTCAGAGATGTAGGGTGGGGCCATTTCATTGATGGATTTAAACACCATCCAGCACAGTTTGTACTGGATTCTTTCAGGACACTTGAGCCAGTGAAGGTTACGAAGGTGTTCTGAAATGTGCGAATATTTTGAAACCCCGGTTATGCGCCATGCTGCTGCATTAAACACTGATTGAAATTTGTCAATTTGATATTTTGGAAGGCTGGCATAAATGCCGTTGCAGTAATCGAGACGTGAGACTACGTAGGAGTTGATAAGTAGTTTTGTTGCTTCTGTAGGAAGGTTTCTTCGGACAGACTTGAGTTGTCTTAGGTGAAAAAACCCGGTGCTTACAGTCCTATTTATTTGACTTTTAAACGAAAAGTCTGAAACTAAATTGACACCGAGAAGTTTGACTGTTGTTTTTGGGATGATATCGCTGCCGGAAATAGTAATAGGTGAATTGTCTATGAAATGTTGACGTTTGTTTGTGGCTGCCCAGAGAAACTCAGTCTTAGATGGATTTAGCTTCTATGCGACGTAACTCGAACTATCTCAGATATGTCAAAAGTGTTCATCTTAATATTGTACAAACCCAAAATGAAATATATCATCAGTGAAAAATATTTGTTGTATTAAATAAATAACAATAGGTCCGGCAACGTCGCATTCCACTGCAGAGAGCAGTACTGAACACTGAGCAGTCAGCAGTGAGGTGAGGTGTGTCAGGTAGTGGGTATACCCGGGTCCGCGCGGGTCTCCGGTCTCGGTCGCACAGCTGATGCGAGGTAAGGGACCTTTGGGACCGACTTTTTTACTACTAAAGTGCAACAGGACCTTACTAACAGCGCGGTGGGTTTGAGGGCTCATTGTATAAATATATTATATAGCTGCTACCTTTATTATATTCAGTGTGATTTAAGCGTACAGTTAGGTTGTTAATTCATTAGTTAACAACATCGTACCGCCCAACATAAAATTGACTTTTTCTCTCCTAAGCACGCTCAATAAAAAAACATTAATTTATATTATTAAAATAAATACCGGAATTAATAATGGCATTTCCAATCACATGTGTCCCAATTATGTCCTCTGCGTGCGAATTATATCTTCTATCTCGAATTAGTTATCTGATCTATTGTATAAAATTGATTGTCACGGGTGGGCGGGCGGGTAGACGGCGTGGATTTGATTTGTATACAAATCTACAGTTTTATTCCGAGGTTGATGAAAATTTGCACACTTGACCTTCAAAACAAGAGGAAGGTCTATGTCTGATTATGATTATTATCCGAGCATCGCCGGGGAGTCCAGCGAGTAAACAATAAACAGTGTTAAGCCTGTGACAGACTATATTTTCGTGGCTTGGCATATTTCAGTATATCGCTTGCCATACATTCCCATTGGTAGTGTATGGCGGGCGATATGATGTAATAGGCTAAGCCATTATGCATATAGCGTAATGTGTCGCCTACCTTAATCTAAAGTATTCATTAGTTACTACCCGTAAAATTAGGTTTCGTGGTTGCAGAGCTGGACGCAGTAGGAAAAAACATCTGGAACACAGCATCGAAATAGTTACGTCACCGCTAACAGAAGAACAGGGAAAAGTAGCAACTCAAATTCTCCCGAATTCGGAGAGAGAATATAACACAGTTAATGCTTGTATACAACGGCATGCCAACTTTAAGAGCCGTCAACTAGGTATAGGATCCTGGAATGTTAGATCTCTCAATAACAAGATAGAGGAGGTAGGGGAGGTTTTCAACGAACAGAATCTTCATGTCCTGGCCATAACTGAGACTTGGCACGAAAATAGTGACTCTTTTTCAATAAAGAGACTCCGAGCTTTAGGTTATGTCGTGCTAGAAGAAGCCCGACCTAAAGCAACAATTTCTCGGGATGACAACATCGCTAGCGTAAATCACGGGGGTATCGTGATTTTAGGTCGCCAGGGCTTGCGTTTAACAAGGGTGTCAATTGGTGCATACCGAACCTTTGAGCACTTGGGATGCCGAGTTTCGTCTGCAGGAGCATCATTCATTTTATGTACCCTATACCGGCCTGGTTCAAAACAAATCACTTTGGACTTTTTTAATGAATTTTCGTGTTTTCTCGAGCGGGTTGTGGGACTTTCCGATAATATTTTCATAACAGGCGACATTAACATTCACTTAGAGCGTCTAGAATCACCAAATACTCTTAAATTCACTGATTTATTAGACTGCTTCGGATGCCGTCAATGGGTTAATTCCCCAACTCACGATGCTGGCGGAACTTTGGACATTTTTATCTCAAAGTCAAGCGGTCCGTTTCTGGTAGCGGATAGTGTGGATGTAGGACTATCAGACCATCGACTTATTCGCGCAGAAATCGATTTTAACCCACCGAAAATTCCTTACGTTACTATCACATCAAGAGCATGGCGCGGTTTTAACTTTGACGACTTCCTGTCAGAACTAAAAGCTTCTCCGCTCTGTACACATAGCGCATGGGAAACAGAGTCGCCAACCAAACTAGCAGCAGATTATAACACCATCCTTTCAACCCTTTTAAATACATATGCTCCAATTTCTACAAAAACTCGGCGTCTACGAAAATCTGATGCCTGGTTTGACGAAGAATGTCGGAGCCAGAAGAGATTGATGCGTAAATTGGAGAGGTCCTACAGACACTCGGGGGTTACATCACGGAACGATTGGATACAGGCTCAAAAAGAGTACATGATCTTAATCCGTTCAAAAAGGTCTGAATATTGGACAAATAGGATCACTTCAGAGCGCCAAAATCCACGTAGTCTTTGGAACTCGGTTAAGACAGTCATTTCTGATGTCCATGCACCAAATACAATCGACATAGCTCCGGAAATCTTCTCCAAGTTTTTCCTTGACAAAATTGAGTCAATACGAGCCCTAACAACCTACGCTCCACCACCGTATTTTACTAAATGCAATAGAGAAAACCTTTCTGCCTTCAAACCTACATCCCTAGAAGAAGTAAGGAAATTAATTCTTACTTCACCGAACAAGCAGTGTTCGCTCGACCCTATTCCAACGTGGCTACTGAAAAAGTGTTGCAATGAAATTGCTCCCTTTTTAGTTCATCTTTTCAATAAGTCACTTAGCACGGGTGACTTTCCAAAATCCCTTAAATCAGCTATCGTAACTCCATTATTAAAAAAACCACAACTGGACGCTGAAGATCTTTCAAATTACCGACCCGTTTCAAATCTGCCTTTTATATCAAAAATATTAGAAAAAATCGCTGCCTCACAGGTCATATGTCACTTAAATTCAAATGAATTATTAACTAAATACCAATCTGCATATAGACGGTTCCACTCCCCAGAAACCGGGTTACTACGTGTTTTGTCGGACATAACTACTGCCATTGAGTCGGGTAAACTGGCACTTCTTTCAGTCTTGGACATGAGTGCTGCATTTGACACGATTGACCATGACTTTCTTATTAAACGCTTAGATGAATCATTTGGTTTAAACTGTGATGTTAAGACCTGGCTGACATCGTACCTGGCCAACCGTTTACAAGCCGTAAAAGTGGGAAAAAACCAATCAAATTATGCAACCCTTTCATCTGGAGTACCCCAAGGGTCCGTTCTGGGCCCACTACTCTTCATCCTCTTCACAAATGATGTCGCTAAAATAATAGAATCATTCGGCCTTCTATCTCACTGCTACGCTGATGACCAGCAAGTTTATTTTTACTGCTTACCAGAAGAAATAAACAGTTTAAAAATTCGTATAACTGAGTGTATAGAAGCAATTACTCGCTGGATGACCTCAAATAGATTGAAACTGAATCCCACAAAGACTGAGTTTCTGTGGACTGCTACAAGCAGACGTCAGCATAACATTGAAAACTCCCCAATAACCATTTCCGGAAGTGACATCACTCCAAAAACGTGCATCAAATTACTGGGTGTCAATCTAGACGCTAATTTTTCCCTTAAAACTCAGGTGAACAGAACTGTAAGCACGGGGTTCTTTCAATTAAGGCAAATTAAAGCAGTGCGGAGAAACCTGCCAACAGAGGCGACTAAATTGCTAGTCAATTCTTATGTTGTTTCACGTCTAGATTATTGCAACGGAATATATGCAAGTCTCCCTAAATGTCAAATCAACAAATTACAATCCGTTTTCAACGCCGCGGCAAGGCTTATCACCGGAGTATCTAAATACTCCCACATTTCAGAGCATCTCAAAAATCTGCACTGGCTCAAATGTCCTGAAAGAATCCAGTTCAAGGTATGCTGGATGGTATTTAAGTCACTTAATGGAATGGCTCCGGCTTATTTATCAGAATTGTGTATTCCAGAAGATTCCAATTCCCGACAGTCAACCCTTAGGTCAGCAACGTCATCAGCTATCGGAAGGTTGAAGGAACCAAAGCGCACACCAGATACTAAGTTTGGTGAGCGTGCTTTTGCCGTGTCAGGACCTAAAGCCTGGAATGGACTGCCACATGATTTAAGAATGATCGCAGACTCGACAGAATTTAGGTCTAAACTTAAAACGCACCTTTTCAGACAGTCGTATCCATAATTTCAGAAACCTCCACTTTCACAGTTGACGGCAATTTAAATTTAAATTAACAAAATGTTAAAAATACTAAAAATAAAATAAAATAAATAAAAATAATAATTAAAAATAAATAAATAAAAATGATAACAAGTAACAATTTGTAGGCTTTTAAGACAGTTAAAATACATTTAAATTAAAATAAAAACTATGGCAGACTTAAGATCATGCGACGACCAGTGTTTTTTGATATAGTGTCCTCTGCGTGCAGTTCTATCTTTTATAAGCATAAACTTTTTAATATAAGTGTGTTTGTTGGAAGTGACTTGCCAGGTAAGTATGTTTTGGTATCTTTTCTAAATAACAAATGTAGATCCTAGGAAATAAATTGTACAGCGCCCTTGAGGTGATTTTTCACAAAAACGGCGCTCTACAAATTATCCAATTATTATTATTATTATTATTATTATTAAAGTAACCTCCCTGGTAATTATAGTACAATATATTGACTGCCTGTGCAGAATATAAATAAATAATAATATATGTACATTCTAACGCAGCATCCCGTTCATTGGTCACATATAGTTTTATATGTGATTTTGAACCGGTGGATGCAATTTGTTGGCCATAAGTTGATAATAGTTTGTCTAGTATATAGTTAGTAATAATATAGATAATTGTAAAAATATATTATATATTTCTACAGCGCCTTTGAGGTGATTTTTCAAAAAATATTATTTATATAATTAACTAACTGGGTTGAACCATGAATTAATAACCATGATTTATTAACGCACAGCATTACAATGTCCATCATCAGGGCAGATGTGTAAACAATCTTATTATTCTATTCACTATTCATAATATAAGTAATCTTGATAAATGATTTTCAAAACACGTAATTTGTTTTTCACTTTAAACTGCTCTTGACACATGTGTACGCCAGGCCATAGAGAAAATATATTTACAGAATTGTACAACAATGATTTAGGTACATTTATTTATATTCAGCTTTAAGGTAATTTGACTCTGGATTATTGAACAGTTTGAACTAATATTTGTTACGTATGAATTTGGTTTGAATAGCTGTCAAACTATTGTACCTACAACATCGATGAAATCGGCAAAAATGTCGCATAATTTTAACATAGTTGTAAAATTTTTGGACCCATATTTCCGGAGTACAAAACTTGAACTTGATGAATTGTGTTTTTCAACATACGTTAATATATGCCTTTCTCGAATGAATTGATTTTTTTATGGATAAAACTATTTATTATTATTCATATTCCGTATATTCATACGCTAACAAATAATTGATCTTAATATTCTAAAGCATAACTTGCGAAAGGTGTTTTTTCCTAAATTAATTAAATTAGCGCCATCTATGAACTATGAAGATTTTAGCTTTTTTCTTTTTTTTTAATTATATTTATTCAAGATAATTTTTTACAATGTGTGATATACATATATATTTCACTAGTAATAAGATAAAAGATATTATGATATGATTATTATTTATTATTTTCAACGTTCTCCCATAGTAAGCAATTGCTTGTGTGTATGGGATGAGGTATTATTATTATTTTTTTTTTTTAAATTTAGTTTAGGTTTTCAGTATATTTTTTTAATTGTGTTTTGAATTCTTTATATGTTCGGAACATATGTTCCGTTTTCCCTTAAATTTTATTATACCTAATACAAATATACGAGTATTTTGCGTTTTCTGGGTGAAGTATCGACTCTCTGGTTAGAGTCGAGCATTCATTGTTGAATCATTTTTTTTAGTAATCGGATCCGCTTCTTATTCCCACATTTTGTTTTCCCTCAATTTCTCCGTGACTTCCTCACATATTGTTTTCCCTCAACTTCTCCGCGACTTCCTCACATTTTGTTTTCCCTCAACTTCTCCGTGACTTCCTCACATATTTTTTTCCCTCAACTTCTCCGCGACTTCCTCACATTTTGTTTTCCCTCAACTTCTCCGTGACTTCGTCACATATTGTTTTCCCTCAACTTCTCCGCGACTTCCTCACATTTTGTTTTCCCTCAACTTCTCCGTGACTTCCTCACATATTGTTTTCCCTCAACTTCTCCGCGACTTCCTCACATTATGTTTTCCCTCAACTTCTCCGTGACTTCCTCACATATTGTTTTCCCCCAACTTCTCCGCGACTTCCTCACATTTTGTTTTCCCTCAACTTCTCCGTGACTTCCTCACATATTGTTTTCCCTCATCTTCTCCGCGACTTCCTCACATTTTGTTTTCCCTCAACTTCTCCGTGACTTCCTCACAATATTTCGCTAATGGTTTGCCACAGTACTGGCCATAATATTTGGGTGTCGGTTTTCCAAAATCATCATCAATTTTGGTGTTAACATAAAAATTATATAACATGTTGAAGTCAATCGCATACATATATGTACATTATATTTAAAAGCAAACTTCTGTCCGGTGGAAAAATTAGATGTACAGTATACGTTTGATACAACCGTAAATTACAAATAACTAGCCTTTTTGGATTTAGTAACATGGCATAATTTTTGTGATAAGGATAAGGAAAAGCAGTCAAGGCAGAACTCTCTGAAAGGGTCATTTTGAGGGACGCAAAAACCAATCCCTTGTCTTTTCTAGGAACGGTGTTAAAACTATCATATTACAACACATGTCTGTAAATCGTGAACTTTCCTGACAGCCTCCGCATGACGTGATATTCTTTAGTCGCTAAAGATCTGAAGTTTAATAATATAATCCTTTTGTCTCAGCTATGAGACCTGCCCAGCCTCTTTGACGAGGATTAGTTGCGCTGGACCAGCGAGACCGGCTATGATTTATCTCCAGAGATGCTGGGCGACTACCGTTACTCGACTTTACGTTACAATATCTAACGTCTACTCCAAGAGAAGTACTCCATAATTCTATTTATTTCTCCTCTCGCGCTCTGCACTATCACTAGTAGAATCAACTTTCAGTTGTATTGCAAATAGGATTACTTCTATAGCGCCGTTTGTGTTAAAAAAAATCAAATCAAGGATGCCTTACAACTTATAATTTATACCTATAATTTATAACTTAACTTGCACCTAAGCCTACAACTAAGTCTTATAGCTAGCAACCAACTACTGAGACTTATAACTCGTGACTCGTGACGTAGAAGAGTGGGCCTCAGCACGGATAAAGCACCAATGAGGATCACATTACCAAATGATATTTGATAAAAAAATACTTCTAAAGTATCAATAAAAAATGACATACATATTAATGTTAAAGATGTTTAAATATGTTAAAATAATTATTAAAAACCTAATCTCGATTACCTGGTACTTTTTAAGAGTGTCAATTTTAGTAAAAACTAAGAAGTTCTGTTAATATTTTTTGGCAAAAAACATTTAATTTCTATATGACACAAGTATCGTATAAGAGAAAATATCTTAGAGTACTATAAGAGTCTACAAATCTGTTATCATTTTTTTTAAATATTATAATCTATTATTAATAAATCGTGCGTTTTTCTTACTTATCTTTTTGTTATCATTTAGAATATTTAATTAATTACTTTTATAATTGAGCTAGAATTCCCTGACCAAACACAAGAGGTCTCTTTATTGTAAGGAAAAGCTTTTTTTGTTTTACATTTTAATACCGTATGACATGTAAACATTGTATACTTATTGTAAAAAAAAAACAAATATTAAATAATAAAAAATATTAAGAATCTGTTCATATTATTGTTTATCCAGTTAAAAACGGGATTGCAGGCCGTTTCCTGATAAACTTTTAATAAATTTGTAATAATATCGGAATACGTCTTTATGCACCTACGTTTGCCTCAATAATATATAATGACGAAATGCGAGAATGTAAGGATTTTTATGAATACGTATTCCGACACCGTAATAGCACGTTGGAATTTTACTAAAATTTATCAGGAAACTTATTAATGTATTTGTTAAGGGACTGCAATCCCGTTTTTAACAGGATAATTCGAAGATATTTTTAATAAATCAGATGCAATTAGTGCAAGATTAACTCAGCGTACGCTTATTTCTTACGTCTTTCGAACGTCTTTAAATTGAGTCCTTCAAGCATGAGTTCGTACACGTCAAAATAAATTTACTAGAATTTTTATAACATAGTTCAGAAAGTGTAACTTCCTGTCCTCAAATCCTGGTTGAAACACGACTTTGCAATCATTCTTTATCATTTTCTAATTTTATGTAAGTAGATTTCGATCTTTCTGATTAGTAACGGAGTAAAATTACTTTTTTCTACAACAAGAAACTCGTCTACCACTACACAATATCCCAATGTTCAAAATATCGGTAACGTAATTCGACATCAAAACAACGGCTGAATATCAATTTAATTTAATTTAAATTTTTTATGAAGGTACCTAATTTCTATCAATGATCACACGTGATCCAATCACGTTTGGCTGCTACTGAAAAATAATCATTTTTCAATCAACGTGTTTTATATTGATAAGCAAAACACATATTAAAAACTCTATATGTGGGTCAAGTATCCAAAGATATCTACTCAAGTCGATTGAAACATTTTGATAATGCTGATAGCGGTTTTATCGTGCCAGAACATTATAGAAAAGATAAAAACTTAATGTTATTTTGTTTCCGTTTCCTTTTGGTTGCTTTATTTCCTAGAAAGTGTTTGTGTTGTGCGTGAAATTGATTTTTAAACTTTCCAATACATATACTAAAGTTATTTGTTGCTTTATTAACAATTTGACAAGTTTAATGGCGTACTAGTTTGACAGTTATGGTTATTAGAACATTATCGCTTTATAAGTTTCGAGTTACACTCAATAATAGTAATGGGAATGGTATAAACTTATGAAGTGTATGAATAAGTAAATATTAAAATATGGAAAGTTACGTTGTTTTAACCACTTTATTGTAACTTCAATTATTAACTACATTATTTCAAATAGTTTCCGTTACATCATAACCTCCTTCAGGACAGTAAAACAGCTTATAATAATCCTTATCCTTATCGTTTGGGATAGAAGCAAAACTAGTTGACATCGTGTGTAATAAATTGTTATAAAGTTAAGTTACTTTTCTGTCCAATCACAAAGTGATTGCTTTCTTCAATAATTTTATAATAAATAGTATATTATTTTTATTCACGCCCTTTTTAGGAGATTTTTCGTATGAATAATAAAAATTATATATTAATACAGTACATATTTATAATACATAACTAAATTGTCTCAGTAACAATCTTTTGTGTTTGTTAAGTGTGAAATTAAAGATGTCCACTGACTCTGTATAATTATTTCCCTCCATAAGTATTCTGGGCAATAAGGAATACATATAAATCAGCATGTATATGTCAGTATTCACCTTCTCGAAATAGCACTGTATTTCATACAAACAATCACACCGTTTCTCCACAGGAGTAGGCAGATAGTATTATAAAATATGTCTTAAATCGATAGAAAAGTGAAACAGACGTCCACAAAAATATGCGACGCGCGGCTCCGGTGAATTGAAAAAACCTTCGGTTGAATTTGCTCTATCAAATCTCTAAAATAAAGTGGGAATCTTAACGACATAAACGAAGTCGGGTAAAATCACTATTAAAAAATGCCAAAATTACTTCTAAAATCGTGATAAAAGGATTTCTTTAATATATATCATTATTAAAAACCAATAACTAAAATAGTCATAATAATAATCTTTCCGATTTTATGTCCGGGTTAAATCTTCACCATAGGAAAAATTAATAGGAAAAAGGGGATGAGAAAAAAAAAGAAAAAAACAAAACACCACGAAAAAATTAAATTTTTCATTTTTAAATGTACTTAAATCATTTCTTCTGAGTCCGGGTTAAATCTTCCCCACAGAAAAAACTAAACCCTTCCACACACTTTTCCACAAATGATCATCTAGTCAATCAACATTATGCAAGTGCATTATATAAGCATAATAAATACAAAACAATACAAGAACAACACGTCAACTCACCAGATATCAAATGGGAAAATAATTCACCCACTCCAGATATTTTCATATCAGAGGGTTCGGCTCGGTAGAACTCCTAACATGGCCTATAAATCCTACTGATCCCTCAATATAAATATTTAAAAATTCTTTCATTAACATGTATTTAAAATGACTGATTTTTGCATTTTTATATATGAATTTTTTGATAGATCAAATACGCCTAAATTTTTAATGAGAGAGCTAGATATAATGCCAGTAGCCGAAATAACGAATGGTAATATTTTTATAGTCTGAGAATGCAAAATTCTTTTTATCTCATTTCCTAAATCTGTGTATTTTCTTATTTTTTCATTAATAGATTTTTGAGTAATTATTAATTATTATGACTTTTATTATTATTATTATTATTACGAAATATATTTTTTGAAAAGCCATCTCTTAAATTTATTTTCCACATTATACAATAAAACCATAAACGAAAATGGGTTCGTAAGTAGGAGATTTTGAACTTTAAAGCAGTTTTCATAGGCCTTTACATTATTTTTTTCTGGGCTTATAAAAAGACTTATCTAAAAAATACTCGATCATTTCAAAGGCCTAGATGTATTCTACTCGCAGTATTTAATTAAAGCATCTGAAACATTTCTAGGCGACCAAATATTCAAACCAAAAACACAGGATTTTGCATTACTACGTATGGCATCCCCTTAAAACGATTATATTTCAGTTTGGTTAAGAATTTGGACCTCAAATCCAAATTAAAGTTTTGTATTAAAAAAGCCGTGTAGCCGTTCCTCTTAAATATGCCACGAAAAAGAATATATTGCACATATTTAGCGCAGAATACACAGAGTGACAATGACGATCCCTCTTCAGACTGTTAGATACAAGAGAGGGAATGAGGTAGGTTGGGTCCGCACTCCGCGCACCCGTTACATTCCTCTCAGTCAATGTAAATATCACTACGACTAAAGCCTTTTACAGCCTATTAATTACCGCAATCAGTTTTGGCTTATCGGTTTTGTTTCCTGGCAGAGGGAGCATTCAACCCACAATAAAATTAACTTACTACCTAGGTGTAGTGGATGCTTAAGGTTAAACGCGACGTTCGTTATAATCTACGTGTTCACAGATGTCGTTAATTTAATTATTTTATTAAAATAAGATTTTTGAAAGTTATGATTTACAATATCAAGACGAATTACTTGTTTGCGCCCGTACATGAGCAATATGAATATGAATAAATAGTTTTGCTCAAGTAAAATAAAAAAATATATTTTTTCTTCATATGAAGCGGTTACTTTGTGATGTGACATTATAATTTAAAATTAAACAATAACTTTGTAAACATCACTTATAGGTAAATACTTAATGCCGACCGGGTTTCGCTACAACACGTAGCTCTTAGGTTGGATAACTTAGTTAAGAGCTAGAGTTAAGGAAAGCCAAAAACGTCAATAGCAAAGTCATCAACAACCAAATAAACCTAAATAAAAGTCCTATACTCAGATTGTTCCCTATTAACAAAGAGCACTCGCCTCTCAATCTCCCACCTATCCCTACCTCTTCCACTGTAGCTCAGACTGTCCACCTACCGTGAAATCCACACATGTTAATTTAATTTTTAGATTTTTAGTATTATACTGCCCTGATGAGGCTACGTGTTGTAGCGAAACCCGGTCGGCATTAAGTATTTACCCATAAGTGATGTTTACAAAGTTATTGTTTAATTTAAAAAATATATATATATATTATTTAGGTGTATCCAATAAATGCTTTTTAACTAATGGTACCTACTCACATTTTACTGACTCCGTTAGAAGTTTACATATTCGCTTTCCGCCGAATCTTTCAAATAATGCATTTTGTCTTAAAATTTAGGACCTTTATAAAAATATATATATAAAAATGTTCCTTACAGCATGGTTGCTGATTAATAATATAATAATCATGATTCAAATACTGAACCTAATAATTTTTGACGGAGAGGTCATTCCTGGATCTCATTAACCAACAGATCATGTTTCAAGGATGCCATAAATATTAAAGATACGTTTATTTGCGTAAGTCCGGACTTTAAGATGGTTATTGCGTATTTACTCAGCGAGCTGTCTTCGCAATTTTCGATCATCTCCGTCGTACGTCTTCTAGGCCAGGGGTCGGCAGACCGCGGCTCTTTTCATAGTAATTTGCGGATCTTAAGCCCCCGCAACAAGCTTCTCGTTAACACTTAAAGTTTTTGATTTCACAAAAAAACTAATACATTCACTGTATAAAAAAATTACCAGCTATTGAAATAATATGAGTTAATAATAACAGAAATTATTTTCCAATACATTGAAAACTTTAAATTTCCAACTAGGAAATGCCCGTTATAGAACAGTTACATAAAATAAATCAAATAACTGCATTAAGCTATTTACCATAAAAAATTTGGAAGAAATTAACCCGATATCAATAATTTTGTTGATTTATTTTTGGGTCACTATGCCATTTTACATGTGCCATGATGATGGACACTGTAATGCTATCTGAAACGTTGGCTAAATAAGGAGGCAGCGAACGCGGCATAATACCCCAAAAATAAATTACTGTAATACTTTCGGTCATGAAATTTCTCAAACAATATTCGATTTCAAAAATTTATATATGCCGTTCACAAAGAATGAAGGCATTCATGTTCCAAAATATAACAATAAATACGGACAGCGAACCCTAGAATATAACGTGCCCAACATAAAAAATTTTAGATTCGATATATGCTGAAAACATGGCTCATAAGTCCAACGCATTTTATTCAGTGTTTGATAATATCAGTACAAATTATAACATTATGCAAAGCCGTCATATTCCAATACCTTATATTGCCGTAGCACAACAGTGTAAAATTATTTTTCGGCTCTGTGTAAATTTTGGGAATCTTTTTACTTAACATTTGGCTCTTCTCGCTAGAAAGTCTGCCGACCACTGTCCTATGCTGATCAAATTTCAAATAGATGCTACAAGTAATGTGCTTATCGCTCGTGAAGAGTGAAGGTACACACTGCAGATGACAGCACAAAGGTATAAACTTATAAAGATCTTTGGACGAGGGACGAAGGAATGTCACGAGTTATGGAAACGCAGGGTTGCCATAATGTTCAGATGTACAAGAGTGTTACTTCTTCACTCTGAACCCTATCTAGAGATGAGAAAATTCGGGATAATTTCGTATTTTCAAGTGCAAGCAAAGTCACGCAATTCACCTGAAAACAATTACTTTAAAAATTATTTGCAGTAACTCGAAAACATAAAACACCTTTGATACCTCCGTTGTAGAGATAATTTTTTTATTGAATTACCTATTTGAAATACAGATAAACACATTCGTCGTTTTCCAGTTTGGTGAGCTGTTAAATGTGTGTACACCTATTTAAAGTCATGCATAGTTGTCTGCTCTGCAAAATAACTAGGAAGGATATACGTACGTATTTAATACCCCTACTGGTGAATGCCAAAGGCAACTTCGTGAAAGTATCAGCTTACAAATTGTAACATGTCAGGAATATCGCCTGGGAGGCATAATTTCTAGCCATAATACGCGAAAGCAAACGTAAATCTTTCGTTTAAAAATACAAGTCCTAAGTGAGCACCACTTTTACGAGAGAAACATAAAAAAAAACGGTTTACACCGAATTTTTTTACAAGAAACATTCCAAACATCAATTTACTACACGGAACAAACTAAACTTTCAAATTTGGAATATTCGATCGGTAAGACCAATAATAATTCTACAGAACACGCCCTTTTTACAAGAAATATTCGAAACTTCACTTTATTACACGGAACACACCAAACTTTTAAATTTGGAATAATTTGATCGGTATTACCAATAATAATATTGCTGAAAAATGGCAACCCTCAGTATTTAAAGAACGTGGATATTGGATATGAGTGAATGAGCTTGGTCCCGCGGCGTTAGATGAGTTCAAATCAATTCCCGTGCCATCTCCTGCAGCAGAATATTAAAACATGATTGTTTTTCCTCCCACACTGCTTGCAAATAATTGCATTTCTCAATCGTCGACCCTTGCATAGCGGTCATTTTATTATTGTCTGTGGATGTTAAACACAAACCAAGCTGTCTTTAACTAAAATTATTTACTTAACTGGCCGGAAAGCCATTGAAAACATTAAAAGAGTTAAAAGATTTTAACGTTTATTGAACCCAAGTCATCTCATTATGGTACAGTTATAATTTTTTATGCCTCAGATCCTTCATCTTTATGGGTTTTTATCTTATTTGTATATCCGGAAACATCACAGGCATTAAATGTTTTCATTCATTGGACTCTTAATTGTAGTTTAAGAGTGACCGAATTTTATCTTTGCATATTTGTAAACTTGTACATGAATTTTTCTTTGGATATTTGTAAACTTGCTCATGAATTTTTCTGTGGATATTTGTAAACTTGGACATGAATTTTATCTTTGGATATTTGTAAACTTGTACATGAATTTTTCTTTCGATATTTGTAAACTTGTTCATGAATTTTTCTTTGGATATTTGTAAACTTGGACATGAATTTTATCTTTGGATATTTGTAAACTTGTACATAAATTTTTCTTTGGATATTTGTAAACTTGGACATGAATTTTTCTTTGGATATTTGTAAACTTGGACATGAATTTTATCTTTGGATATTTGTAAACTTGGACATGAATTTTTTCTTTGGATATTTGTAAACTTGTACAAAAATTTTTTCTTAAGAAATTTGTAAACTTGTACATGAAACCAAAGAAATAAAAATTATATTTTCTTTTGAAAAGATTAAAAATAGATTTCATTACATTATACTTTTTTTTATTAAAGCAACTATTTAAACATTGTACATACAAAATATGACATTAAATACATGTATAGTAAATTGTTTTTCTTAGTCCTCATCCGTGCTGAGGCGAACTAAAGATATTCACTTACATATTTTATTAGTTTTCTATGTCGTTTTCAATGTTTTTAGAGAGTTTTTTCATTAATCTCTTTCAGCCAGATTTTTATTCTTGATTTGTAATCATTCAAATTTTCTATTCGCTTTATATCAGGGGAAGGATGTTGTGAAGTTTCGTAGCAAAATAAATATAATTTCTTTGTCCGAATGTGGTTTTATGATCTGGAATATTTTTATGTCATTGTGATTTGACCTTGTTTGATGAATACGCAGTATTCTAGAAGATCTTCTTTCGAACTCATAAAAATAATAATTTAGCTATCATAAAATAACTAAAAAGAAGGTGTGTATAACTATGAGTTTTGGACCCACTAAAATTGTACAGCCTTAAATCTCTTGCATTTCGAAGTCAAAGTCTTGTTAGGTCCAAATGGTACTTTCACCATGAGCCGTGGAGCTTTGAAATATCCAATTCAGTTCGTTTTATAATTTTCATTCGTTCAACAAAAAAACTAAACAAAATTTCACATAAAAATAAAATACTTATTTTTATGTGAAACCGCATCAGAGTTAACACTGTTTCCAATCGTCTGAAGCCAGTGAGACTATGGCATCCCCAATTAGGATATGTTGTGAGGGTGAAGGTAGTAGGAAGGGGAAGGAGATGGGTAAGAGGAAGGTGGGGAAGTACCTGGCGATTCAGATATAGCCACCAAACACGGTCAAAGACATTTCAAACAAAGTTTCAATTCTAAATGTTGGTCTTACACCGGGGCGATACTGAGAGTATCTTGCACTTTGCAACGTGCCGTAAATATACTATTTATTACTTTAATGATTAATTTGAATTGAATTTCATATAATTAACGTTTTGGCATAACAAATGTATAGATATTATCTTAAAAAATAAATATTTTTTTAAACTTAGAGCTAATGAGAAACTTGTTATAAATCGGTAAAAATTGAGTATGCGGGGGCTTAAGAATGGTTGAACCTTGATAAATTTTATTTTTAGACGTTTCTAAAAGTTTTTGACGCTAATAATGAATTCCTCGAAGAAGAAATAATTTGTGTAACGTAATTCTCTTATCTTTGGTCTTCTTGGAAATAATTTAGTTTTAATGGTTGCTACTGTCAAGGCAGAAGAAGCGGAGTTCTGTTAGTTTTAACTGAAAAAGTGCCATCAATTTCAATTTCGACAATTTCCCGGTTCCTTTGACCGTTCTATAATGAGATTCAACGCAAGGTTGTTGCCGAGGATGAACGAAAAAATGGACAGACATAACCAAGAATTGATATTTTTAATTTAGATGAATGACGTCCGAGCGTCCCCTTAATAGTCTAAAATAAAGTCGAAACCTTAACGACGTTGATTGAAGAAGGCTTCCACAAAAATAAGCGACTTGTGGCCCTGGTGTATTGGACGTTATCGAATTTTCCTTAGAAAATACTCTGGAATTCTTAACGACGTAAGTAAAGAAGAGGTACAAAAATATTCGGCGCGCAGTCCGGCGTATTGGACTGACCTACAATCGAATTTGCCAAAGCAGGCGTAAAAAATGTTTTTTTTTTCTTCTTTTAATTGATTCTGATAACCGCATTACTAAAATATAGGATTATTCTAAATCAATATCTCGGAAATTTACTAATTTATCGTCTAGAAAAATTAAATCTGGTGCTCAATACTAATTTGACAGGTGAAAAACGTTTTATAATTTTTTTCTTACAGTTTTTTTGTGAAATATTTTAATGGTAAAATACTGTTTTTATCAATCATAACTATTAATAACTTACATTCAAGCATGAAAAAATGTATTATAGTTACGAATTCGTAGGAATTAATTAAAAAAAATAATCATTTTGTTCATTTGTGCGTACGATATTCACAAACTTTACTATTCCAGCGAGCTCCACGATTTTACCAACCCGATGGTGGTTGAACTTCTTAGCATAATAAAACTATTTTCTGTAAGAATACATTGGTAAACGAAACAATAAAAGTGATTAAATATTTTCAATTTTCTAAGACATTTGAATTAATTAAGTACTACACATGATTTCATCAACGATATAGAATAGACATATTGGCCTTTGTGACACCACAGATGACTGCATAACATATATGTTAAAATTCTGCATACCAAAGAAGATAGAAACTACCACGGGACTTATAAACGCTATGTAAAAATTAAGCCTCGGGGCAAGGAATTAATTTCTACCGTAGATATTCAGTCTATGCCATAAACTAGGGTTCGTAACAGAATCTCGTCGTGGACTGCTAACCTAGGTTCTTTTGACAACCGTTTTACTAGGGTCTTCTGAATTCAGTCCTCCATTAAATGCCTCTCAATTGCAATGCGCTTTACAGTTTTCCGATCTATATTATACGTGCATATTTTGTTTTGTAAGTTTGTTGGTTTTGTTTTTTAATTAGACGCAAGAGATACAAAAAGACGAAAGTCAATTAGCCGAACTATGTGTCAATCAATCGCGTGTCAATTGATATCGTGGTTACAACAATAGACAAAGAAATTGTCAAACAGTCTTTCTTCTACTATCGGAAACAGAAAGCACTAGAGTTTTAAATCCCGGCGGCACCGTAATACCGGTGCTGCGCTTATATTAATACCGGGATTACGGGATTTTTATTGGTTTGACGACGTTGTTTCAACAATGGGAATATTTTTTTTATTGACGGCATTTCAGAATATCGAAAAATTAAGATTGATTGAAAAATACTATCACCATAATCCCGGATCTGAAAAAAAAATCCCGGTATTGGAAGCCTTAGAAAGCATGTTAGCACTTACCGGTAATTTTAAAAACTAACCACAGTGTGTAATTTTACTTGAACTCAAAAACATAAAGCAGCATATCTTTTCATCTGTGGATACTTTAAATACATCATATTGAAAATTTTGCATTGGGAGGGCCACTCTAGTGACAGTCTTATCGAATCGGTATCGAATTATAATCGAAAAACGACAATTTGGTTTATGTAAACCATTGGCTTTTATGTATTTTTAAAATGGCTATAATACACGGAAACCTCGATCGGCAGCTAATAAAATTTTATTGAAATTAATAAATATCATTATAATGCGCTGCAATAAGTTTTTTTTAATGGAACACGATGGAGAACTGAGCAAATTACATTTCTGTGAATCTACTCGCCGCCATAATTTAGCGTGAATATGAAAGGGTTTAAATTAGTAAAAATATATTGGTTAAAAAAATGCTTTAGTAATCTTATAAATCCTGTTAAAAAATAGCCGAAAACTTTTTACAGGTTATTTCTATAGATTTTTAGAAGTTTTCCAATATATTTTAATAATGAATCCGTTATTTAAACTAAACACCTGTCAATTTTAAAATGCACAGAAACAATTGTACTAAGAATGCCCATATGTTTGATAGTTAGAAAAAAAATAATTAGGTTAATAATTAATGTAAGCAGGGTCATGTTTTAAAATATGTTGATCCAAACTATTCGTATGTTCATGTTCTTGTTACCATCCTTCAAATAAAATTTCTTCTACCCTTGATCCTCTAACTACGTGCTTAATGTATAATCCAGTTATGATTTCCTATGGTATCCATTAAACCACGATTTGTTCTAGATACAACACGACAGAACAGATGTTCTAGCACAGCATAGCATGACAAGAGGAATGGTGCCATTGAATGAAATTTCTACAGAAAAATATTTATTTAATAAAATAAAAAAAATTCAAATTAATACTCAGTATTAATTTGCACCCTGATAATGTTTGAGCTAAACGAAACCGGTCGGTCAATAAATTAATCAAAAATCGTGATTTTAAACAATAATAAAATAATTGTTTTCTTTTATTAAATATGTCAAACCACAAAGTGATTGCTTTCTACAATAATATTATATATTTATTTATTTATTAACACCCTCTTTGGGGACTCTTGTATAAGAATACTAAACATGACAGTAAAACACAGTATTTATTATATAACTGAACAACCTTATTATTATTCTGGGCAATGAGCAACACATAATGGTGGTTAATCCCACTGAAATCCCGAATTCTATATTACGTAGTGAAAGTGGAAAGCTTATGCATCATATAGAATTTTATATAGAAATACCGACTACCGGTCCGACAATTTGAGCATATTCATTTTAATTTCTCATAACCTTAGAACTTATTGTATACCTTCCCAACTTCTCAAATGTTAAGAATGTTAAAGCAAGAAAAGTTGTACTGTAAATGCATTATTAATCTGTCGCACGATACATAAAAACGATTCCTTCTACAAACACATCTAAAAGCATCTTTTCAGATGTAATACGATGAGCTTTTCTTTCATGGATAATTGTAATGTATTGGTGAAGCGACCGAGCTCACGGAAGCGTTCAGTGTTTATAGAAAAGAGTAAAAACTTGTATTTTAGAATACCTACTTATTACATAGGCGTAGAATTGTGGCCACAAGTATCCGCGATGAGATTGATCAAAGGCCGGGCAAACAATGAATAGATGGTATTAAAGCGGTGTTCCGTCACTTCTTATAGGAAACGTGGCTTCGTGAGGAACGGTCTCTAACCACAAAAGCTTGTAACTACAAAGCGTGGATTATTGAAGTGTAAGCAATGAAACCGCATAAATGAATTTGCATAGAAACTATTTATGCTATAATCGAGTTCATTTGTTTATGGTCATCAGTTTTTTTTTGTAAAGCTCACTTTTATTTTTTAAATCTTGGAAGAATGCTGATTTTGATCGCAATTTTCAGGAGTAAGACTCTCGACTAGAAATTCGGAGGTCGCGGGTTTAATTTCTGGCAAGCGCAAGTAAATTATATTGAATTATTTTGAGTAGTTTCACATTTTATTTATTAAAAATAATAGCAATATTTACTGGAAGATGGCTTTGAAATTTGGTGAATTGTTCAAATTCTGTCAAACGACCGTCCCTAGTCTCAATGTTTTAGGTGTCAAATAAAAACATAAAAAATAGTGTAGTAATATGAATGGATTCATATAAAAAATACAATGTTCAATTATATTTTACAGTTTACAGTTATCTAATCCACAAGTGAAGATAGATTTTCTTTAATATTTGGTGAACTTGCAAAAAAATAGATAAGTTAAACAATAGGTTTTTTGTTGGTTCCATTAGATGTTTTCGGTTAAATAAAGTTGAAAAATTTATGAGAAAAATGAAGAAGTTTCTATTTTCCATTATTTCACGCTTAAAACTTCCTCTGTAACTCTTTCGTCGAAGTCATAAAAGCGTTTATTTTGCACTAACGCCCTGGGTAGATCACACAATCGATCCGCCAACAATGTAGGTATTCTTAGTAAAATAGCAGAATGTACACAAAAAACTACCGTGGTTTCTGATCACCGTGTACTGGATGATTTGTGGGATGTAACTCCGGCAAACACTGGACAGGATATTATGCAAATATCTTATTCTATTCAACCATGACTTATTTAGTCAACTATTTATTTAGAGTCACACTTATTAAAATATTAAATAACAGAAGGTCAATTTATTAGATAGGAGACAGTGGCGGTCGGTGACTTTTTGTAGAAGGGATGCTAGAAAATAATTTATACCTACATTATCAAATAATGTACATATCTATGGACTGGTTCCATGATAACTCAACACAGTGACTATTCAACACACCTTTAAAAAGTGATATAAAGTCATTAAAAACGATGAAAAAATAATATTTAAACCTAAACTAACCTAACCTACTTAACCCAGTTCATAAAGTTTTTGTTTCATCACTTTACATGACTTTATATAACTTTTTAAGCATGAGATGAATTATCATTTTGATGATTTATCGGGTCACACCCTATGGACTATCCCACATACAAAATGCAATTATTGACAAAAATAGTATGTCAAATTGGCTCTATAAATCCTTCACGCTCTGCAAGATTAATAATTACAGAACCAAAATTAAATTAATTAAATATAGAAAATTTAAACAATTCATCAATTTTCAAATTTCTGTAAAAGTCCTATTGAAGTTCTGTTATTATATCAACATGGGCCAGTTGCTTCACAGAACTAAAATAATAATAGAACTTTCACAGTTCTTAAAAATTAACTGTGAAATTTGATGAATTTTTAAAATTCTCAGAAACAACCCGTCCTTAATATTTCAATAATTAGTACTATTCAAAGCAAACTTTCAAAAATGCGCCACACAAACAAATACATAAATGAACTAAAAATACAGCAGAGATCCTGGGGTCAATTCCCAGTTAAGACCGTTACCTTTTTTTAATTTTTCTGTGTCTTGTTGTTTCATGTTTCGTTTAGGTTTATTAGAATTATCTTTATTTTCAATATACTAAAAATAATTCACTCGGTTCGTAATATGTAGGTATGCAATTCTGTGCATTATATAAGACGTTTTTGTACCTTGGATGCTCTTCTCAAATGCGTTTACAGCATCCGAAAACTTTGGCAGGCAGGACTAAATACGCACGCGTGAACGTCATGTACTTTGGCACTTTGTGGATTCGGAATAAAGATAGAATCCACACTGCTGGTAGTATCTGTGTGTTTACAAATTTCAAGCATTAAAAATGTATACGTAATTCTACTAGCTCTCTGAGGACGAGACGGTGTCAAGAAATTTGCAGTAGTGCTTTAGTGTTTACGGCTAGAAAGTAAATAATATAAAGAAATTATTATTATTATTTTTTACTTTAGAACACAAGGGATGCGGTGTATCCAAAGCATATATGAACGGACCGCGCCTGATAGGTGACTACTTTTGCATATTTTTTCTACTTTTTTAACAGAGGTGGACCGAGAAGAGGAAGTAAACAGACCTTAGAATCATATCAAAATCTTAATTTTTTTCAGTTATCTAGGGACTCCAGGCTTGAGGTGACTACCAAATTCAACAATGGAGTACACTATTTTAAATGTAATTTTCAGAATTCTCATCTCTGACATTTGATAAAACTTATACAAAATACAGACATTCGATAACACTACAAAATATTTTCTTTCGAAATAGTAATTTCCCGGCCAACATTATCAAAAATATTAATTTCGGTTGTGGGTCTGTCTGTCTGTATATGTCTGGTTCAATGAACCCGGTTTAGCCTTGAATTTAAGAGTCATTTTCAAAATTGATTCGATGTGAAGAATCAATAATGAATTAACACGGGATAAAGTACCTACTCATTTAAATATGTATAATATTTTAGAGGAAAATTATTTAATTGTTATTCTTGTTAGACTTGTTGGATTGGAAATCTCAAATCATGCTATTTTCCTCTCCAGAAGCCCAGATTTAAGGAATTAAAGATTTGAGGAATATTGTCAATCAAGTTTAGCGGATGCATTAAAATAAATTGTCCCATATAACATTGTTGTCCAACTAAAAAGAACAATGAAGAGTAAAATTCTAGAAAAAAGTATTAATTTATGACTTGGCAGTCATAGTACACGACTAATTGACAGGATTGCAGGATGTCACAGGGTAATACATTACATTAGTATGAAGATGATGTACTCGACGTGGGAGTCGAGCACTGGGGAATGGAATGCTGGATATTCTACTCTATTATCTTTAGCTGAGTAGGTGCGTAAGCGATTCCTTGTGTCTCGAACAAAGCTCATATTATTATCGTACAATAATTTATCATTGTAGGAAAATAGTAAAAATATATACCTAGAGCGGTTATTTTATTTGTATCCTAACCATATACCTAGCGTGGTAATTTTATTTGTATCCTAACCATATAACTAGAGTGGTAATTTTATTTGTATCCTAACCATTTACCTAGGGTGGTAATTTTATTTGTATCCTAACCATCTACCTAGGGTGGTAATTTTATTTGTATCCTAACCATATACCTAGAGTGGTAATTTTATTTGTATCTACAATAATATGGTTAGGATACAAAAAAAATTACCTTAATTAATATGGTTATTGCACACCTACATATTTTCATTTGAAGCTATATCAGACTAGAAATAGGAATATTGTTCCTAAACTCCTAAAGCCTCTGATATTTTGCAATGCACTGTAAGCAGATTAAGCATCGCTTACCAATGGTTTTTATGGTGTAAAATCTAATTACGAATTTATATGAAATAAAAAAAAAACAACTTGTTTTTTGAGACAAAGGTATTATAAAAGTTGTTGTCACTTCACTTTTTTCGTTTAGTAAAAAAATATTTATTTAAAAATTTGCAATCCTTGAAAAATATTTTTCAAATACTTAAGTTGTTTTACAGAATTAATTCAATTTTTTCGGGAGCATATTTGGTAATTTTTTTAATTCAAATTAACAGCGCGATATTCTCTCTTTCTAACACTGTTTAAATCATATTTATCACCATACTACAAAATGAGATAGCATACATTTTAGGAGACAGTGTCAGGCTGTGAGCTGGGATGTATATCTCAAAAAAATACTCTACGGCAGTTTGTTGTCTGTGAAAAATATCTTCAAAAACATTTCAAGGGGTTAATAGATTTTCACAAACATGTTTTTAAATTGTTTCCTTTTTGAAGTGTATTACTTTTTTAAAGGTAAAAATAAAGTTTGACAAGTGCTTCCTACTTCCTACAACTTGGCTCTTCAAGACCCATGTTCACTCCTTCTTCTCTTCATGATGACATAGGCCCTGAGGGAATTTGTTTTCCTCTAGGTCTTCTGTGTGGAGCTAACGTATTTTTTAATTTTAGTTTTTGATTATATTTTATAAGGTCTTTACTGACCTAGTAGAGTTGAGTACCTGTTTTATTCATAGTATATACTATTATGACCTTACGTAGTAATAGATTCGTATATAAAATATTTAACATAGCCATAAAAAAGCCATTTATGAGCAAAGATTTTCCTCGGGTACCTTACATTCGATAGTTTAGACAAAGTTCGTAAGAATTATTAACACCTGCTAAAATATACTAGTATTTTTGGTGCGAATGCTCGCTTTATGGTTACTATACGTAAGTACCTACTTAATAATCAAACCTAATCGATAGTAAATATAACAACATCATTTCCGTTGAGGAGAAAAATGATTGAGGACCTAAATATTTGAAAGACGAATTATTCCAACTTTATAAATGTTGCCTGAAATCAACATATAAAACTATCTCTAAAAAATATTATTGAATGTAAATACAATGTACAAGAACCAGTTTCTTCTTTGGTAAGATTGCGATTGTAAATATATTTTGTACCGATATGTGACTTATATATAACACCATTGTACCCACTTATATCTATATTAATAAAAAAATAATAATAAAAGTTCTATTTAACATCGTGGGTCAATCGGCAAAGGAAGAACGGGACTTCAAATTGGACCATGTTAAGCTGAAACCATCCAACCCTCAATTTGTAAAAATTGACTTTTTGGTGAATTCAACCTTTACCAATATCGATATTTTCATTTACTGAAAAAACCCAAATAAAAAGCTCAAAATTAGGAACTTAGGAATGTGGGATGATGGCGTTTAGCATTTTTCACGTAAAAAATATTTTTGTTAGTAAAATATTGCGGAAAAAAATCCACACGGTTCGGATGATGTGGTAGACTAGGAAATAAAAGAAAAAACGATTTCACTGAAACCAACTAAACCATAATACATAAGCTTTTAAAAAATGACTTTTTTTTAATTTTCTGAAACTATCAAACCTACGAAATGTAACCTTATCGACAAAATAGTCAATATTTTTAATATGACCCACTTAAAAATAATTCTTTATCGTTATATTGTTAAAATTTAACAATACCAGGACTGAGCATTTCAAACTCTCGCTTGTACCTAGATTACATTAAGTTAGTAATAGATACGCAGATGTTGCTGATCTATTTAACTGCGTGGAATGTAGGGACAAGAAGGCTATAATATCAATACTAATTTAACCTACTAAACGGTTTTGCATGTACTTGTACCTCTTACTTTTATATCTTTCTAGAGTTTCTGATCATTTTATATACTTTCTGATGTCATTGGTATATTTATCCCGTAAAAAATCTTACTTTTACCGTTAAACACAGCGATATTTTTTTTTTATTCTGCAAACATTCAAATACGATTTTTCCAGATTACAAAATGTATGAGTTGGATGTTTTCTGCATGCCCAATAAAAAGTATTTAATTTTTACGACCACTAGCATATTCACATTTATGCAGAAATCAAAGATGCAAGTAAAGGATTGAATGCATGTAATTGCACTGAATTCTTCATGCACAGTTCCGCAATAAACCAAAGGCAATCATCACAATAATTAATATCATCAAGGCTTTCTTTAAAAACTCGTAATAAAGAATAATGATCAATTACAGAGTCCTCCAAGGCGCGGAGCCCATAAGCATAAAGGGGGATGAGGAACATGGAGAAATTCCGCAGCTCAAATGTATGAAATATCTTCCTACCTTAGTTGCCGGGCTGAGTCAAGTAGACCGCATTCCTAAGGGTCTCTGAAGGGGCTTCACGGACCAACGTTCCATACACTGCACTGCCACTGTCGCAATCCCAACAAATGACTACCCTAGAGTTACCTATAACTGACCAACTCTGCCGCAATTATTCTTTTATACGACTTGCTATTTTTCAGCGCATTCGAAGCTCGCACAACACTTTTATTTTAAAAAAAGAAAACACAATTCCAAGTTATTATTGATTTTTACATATAAGCAATTACGTTTTTATTTTTTATATTGCAACACTGCTAAATTGTATTGTATTATTGTCAAGAGTTATGTTTCTAATGGGAAACTTTTTCATGTGACTTTTCTGACTGTTTCAAGATGGTGTTCAATGACCTCTACATCAATTTGAGATAACGTTGCGTCAGTCAGGTTATCTTTTTGGATGTTTTTTTTTGTAGAATGCACACCGATGCTAATCACCAACTATTTCGTTGGTTAAATTCACCGGTTAACGGTTTAGACCTGATGTAAGCTGTGTGTAAATAATCCATGTTTGCCAATCAGAGCCTCTGATAAGCCTGCAACTTGTCAGAGACTATGCAGTGTGCCTGGAGGTATTGCCTGATGAAGCCCGTCTTCATAACCGAGAGAATACAAGTACGTATTACTTATTGCGGCAAAGTATGACAGACATATTCACGCACACAGTTACAGAAATATCCGACGGGGCACCAGTTTTTATCACTCGACACTCTCCGACTCTCTCTTTCTTGACGTTTTCTCAGCTATCTTCTCCATCCGGAGAGACAGACACACACTACAAACACATACAAACACAGACACAACGTCGACCAGCAGTCACATTCCAATAAGAGTTCCCAATATTGGCGGAGAAATTTCTTCCCGTGACATTTCAACAACGAACCCTGATTCCCTGAGAAACAGATCACGGATCAACGAGAACACAACCGTTTTGTATGTTATTATTTAGTTTTGCGACAGAATTTCGCCGTGTCTTTGTGGTGTTTTGGAACAGCAGGTAGTTGACAAACAGCGAAGTGATACCGACGGTAGGGCAAGACACAAGATGGCGGCGGTGCGGCGCGCCGAGCTGTGTTGCCGAAGCGGATTCCGCGGCTTGACTGTACAAGAGAGGCGCCATTGCAGGCGAGCCCGGGCTGCCGTTGACCGCCTTCTGCACACTTCTTCAAACCAAGATGGCCGCACTTCATTTGCAAACAGTATTTCTTAACAATAATATTAATATGGAAGTCAAAATTAAAATAATATCAATAGTTTATAATAGCAGACTGATGTTTTGCAATCTCTATGTAGATATTCATGAAAACATTAAAGTTATCTTGATTTTTTTTTAAAGCTTGCTCTCAGCTGGCTATTTTTTTCGATTTTCATCTTTGATTTTAAAGACTGTCCAAAACACTTCTGAAAGGATTACTTGCCGACCGCCGTGAAACAACGATATTTTTATAAAACGCAACCAAGTAGAAAGATTTATACTACTGTATTGGATCTTCTGAAAGATTCAGACAGTTTTATTTTATTTATACTAAGTACCTACCTTTTACCGTAAAGTAGAGTGCATGTTCGTGCAGCCGTACTGTAGCCCTAGGCACCCCAACTTGATGTCGTGTTTTTCGAAAAACCCAGTTTGCGAAGCGCAGTTTTCCCATTCAAACTGAAATTTTTCGATCTTTTCGTAATTTTCGACAAAATAACCATCCAGAATCCATGACACACGAAGTAAAAAAAATGGTTCCACTTGGTTGAGAGATAATTACTCCCAACGTTTTAACGGTGAAATTTTGGCAAACATCGGAAACTGTTAAACCAGGTCCTCGCACACCGCTCGTATTTCATTTTTCTTAATTTAAAAGAAAGACAAACATTCCCTGGTTACGAATAACCTAACAATATTTTAAAATCTCCTACTACCACCACAGTAAGCGAAAAATGTTGCTTGTGTTGTAATGGTATTGTGGTCGAAATATAATTTATCGGTGATACATAACTTATCATCATAGAAAAATGGATTTACCATTTACCCCTCGGATCTAGACCAGTGGTTCTTAACCTGGGTTCGATCGAACCCCAGGGGTTCGGTGAGTCAGTCTCGGGGGTTCGGTGGAGGTCAAGACCCCCGACTAAAAAATATGCCATGTTTTGAATTTGTAAAAATCTAATTTTATTTTTCAAATTAGGAGGGGTTCGGTGAATGCGCATATGTAACTGGTGGGGTTTGGTACCTCCAAAAAGGTCAAGAACCACTGATCTAGACAATATATTTATCATCCTAGTTACAAAATCTGTCAGATCCCATTTGATAATAATTTAATTAAATTCAAAAAGAAAGAGTGATGTTGTATCTCTCCAAAACTGTTTACATCATAGGTATTATTATGTCTGACCATAACAGAAAAGAAGGTAGAACGAGTACCTGCCGCCTGAAATACCTGCGCATTAGAGAGAGAAAATACAGATAACAAAATATCAACGATTGAGCAAGCATAAAACCTGACCGTAGTCGTACATTGATAAAAGCTCCTAGTTATTTCAGTTCACTTGCTCATAAGGTAGACACATTTTTTTTATTTTTTTTATTTTTAAAAAGAAAGACAAACATTCCCGTGTTACGAATAACCTGACAATATTTGAAAATCTCCTACTATCAGCACAGTAAGCGGAAAATGTTGCTTGTGTTGTGATGGAGGACTTAGCCAGCCGAGGAATTGAACACACTACGCCTGGGTGGAATCCAAACGCTATGTCAACTTGGCCACCGATCGGTCAATGTATTGTTATACATTACGCTGTATGTATCATGGCTTAGCCCATTTCAGCATATCGCTCACCATACACTACCAATGGAAATGTATGGCGAGCGATATGTTGAAATAGGCCAAGCCATGAAAATGTAGCGCGCTTAAAGCGTGCTCTATCACAGGCTTAATGGGCATGCCCACTAAAATCATCTTAATTATTGGCAAAATAAAATATCAGCCGTAATGTTAACTAACTCAGCCTCAGCACAGGTAAAGCACGTAGTGATGCTCACTTTTCCAAATGATATTTTATAAAATATCAGCCGTAATGTTCATTCGGTTCTTGATATCTAACTAACTCAGCCTCAGCACGGGTAAAACACCTAGTGAGGCTCACATTTCCAAATGATATTTTATAAAATATCAGCCATAATGTTCATTCGGTTCTTGATATCTAACTAACTCAGCCTCAGCACGGGTAAAACACCGAGTGATGCTCACTTTTCCAAATGATATTTTATAAAATATCAGCCGTTATATTCCTTCGGTTCTTGAAATCTAACTAACTCAGCCTCAGCACGGGTAAAACACCTAGTGAGGCTCACATTTCCAAATGATATTTTATAAAATATCAGCCGTAATGTTCATTCGGTTCTTGATATCTAAGTAACTCAGCCTCAGCACGGATAAAGCACCTAATGAGGCTAACATTTCCAAATGATATTTTATAAAATATCAGCCAAAATGTTCATTCGGTTCTTGATATCTAACTAACTCAGCCTCAGCACGGGTAAAACACGTAGTGATGCTCACTTTTCCAAATGATATTTTATAAAATATCAGCCGTTATATTCCTTCGGTTCTTGAAATCTAACTAACTCAGCCTCAGCACGGGTAAAGCACCTAGTGAGGCTCACTTTTCCGAATGATATTTTATAAAATATCAGCAGTAATGTTCCTTCGGTTCTGGATATCTAACTAACTCAGCCTCAGCACGGGTAAAGCACCCAGTGAGGCTCACTTTTCCAAATGATATTTTATAAAATATCAGCCGTAGTGTTCATTCGGTTCTTGATATCAAACTAACTCAGCCTCAGCACGGGTAAAGCACCTAGTGAGGCTCACTTTTCCAAATGATATTTTATAAAATATCAGCCGTAATGTTCATTCGGTTCTTGATATCAAACTAACTCAGCCTCAGAACGGGTAAAGCACCTAGTGAGGCTCACTTTTCCAAATGATATTTTATAAAATATCAGCCGTAATGTTCATTCGGTTCTTGATATCAAACTAACTCAGCCTCAGCACAGGTAAAGCACGTAGTGATGCTCACTTTTCCAAATGATATTTTATAAAATATCAGCCGTAATGTTCATTCGGTTCTTGATATCTAACTAACTCAGCCTCAGCACGGGTAAAACACCTAGTGAGGCTCACATTTCCAAATGATATTTTATAAAATATCAGCCGTTATATTCCTTCGGTTCTTGAAATCTAACTAACTCAGCCTCAGCACGGGTAAAGCACCTAGTGAGGCTCACTTTTCCGAATGATATTTTATAAAATATCAGCAGTAATGTTCCTTCGGTTCTGGATATCTAACTAACTCAGCCTCAGCACGGGTAAAGCACCCAGTGAGGCTCACTTTTCCAAATGATATTTTATAAAATATCAGCCGTAGTGTTCATTCGGTTCTTGATATCAAACTAACTCAGCCTCAGCACGGGTAAAGCACCTAGTGAGGCTCACTTTTCCAAATGATATTTTATAAAATATCAGCCGTAATGTTCATTCGGTTCTTGATATCTAAGTAACTCAGCCTCAGCACGGGTAAAGCACCCAGTGAGGCTCACTTTTCCAAATGATATTTTATAAATATCAGCCGTAGTGTTCATTCGGTTCTTGATATCAAACTAACTCAGCCTCAGCACGGATAAAGCACCTAATGAGGCTCACGTTTCCAAATGATATTTTATAAAAAGATGCTTATAATTTATCAATATATATTTTTTTAATCTGAGAAGACGAACTGCCAAACAACTCGGTATTGGTAGACACTTTTTGCTTCATTCACATTCATACATTCTCTTCAGATAATCCGACACTTAACATGGCCTAACTCAGCTATTTGGTTCACTCGATCGTGCCATGTCTTCCTCGGGCGTCCCTGTCTTCTTCTGCACGGAGAAAAATTAGTATTGTTGATTTATTAAAAAAACGGGAGAACAGGCAATTTGGGAGACGGGTAAGGGTACCGCCGGGAACCATTTATTAGATAACCACCACCTCTGCCATTGGTCACCCCCAAGTTTGGTGACTTAGCAGGGGTGAGGTTTATTAACCGGATTACCAATAATTTGAAGAGATTCTTAATAAATTAGCAATAATCATTTTTCTCCGTGTAGGCAAGTGCAAAAAATGTTAATTTAATTATCAGAAAACATCGTTACGGTTGGTAATTTTATTAATTTGAGCGTTCAAAGTTTAGGTAACCAGAGCCGTGAACCCGGTCTGGGGGCTCACTGCGTGCGCGCAGTACCGGCCGTGGTGGATTTGTGAAGTAAGTCTCGAAGGAAACGCAGAGAAAAAAAACCGTTCGCTCCGGGCACTGGGCACCGTGCACTGAGCACTGCGCGCTGACCAGTGTGGGGCGCTCTTGAAATTCCACGCCACGAATAGGCCATACACAAAACACCATGCATAATGAATTCGCTCGTGTTCATTAATATAATGGCGATTTTTTCCTGCTCGAATATATTGGCATACATATTAGGTAAGTATAATGTTTATCAAGCGTTCAAGAAGAACAAATATTATTTTTAATTATTGAATACAATATAAGCGATTCCTAAACAAAAATTTGAAACGGAAAAATCAGAAAAATATACGGTAACATCTAGGACTCAAACCAAGGACCCTTGCCTTGCCGGGGCACCGTTCTTCCAACTGAGCTAATAGGACCCTATCTCCTAAACGATTAAAAATCGCTAATATTGTCTTCAATACTTAAATATTACAATTTGAGATTTTACTCATTAAGTTATTCCAAAAATAAAATATTCATCCTAGACTTGCAGAAAAAGTCAATAGATGTCGCACATTAAAATAAAAATAAGATATATTTATCTAAGACACTGTCTAGTTTGCATTTAGTTAGAGTTGATCTTGCGATCATACATACCTAATAGCAGCCAATAAAAATGTGCGGTGAGAAAATGAAGATAATGTTAGTAGTTCTTATTCGAATATGATACAGTTAAATATGACCGAAAGAGTTAAGGTCCCATTAGCTCAGTTTTACTCATTAAGTTATTCCAAAAATAAAATATTATTTTGTTGGCCTTTATCAGGGAAACGACGTCCCCGAGGCGTATGGTAAAAATTTAGGCTACGAAATAGATGATTCGAAAAGAATGCAAGGCAATGATGGAATGATGTAAGAGTAATGCGATCAAGCCTACCTAATAAAGGTTTCCATGAAAACTCAACACAGTGACAAGTCAACACACCTTTATAAAGTGATTAGAAACGATGAAAAAAAAATTAAACCTATCCTAACCTAACCTACTTAACCCAGTTAGTAATTTTTTTGTTTCATCACTTTCCATGTCTTTATATAACTTTTTAAAGATGTGATGAATAATCATTTTGATGATTTATCTGGTCACCCTAATAAAGGTGGATTAGAGGTGTAAAGTAGAAGGATGGAGAAATAAGTTTTAGGAGATTAATTAACATTGAAGAAATATAGGATAAAATAGGATGGGAAGGATAGAAAGACATAGAATTATCAATTAGTTATATCCGGTCGAGTCATGTCAAAAGTCAGAAGAGTAATAGATAAAAATAAGATCCGCATTCCTCTATAACAAGGCTACAACAACCAATATAACTCGCTTCCAGATAGATATAAATAATAATATTAAATATATTATATCATTGATGTCGCTATTCCGAATTCGTGTAATATTCAAAAATCCGTTTCTGAAAAAATAAGAAAATACACAGATTTAGGAAATGAGATAAAAAGAATTTGACAATCTCAGACCATAAAAATATTACCATTTGTTATTTCGGCTACTGGCATTATACCTAGCTCTCTCATTAAAAATTTAGGCGTATTACATCTATCAAAGAATTTATATATAAAAATGCAAAAATCTGTCATTTTAAATACATGTAGGCTTACGAAAGATTTTTTCAAATATTCATATTGATGGATCAGTAGGATTTATAGATCCAGTTAGAAGTTCTACCGAGTGGAAGGAACCCTCAGATATGAAAATATCTGGAGTAGGTGAATTATTTTCCCATTTGATCTCTGGTGAGTTGACGTGTTGTTCTTATGTTGTTTTGTATTTTTTATGCTTATATAATGTACTTGCATAATGTTGATTGACTAGATGATCATTTGTAGAAAAGTGTGTGGAAGGGTTTAGTTTTTCCTGTTTAGAAGATTTAACCCGGACTCGGAAGAAATGATTTAAGTACATTTAAAAATGAAAAATTTAATTTTCTCGTGGTGTTTTGTTTTTTTTTTCTCATCCCCTTTTTCCTATTACTATAACTTTTTCTTTGAACTTATTTTGAAGGTTATACCCATCAATGAAATATATCATCGAAAAAGAAGATAATACTAATAAAACTAAACGAAGCATGAAATAGAGAGAGAAAAAATAAAAATATGACCGTCCGAAACAGTTACAAAAAGTAGCTGCCAAAAATATGGTAAAAATTATTTACAAGATGATATTTTTCATTCTGAATTTGAAATATGATATGGACAAATGGGACGTTTAATAAATAAGTCACAATGGTGGAGTGGTTTAAGATGCCTGTCCTGGTAAAACAAAAGATCCTGGGTTCGATTCCTAGTTATCTTTATATTTTTCTGTGTCTTGTTCTATTTCATGTTTTTCATGCAGATTTAATTTAATTTCCTCTCGCCTTAAAGTGAGTTTTATACCTCGTGGGAATTGCTCTGTAGCAAGAAATAATTTTTTTTTAATAATAATACATAAAAAAAGTATGATTTGTGAGACGATTTATGATGTATTTTGAAAACTTTTAAAATTAAATTTTAGTTCTCTGTCTGAGAAATTGTGAAAGTAGCAGATACTGTTACAAATCAAATAGACTCAGGGGGAGTGTAACAAGAGCCACTACCAATGGCTCCTACTGACTTACTCTTGCGTATACTCGGAATAAACCATTTATGGGTCAGAAGGGATGTGCACATTTTTCACCAAACTGACATACCTTTAGACTGATGGTTCGGCTCGTGGATGGTTCGAAAATTCTGTAAAAAACTGTTTTGTCTACGACGGGAGAGATATCTTGTTGTTAAATAGAATCATTTCGGATTTTTAAATACTTTTAACATCAATAAAGCAGAATTTAAAAGGCAAACTTACCTATCTTTAAAAACGAATTCAAATTAAATTTTTTTTTTTTTTTTTTTAATGATAAACTAATTAATGTTTAAAAGACAATGTTTTAATAGAATATAAAGTAATTGTTGATTGAAGTACTAGTAGGTACACATTGAATTATTTGGCTCGTTGGAAAAAAACCGACATAGCTCAGTGTCCCTCAGAGCACCTGACCGGACATCAGAAGGCACGGGTTCAATTCCCGTCGGCGGCATTTATTTTTACTCGGGAGATATTTTCAATTTGTATGAATATTTCAAGAGACTAATTATTGCTTATAATAATTTCTTATCCTTTGAAATTGAATGTTCTACGTGAATAAAATGATCAATTGATACGTAAACTATAAAAAAATTCTACTGCCTATGATAATTTTTGTCTAATGCGCCGGCGGTTTTATCTTGTAAGGCAATGATTGAGATTGGCTGCGTTTGAATTACATAAACATTTAAAATGAATGTACAAAAAAAATCGATCCCGCTTTACAAGTTTGCCACGGCCCACGGGGCGAGGAATTTTCTCGCTACAGCACTGTGTTCGAGGCACGAGGTGCTCTAAAACCGTTGTAATTGATCTCAACCTATTAAATGTGACTTTTATTAATCGTCTTAATTTTCAAGGCCTATGTGTTTCCGAGTCAGATTTGGATACTCGTGAATAACTTCCGCATGCATGTATAGATTGTACATAAATGTAGGTAGGTACTTAATCATTGCAGATGGATGTTTAATGTTAAGTTCATTTAAATTAGAGGTTCCCAAAGTGGTCTATATGGACCCCCAGGGGTCGATATCGGCTTGCTGGGGGTCTATGTCAGCGAGAAAAAAATTTGGGGGTCCACGAGATTCCAATGGGGGTACCTACAAGCGGACCCCCATTTATCTCAACTCAATATTTAGGAGTTCCGTAAATGACACAATACACCTAACACAAATAACACAGTTTACGTAATACTAATAATAGACTGAGAAATTACTTATTTGATATTTGTATGTTTATATATCGTAAAACATACATATTCTCGTCAGAATTAATACATTGAACCTAAACATTGCACATTGGAAGCCGCGAATTTTCCCAGTTCCCGTTGACGTTCATGACGTTCAACATTTAAATGCACTTCACACAGACTTCAAAACTAAGTTTGAGGATATTTTGACTGTAGAAATGGAATGTTGAAGAATCGGATATCATGTGACAAGAAGAACTGACCGAAATAAGCACTGACAAAGAGAACTTAAGGGGCAGTTCTGTAGGGCTAGAAATTCCCGTTGCTTATCCTGCTTCATTTTCATTTGGTGTAATACCTCACAAGGGTGCCCCTGTCTGCACAATGTAAAGACAGAGCAACTATAACGCCACCCGGTTGTTGGGCAGGCAAGAGAATGGAATATTTTTACCAAAAAAATAAATTATTATCACATAGGACGTTAATAGTTTTAGGAAAATTCAATATTCGGCAGGCAGGGGGTCTACGGAAAAAAAATTATTTGGCAAGTGGTCTACGGGGCAAAAAAGTTTGGGAACCTCTGATTAAAATCTTAAAAATAACCTTGAACGAATTTAGGACAATGGCATACCCAAATAAGTTACGTTTTGAGTCTGAAGGGATTGAGGAAAATTAAGTGAATTTTTTTGGAAGATGAAGGGCGGGAGTATCTAGCTCTTCAGTTTTGTTCACCAAACACGGAAAATATTGACATATTTTTAATGATCAATATTTGTAATATTTTACACAATATTAAGTAAATACTATGTAGAAAATTTATGTAAATATATATACATACTATTTTGTACATACTCCTTTATTTTTGTTATTTGTTTTTGGGGTGTTATGCCGTGTTGCGCTAACTCCTTCTTTAGCCAACACATAAATAACACATCTGCCCTGATGATGGACACTGCAATGCTGTCCGAAACGTTGGCTAAAGAAGGAGTTAGCGCAACACGGCATAACACCCCAAAAACAAATAACAAAAATACTTTTGACCGTGAAAATCTTAAATCATATTAAATAATTCATCTTAATATTTTAAAGTATAATTTGCAAAAAGTGTATTTTCATAATATGCGTAGATTATAACGAACGTTTCGTTTACCCTTAACCCTCTGACTGTTGTTTACATTATAAATAATAAAAAATATACAGTATAATTCGGTGGATGAAGTACCGAATTCTCCGAGAAACCTCCGTCAACGAGGCGTAAAATGATACACGGAAACGATACGGATTTACCTTCGAAAACCATATAATTTGTCAACACCGATAAAGTAAATAATAACTGTCAAATAGTGACGGCCAAAAATCTAGGAACTGTCAACATGGCGTAACATGTAAGCCAAGAAATATGGGTGCTATTAAATTAATGCATTTAGCATAAACTTAACGAGTAAACAGCCACCTGTTACAGCATTTCATTAGGATAACATTAATTAATTATATTTCCTCACTCTATGAGTTGTTCTGCCTCTTTGCCGTATTTAGGGATCAACTAATCGCAATAATTTGTAAATCCTAAGCAACAAATATAGCATTAGTAAAAAAGCTCGAAACATCGTGTCAATAAAATTAAGCAACCCATATATAAGGTTGAGCTTTTTTATGTGGTGTCTCGCTCTATTCTTGTTGTTGGTTTCAGGTTGCACAAAGATTGAGCTTTACCTTTGAAGAAAGCTGATCATTGAACTGCTTCACCTGACCAACAAAGGAGATGAGACGAATACTGCAATACAGTTCCATCTCTTTCTCGCCTTGGACGATCCATATAGGAACGGACCAGATTAAAACACTTTCTTGTTTGTTCGTCATGAAAAGGTATCCTTATTGAAGCTCCGCGAGAGGAAAATAATCCCAAAGACATTCATTTCAACCCGTAAACTCTTACAAACTGTAACATTTTCGTCATGCAAAGGATGGGAGGTCAATTTATGACCTCTGAATAACAAGATCGTGATTTAGATAGCGGATGATTTATGATGGGTTTATTTTGACCTGATTTATTGATGATGCCAAATTAATAATGACGGATTGATTTCTTATATTTAATAACTGCGTTTAATGATGAATTATTGTTGATATTGTTAGAGTGTGTGCATATTTATTACTAGAAGTACCTAAATAAAAAAAGTTATAATAAATGTTAAAATAAAATTTAAAAACCTTTTTTTTCTTTCGTTATTGTAACTTTCCGAAGTGGCAGATATATTAAAGAAATGCCTCTTTTCATAAATAGATTTATTAAAACCTTCAAATAAGTTTAGACTTAAAATTGAAACTTTACTTAAATTCAAATTCAATTAAGCTTACGTCAACTAAACTTGAATTAAAATTAATTTTGACAAACCAACGAAATTTTTCTACATTATGAAATAGTACCTGCATATAAAGAAATTGTCCCTTAAGGCGAAGCTTAATGCCAAGTCACTATTTTTATTAATCTTTATAAGGAATTGGTGTACATTATGAATACCAAAAAATATGTTTTAGATAAATTGAAGGTTTTCCTATAGTTTCGCTTGAGTAGAATACAAATAACAAAATAAATTACTCATTAAAAAATATAAATGTGAACTACTAAAAAATATTTTTTTTCAATAGAAATGTACGAACGCGTAAAGCAAACAACTTAAAAAATACAGTATTATAGCAAAGATTATCTGTGACAATTTCATTTGATTAACTTTTTTGCTTTCTTATAAAATTATTTACAAAATAAATAAAAACCAGTTTTGTGCTTGAAATCGTATGTTTCTAGACTCCGTTTGTCAAGCGATTGTAATGCCTATTACCTACAATATAAGGTATACGAAGAATATACACATTTTTGGCTTGTAGCTTCCTCTTAACATATATAACAATAACCCCGTTATCAGAGAGTAGGCTTACTCCAAAACCACATCTAACCTGAATGAAATCAGCCTCTTAAATTCTATGAGAACCTCCTAAATTATTATTTTCATTTTAATTAATTTAAACTTTGAATAAATGTTTTGGAGGATCTCATCGACGTAAAGAGAGTGATTTGGTGTTCCGGCTTTGAGTTTTAGGTGGTTTTGGTTTTGCTTGCCCTCAGGCCATTGCGATCGTCTTACTATCTCACAGACATGTCGAATATGGAGATTCTTAATTATTAGAGGTGTGAGATACGATTTGCTTACACCTAGAAAAATCTTCGCATATATCAGTGACGGAATAAGATTTTTTTTTCAAATAAATGGAATGCTCCATAAAATAAATTATATTAGGTGCTTCTCTACGGGTTTTATATCTTTATTTATTTTTTATTAAGGATATTTTTAGGGCTTTTACATATGAATAGTAAAAAGTATGCAGTATTTATTATACATAACTAAACTGGATCAGTAACAAACTAATGATTTTTTTATGTGATACATTGAAGAAATCCACTGACTCAGTATATTTATTTCCCTCCAGAAGTATTCTGGGCAATAAGGAATACATATGGCTTATGTTATTTTTTTATGATGAACGTATTACCAAAATCACAATTGTTTCCGTAGTAATAGACGGACACAGTCGTCTTTGCCCTAGCAGGCGTAGAAAATCTTTCCGTGAGGTTATAATATAACAAGCAGTAATTGTTGAATGAAACACTAGTATATATTGAATTATTTCGCGGATAAGAGATAAGCCGCCATAGCTCAGTGGTCAGAGCTGTCGACCGGAAATCGAAAGGACACGGGTTCAAGTCCCGTTGGCGTCATGTATCTTTTATCAGGAGATTTTTCAATGTGGATGAGTGTTTCAGGCTAATAATTATTGCTTATAAATAATTGTTACCCTTTGTGCTATGCATAAAAATCTTGTCTTAAACATTAGTTTACCAAAAAAAATAATAATTTATAATATGTTACTCAAATCTCATATCATTCTAGAGAGATTCCTCGGGAAGTTACTAATTCATCGCCTAGAAAAATGAAATCTGTTACTCACCGCTAATTTTAATTTTACAATTGAAAAACGTTTTACCTCCACCACTGAGGCCGTCAATATACAATACATGGCGTAAGTTTATTGTGAATGTAGTTATCGAAATAATATATTGAAAACTGGGAGGGATCAAATCGGAATAAAACAATGTTAATCTTTCTTTTTTTTTCAAAAAACCTCTTATAAATAATGGAAGTTGGCCGTAGGTTTATTTGGTCGACTTCGATTAAATATAATGTTTTGTGCCAAATATTATAGTTTATAAAAATAAATAACACATTTAATCCTTTTTTTATTTTAAGGTTACGTCGTGGAAATACAAAAAATGAAGCCATTGAAAATAAAGCAATGCGTAAAAAATAATGCTTATTTATAGTGATTTATATGAAAATGAGCAATTACACCTTCGCCTACTCGCTGTCGTGACTCGTGAGGCATTACTGATCAGTCTGTATGTATGTATTTATTACGGTGTATTATTATTACGCGATAAATAAATCAATCAGATATTAAATTACACCTGACATTGTGATACAGTCTTTACAATATATCAGATGATCAATAAACTAGCGAAGATCTGTTCATGACCAATAAGCGCAGTGTGAAGAAACTTATCTTTGATGATGTTAACAGCAATATAGCGGGGGAAGGGTTGATCATAATGGTGGTTTTGGGGGATAACATACCAAAAGGCGATAAAAGCGAAAATTTATTTTTTATTTGTTGTACTTTTATTTCAAGATAAGATTTTAATTTTCACAGGTAAAAAAAACATCATGTTGGCAAATGATGAAACGAAAAGCTAGAATAATATTAAGGCGATGCACTACGTCGTGTAATATTTTAAATTGAGCCGCTATCAATAACAACCCTTACGTAGATGGCGATAAGGTTTAAATTCCCGCTTAACACCATCCGCCTGTTTTGATTTATGCAAGAAAAAAACATGGCCAAAAAGTGCCTTTTATTTTATTTTGTGGATGTTCAGGCATAAATATTTAAATTTTTTTCGATCATTGTATAAATAACTTAATTCGCCACATTATACAATAAAATCATAACCGAAAATGGGTTCGTAAGTAGGAGATTTCGAACTTTAAAGCAGTTTTCATAGGCCTTATACATAATTTTTTTCTGGGCTTATAAAAAGAATTATCAAAAAAATACCAAGGCCAAGATGTATTCTACTCGCAGTATTTAATTAAACCATCTGAAACATTTCCAGGCGACCAAATTTTCAAACACATGATTTTGCATTACTACGTATGGCATCGCCTTAAGATATATTTTTCCTTGCCAAGCGAATAAAATTTATTTTAGTACGTCAGGAGAATTTTTTGAGGTTCAAAATACCTTAAAATCAAGTGCGGTGAGTTCCTAGCAAATTCCAAGGGTCAAACTAAATTTTAAGTCAGTCAATTTAAATTTTGAATGCTTACGTCAATGACGTGACCTTTTCACATTGTCATTTGCGACTATTCATTCACGAAGTTACATACACACAACCTTGATACATTTGATGATAGCGATTTTTTGAGTTTCAAAAGGCAACTAATTTGAAATATACTTGCCAATTATTCAATTTTATATTTTGGTATTTAGCAGAATTTTTATGTAATATGATTAAAGATTTTCACTGCCAAAAGTATTTTTGTTATTTGTTTTTGGGGTGTTATGCCGTGTTGCGCTAACTCCTTCTTTAGCCAACGTTTCGGACAACGTTACATTGTCCATCATCAGGGCAGATGTGTAATTGATAGTGGTGAAATGTGAGTTTAAGTACGTATGTGCGATACCGTGTTGCCATCTCACTACTCTAGGAGCTGGTTTTATACTAAAAGTTGATAATTTGATTTGGTGGCGCAAAGAATTGCGTGACCATTTACGAAGCGCGATGCCTGCAAATTTGCTGAGGCTGTAGATAATTATAGTACCGCAATATTATCTTTAGACTTTTCAGAACGCGAATCACTAAGCGTAGATTCTGTTCTGTTTACCGGCGCTGATTACGTATCCGTTGAATCTAATTGTCACGTTTTGAGAAAACCCTCTCACAAGTCGCTTGAATCAATTTAAAATTACATCGGTAGTGTGAAATTTAAAACATATTTGTAATAAGCATTTACTTTGTGACTCCTCATAATTTACAATAAAAATATATAAATTTGTTTTACACCACTTTAATATTAAATACATTCTACCGGTTTCGGAAGCACCTTCCTTCGTCAGGATAATATTAAAACATGTTTATTATTATGTTTTTAGTAGTATGAGCTTTATTAAAACATTATTAGAACATTATTAAAACATGTTTATTATTATGTTTTAGGTAATATGAGCTTTATTAAAACATTATTAGAACATTATTAAAACATGTTTATTATTATGTTTTAGGTAATATGAGCTTGGAGCATGATAATAGTATAATGAGCACGAGAATAGAAGAGTTTTAATATCCGAGACTGATTGTTGCTTTAGGTCCTCCACAGTTATAGTCAAACTCGAGTCATCAAATATCGAAGCCCACGGCAATCGGAATTTTTCGACCGAATTATCCCTCGATTATCCTTCCATTAGATAACATAATATTATATTTACCGGCGGGCTTAAGAGAGAACTCAATAAGAAAATATTTTTAGAAAAATTCTAGGAATTTTTATAGGGTTCTTGCCATCAGCACCTTATGGCTTATTTATGTACGGAATGTCTCGTAATTTGCTGCATTTGAAGGTATTTTTTCAACCAACGCAACTCATTGAATACTACCTACATATCTCAAATATTATCACACTGATAATTATGTCCGGTACGCAATTTTTTAAGGTTTAACGCGACGTACGTTATAATTTATGTGTTCATAGATGGCAATGTTCATTAAAATTATTTTATTCTCATTCTGCAAGATATGCAAAATTTTTTTTTTTGTTTGCGCCCGTACACACGCAATATAAATATGAATACATAGTTTTGTCCGCATAAAAACTCAATTCTTTTAAGAAAGGCATTCAAATACAATATTGAATTGAATGACCGATACAATGAATATACAATGGCGCTAACAGTTATTTCGTCGTCATATTGTAAAGCATAACTTGCAAAAAGCGTATTTTAATAAAATAATTAAATTATCGCCATCTACGAACACGTAGATTATAACAAACGTCACTAACTAACTAACCATCACGCCGTTTCCCCGCAGGGGTAGGCAAAGAGGACGTACCGCCAAACAACTCGGTCTTGGCACACACTTCTTGCCTCGTTCACATTCATACATCGTCTCATACATACTCTTCTATTATTCTGACTCTTGACATGGCCCGACTCGAGTATCTGATTCACTTGGTCGTGCCATGTCTTCCTCGGGCGTCCCCGACTTCTGCTACCATTCGCATTTGCATCATATATCCTCCTTACTATCTTCGCTCATTCGCTCTACATGCCCAAACCATCTAAGCGTCCCTTTCTTAATCTTACTCATTACGCTTACATCAGCCTTGCACTCTTTGCGGATATCCACATTCCTCACACGATCAAACATGGTTTTAACACACATATGCCTCAGGGATCTCAATCTACTTTCATCATTTTTTTGCCAGTTCCATGCCTCACTTCCATACATCAAGGTAGGTACCAGCATAGTCGACGGCCGGCATAGTCCAGTGGTAACGCATTGGACTGCCATTCCGAAGGTCGCGGGTTCGAACCCGGCGTACGCAAATAAATTTTATTTGATTAATTTATGTTATTTCACAATTAATTAATTAAAATAATATATAGTATATTTGCGGCACGTTCCAGAGTGGAAGATACTACCAGTATCGCCCTGGTGTAAGACCACCATTCAGAATTGAAACGTTGCTCCAAATGGCTTTAGCCGTGTTTAGTGACTAGATCTGAATAGCCAGGTACTTCCCCACCTTCCTCTTTCACTTCCCCACTTACCTTCAGCCTCACAACATCCCCCAATTGGGGATGCCATAGTCTCACTGGCTCCAGACGGGAGCAGTTGGGACTCTTGTGAGGTATTCACTATAAAAAAAAAAAAAAAAAAAAAGCACTCCGTTGTGGACTGCTAACTTCGCTTCTTTGGACAATTTTTTGTTAGCGCCAACTGCGTTCAGTCCTCCATTAACGGAATTACCTGCATTTACCCTTCTTTCAATATCTCTGTCAGCCTTCCCATCTCTCGTAAACAAACGTCACATTTAACGTTAATGCACGAACGTGTGCTCAAGGTTAACCTAACACATTTTATAATCTTCGCATTCATAAATGGCACTAATTAAAATTTAAAAAAAAAAAAACACACTTGTGAAAAAAAAAACACTGCATGTTGTGCTTTAAAATATAAAGATGAATTATTTTTGTTGGCCGGTGCAGGAATATGAATAAATAGTTTTGAACATATAGAAACTCAATTATTTCATAAAAAACCAATACAAATACAATATTGTATCGGAGATTCACAATCCATCATTGTATTTGTATGCCTTTCTTGAAATTATAATGGTTTTATACGGACAAAACTATTTATGCATGTTGATATTCCGCATGTATATTTTCAAACAAATAATTCATTATAATATTTCAAAGCGTATCTTGCAGATAGTGTTTTTACGTAAAATAATTGAATTAACTTATAGATTATAACGTATGTTCCGTTTATCCTTAAGGTCAAACTAGTACAATAATTTTTTTTATTTTTATTAAGCTGACCTTTATTGACTGAAAATTACACATTTTCAGTCAATAAAGGTTCAGGTTCTATCTCAATATACAATTATAATACAATATAAGTCTCCTTTTATATAAAATAAATAACAGACTCTTACATACAATCATAGAACTCACTAAAGCGTCCCAAGTACACAAACACTTTGAATGACAATACGATAACGTACATTCAAAAGTACAAGACAATATAGCACACAGATAACACACATTCAAAAGTAAGACAATACGATAACACACATTGAAAGTGAATAACATCGTACTGTAGCACAATGCAATAGAATTAAAATTCTAGTTAACTAAGTGAAAAATGTTATTTTAATTTTTTTTTCTGGATATAAAAAGCTTGTAAGTGAAAAAAAAAAAAAATACATTCATTTATATTCTTCATAATCATAATCATCATAATCTTAGCATTCATAGGTAGCGCTAATTAAAGAAGAATTATTATTTGTTGGCAGGTACACATTTGTATGTGCGGAATGTTAATATGAATTATTGGGTTTGTACATAATAGAAACTAAAATCTTTCAGGAAACGAATACAAATACAATATTGTATTGGTGATTCAATCCCATATTATATTTGTGTGCCGTAATGTGCAAAGGGTATTTTTTTAAATATTTCAGTTAGTACCATCGATAATCGATACCTTAGGTTTAAACTTAAGTTCGGATACAGGTCTCCGAATAATGCCATTTACAAAATGAATCGCATGATCTTTATTTTTTGGATTCTGACAAAATATATACCATTCCTATGATGGCCTCCGCAGCGTAGTGGTCCATAAATTAGCAGTTGTTTCTGATTCAGGAGAGATTCGAGTTCCGGACAGAAATGAGGATAAGTATTCCAAGACGTTTTGCAAGGGAGCGGCACACAGTGGGCTGAAAATCGCCTTTCATAGACATAGAGACTTGAATTTTCAAGGGTATTTTTTTTGGCTAGAAATGGATTTTGCTGATCATTACTATGCTATAAAATTTCATACGAAGCAATTGCGTGTACAAATGAAGGAGTTATCATTTTTTTATGAAAAATTTGTATGGCACTGACATTAAAAATGAGGCTATCTCTGGAATCATAAGGTTTGCCATTCTATCCTTACACACAGATATACTACTATTTATTTGTATTTTTTGGACATACTTCGTATTGTGGCGCAACTTGCGATTTTTTTTTTTAAATCCTCAAAGTTGAAAAAAAAACTTTTTAATGTTGATGATTCATTTTAATGCTTAAATGCTTTTAGGCTTGCAGTGTAAATAAAATATTGTAAACTAGACAAAGCATACTCATATGTAAAGCATTTAAGCATTAAAATGAATCATCAACATAAAAAAGTTTTTTTCAACTTTGAGGATGTTTAAAAAAAAATCACAAGTTGCGCCACATTACGAAGTATGTCAAAAAAATACAAATAAATAGTAGTATATCTGTGTGTAAGGATATAATGGTCAACCTTATGATTCCAGAGATAGCCTCATTTTTAATGTCACTGCCATACAAATTTTTCTTAAAAAAATGATGACTCCTTCATTTGTACACGCAATTGCTTCATACAAAATTTTATAGCATAGTAATGATCAGCAGAATCCATTTCTAGCCAAAAAAAATACCCTTGAAAATTCAAGTCTCTATGTCTATGAAAGTCGATTTTCAGCCCACTGTGCGGCATGTTTATCAATATTTCACAAAGAACAACGGTAAGACGGGCGGATTTCTTAAACCGGAACGCTGTTCCGGTTTTCCGCGGTGAATCCTTGCACTGGTTGCATACCTCATGCAGTAGTTAGAAGGCAGTTAGTAGATAGGTAAGTAAGTAGTGGTTTCCTTACTAGTCGGTGATATCACACGCGTGACAGTCAACAAGCTAGCCGAGGTGTCCGCGCAATAAATGGAAGGACAGACGGGTGCGGTGGTGTGCAGTAGCCGCATCGCGATTCTGCGCACGCCCGCAGATCCTAGATGCGCAATTGAACACTTGACAAGTTTTTGTCCTGTTCCATCAATCTTCGAAGCTCCAGCTCCTTGCTCGCTGCCCGCTGTGAACCACCCACAGTAGGTATCGCTGAAGGCGATTCCTTCAAATAAATAACCGCCATTGTACAATTCTGCGAACTTAGACTTATTTAATTAAGTATTTAGTAACTTATCGTTTCTAAATTAGTCAATTGTCTGAATGCAGTTTGTTAATCGGTGATGAAAACACCTTTTTCTATTTTATTAGATGTGGGTTGAAGACTATTGTTTTAAGTCACTGGTTATAAGTATCAGTTCGTTGCAGGATTCAAAGCATACTGAGAAATTTTCTTAGTGAGAATTTAGACATATAAGACTTGGTTGGTTACTTTCATTTCATTTCAAATATTGGTTATTTATTATTTATTTTTTTTGTGTTATTATTTAAATTCACTTTTAATCATCATATTAGTATTTTGCTAATTGGAAGAAAATTTGCACAGCCATTTTGTAAAAAGAAACCGTAGAAGTAACATCGAGATAAGGATGAGGGTGACCATGAAATAAATAAGTATATTAGTAGCCTAGTGGACAAATGCGTCGTGTACCCACCCGGACATGGATTCAATTTCTTTACTAGCTAAGTCCTACATTATTTCAAACGTTGTTAAGGCGAAATAGGTAGACTTGTAAAATTTGTAATTTCTTAGGCAAATTTTAGACGTGTGGACACTTTTCTTCAAAAAAACACAAATTGATTTCGAAAGATCGTTATTTTATCTACCAAAGCAGGATGTTAAATTTTGAAAAATAATGTTATTTTCATATCGAATGTTTGGAATGTTTTTCATCTGAAGAAAAAAATAATAGCACCTCTGAACTAAACTTCTATCAAAAGGTATTTTTTTGTATGATTTTGGTAATTTTCATGGTTGCCGTCGGTTTATGGCAAATTCTGTGGTCAAATAATAAACTTAACTCCCAAAACGCTTTGCAAGTAATATTTTAACGATAATAAGGCCCCCATGGTTCGCACCGAGACATTGTGGTTTTCGCGTACAATGGAAACAAAGACAACATACAAGCACCTAAGCATAAAGCTACCGTAGAGAGCTTTTTTGCAGCAAATAACAGCTTGTCTGCCGGCTTCTCGTGTTTAAAAACGATCCATGGAAGCCATTGTTACGATTGAAGCAACAAAAGATACGAAATATCTGTCATGCAAATCAATAAAAATAAAACTGTAAATTAAATGCTCCACAGATGGCTAACAGAGAGTTTAATGCATAAAAGAAATCAATATTTCAATTTTCATAAAACGTTTTATGTTCAGTTTGGACAAAACTTTCATTTTTATAATAAGGGCAGCGCCTCTAGTGAAAAATAAAATACAAAACACCCTTAATACTTGCTTTCGATATTTATTTATTTATTATTCACTAACGCCCTATCGGGCTTTTACAGAGTAAATTGACAGTTTATGTATGTAAGTGTAACAAAAAAAAAGTTATATAAAGTCATGGAATGTGATGAAACAAAAACTTTATTAACTGGGTTAAGTAGGTTAGGTTTGGTTAAATAGGGTGGGTTAGGTTAAAAAAAAAATTTCATCGTTTCTAATGACTTTATATCACTTTTTAAAAGTGTGTTGTATTGTCACTGTGTTGAGTTATCATGGAACCAACATATATATTCAAGTAGCGGATGATACTCTCAGTATCGCCCTGGTGTAAGACCACCATTCATTTTATTAAATATTAACTCCACACAGGAGGACTGAGGAAAACAATTTCCCTCACGGGCTATGCCTTATTTGGGGATGCTGTGTGGATGGTCTTTTAAGGAAAATAAATGAGACGAAGTTCTGGGAAGGAAACATGTATAAAGGTGGGTAAAAATCTATCGTATGAATCGGTTGATAGAGTCCTGTTGGAGAGGTTAAAGGGTCTCGCTCAACCAGTGTCTCCCGATCCAGTAGGTGGGCAAACGCATCCGCCGCCAAGACCTAGGCAAATCTCACCGCATGAACCCAGGGACCCCTGTTAAGTCACCAAACGTAGCGAACCACTTAGTGTGACCAATGACAGGGGCGTTGGTTATCCAATAAATAGTTCCCGTGGAGGCAGTACCCAAACGCTATTTCCGTGCGGGGACGTTTCATGTCTATCGTTACTTCAATCGTTGTCAGGTGCCAGGACTTCCAGGACTGCCAGGACCGCCAAGACCGCCAAGATAGTTATGCGGCTTTCCATTCCCTCTGCCTACTTTTCTTGAAAAATGGCATGATGATTAGATAGATCTGATAGATAGATAGATCTGGCATGATGATTAGATAGATTGTACAGCGCCCTTGAGGTGATTTTTCACAAAAACGGCGCTCTACAAATTATCCAATTATTATTATTATCTATCAATTTTTGTTTAATAAAATTCAGTGGGATTATCGCATCCCCAAATGGGGTATTTATTTATTTATTTATATATAATTTGTACATTTTTTTATAACAATTACAGGTAATATAGCCTAAGACGTTATAATTGTACCATTTATGCAGTGTATATGCAATGCCAAAAATTTCGCAAATGCGCTATAGGACACAAAAAATAAATCTATTTTTTTATCTACTGCATTCAAAAAGCACGTAGCTCTCCCCACAGGTGAGTTCATAAATAAATGAGTACGGCTTGCTCTACTATATAGAAGATTGTGATGCCGTCCTCGAGAGTGAGACTCTGGTACAAAAAAATTTTGTTGGGCCAGTATCTCATTATTGGATAAGTGACCGTTTATTAGTTGAAAAAAATATTTAAGCAAAGCAATACCTCTACGGTGTATGTCTGGAGGTAATTAGAGGAGAAGAAGATAGAGAAAATGATGGATGGGAAAGTACTTGGCTATTACATAAGATATGGTTGCTAAACACTGCAAAAGCCACAGTGGTCCATCGTGAAGGTCTTTGATATACTTATACAGTTTTTCCGGGGGTAAAATGTACTAACTTCGAGGGGTGATTCTGCGTGATGATATAAGTATAAAACGTGAAATATTTTTTTCCAAATTCCATTCCTTTTTCCCATACAAAAATATCTTCTAGAGAAGAATGTATCTTTTTTCCACTCAAACACTAAACTTATTTTTCTGAAAACAAACTTAAAATGTTATAATTTCATGTAGAATCACCTCCCGAAGTTAGCCCACTTTTACTCCCGGACACCCTTATATAGTGGTGGATTGATAATCCTCTGAATTCTGAATAAATCTACAACAATGACAAGATTGCGCACTACAGGTACAATAACTAGGAAAAACTAAACCCTTCCATACACTTTTCTACAAATGATCATCCAGTCAATCAACATTATGCAAGTGCATTATATAAGCAAAATAAATACAAAACAATACAAGAACAACACGTCAACTCACCAGAGATCAAATGGGAAAATAATTCACCGACTCCAGATATTTTCAAATCAGAGGGTTCCGCTCGGTAGAACTTCTAACTGGACCTATAAATCCTACTGATCCCTCAATATGAATATTTAAAAAATCTTTCGTTATGCTACATATATTTAAAATGACTGATTTTTGCATTTTTATATATAATTTTTTTGATAGATCTAATACGCCTAAATTTTTAATGAGAGAGCTAGGTATAATGCCAGTAGCCGAAATAACGAATGGTAATATTTTTATAGTCTGAGAATGCCAAATTCTTTTATCTCATTTAATAATCATAACATTACAATGTTATTATTATTATTATTATGGACTTTAAAACGCGGTCAGATATAACAGGGTTGTAATTTTCAAAGTGCAATTTACAATTATTTTTTTTTAAATTAGTAAGTTTGAAATTCGATTGCTATAAACGCATTTGAACACGAAGGGATATAATACAAAGAAAGGTTTTTAATGCATTATTCAGCACTGCGATAGCATGGGTAGATAAAATCATCACAAGCAAAAACAACGTGAAAAAGTCATTTATATTATCTCATATCAGGCCTTGACTAGTTGGTTCACGGATGCAACTCTGCGTCGTATAAACTGACAATAAAAAACTTAGATTGAATTCTCAGTATTTATTTAACTTGCGCACTTTTTATGATATTTATTTTTCCAAGAGCTCCAATCTTCATTTCAAAGGTACGTTTTTTTGAAAGGTGATAATTAATATATTACAAAATAATAAGAATTGTATATGAAACACATTTTTCCCAATGAGTTTAAAAAAGCTCATCCCGGGAAAGACAACTTTTCTTTAATATATTTGGTACAATACTATATGTATATTTTTAAAACACTATTTCAAAATGTGGATATCACTAGGTGCTTTTTTTTTTTTTTTTATTAGGTACAATATTTTATACAATTCAAGGTTTTCAGTAATGTAGGCCTCACTGGGTGGCTTGCCCGTGCTGAGGCCTTCATTTTATAATATAAAAAAAAAAAAAAAATAAAAATAAAAAAAAAAAAAAAAAAATACATAATACATTTAATGAGAAAAATTATACATTTAAAATTAAAAATACATAATAATATATTTCAAATTTAAAAAAAAAAATAGTACATTGAAAATAATCTTGTGTGTTTGTGAGTGATGTGTGTTTATATTGGTTTTGTGTGTTACGTGTAGGTTTTATTTTTATTTTATGCTATGAAATTTTGGTAATATTGTCTTTTTTGTTCTTTAATCCATTTTGTAATTTTGTGTGTGAATTTATTTTTATTTTCCTCAATTTAAAATAAAGTTTTAAACTGTTGAAAGCTTTTATTGCGTGGTATTGGTAGTGTCTTTGTCCAAAGCTTGAATTTACTGTCGGAGTTTTTATGTTTTCTTTGTACGCTTGTCTAACTGGTCTGTTAGTGTAATTTTGTGTATGTTGAAATTTATTTTTTTTGTCAAAAATGTAGTTTAGTAGTGTTTTAACGTATAATTGGCGTATATCTAGTACGTCACAGCTGTTGAATATTTGGTCTGTATCAGTCAGTCTATGTTTTTTTAGTATTACCTTTAAGATCGTTTTCTGTGCGGTTTATATGTGATTACCGAGTTTGTTGCTTTACTAGTACTGAGGCCCCCATTTTATAATTTGATAATTTTTAATAAAATCATGATATGAAATGAAAAAATAAATTGAAAATAAACGTGAACTGAGATAAAATAAATAAATAACATTTTAAAATTTGTAGTTATGGTACCCTCTATGAGTTTCGGTTGAACATAATGACGAGTGTATTTATATGGTGTTGTGTATTACGTATATTTGTTTTATTATTGTACGTTATAATTGGGCAATTCAAAGGAATTTTTTTTACATAAGAATATGAATTTAAAAGTGAGTTAACATTGAACATGGAGTTAAAACAGACTTAACACAGTTAATTGAAAAATATTTCATAAATTCATATACGGTTTGGGCATATAGAGCGAATGAGCGAAGAAAGGGGTGTAAGGAGAATATATGACGCAAATGTGAATGGTAGCAGAAGTCTGGGATGGCCGAGGAAGACATAGCAGGATCAAGTGGTCAGATACTTGAGTCGGGCCATGTCAAGAGTCAGAATAATAGAAGAGTATGTGTGAATGTGAATGAAGCAAGGAGTGTGTGTCGAGAACGAGTTTTTTGGCGGTCCGTCCTCTCTGCCTACACCTGCGGGGAAATTAGGTCACTAGTTAATAATGCTGCTAAGAAAATATTCTTTTAGAGCTTTTGTTAATGTTTTTTTTTGTTTGTTACTGAAAGTTTTAGTTTGTATACGTATTTACCGGCTGTCGCATATAAAAATATATGAAATAATTTTCATTGTGCAATTCACTTTATTTTAGTTATTTTTAAATGTAAGTAAAAACCTCCGCAGTAAAACCTATAGCCTCTCTTTTATAAATCAATACAAAATTCCAATTTAATTTCAGAAAAGGTTTCGCATAAATCCCTAATGGCATTATGGCAGTGATCCTGTATGAATGAGCTCTTAAGATGTTGATACGCAATAAAAGCTGCATAAATTAGTAGAGATATATCTTCTAAAGCTTATCGGAGCCCAGCGGGCTGATAACACTAAAGTATATTTTTATGGTTCCGAAGTTTGTTTGTTATAGTGCAGCCGCGTAGTGGGTTAGGTAGGAAGGAATCGGGACGTCTGACTTCATGACACAAAATAAATATACAGAGTTTTCCAATAAGAGGTGTTATTTTGATATTCAATCGTAAAAGATCAATGGTTTCGTTGCTTGTGTGGCACGTAGCACCGTCTTGTTGAAAGTAAACGTTGTCCAGATCAGTACCATCCAATTCCGGCCATAAAAAATCATTAATCATCTCTCGATAGCGCAATCCATTCACCGTAACTGTTGCTCCAGCCTCATTTTCGAAAAAGTAAGGTCCAATGACTCCGCCGGATCATAAACCGCACCAAACAGTCACACGTTGAGGATAGAGAGGCTTTTCAACAATAACTCTTGGGTTTTCCGAGCCCCAGATGCGACAATTTTGCTTGTTGACGAAGCCACCGAGGTGGAAATGGGCCTCATCACTCAAGATGATTTGAATTTGATTCACTCAAGTGAATTATAATAATTTGGTGTATCGTTCCATTTTTATTAATGGCGTAGTTTCTACTTGTCAAATGTTAAAAAATGACAGCTTCAAAAGTAACATCTACCGAAATAAGGCGCTATTCAAAATAACACCTCTTATTGGAAAACCCTGTAGTTAGAATAAATCTAGATTTTTTGATATCAACGGTATAAATATACCATACACAATAATTACAAACAAGAAAACAAGTATAATCAAACACTTATAATTTAAACAAAAATAACAATTAACTGTGACATTTGCTCATAAAATGACGACAGAAAGTATAAAATTAATACAAGCTCTAGAAGGAGATACAAATACATACAAAATATTATAAACAAGTATAAGTAGACTTAGGTTTAATTAATAATGATAGTATAGCCATTTTGTTCCTAGCTTATGTGCAGTTAAACAGATCCGCCACATCTGCGTATCCATTGCTAATTGCATGTAATCTAGGTACAAGCGAGTGTTTGAAATGCTCAGTCGTGGAATTGTTACAATTAAACAGGGTTTTAGAACAAGTAGCTCTTATGGGTATATGAAATTCAATGAGGTTAATCAAATCAAGGCTGTCAACACCACCATTTACAATTTCGAACATAAAGTCGGATATAATTCTTCGATCTGAGAGTTGAAATAAATTTAATTTGTTTTCAATGTGAGTATCGAGTTTAAAATTAATGTGTCTTAGGAATTAGTGTGGATTTTTTTATATTGAATCTAAATGTATTTTGTAATGAAGGGACCAGATTGAGGAGTTATATTCGACTTGCCTTTGAGCTAAAGATGTATACAAAATTATCAAGGTTGAAATATGCCTTAAACCTCTGGAGTTTCTAAGAATTAATCCAAGTATTTTCATTCCCTTATTATTAAATGCATTTATGTGAGATTTAAAGTTTAATCGAAAGTGATAGCCAGGTTCTTAATTTCTTCTACAGATGTGAGGGTTGAGTTATTAAGTTCATATGAAAAAATAATTGGCTCACTTATTTTTTAAAATCTTATTGAATGACACTTTTTTATACTAAGATAAACTTTATTAAGAGTACGCCAATTAATACCCGTTACCCTTTTTGGACAGTCTGTATATTGAGCACATTCTTAAAAGGCAAGAATTATGGTTTGAATTAGTTTTACCGTGTTTTTCATTAAAAAGATTGCACGAATGTGTGTGCCGTGTAGGTACTTTCAAATCAGTTATGTTTAATAATTCAGGATAGTCAGCAATATTGTTTATGATTTTATTTGGCAACATCGCACCTGAAATTTGTCAGCATACACTCAATGGATTCTTTTTTTAAATACTGTGTTATCCAGATAATTCCTAAATCGATTGTGCGATTTATAAGAAACGTATTTTATGATTTTTTTTATTGAATCAATTTTGTTTATGTAAAATGTTTAAAATGGAAACCACACGGTTGCCGCAAACTCTAGATATATTATGTAAAGGAATAAGTACCTACCTAGAAATGTCTAAGATTCCTTTGTGTTTGAATTATGAATTTTTATTTTATTTTATACGCTTTTCAAATGTCATTGAGGTGTTGTCTTGGTTACAAATTAAACAGCATTATTATTTTCTCGCTATGTGGCTGACATTCGAGTGATTGATATATTATTTTGACGGCCGGCATAGTCCAGTGGTAACGCATTGGACTGCCATTCCGAAGGTCGCGGGTTCGAACCCGGCGTGCGCAAATAAATTTTATTTGATTAATTTGTGTTATTTCACAATTAATTAATTAAAATAATATATAGTATATTTGCGGCACGTTCCAGAGTGGAAGATACTACCAGTATCGCCCTGGTGTAAGACCACCATTCAGAATTGAAACGTGTTTAGTGACTAGATCTGAATAACCAGGTACTTCCCCACCTTCCTCTTTCCCTTCCCCACTTACCTTCAGCCTCACAACATCCCCCAATTGGGGATGCCATAGTCTCACTGGCTCCAGACGGGAGCAGTTGGGACTCTTGTGAGGTATTCACTATAAAAAATAAAAAAAATATATATATATTTGTTTAATAAAAAAAAGATCGACAAATAAACATTCATTATTTTTTTCTTATTCCGCTTCACTCTTAATGCGCAATATTTCACTTTCAAATAAATGGATTTAGCTTTATTAATTCAAAACATGATTTATTATGTCGGGGGAGACGGAAAAATAAGCACTTTTAATTTTAATTTCGTTTATTAAGTCACTTACGCGATATGTCAATTAATATGCGGTGCCGTTATAGTCGCAGCCGACGGCGACTATGTTCATATCAAGAGTTGGATTATATTAATAATAACGTATTAGAATTAAATCACAAACCAGTCTATACAAACCTAGCGTAGCCCACAAACTACTTGAAAACTGGGATATAACTCTAAAGGGGACGCGAGCAGGCGTTATTGAAGGTTCCCCAACATTTATAGTAACTTTTAGTAATAATATAACTAAATTCAAGTATTAATTCAAAGTAAACATTCCATATTTACCGTGAAGCGGAATTCGTAACCTTTACAAACATTCTAATTTAAAAACATTCTAGTTTAAATTGTCTTTTATATAACACGTGACCATTTAAATATTTGAAATCGGATTGAGTACCTACGACAGACATTTTATGAAAAAGTTGCATTAGATTTTAATTGACATATAATAAAATATATATTACGTACAGAAAAATCTTCATTCCGTTCACACATTTATCTTAGCGATCACGTCATTATCACACTTCTGAAATATTTTCCCAAAGTCTTAAACGTTATTTATATTAATTATCGCTTTGATACTTTCAAATTTATACGTTTGGTGACAAAATAAAAACAGCATTTTTGAAGATTCTCCCTGAGAATGTTGTTACCAGCGCGTACCAAGGAGATTTTTAATTGGCCGCAAATAAATAATAGTCTGTGAAGAAACACTTCTAGAATATACATAAGGGATGTAAAATAGTAGAGGATGCGCACTGACTACGAAGTAACTGTTTGACGGAGAACTACGGTCTTTACCTGTGATCAATTATCTCTCAATAGTATAAAATAAAGTCGCTCTCCGCTACTGTCTTTTTGTGCACTTAATTCTAAACTACGTAACAGATTTTGAAAGGGTTTTCACTATCATTTAATATAATAATACAGGGTTTTCCAATAAGAGGTGTTACTTTGAATAGTCCGCTATTTCAGTAGATGTTACTTTTGAAGCTGTCATTTTTTGACATTTGCCACTACGCCATTAATAAAAATGGAACGATACACGCTTCAACAACGCATTGAAATTATTACAATTCACTTAAGTGAATCAAATGCAAATCATCTTGAGTGATGAGGCCCATTTCCACCTCGCTGGCTTCGTCAACAAGCAAAATTGTCGCATCTGGGGCTCGAAAAACCCAAAAGTTATTGTTGAAAAGTCTCTTTATCTTCAACGTGTTACTGTTTGGTGCGGTTTATGGTCCGACGGAGTCATTGGACTTTAATTTTTCGAAAATGAGGCTGGAGCAACAGTTACGGTGAATGGATTGCGCTATCGAGAGATGATTAATGATTTTTTTATGGCCGGAATTGGATGGTATTAATCTGGACAACGTTTACTTTCAACAAAACGGAGCTACGTGCCACACAAGCAACGAAACCATTGATCTTTTACGATTGAATATCAAAATAACACCTCTTATTGGAAAACCCTGTACATGCATATTATATTTATATAAAGTAGAGAAAAGTCTATGCTTTATAATCAAGTCGAAAAAATATATTTTCGGGCACTACATTGTTAACGCTGGCTAAACCTTATGAGATACATTTAAATAATGTTATACGGAATTATATATCTTTAAAAGGCCTACTAAAAAGTCCTGGACGGTATATGTCTATGTCCTAAGGATAACCCCAAGAAACGCCGGGTACACGTCAGCTAGCCTAAAATAATTGGATGCAGAGAAAATGAATTTGTTTTATGTCCAATGCTCATTTCAGAATTCTTCTTTTTCTACATATATATTTCTGCACTATTAGACGTGTGACGACCCCTGCCATACGGCGGAAAGGTCCTTGGTTCGTGGCCCAGAGGTCGTGAATTAAAAAACTCCCTATTAAAATATGCAAAGAAAAATAGGAGATTTACTGAAGCAGCCACCCGTAGAAAAATTCTCGACAAATCAGTTCCATTTTGAAAACGACTCAAATCAAAATAATGTTCTGTTTAAAATATCATATCATAGGTAGGTACTATTCTATTAATTCTAGTATCATATACTTTTTTTAATTTTGAAAATGATATTTAAATTCAAAGTGAAAGTTATGAAGTTTATTGAAACGGAGTTTTTATTTTATTTTTTATTAGAGAATTAAACATACATTTATGGTGTAGAGAAGCATAAACATGTTTTCTTAGTCATCCTCACTAGTTACAGACAGACAGAGTCACAACCCAAATGAGTTTCTTTATAATTTAAGTACTATTTAAAATATAGCGAATCTATTGACCCCCTGTTCCTTACTTAAAGTAACATTTACTCACACTGGTGAGATGCCATTATTCAGATTCGAATCACTAAATCTCATCATCAATGATAAATCCATAATTGGTGACTAGATCTGATTAGCACGGTACCTCCCAACATTCCACTACGCGTTTTATTCCTCTTCCAGAACTTTTTCCAAAATGGGAACTATACAGTTTCACCGGTTTTGGTTAGTTTGAACTCTAATGAAAAAACGGTCACCGAATTCTTAACTGGACTAATGAAATTGTTTCTTAATCAAAAAATGTAACATCTCATCTCATATTTTTATATCATTGAATTGGACACATCTAATAAACATCTCAATTATTATTATCAACACTTCGTTTGAAAACCGTCGCTAACTTCGTTATGAAACGTAAAGATCGCGTCTGATTAACGTAGACAGCAGATCGGGCATCAATTATTTTGAATTTATTACAAGTTACACTTTATTTATCACTTTATATCTGCATACCTATCTATTTTCTCTAACGGTTATTTTCTCACAGAGTCAAAAATCTTTTGAATCACCGGTAAAAATTAAGTTTATCTAATTAAACCGCAGTAATTATTAAAATATAAAATAGTATTTATTGTGTGTTTGGTAAGTGTTCCTAGATTGGCATGCTGCTAATCTTGCTTTTACGTTTCACAATCGTATATTAATTAATAATCTGAAACAATAATTTGCAGTAAGCTGCAAAAAATGAAGTTATTAGCAATTATTACTAGCTAAACCAAATCCATTGCTGTACGCCAAAATAACTAACTAATTAACCATCTATATAGTCGTTTCCTCTTGGTTTAGTCACATTCATCCAGACTGGAAGATATTCTTAATATCGTCCTGGTGAAAGACCACTGCTGAAATTACTTTAGCCGTGTTTGGTTACCAGATTTGAATAGCCAGGTATTTCCCCACCTTGCTCTTACCCATCACCATCCCCTCTTCACTATCTTCAGCCGCACAACATACCCCAGATGGGGATGCCGTAGTCTCACTAGCTCCAGACTATTGAGATCAGTTGGTACTCCTGAGCGGTACTCACATAACAAAAAATAAACCAAAAATGCATGCACAAAAACCTTGGCTTATAAACTTTAGTTTATCATTAAAAAAAATAATAATAATAATATTTGATAAGTCAAAATCTTTCACCAACAAATGTAGATATAGTTGGGGTGGGTGTGCAAAAACTGTTTTGGACAAATTAGCAAAAGCTCAAAAATCGCTACTAAGGGTAATCCTCAAAAAACCATTTAGATATCATAGCGATGCATTATTTGAAGAATTCCGAGTTCTGGATGTTAGACAACTATACATGAGAAAATTAATTTTAAACACCCATGTTAAATAACATTTCTTCTGTGATTGACATTTTCAATTTGAACCAAAGAGAATTTAAGACGGCAATAAGCATACTATTTAACAAATCTGGTTAATCAGATAGTATTGATGTACTTACCCATGCAAATAAATGTATGTACTTACTTCTTATAAACTGTAATTTATAAACTGTTATTTGTGAAATGTAAATGGCTTATACTGTTTTTCACAATAAATCAATAAATAAATAAATAAATAAAAATCAACAACGCCACATCTACCCATCTATTAACCAGTCTCACGCTCACTCTCAGAAATCTAATTGTACCACCCACAACTAAAACATCTCTCGCTCAAAGACACTTCTCATTCTTAGGTCCAAAACTATACAACTTCATGCCTGATGCTTGGAAAAAGGAAAACACAGCTATTCTTCATAAATTGACCACTAATTGGTTTCATCAATTAGGTAGAAAGGAGAGTGAACTTTTACTACACAAAAAAATGAAATCAAACACAAACCAAAAACAACAACAAAAACTCCAACAAAAAATAAACCACGTAAAAGATACCTTTATGTTCTAATCTTTATCATTATGTGTATATATGTACCTACCTAGTACTTTTAAATTAGAATGCTACCCAAGCAGCAGTTAATCTTATGTTTAATTGGATATTTTATTTTATTGTATTTCTTCTCTTTGTTATTCATATTTATACAAAATATGTTAGTAGGCTTAGGCACCAGTTAAAAGTACAAATACCTATTATTTTAATACTATACTTATCAAACAACTTATCAAAATGTTAATACTCATCCTAATTTGACTGTCCTAAAACGGGAATCCTCCTAGTTGGGTAGTCAAAACATTTCTTAAATAATGTATGTAAATGCATAATCTTTTACTAAATAAAAAAAATAATAATACATATCTCGATATTGAATTGTTTGACGGGTTAGGAATAAGCTGACGTAGCTCAGTGGTCCAGAGCACCTGACCGGACATCAGAAGGTGAGGGGTTCAATTCCCGTCGGCGGCATTTATTTTTGCTCGGGAGATATTTTCAATTTTTACGGATATTTCAGGCGAGTAATTAATGCTTATTCTAATTTGTTTTCAAAAGTGTATGCATCGTCCCATACTTACTCCTCCGTTATTCTGAGGGTTGATATGGCCCGACTCAAGTATTGAGTTCACTTGAATATGTCATGTCTTCCTCTAGGCCAGTGCAATTAGCGATTCGCGATCGAAGTAATTCCGGTAGTCCCATTTTTTTTATATGTTATATAAACTGATCCCCTGATGTAAAATCTGAGTTTCCGACCTTGGCGCACCTGTGCTCGCGCCGCCATTTTGAAAAAACTGGCCTAAATCGGGCCAAAATCTAGTTTTTCCCAAATAGAAAGTCGTAAAGGTGCGTATATTTTTGAAAAAACAAGGTTTTTGCGCGACTACGTTTGGTTTTTTATAAATACCTCGTTTCCAGTACAATTTTGTGAAAAATTTATTGATAATAATTTTGGAGAAAATAAAATTTCCTAAAGAAATAGGTATAAAATTTATATTTTTTATCTCTATTACGTATCCAAACTCTAATCCACCAAAACCAGGCCAAAAATTGAAACAGTGGTTAGGTGTTTTAAACTTGGCATTCCTTGATTTTATTTTTCTTTAACAATTATTGTTCTAAAAACATATACGTTGACAACAATCGTCATGCCTGTGTCAGACCTAGCTATCAATATAGTAGATAGACTATTTCAGCATATCGGTCGCCATACATTACCAATGGGAAGACCACTAAAATAGGCCAAGCCACTACATTTGTGCTCGCAGCTCGGCCTGACATGCCTATCAACGTAATCACAACATACATTTAAGATTATTAATACAATTAAGATGATAAGGTACATAAAAAAGATAAAAAAATGGTATTTTCGTAAAATTAACATTTATTGACATTCTTTTCTTTATTAGTTAAGTTGTCAGCATAACAAAAAATAAAATTAATTGTAGATCAGTTTAGACAGAAGTACGAGCCCTTGACTATAGTTTCTTACTTCTGGCCCTGAATAGCTTCTTCATCTGTCTTATACCCAAATTTGTGGCGACCGGGTCATCGTATTTCTCGTCATCGTCATCAACGAAGGCTTCTACAGCATTCTCGCAGGAGTTGCCATTGCAATGAATGCAGAGTAGGGAACATTTCAAACCCGACTTTCTGCAGGTGCACTTTCTAGCGCAACCTTTTTTGCATTGACATGATATGAAGTTCAGCAAGGCCTGAGGTGCAGCTTCCTTCAACATTGTTACTGGAGTAAGTAACCCAACAGCATCATTTTTCCACCCCCATTCAGTCGGATCTTTATCGTGACCAAGCCAAGTCTGCACTTGCAAGTATGTTCTTGAAGCGTGTTGCTGGACTGCATATTTGGTGGGTGGTAGCCTGGATAAATTGAATTTGTTCTTTTTTACTCCTTTTCTACCTCGGGAGCAAAATAACACGGGACGGTCGGTCTAAGAGCGAGGTCGACAGCCGTATACATCAGGCTAGGCTTGCATTCAATAAAAGGTCGAAAATAATAGAATCGAATAATATAGACCTAACACTGAGAATACTCCTCATCAAGACCTATGTATGGAGTATCTTGATGTACGGCTGCGAAACATGGTGCCTATCCGAAAGAGATAAACGGAGACTAGAGGCTTTTGAGATGTGGTCCTATAGAAGACTGTTAGGAATTTCCTGGAGAGACCATATTACAAATGAGTAGGTTCTCCAAAGAATCGTAGGAGGAAAGCACCTGCTCAGGACCTTGTCCGAAAGGCGTGCAAGATGGATCGGCCATGTTATACGACAAGAAGGGCTCTTGCATGTCATAATGGAGGGTATGACCGAGGGGACCAACTCTAGGGGACGCCCACGCCGAGAGTACCTGGAGGACCTGCTGGTGGACGTGCGCTGCTCATCATATGTAGAAGTCAAAAGAGCCGCACAAGACAAGGAAGAATGGAAGAGGAGATTAGATGAAATTGCTGCAAACCAATCCCAGGATTGAAACCAGAGAGAGAGACTCCTTTGACAAAAATGATGTACCTTAAATTTTCCAAATTTGATTTCTCGTTGCTGCCATACAAAAGTGCAAATAGTTGTTCGGCAGCCAAAGTGATTGTTTCTGTCTTTGCTTTTGGGTCTTGAAATACACGAACAAGTTCATTCACTGAGTGGTTCTTGAGAAGAATATTACAAAATTTGTGTTTGCCTTGACCGAAAGGAGCTCCAGTTGTATCGCAACCACTTATAGCATGAAGGAATAAAATGTTTTCAACTATTTCAATGTGTTTAAAACATTTGTTCGAGTACAACGCGTTAGGTGATTTACCTTTTTCAACTTTTTGGTAATATACGTTGGGAGGTGAGAGAGCTGTGAGGAGTACCAGCAGATCAATATCCTGACCAACGATTATGACTACATCATGTTGAGATGACAACGAATTTGCTGTGTTCACTATGAGAACGTCAGCATCCTCTTCAGATTGTACTGTCGTTATGTGGGATCGTGAAAATGAGGTTCTGAGTAGGGAAATAAAACGAGACTTGTTCTTCTCATTTCCCAGAAACTTTTCCTGTGGCACTTGTGGGTGCATGCTTTCAAAAAACAAAACTTCAGCAGAAGTTGTAACTCTGGCACGCCGTGCTCTTTCCACCCCTTTAGTGCTTTTCTTTTCCATAGAATCTGGGTATCCATCGAATATCACTACTGCATTGGATCCATAATGATTTTGTACATACCTGACATATTGCTGGAAAATTACCGAAAAAGGTTGAGCACGACCCCATACAACTTTGTGCAGTAAATATCCTCCATCAATTACGTGTATTTTACTGCTTCCCAGTTCTGTATTATTTGGTAGAGGGTTGAATTATATTATATTTATAGCTAGGTCTGACATAAGCATGACGATTGTTGTCAACGTATATGTTCTTAGAACAATAATTGTTAAAGAAAAATAAAATCAAGGAATGCCAAGTTTAAAACACCTAACCTCTGTTTCAATTTTTGGCCTGGTTTTGGTGGATTAGAGTTTGGATACGTAATAGAGATAAAAAATATAAATTATATACCTATTTCTTTAGGAAATTTTATTTTCTCCAAAATTATTATCAATAAATTTTTCACAAAATTGTACTGGAAACGAGGTATTTATAAAAAACCAAACGTAGTCGCGCAAAAACCTTGTTTTTTCAAAAATATACGCACCTTTACGACTTTCTACCTCGGTAACTATTAGAGAGAGAAGAAATTTGTTCCAAAAAAAGTTGTAGGTTATTTTATGTTCTATTATACTTGTTTGTTTACTTTAGCCGAAATTTGCATTGGAAATGAGATATTTGGGAAAAACTAAATTTTGGCCCGATTTCAGCCAGTTTTTTCAAAATGGCGGCGCGAGCACAGGTGCGCCAAGGTCGGAAACTCAGATTTTACATCAGGGGATCAGTTTATATAACATATAAAAAAATTGGGACTACCGGAATTACTTCGATCGCGACCCCCTTTTTGGCGCTAATTGCACTGGCCTACTCGGCATAGTCGCATAATAAATTGTGTATAATTTTTCTTCTTCAATAAGTGTAAATTCACTTTGTGGCGTCATTTTATTTAAATAAAATAATTAACTTTGAATACACAACTACAAAGTTTTCCAATAAGAGGTGTTATTTAGAATAGCCCGCTATTTTGGTAGATGTTACTTTTGAAACTGTCATTTTTTGAAATTTGACAAGTAGAAACTACGCCATCAATAAAAATGGAACGATGAATTTATTAAAATTCACTTGAGTGAATCAAATGCAAATCATCTTGAGTGATGAGGCCTATTTCCACTAGGGCTCGGAAAACCCAAGAATTTTTAACGATAATTCTTGGGTTTTCCGAGCCCCAGTGGAAATAGGCCTCATCACTCAAGATGATTTGCATTTGATTCACTCAAGTGAATTTTAATAAATTCAACGTTCCATTTTTATTGATGGCGTAGTTTCTACTTGTCAAATTTCAAAAAATGACAGCTTCAAAAGTAACATCTACCAAAATAGCGGGCTATTCTAAATAACACATCTTATCGGAAAACCCTGTATTTAATCAAAACGGATCGACATTTTTCAAGAGCAATGGTTTCTTCTTCAGGATAAACGTATACTGTATAGTAATGTATATAAATTGACGGAAACGGGTAACTAGGTAATGCAGTTTTTAATGAAATTTAATGAAAAATACTATTTAATAGAGCGTTTGTGCGCCTCGAGTAACGAAAACATTGAACGCCTATAAAATATAATTAATTTCAATAAAACGCACTTTTTCAGACTTTCTGGAAAACTTTTAAATCATTAAAAATCGATAATCGTATACACTTGTTGTCCTTTTCTATTGCTATTGACAATAATAATATACATAGTTCCAAGTTAAGACGACGCACCACGTTTAACATTTGGAATCGGGCCGCCAACGATAACACCCTTATGCAGATGGCGATAAGATTTAAATTCCCGCTTAACACCCGCCGCCTGCTTTGACATGCGCGATAAAAAACATGGCCAAAAAGTGAGTTTTATTTTATTTTGCGAGGTTCAGGCACAAATATTTATTTAGTAAATAACTTAATTTGCTACATTATACAATAAAACCAAAACCGAAAAGGGGTTCGAATTTAGATTTTGAACTTTAAAGCAGTTTAAAATGGGCTCGATACTTTATTATTTTCTTGCCTTATTATTATAAACTTACTTTAAACAAGATGAACATTTCAAAAACTTCTTTAAGAGGAAGCTACAAGCCAAAAATGTGTATATTCTTGTTATACCTTATATTATAGGTAATAGGCTTTAATATCGCTTGGCAAACGGAGTCTAGAAACGTTCGATTTCAAGCACAAAACTGGTTTTTATTTATTTTGTTAATAATTTATTAAGAAAGTAAAAAGTAAATCAAATGAAACTGTCACAGATAATCTTAGCTATAATACTGTATTTTTTTAAAGTTGTTTCCTTTATGCGTTCATACATTTCTATTGAAAAAATATTTTTTTTAGTAGCTTACATTTATATTTTTTATTGAGTAATTTATTTTTTTATTTGTATTCTACTCAAGCGAAACGAGAGGAAAACCTTCAATTTATCTAAAGCATATTTTTTGGTATTCATAATGTACACCAATTCGTTATAAAGATTAATCAAAATAGTGATTTGGCATTAAGCTTCGCCTTAAAAAATGAACGTACTTACAAAAAAAATGACGTAATTTTTTATTCACCCGGGTACAATGTGACCTTAGAACGGAGTACCCCAGTAAAGTCTTATAAAATCAAAAGGACTTTAAAAAAAAACATACATACCCGGGTTACGAATAATCTTACAATAAATTAAAATCTCCTACTACCACCAAAGTAAGCGGAAAATGTTGCTTGTATTGTAATGGAGGGCTTAGCCATGCGAGGAATAAACACACACAATGCCAACGATGCCAACTCAGCCACTTACTGGTCAAATCGCAGTATTTAATTAAAACATATTTTAAAAAAATATTTCAAAATTTTCAAATCAAATACACGTGATTTTGCAATACTCCGTAGTGCTTCGCCTTAATATTAATTGAGATCTTATTGATGCCTACGGATATTTACGACGCGAGTTGTCCGTGCCATAAACTGCGTACTTTATATATAACCATCCTCTATCTATTGAATTCTTGTCATGTTAACACTCTCGGTAATACCTCCCACTATCACCTAGCAAAAGTCTCACTTAATTTATATGGCAATAATTTCGCTTCGTATTCCATTTTCCATGGCGATACATGGCATGTGACCCTCATAAACTAGCTGATACATAGTCATATTTAGCAACAAAACCTCAAGGGTTCTCAAGTGTATCAAACAATGTAGAGTTATTTATTATCACTTCATATTTATTGTAGCTACGTATACACACGCGCGCCGACCTGCCGAACTGAACCTCAACTTATGGGAAAGAAGCGAAGAAACTGCAAAACGAAAAACGCAAAACGCCGCTTGCAGTTGATTCCTTCCTTTTCCGTAATTTGTGGCTCAGTTCGCGTTTCGGTTCGCAAATGTATACGTACCATTAGATATCGACCTATAGTATTAAGTGTATAACCGGATGACTATTCTTCCCCTGACACAAATTCTTAACTCCTTGGGCAAATTTGTTCCATTTTAGGAACAAACTAATATGGTATCGTAGAAATCGTTGGGTCTTCCTCACCGACAGTTAGAAATATGAAAACAAAAAGCTTTATATTTTAGACTATATATACCATATATAGTTAATCATAGAACAATTAAAATGTACACCTCTATGAAACCAAAGGTTCCAACCGCAATTAGAGAAAAATTTTAAGAAACTTTTTTGTTAACTATTTTATACATGAAACGACAAAAAAGTGAGGTGTCAGTAATGTTAATAATACATTAGACTTATAAAATTTGTGCTTTAAGCTATCAGTAATTCAAAGTTAAGACGAAAAAACCTAAGGTGAGCCATTTTTAGAACTTATTATGTTTTTTTTCAAAAATTTTAATATTAAAAAAAGTTTGAAAGCGTATTTCATCTTCTTTCAAAAACAGTTTTTAATTTGGGAGATACGTTCAGAAAAATTTCATTTATTTGGATATTATTGAGAAGCGGAAATAACATCTTTTAAATATAAGGGTCAATATACCAGAGGCGTGAATGGTAAAACAAAATTATCCCTCGGGATGTTACTAATTCATCGTCTAGAAAAATAAACTCTCGTGCTAACCGCTAATTGTATAGTTGAAAAACGTTTTATAAAATTTTCAAACCGTTTTACATAAAATATTTTAATGGTCAGGTCCTTTTTTTTATTAATCTTAAATATAAGTAATTTATATTTGTAGGGATCCCTCTAGAAACATTTGAGATTTTAGGAATACGTTCATCATAAATAATTAAAATGTGAGCATCGAGCAAACCCTTATTATTAGAATATTATGTCGCCTTTAGCTATGCATACACGTATATTCGTGTTCGACGGTTTGGCTAGATCGATGTTGACTTGGAACCATACTCGTCGTTCCGTCCACATGCTCTAGCAACTCAACACAAGACGTCATAGATACTAACAATACGCTCAACCATAAGGAATACCTTAATTGAAGTTTTTTTCATCAAGTAGGGGAATATTTTGATAAAGCTATTTAAATTGACTAACGCATTAACAGTATTTTGTCGGCTGAAAGAAAATAATTATTTTGGATTTTTTATTTTTATATTTTGTACCTACATGTGTGGATCAAATTTAACAATATTTTTGTTCAAGTGTAAACAGTCATTTCCTGCACTATTTACAAGTATAATTTCATAAATATTATTATATATGTATGTAAAAGACTTAATAGGTGTAAAAAAAAACACAACATCTTAATCTATGAGAAATACTTATGATGCAGGCTAATTCTTCAATTAATGTTTTTGTACTGTCATGTTTATTACTGTGTTTTATTATTACTTAAAAAAAACACCGAGCAAGAATCTTGAATCTTTTTCGCATCAAACTGTTCGCTCAATATGGTATACAGGTTGATACATTTTAGAATTAGCGAAAAACTCTCGAGCATGAACGAGCGTGGGTACATGGCTTTAGAGTGACAGTTTTTTTTTAAGTTTTCTGTGCTTATGTTCACAATTTTTAATTAGTATTAATGTTTAGTGATGTTAAATATCTAGAAAATTAATGGGAAAAGAAAAGAGCTGTTAGTATTTGTCGTGATTTACTTCTTTGAAGATCAATTCTCGTAGTGTGAGAAAGTGTCTACAGAATTCTGCTTAGGTATTATATCATTGTCGTATCGACAAAACTGGTCATGGACTCTCTTTAAAGATTGATAACAATTTTGATCAACTGTCAGATTAGAAGACAGTAAAAAGGTTGAAAGGGAATAGAACATTTATGTACTTTAACAGAGAGGTATACATAAAAGCAAATTATTTAGTATAACGTAACATTTCTACATAACATAGTTATCGTTCTACTATAATAACACACACACATTATCACATTATTACTCACCAATCAGTCGATTACACATTTTGGGAAATGAACATGCTAACATCGGCGACAATTATTTCTTAAAATTAGCGCAATATAAACATGCACTCAAAAAATATTTTTCCATAATGTAACTTTATATACGCAATATGGACATGTTGAAATGAAATGATGATATTTCTCATTGTTCTTTTTTTGTTATTTTTGGTTGTGATACACAAAATAATAATATGTTATTCTTAAGTTTAAAACTATTATTATGTAATGATATTATTTTTCTTACTTTTGTACTCTGTTATATGTTTATTTATAAAAGGCAGAATAGCCGTTTATGTATTTAAAATAAAAAATAAAATTAAAATAAAAATAAAATTTAAGTTTTTGACAGGAACTATGTAGTGTTTGAGAAATATTCGATAATCATACAGTATAAAAATTCCTCAACTCTTGATTTAAAAATAAATAAAACTTTAATAATTTCCAGACTATTTGAGGTTTTGTAACCCACGTATGGAGGCATATAACCCGCATCTCTGTGGGTGGTTCGCTGTACTACAATGTCGCCATTCGGACATCAGATGAATAACATTTCTTAAATATTTAATCCCAAAGGAACACGACATCAAGACGCGGGCACCGGCCATGTTCAAATATGCGGTTCGTGATTGGCTGAAATATTGGACGCTCCTGGCGCGAGACGCAACATTAAGGTATGGCTTAAGGACAACATTTTGTTACAAGTAGACAAATTAAAAGACCCAAAATTTAACCGGAAAAAACCGGAAGGTAGTTCCGGATTACTATTCCTGTTCTTATAGGTTTGTTGTAACTATTATCTTCCTGTAGATGAAATAGTTTTTTACTCCACGAAATTGCTTGAAGTAAATAGTCAAATATAAAGAAACCCTTCATCGTAATATCGGGAGACGCTATTCCGGATTCCCATTCCGGTACTTATAATTATTAAGCAACTACCTAATTATCGTCCTTAATAATAATATAATAATTGGATGATTTTTAATGCGCCGTTTTTGTAAAAATCATTTACTATTTATTAGTTCCTAGGCTTTATCTATTTTTTTTATTTACAAAAAGATTCAGAGAAACATACTTATTATTCAAAAATATATACAGAAAAACATACCTACCTGGCTGGTCATTTCAGATAAACAGACTTTTATTAAAAAGTTTACGAATAAAAATGCTTACATAGTATGCGATGCAATTTCAGCGGTTGGGAAACGTCTTAATCTCAAGAATTTCCAATTTGTGGATCGCGAAAATATTTGACATTACGAAAAGTATGACAGAATGTCGCCAATCAAAACTGAGTAAAGTCATCAAGTACGAAATCATTCGTAAGTTTGTAATGCAAAATTTGTGAATCATTATTTTTACATTTTAACTAAATGTCCAGTCAAACAAATGATTTGATTTGAAATTACGTGTTTCAATTTTGGCATATAGCAGTAAAGCTATCAAGCTACCTTGAAAAATGTCAGTAGATAATGACGTTCCTACGGTTGTGCCGTAGGTACTAGGTACTATGTCAATGGAAAAAATCCCTTTGAAATAAAGCGGTTGAATTTAACGTCCTAAAATTTCTTGAATGCTTAGGTTCTGTTTTATTCTAAGAATCACCCAAACTAAATCATTTCTCCGGTTAAGCTCCGCGAATCAGACATATTTGAAACGAATTAGGACATTGTATGTCAGTCGGCTTTTTTGTTATCAAAATCTTGTCAAAGCCAAAGACAGACAGTAGCGTTTAGTGATCATTAACCAATTAAAAGAAACCTGAGAAACGATTGTGAATTTGTGGATAATTTACAACTAAACGTGAACACATAATTGTACAAATTTCATACATTCTTTATAAAACCTCCAGTATTAAACTTTTTTTAATTCCGAAGATGAGAAGATCGAAAAAGCTTGTCCAGACTTCCATCCAATAAAAATAATTTACAAACTAGTTAAATTTTTTTTAGTCCATTGTATGCATTGTCACCTCACATATTTACTGCCGACACAACACTTTAAAAATATAACATAGGTTATTATCATTTTTGTTATTTGTTTTTGGGGTGTTATGCCGTGTTGCGTTAACTCCTTCTTTAGCCAACGTTTCGGACATCATTGCAGTGTCCATCATCAGGGCAGATGTGTTATTATTATTAACACCCCAAAAACAAATAACAAAAATACTTTTAAATAAAGTTTACGTGCGCACGCCGGGAATGGAATCCGTGACCTCCAGCTTGCTAGTCGAGAACCTCACTCCTCAACCACGGAGTTTTATAATTGTAGAATTTGTGAAGCTGAAAGTATTTATAATAGTGCCTCAGAATAATAAATTTATCCATCGAATGTAGAAAACATGAAAATTACGATACCTATCCAATGATATTATAAAAATACAAGACACGTTTTATTTATACTAATCGAACAAAAAATGTAGAACCTCTCATGAAAACGATAGCCCTCCATAGAATATGTATATGAACGGGCCGCTAAAGCATGTCTCAGTAACTTACTTTCTCTGTATTAATTCATATAAGCATGTGTCAAGCATTTGAGCAAAAGTAATACGCATTTCCAATTAAGAATTTAAAAATAATTCATAAAATAATTTGGGTACCTACTTTACCGCTTGTCAAACATGATAAGTAGTTTCAATTTGGAATTAAAATTTATTCAACTTACGCAGAAATATTTCACATTACTTACCAACTTATACATGCACCTACAACTGAAATCAGTATGTTTAATTTTTATTTTTACACATACCATAATTATTATATTTACTTAAAGATAATAATTTGGAAAAGTCAAGAAATGAGAGTATGTTTTTGAAAATTAAAACAAAAAACCTTTGCAATACGTTGATAATTTCACTCTCGACGAACTTTGCTTCAGTGCGCTTTTATTAAAAATTTTATCTGTGTTCTGCCTACCTTAAAAATTTTCAAGCCGAAATTTGCTCGTTCCTTGTCAAGAATTTAAGCGTTTACCGTATTTCAGTCGGTAATTCCACGTTATCCGTGTTATTACTGGATGTACATAAGATGCAGTGAGGAGTGTGGAGTGCAGGGTAATACAAGGGACACGGAATGCACTGCAGACTGCAGCCTACAAGGAGTACAGCCTTCCAGGCCCGCAGGCTGCGCAGGAGATGCCTGGGCTCGGGAGGCACTACCTATCTCGGATCAGGATATGAGATATAACTTACGAGAGCGAACACCGAAAACTGATATTTAACTACAATTTTACCGAAAATTGCGCGCTTTTTAGAATGAACACATATTTTTATTTGGATAATTCTGATGTTTTAACATAGACTAAATACTTTGCAGCTTTGTCCTACCAAAGCAAACATGCAAGTTATTCTCAACCGATCGCAGATTTAAACTAAAACTATGTAAGCGAAGATGAATGGTTTATGAATGGATATTATTAATTGTGACAACATGAATCCGGCTCAACTCGTGTAATTATAAAAATGTAAGACGGTGATTTTAGAAAACACTAATTGGTGAATGAATTCCAGAAAGCTTTGACACGTGATTTTTACTACGTTAAATTCAAAATTCAAAAAAATATTTACTGCACAAAAATACAGAGTACAAAGGGTACAGCTTATAGGTAACATCCTATTTCTTCCAGCTAACCCAATAAATATTAATTATATTACATAATCCAACAACTACATGTTAACAAAGGTTCCATGATAACTCAAAACAGTGACAATTCAACACACTTTTAAAAAGTGATATAAAGTCATTACAAACGATGAATTTTTTTTTTTAACCTAACCTTACCTATTGATTGTTTTGGTGTTTAATTCGTAGAACTCCATTTAATTTTTTTAAATAAATTTAAAATAAATCAAATTTTATAATGTTATAATAATTATTAAGTTCTGCAAGTATTTCTGTTATTTTTACAGTTTTTTAATGTGACAGCTGTTTCGGCTTTTGAGGCCATTATCAAACTGTGCCATTATCAAAACTGTAAAAATAACAGAAATACTTTGCAGAACTTAATAATTATTATAACATTATTAAATTTGATTTATTTTAAATTTATTTAAAAAAAAATAACCTTACCTAACCTAACCTACTTAACCCAGTCAATAAAGTTTTTGTTTCATCACTTTCCATGACTTTATATAACTTTTTAAAGATGTGATGAATTATCATTGTGATGATTTATCCTGTCACCGTTAACAAATATATGTAAATAATAAATAAAAAAACAGAGGTAAGTATTTAATTTATGCAAGTTATTTATTTAAGGTGTAGTGACATTTGTTTAAAAGAAATGTTTTTAGTGATGATTTAAATTTAAGTATGTCGGTTATTTGTTTGATGCTACGTGGAAGGTTGTTATAAACTTTAGTGGCCATGTAGTGTGGTCCTTTTTGAAATATAGTTTTGTTATCATGAATTATTATATTAATATTATGTTTATGAATTTTCTGTAAAGAGAATAATACTATTTTTTTGCATTGGTGTAAGTAAGTTATTATCAATTATTATATTTAATAAATAACTAACCATCACGCCATTTCTATGTAGGGTTGGGTAAAGAGGTGGAATACATTGCATTCAAATTCACTCAAATATTGATTCGCTTGTTCTTACTATGTCTTCTTCAGAGTTCACGAATCTTTCATCTGTCACAATTTAGTTTCGGTCTCTGTTTATCTTGTCAATAAAAATTGAAAATAATTCCCTGCACTCTACCTACTGGTAATCAATAAAAAACATTGTTAAATATTTACTATCTTACTAATTAGATTCTTACACGCAGGTTCACCTTCGGTGTGGTAAAGCCAACCTTAAGAGGAAGCTACAAGCCCAAAATGTATATATTCTAGGTATACCTTATATTGTAAGTAATAGGCATTAATATCACTTAAAAAATGGAGTCTAGAAACGTTCGATTTCAAGCACAAAACTGGTTTTTATTTATTTTGTAAATAATTTTATAAGAAAGCAAAAAAGTTAATCAAGTGAAACTGTCACAGATAATCTTAGCTATAATACTGTATTTTTTTAAGTTGTTTTAATTTACGCCTTCATATATTTCTATTGAAAATAAAAATATTTTTAGTAGCTTACATTTATATTTTTTATTGAGTAATTTATTTTTTTATTTGTATTCTACTCGAGCGAAACGATAGGAAAACCTTCAATTTATCTAAAACATATTTTTGGTATTCATAATGTACACCAATTCGTTATAAAGATTAATCAAAATAGTGATTTGGCATTAAGCTTGGCCTTTAGCCTGTTTTAATACCGTTTTAACCAAACAAACGCCATGGTAACAAGTCAAGTTTTTCACTGCTCTGAACTTACGCGCCACGTAATATTTACACCGCGTTTTTTTAGTAGGGCTGTTAGTCAACAGATCATTCGGCTACTCTTACAATCAAACAACTTTACAAGTTGAAAATAAGTTTTCTTTTTTAAATAAAAAAAAAACACACTCACTAACTGTAGGAGTGATATTATATCTTATAAATTACAAGACAACCGGATTGCCTGAATGCGTCGTAAATAATAATATGGCAATCGAATAAGCAAAGGTGCAACGAAAATATCGATCCGTGTCGGCAATGTTTGAAGTGCAGATGTTTATCCTCTTCATTATTGTTCCATTGAAGTCCTTAAAATGAGTGTGAATGACGCTATCATTGCCAAGATAAACCTCTATCGTGGGTTGAAGAACTTTATTTCCATAAGCACGCAAACTCTACAGATTATCTCCTGCCAAAAAATAAAGCCGTTTTTTTTCGGACTGTTATTATTAATGGAAAAAAATAGAATAATATGACCTACAAAAAAAATAGTACGTACATACCCTAATACACACGAATAAAGTAATGTCAAATATGTTAAAAATGTACCTATATTGGGAAGATAATGTCAAACCAAAGTCTAAACAAAGTTTTGATAAAGCCAATGATTTAATTAATATCGATATATACGTATACTTACATAGGTAAATGTGCCTATATTAGCAAGATAATGTCAAACCAAAGTCTGAAGACAGTTAATAAAAATCCAATGATTTAATTCATATTGACATATACGTATACTTTCATAGGTAAATGTACCTATATTAGGAAGATAATATCAAACCAAAGTCCGAACAAAGTTTTAAAAAAGCCAATGATTTAATTTGTATTGATATATATGTATACTTACATAGGTAAATGTGCCAATATTAGGAAGATAATGTCAAACCAAAGTCTGAATAAAGTTTTGATAAAGCGAATGATTTAATTCGCTTTATCAAATGTAATATACGTATGTAAGTATACGTATATATATATACGTATACTTACATAAGTAAATGTACCTATATTAGGAATACAATTTCAACCAAAGTCCGAACAAAGTTTTGAAAAAGCCAATGATTTAATTCATATTGATATATACGTATAATTACATAGGTAAATGTACCTATATTAGGAAGATAGTGTCAAACCAAAGTTTTAAAAAAGCCAATGATTTAATTTGTATTGATATATATGTATACTTACATAGGTAAATGTGCCAATATTAGGAAGATAATGTCAAACCAAAGTCTGAATAAAGTTTTGATAAAGCGAATGATTTAATTCGCTTTATCAAATGTAATATACGTATGTAAGTATACGTATATATATATATACGTATACTTACATAGGTAAATGTACCTATATTAGGAATACAATTTCAACCAAAGTCCGAACAAAGTTTTGAAAAAGCCAATGATTTAATTCATATTGATATATACGTATAATTACATAGGTAAATGTACCTATATTAGGAAGATAATGTCAAACCAAAGTTTTAAAAAAGCCAATGATTTAATTCATATTAATATATACATATTACATCGGTAAATCAGTAAAAAAATGATGGGTCATGAAATGTTTAGTTTTGATAATTGATCAAGGCAATACTTAATGTAAATACTTACCTATATGATAACATTGCAGAACCCTATATTTATATATTTATTTAGAATTAACGGCACAAGCGCCATTTAAATACATGATTTTTTTTCTGTCACTTAAAAATTTAAATTAATGTAATACAACTGATAATCTATTGATTCTAAAAGAATTCTAAGTCTAAAATTAATTCACCACAAAAACTTACGTTAGACCCTTTCAATAATATGAATATGATTATTAAAGACGAATGACGAAATTGTAGAGTTATATTCTAGAATGATTCTAACAAAAGATGTGTACAGAATGTTTAGTTTTTGAATATTTTTTAAATCGTTAGACATCCTTATTATAGCGCTTTATACCTTATCTAGCCATGTTAGCAATAGATGTTATTTGAGATACGTAGCAGAATTTTTCAAAAATTAAGCCTAGTTCAAGTATTTCAACAACGGAGATTAAGTCAACATTTCCCAATGAATAATTGTACATTATTAGATGTTTAATTTTGTAGTACCTTCTTATAACCATTTAAAGGGGTAATTATGGTTCTCTTGCAAGAAAACGCAATCGTACCCACCATCAATGACCTTAAACCAGGTAAGTATTGTACTGTACACTATCTCCATATACAGTTAGTAATAACAGAGAATTGTAGAAATGTATTATATATTTTTACAGGGCCCTTAAGGTGATTTTGCACAAAAATAGCGTTATAAAAAATCATCCAAATTATTATTATTATTATTAAACATCTTCAAACTTTGACACTGTAGAAAATGCTGGTAACGTCATTGATGAACAGGATAAATAATAAAGTTTTTTCGAAGGAAGCAAATTCTTTGTGGTGTGACATTATATATTAAATGAAAAAATAAACTTTGTAATAAAACACTATTATTTTTTAATTAACAAAGATAGCCAACCAGGTTTCGCTTTTCCCAAGCTTCGTCAGGGCTTATTTTTAACTTAGTTAAATAATAAAGGTCCGGTCCTTGGGGGACACCGCTGGTAGCAATAAATTTATAAGATATACAGTCATTGATCTTAAAAACATAATCTATTAGATAAGTAACTAATCAACCAAGCCAATAAATTACCGTTTACCCCTAATTTTCTGAACTATTGATTAGTATTTTGTGGCAGACCTGTCGAACGCATTGGAAACGTCAGTAAACACATAGTATATCTGTTTTCTATTATTCAATGCTGTGTTTGTATAGTTTTCATATATTATAAGGTTGGTAGAGTAGATCTAGATGAGACAAACCCATGTTGACAATTGGTAATAACATGTTTAATATTAGAGGATATTTTGCTCAGGACGATGTTTTCAAAGAGCTTATGAATACTAGATTGCATACACCATTTGAACTTAAGTATATATATATAGTGCTTAAAGCTTTTTACGGTATGATATCTACTTCAGAGATTCTCACAACGGATTAATGCTTAATAAACTCTTGTTTTAAACTCTCGTAATATATCATATGTTAGCCTGGTCTATTTCACAATACCGCACGTCATACATTTCCATTAATAGGCTAAGGCAACAAATATATTTTGAGAGTATATATGAAGACCCGAAGGCAAGAAGTTGTTAACTTACATTTTCGTAAAAAATGAGTTAGAATGCTCTCTAAACTAATTCGCATACGCTCTTTCCAATGAACACCATGCCAGAGCTTAAAAACGGCAAGAACATGCTTAAATCAATTTATTTATTTTATTTTATTTGGTACATTATTTTGTTACAATTTATGTTTTCCAGTAATGTAGGCCTCACTGGGTGGCTTGCCCGTGCTGAGGCCTTCATTTTATAATATGAAAATCTAATCTACATATTACATTTAAAGAGAAGATAGTAAATTTGAAAAGAAAATAATAAATTTAAAATTAAAAATAAAAATACATAATAATACATTTAAAATTAAAAAATAATACAATAAAAATAATCTTGTGTGTTTGTGAGTGATGTGTGTTTATGTTGGTTTTGTGTGTTACGTGTAGGTTTTATTTTTATTTTATGCTATGACATTTTGGTAATATTGTCTTTTTTGTTGTTTAATCCATTTTGTAATTTTGTGTGTGAATTTATTTTTATTTTCCTCAATTTTAATTTCAATTTTTAGACTGTTGAAAGCTTTTATAGCATGGTATTGGTAGTGTCTTTGTCCAAAGGTTGAATTTACTGTTGGAGTTTTAATGTTTTCTTTGTACACTTGTTTAACTGGTCTGTTAGTGTTATTTTGTGTATGTTGAAATTTATTTTTTTTGTTAAAAATGTAGTTTAGTAGTGTTTTAACGTATAATTGGCGTATATCTAGTACGTCACAGCTGTTGAATATTTGGTCTGTATCGGTTAGTCTATGTTTTTTTAGTATTACCTTTAAGATCGTTTTCTGTGCGGTTTCTATGTAATTGATAGCCGAGTTTGTTGCTCCTCCCCAAGCAATAATTCCATATTCTATTATTGATTGGCAGAGTGCAAAATATATTGTTTTCAATTGTTTTATTTTATATATGTTTCTTATGTTAACGAAAATGTGTATTGTTTTGAGAAGTTTATTTGTGATTTGTTTGATGTGAGGTATCCATCTAAGGTTATGGTCAATTACGATTCCTAGATACTTTATTTGTTCTGTTTTTTCTAGAGGAGGGCAATCGCAGATGTTGGTGTTTAAACATTCGTGTATTTTTATGGTGTTTGTATTGTTTTTTGGCTGTCCCGTGCTATTTATACTGTATGTTGTGAATTTTGTCTTTGATATGTTAAGTGTAAGTATGTTTGAGTCTAGCCATGTTTTGACTTGCGAGATTCCCAAATTTGCTATGTTATATACATTATTCCAATCCTTAGATTTGAAAAGTAAAACTGTGTCATCAGCATAGCTAACTATTTCACCGTCTATTTTCATGCTGCAAAGTTCATTTATGTAAATAGTAAAAAGAACGGGCCCTAGTATGCTTCCTTGTGGAACTCCATATGTAATCGGCAGTGGTTTACTAGTATGGTTGTTAATTTTGACTTGTTGAGTTCTGTTACTCATATAACTTTTAAATAGTTCCTTGCCTTTGATACCCATGTTTTCTAATTTTTTAAAAAGTGAATTGTGGCAGATTGAGTCAAAGGCTTTAGCTAAATCTAGATATATCGCTATGCATTTGTACCCTTGATCTAAGTTGCTATGTATATAATCTACTGTACATGCCAAAGCTTCTTTTGTGCCTATTTTGTCTAATGTGATGAACATGTGATGAAAATGTGATGAACATGTTAACTACGTGTTTCTGTGACATTAAGTTGATAAAATCAGGGCAAGAACTTGTTAACTACTAAGTTAGCAAGTTCTTGCCGTAATTCTGTAATTAACAACTTCTTCCCATCTACATTGGTTTAGATTTTTATGGTTAACATGTTATTCACTCACTTTAACGTTTACCTTGGTGGTTTTAAAAAGTTTTGCAGTGCGTGTTTTTTATTTAAAAATCATCGAAAATGAGTTCCAGAGGTGAAAAAATGGTGAAGATGTGTCAAAAATTGATCAGGGAATCAGGTAAGCTGTATAAAACATTATCGTTCATCTTAATTTATCCTTAAAGTAGTTTGAAAATGGGTGAATCACTTTTGTTTTGGTGTTTTTCTGTCAACAATTTTTTATTGTAATGCTTATTAATTTGTTTCAGGAAGTGTTCAAGAGTCCACTAATTTAGTACAACCTGAGAAGCATTTATAAATACCTCAAAATAATGTAATTTGAATGGATTGTAAATGCAAAAAAAATATTTTACTCTGTGACTCTGAATATTCTTTTATATTTTCTTATGTTTTGAATTCCTTCATTAATGCTTTACAATATTTCGTTTCAGAAAGTGTTCAAGACTCTTTGACTGGTGTTGAGTTTGGGATATTATTAGGAATACCTCAACATGATGTCATGTTAATGGAAGGTAAACTTAAAAATACTTTATTGTGACACTAAATTCTTTTGAAAATTGAACTAAAAATGATTATTTTATTGTACTTTGTATTTTCAGAAGATAATCAGAGTAGTCTAGAGTATATCGCTACTACCACTGGTACAAGAGATATAATTTTGGAATACGTACAACAAGATGAGATACTCAATACTTTAAATCAAACTGGTGAGGATAAGGCTTTATAACTTGAATTGAATTTTATTTTACTGGTTTGCATGTAATGAAGATTAAATTATTATTTTCATATGCAGCTCATGCTGTGGAAAGCAGTGTAGGACAATATACTGAGGACGCTGAAAGCGAAATTGAAAACAATTTAAACGTTTCTAATATAGAAAACAGTCATTTAGAAGGTAATTTGTCTTGCTGTACCTAGGTATATAATTTTAGATTAACTTTAAAAAAAAAACATTTTTGACTGTTCGTTAACTGATATGAATGTGTGTATTATTTTCAGGCACTAAAAAGAGTAGGAAGAGGCCCAAGCTAGGGCGAGCAAGAGAAATAGCGCGGGACGCTAGGATGAGAGGTGATTCTTATGTTAATTATAAAAAAAGCCTTAAACCTGCTAAAACACCAAAACTGGAAGAAAATCTTTGTGGCAGCAACTGCAGATTGAAATGTAATTCAAGATTTAATGCCAAAGTTAGGCAAAAACTCTTTCTAGAGTTTTATTCACTACATTCAGAAGCCCAATCAACTTTGTTATTGAGATCGATGAATGTTAAAAATAAAACCAAGATCACTTCGGCCAAACGATCCTGCAATATTACGTACTCTGTTTCAATACAAGGAAATAATGAACAAGTTTGAAAACCAGCCTTACAATCCATTTACCAAATAGGTAGAGGCAGATTAGATATTTTGAGGAGAAAAGTAGCTGCAGGAGTTTCATTACCAGCAGTAAGTCACAGAGGTCGCCACTGCACGAGGCCTAACAAAACAGCAGATAACCAGCTTAAAGAAGTAAGAGAACACATCAATATGTTCCCTGCAGAAGCTTCGCATTATTCCAGGAACAAAAATCCCCATAAATTGTACCTCGCATCCGATTTGTCAATCCCAAAACTGTATGAGCTCTATAATATGTTTTGTGGAGAAAAAGAGTATGCCCCTGTTTCGTTGAATCGTTACACTAGGATCGGATTTCAACTTGTCGTTTGGTGTGCCTAAGACAGACACTTGTGGGACTTGCGATAGCAACAAATCTGACCAAATTCATGTAAATATGTATAAAGCTGCATTTGAAATGCAAAAACATGATAAGAAAAAGGCATCTGAATGTGATGAAACTTGTTTCATCACATTTGATTTGGAAAAGACGCTACCTCTCCCAAAGATATCCACAAACGTGGCTTTCTATTTAAGAAAACTGTGGCTCTATAATTTGGGAGTACATTGTGTGACAAAGGAGTTAAATAGGGCATATTTCCATGTTTGGAGTGAAAACGAAGGGGGCAGAGGGAGCGAGGAAATTGCCAGTTGTTTAATGGCCTTTGTCAACACCATGCAACTTCAGAGCAACAAGTCTCACCTTATTGCTTGCAGTGACTCTTGTGCCGGTCAAAACAAAAATATATATTTGATTTTGTTCTGGCAATATTTAATTCTAGCAAAAAAATTAAAAATAACTGACTATAAATTTCCTGAGGTTGGTCACTCATATATGGACTCTGATAGAGATTTTGCATTGGTAAAAAAAAAATTAATAGATGCCAATCCATTCAATCAGTGGACCAATATGTAAATTTAATGATGTCGGCTAACACAAAAAATATACCCATCGTGACAATGATGGCTGATAAGTTTGTTAATATTAAAGAATTAGGGCAGCAAGTGAACTTTATACACAATACAAAAAACACTATCGGAAAAAAGGTTAACTTTCAAAAAGGAATTAGCTGGATAAGAGTGGAAGAATTCGGGATTTATAAATATCGCGAATCACTCTCCGAAGAAGAGCCTTGGAAATTGGAAAGTGGATCTTAAAAAAAAGGTGTGAAACATTATCTTCCCCGCCCATGCTGTCATCAAAAGTGAGAGATAACAAAGAAATCGATGCGGCCAAATGGAATGATATCCAAAAAGTGTTACCATACCTGGATGAGGTTTTTCGTGGATTTTTTAAAAGTCTCAAAAAAAAAAAATTGACTCATGCTCTGTTACCTTTTCTTTTCAATAATAATTATTATTTAGTTACTTTATATAAAAAATTTTTTTTAATTTGTTTGATTAAATAAAACAAAAAGATTTTAATATGTTCTTGCCCTTTAATTCTGTATCTTCCTCACCTATCCCTGAAGATGGCATGAACATGTTAACTACATTTTTTTGTAGAAAACATGTTTATTTTAACTTTTAAACTGCAAAACTACTTAATATTACTAGATGTAATGTAAATTTGGTTTGTTTACTACACCATGAAGGATCAGTACATTGTATATGACATTCAAATAAAAAATTATAAGGCAAAACGCAAAAGTCTAAATATCTCAGAATGCCTTCAATGTAAGTTAACAACTTCTTGCCTTGGGGTCTTCATATAGATTCAAATGCCTAATAATTGGAATGTATAGCGAGCGGTATGGTGAAATAGGCCAAGCCCTCATACATTATGAGTGCACCTATAGTATGCGTGAGTCTCGCTTATTTGATCAGAAATTTTTGTACGAGATTCCGAATTTTGGTATTCCTAATTTTCATTCTCATACCTATGTGACTATATATTATGTAAAACCAAACAGCGTCTCAGTTTTTCTTCCTTTTCAGACTAATCGGATCATTGAAACAATAAAATTGCCGACAGTAATACGCGATCCATCCGGTCCATGGCAGACACACACACAGACACACAGACAGCATTCCCCAGAGCTGTTTGCTAAGCAGAATGCTGATACTGAATGCTGCGAGATGGTGCGGCAGATCTAGCTGATGGACCAACTTGATGATGATGGAGAATTCTGCGAGAGGAGCCAGCGGCTATGCGATCTCGACTAACTGGATTCTTCGAATCACGTAGCGAAGCTGGTTTGCACGCCAACTTGTTCAACACTATATATCAAAAAAAAATGTTTTTTTTCTTCAAATTACTACTTACCTAGGTCGCGAAATTAGAGTTCGTCCAATTAACATAAACTTAGAACTTAGAATTATCTGTATTGGTGCACACGTATTCACTTCCGACACTGTGAAATGTCACTGAGAAACAGTATTTTCTCTTGCTTATGCCTACTTATTAATGTTAGCGAAAAGGGGGCAACCTTTTTCGAATTTGAATATATTTGTGTTATGTTAAAATGATTCATTTTCACTTTCTCTGAATTTTACTTTTCTGAAGTGTAATACCTAATTTGGAACATATTGAATGCAAGCAATGCATCTGTGTGACTGAGTACCTAGTGTGTTTGCATCAAATTTACTTGTGATAACTAGACCTATAATAGATCTACTATACAACAATATCATAGCAATAACGAAAAATTGCGCGGATCGTTTTCGAGTTTGTGGGGTGAGCGTGCAAATGAATTACGTACGTGTGTTTATGTTATACAGGGTGTCTGGGGGTAAAGTACACTAACTTCGGTGGGTGATTCTACATTATTTTAGATGTAGAAAAGATAACTAACTTTTTTCTAAATTCCATTGTTTTAGAGTGGTTTTTACGTAGAAAAGTGTTTGTATTGGAAAATTAATATTTTTCCATGGAAAAGTATTTTAGTATGAGAAAAAAAGTTGGAATATCGAAAAAATTATTTATCTTTTTTACTTCTACCATCATATAAAATCACCTTCCGAAGTTAGTGCAATTTATCCCCGGACACCCTATTTAAAGTTCGAACCCAATGCTTGTACATATATTTGTGAATGATTACGTTTCAAACCATAATTCTTATTAAGAATCAAAAATTTAAGTCCGTTCGACGCCATAGAGCCTGAGAAAAGGGCTTTCGAAATTCAAAACTCAAGCCTTGCCTTTTTTGTATGATTTATTTAGTTATAAAAAAATACTTTTTATATCTAGCAACATTTTAAATTACTAAAAACTTATTTTTTATGACATGTGGGTACACTTTACACACATCTCAAACCTTTTATTGATAGCATTTAAAATAGGTATTATTTTGAGTTCCCGACCAATTTGTTTTCGAATTCCTAAAATATCATTCTTATTATAAATTCATAAACATGCCCTTTAAATTATGATTTTTCTACAAATGCTACTTTACTGGGATTTATCATGTAAATGATTCCATTTCAGAACATAATTCGTAGTATGTATCCAAAATTTCAGTCCGTTCGGCGCCATAGAGCCTGAGAAAACGGCTTTCAAAGTTCGAACCCAAGCCTTGCATTTATTTCTAGATGTAATTACTATTTCGTAATACACAAACGAGTATAATGTTCATCGTCCTAGCTGCATAATGGTCACACCTGTGTTTAAGAGCTGCAGAATAGATTATAATTGGGTTATTATGAAGAGAATTAGTTACCAACATCAACAATAAAATTGGTGGTTTTAATATAGCAATTTCCTATGAATTAAGGTTATTTGCAAGAAACCGCTAATACTTTCACGCCCAAATGTCAATAGTCATTGATTTTGTTGATGGTCTTTACATTAATAAATGTGTAGGACGAACTGTAGGTACGTACCACGTTCAGTGAGCTAAAGTGGTAAGATTTGAAACTCACTGAAAGGCAAGAGCCGCCCCTGGGTAAGTAGGTATGTACAAGAGTTATGCTAATTTATTGACAATCAATAAATTAGCATAACTCTTATCAGTAATCTGGTTTAAAACGGGATTACAAACCGTTTCCTAATAAGTTTTTGTCAAATTCCTAATATGTCAGAACACGTGTTCATGGAGCTGCATTTGCCTTGATAAAATACAATGATTACACGAAAATAATACATTCCTCTTTTACTAAAAGTTTATCAAGAAACCTATTTTTTTTTTTTTTTTTTTTTAATTCCTTTATTTTTCCCAATTTTTACATTAATTACATACAATATTATATAAATCAATAAGAATAATGGGAACCCACTAAGGCGCAGCCTGTGCGTGGGTAATATATTTAAGTTATTATTTTATTGTACCTAGAAATAAACAAATTGTGGGCATATAAAATAAAAACAAGAATACATTTTGTAAAAGCGTTTTGTATAAAAAGTGTTTATAATAGTGTATAGTGAAGTTATAAGTGTTTATTGTAATATATGTAATATATGGTGAATATTTTATGAGAAACATAAATTGATACAAATTAAATAAAAAAAGTTTCAACTGCTGTGTCGAAAAGCCATAATTTTAATTCTTTTAAATATTGAGGAAGTTTAGTTATCACTTGAATATTTTTCGGTAAAAGATTGAAAGTACGAGGTCCAATAAAACTGCAGTGTGTTTGCATTTGTTTTGTGTTCGTTTGGGGAGTATAAAATACATTATTATTTCTAATGTTGGTTCTGTTTTCATTTATTTCGAATTTATTTTTGTTTTTAAAGATGTATTTCATAGTTTGCAAAATAAATAGTTTACGGAGACAGAATAGTTTAGATTCTTTGTATAACTCATTCGTTGAAAATGTTCTTTTCCGACTATACATAACTTTGATGATATAATTTTGAATTATTTGTAAAGGTTTGATATGTGCATTAAGCGCACCGCCCCATCCTATTATTCCGTATATGAGTGAAGATTGCACCAAAGAAAAATAAATAATTTTCAGTTTTTCAACATTGAGCACTTCTTTTAGTCTGTAAAATGTGTATGTAAGATATCTTAATTTACAGACGGTATTATTAATTTGTGACTGCCAATTTAATTTTGTATCAATAACAATACCTAAATATTTAATCTTTTCAACTTTTCCGAGTTCAAAGCAAGATGAGCATATTTCTTGATTACAGTTAACGTTATGTATTCGAATTTTAAGGTTATTAGGGGGTTTATTTTTACTATTTTTAGAAAAGGTTAGGTAAAATGTTTTATTATAGTTTAAGAAGAGTCTATTACTTTCTAGCCATGATGAGACATATGTAATACATTTTGTTGCCTTCAAAAAAGTTTCAGGCCAGGATTTTCCGTTCACTATTATTACTGTATCATCTGCGTAAGATACAATTTTACCAGGGATTATAACATCACATAAATCATTTATGTATATTAGAAAGAGAATTGGGCCAAGCACAGTTCCCTGTGGTACTCCATTTTTTATTCCTGTTTCAGTACTATAAAAATCCCCTATTTTTGTTTTTTGTTTTCTGTCTTTGAGATAGCTAGTAAGAATTTTTAGTGTATCATTTTTTAAACCTATTTGATTCATTTTTTTAATAAGTAGATTGTGATTTACCGTATCAAAAGCTTTTCTTAAGTCTAGGAATATAGCTAGACTCTTTTTATTTTGATCAACAGATGTGTATAATTTTTTAGTCAGATCGAATATTGCATCTTCAGTGCTTAGTTTTGTTCTGAAGCCATATTGATTTTGGGACAGAATTTTGTTTTGTTCTAGGTAATTCATTATTCTATTTTTGATACATTTTTCAAATATTTTTGAGAGGTTTGAGACCAAGGAAATAGGTCTGTAGTTGTCTAATATGTGCGTTTCTCCTGATTTGTGAATTGGTATTATGATAGAGGTTTTTAATTGTTCGGGAAAATGTCCCTCTTTTAAGGATATATTAAAAATATGTAGCAATGGAGTTAAAATGTAATGTTTTATTTTTTTTAGTGTGTTGCCTGATAAACCATCAATTCCTGTAGAATTTGTTGATTTTAGACCATCAATGTGTTTATCAATTTCATCTGTTGTGATGGGTGAAAATATTCTAAGGAGTTAATTGAATCGTTAGTTGAGTCTAAGTGTAAAGATGAGTCTACGGGTATTGTATTATCAATTTTGCTAGAAGATTCAAGTATTTGATCTACTACATTTGTAAAAAATTTGTTAAAGTTTTCTGCAATAGTCGATTTGTCAGTTATAATATTTTCATTTATTATAATCTCATTGACATCGGTTGATACTTTTTTTTTTTTGTTCGTGATTTCATTAATAATATTCCATGTTTTTTTGGTATCATTTTTTGCACTATCAATTTTTTCACAATAATACTTCTTTTTGCAATTTCTTATTAACCTATTTAGTAAATTTCTGTACATTAAATATTTCGTTTTCATGAAAGGCATAATACTTGTGTTATTTTTTTGACAGGCTTTTTGATAATTTAACATCTCTTTGTATAATTTATCTCTTTGTTTGATAGAGACTATTAGTCCTACAGTGATCCAAGGCTTTATTTTTTTATAATTTCTCTTAGCGATGACAATTTTATTTGTACTCTTGGAAATATAAGCTTCTAGAGTTTTATAAAATAATTCTAATGCTGAATTTGGGTTAGCTATTGATAGTATGTTGTCCCATTTTTCTGAATGAAGTAAATTGTTTAATGTGTTGTAATTAATTTCATTTATTTCAACAGTGTTAGAGTATTCTTTTGAATTTGTGGTTAAGATGTTGTGTCCGTAGAATGTTGGGTAGTGGTCAGTAATGTTTGTTTTTAGAGTTGAAGATTTAGTTATAATGTGTTTGTGTGTTTTGATAAATATGTGATCTAGAGTCGTGGAATTATTTAGATTTTCTCTTGTTGGTGAGTTTATGTATGATTGATATCCTGCATAAGACAAACAATCTAAGTATTCATTTGTACATTTTGTTCTTTTGTTGTTTTCATTAATGTTTATATTAATATCACCAGTTAATATTGAAAAGTTAAAGTTATTTCTGTTTGTCATTTTTATAAGTGAATTAAGTTCATTGTTGAATAGAGATTCATTTAAGGAAGGTGATCTATAGATAGCTAATAGCAAATAAGTGCAATTACTATGGGTAAATGTTAATTTAATTGCGTTAGCTGTTTTAAAGTCTAGAATTTCGAAGGCAGGTTTTTTAAGACATTTTTTTATAAATAAAGTGATTCCATCGTGACCAGTATGTTTACATTCGGATGAAATAGTTACATATCCTGGCAAGTTATAGGGAATTACTTCTTTCATTTGCGTTTCTGTTAAAATGACAATACTAGGAGAAAAATCAAGACTATCGAGAAGAATACAAAGCTCATCAAAGTGCCTTCTTAAACTTCTAATATTCATATTAAGAATTGAAAAGTTAACGTCCTTAAAGTGATTATTTAGTTCACTAGTGTTTTTACAAATGTAATTTTCATACAAAAAATTTTCATCAGACATTTTGATGGATATAAGTAATTTTCACATGCAATGCGGTTAGATGGTCCTTTATTCTGAAGGGGTGTCATTCGGCTGCCTTATATGGATGATTGGAGCTGTTTCATCTTTTCTCATCATAACGTTACCGTTTTTCGCCCAGATGAATTTGTAGCCGAGTCTTGAGGATTTCGCCAGAAACAGGAGGTGTTTATTTAGCTGCGTTAATTGTTCGTTTATGAAAATTTTGTTATCTTCCGGAAAATTTATTTTTTTAGTGTACAAGACACCATATTTTCTTTTTTGGTCGATGATTTTGTCTTTTGTTTCTTTGTTTTGGAATGATACAATTAAGGCTGGATATTTGTTTAAAGGGTTTCTGTTTCTGATACGATATATATTTGTTATTTTTGATGATTCCATTTCGCATTTGATGGTTTCCATAATATTATTGACTATTTTTGGTAAGTTTTCATTTTCTTTAAAAGGAATACCTTGTATCTCAATGTTATTTTGTTTGTGTAATTGTTCCAAGTTTGTTTATTTGCTGTTTTATTTCGTTGTTTTCTGATTGCAGTTGTTTGATCAGTGTATCTTTCTTTTTATTATTTTCTTCATATTCATCAATTTTATTACAACAAAATTCTACTGATTTCTTAAGATCTCGTTCATTTTTAATTTGTTCTCTAAAAGATTTCATCAATTGTTCCGATAAATCTTCAAACTTTTTTTCCATGAATTTAAATATTTTATTTGTGTTGTAGTCATCATCAGAGTCGCTAGATGGTGTTTTTTTGGTGGTTTTCTTTAGCTTGCTCATTTTAATGTATTTGATGAAATTCACTAGATGGCGTTACACTTATATTATTATAGTTTTTGATTATTATTTTTTCTTTTATTTAAAAAAAAGTTGCTTTAAGCAGGGAGCGAACTCAGCTCCTCCGCGACAATAGTGAGCGACGCTAAAGTTGCAATCCTCTACGCCACGGCCTATTTATCCGCAACCGTGATAATATTAATACTAATATGTGATATTAGCCTGACTGAAACAGTATTCGGTTTGCGCTAAATAACAATTGCGACAACACTTTCACTGAACACGACACAGATTTAAGATCACTTTAGGATACTGATCAGCGGGCGTTTTAAAACAAGTACGCAATAAAAAGTTCACCACTGTTCCGCAGTTATATATTCACCAATATTTTTGGATTATTTCGGTAAATTAACTATTAAATATTGATCATTTATGCAGAGCGATTTTTAGCGTGCACGCACAGTTCGAATGTAGGTACTCAATGATATTGATTCATTCGTTAAGGGCCTGCAACCCCGTTACGGATTTACGGGTTACGAATAATTTTAAGAGATTTAAAAAAAATACTCAATTTACTCCGTGCGGACACCTCCTCACTCCACTTTTAGAACATTTTACTCCGTGCGGACACCTCCTCACTCCACTTTTAGAACATTTTACTCAGTGCGGACACCTCCTCACTCCACTTTTAGAACATTTTACTCCGTGCGGACACCTCCTCACTCCACTTTTAGAACATTTTACTCCGTGCGGACACCTCCTCACTCCACTTTTAGAACATTTTACTCCGTGCGGACACCTCCTCACTCCACTTTTAGAACATTTTACTCCGTGCGGACACCTCCTCACTCCACTTTTAGAACATTTTACTCAGTGCGGACACCTCCTCACTCCACTTTTAGAACATTTTACTCCGTGCGGACACCTCCTCACTCCACTTTTAGAACATTTTACTCCGTGCGGACACCTCCTCACTCCACTTTTAGAACATTTTACTCCGTGCGGACACCTCCTCACTCCACTTTTAGAACATTTTACTCCGTGCGGACACCTCCTCACTCCACTTTTAGAACATTTTGTGCATGGTGCAAATTTCTGTATAAATCCAGTTCATTTTTCTTTTAGTTATTTGATTATTATCGAGATCAAGATCTAAACCTAAACCACAGTGCTATCGAGGTTTTTAAACTTTAAACCTACCGCAGATTGCGACTACCTAAGTTCTAACATTTATTTTTCAAAATAATAAATTTGTTTTGAAGCCATTGCCATCTCCATTATTTTTTAGCAAAAACTTGGCTCAAACGCTGTAAAACGGTATATGGGTAATTTCATTTTTACTTTGATATGATCATTTGTGCCCCATCATGACATGTGCTATATAAAATTTCAGGGAGGCTGGTATGGGTACCACCGCCCCGGAAACCATTTATTAGATAACCTACACCTTTGCCATAGGTCACCGCAAGTGGTTCGCTACTATTGGTGAGTTCGCAGGGGTGAAAGGATTCATGGGTGAGGTGAAAAGTCAGCCCCACTTACTGCGTGGCGGACCGGATCTTTAGAGACTGGTTGAGAGAGAACTCTTTGGAAGGATGGATTCATACGTCCGTCACTCGTCGTCCCACAGACCCCAGTTCCTACTCACCCCTCATACCTTTTTCTTTTTTCATACTTTTTTCCTGTTCTTCCCTTCCTTAAAGAGACCCACCATTTCCTCAGGGCTTCTTGTGTAAAGTTAATAATAAAAAAACACGAAAATTAACGCAACGTTATTATTGTGAGTTACAATTTTTTTATATTGCATAATCCTGCAATTTCCGCAGCTACGTTTACTAATCAAGTGTTCAGGTCGTAGAGAAGTAATTACTTTGTGGTCTGCTAAGTACCTACCTACTCGTATCTTCATAAAGTTCCTGTGTGAAAGTGAAGGTATATTTATAGTTGAAAGGAGATCGGAGCAAGAATCTATCAGCGATACATCCTGCCTTGTCCTACTGGATTACAGGACCGTATTAATTAAATCATATTACGAAACAACATTTAAATTTAATTTTTTTTTTAATATGAGAATAAAATCAAAATAATATACATATGCCTATTTTTAAAAAACAAAGACAAACATTCCCGGGTTAGAATAACCTGACAATACTTAAAAAAATTCTACTACCACCATTTGAATTGAATGTACGACGCCTGGTTGCATAAATAAACCACTCTACCTGGGTGAGACCGATGCCAACTCGATGCCAACTCAGCGACTGGCCGGATATTTTATTTGTTTATTCATTTATTTACTAACGGTCCAAGTCCAATTAACACATTACATATTACACGACGTTAATACATAAAACATGCTATGACAAAAGCTATGACAAAAATAAAGCACACAAAACAATAGAGATAATTGAAAGTCAAGACAGGATCAAGGTTTTGATGGAGTTCACGACTTCAGCCATATAAATACAAAATATTACTTGCGTAATGACAGAAAAATCATTTAAGCTTACACCATAAAAATCAAGGTCCTAACAAGTCTGGACATTCTGGACATTGGCGAATGGTATCCAAAATTTGTGGAGTGGTGATTGAGGTTTTCCTTCATCAATCAAAATCATACGGGAAAGGATATTGAAAGGGATGAGTTGCAACAAAATAGGTGAGTCAATCATACTGTTAATGATTTCATATTAAAAATAATTTTAATATAAAACAGAAGAAGGCATAGATAATACAAAAGAATGGCTTGCGACATAGACTCTAACAGGGAATAACGCATCTTACTACTGTGCTTCGAAAACGTTTTGAATTCCATCATTTTATCAATCTCATATTTCTTTGAAAATGTTTTGAATCGGCTGCCACCTGAGTATACGAGGTTTGTTCAAAAGAAAAGGTGAATTTTGAATTTTCGCGGGCTGTGTACATTCGTATGTGCACAAAATTAATAGTTATTCATGACGCCTTATATGTTCGCTATCGGTATAACTTTGCTCACGTGTCATAGCAAAAAATTTCGGCAATAATTTTTTTTTTAAATGTATTAATTATAATTTTCAACGAAATAATAGCACGGTGGTAAGATTAATCGCCCGGATTTTATCTTTGTAACATATACGTGACCTACTTAATTAATATGTAAATATTTTTGGTACCTAGTCTTCAAATTATTAACAATAATTAGTTCTAGATAAGTATAGGTAGCCGCTTACTAATGCTAAATTTTACACAACTGTTAAACAACCATTTACCATGCATCAATCATTGTTTTTCTACAACGATAACTATAACAAGTATCAGATGTGTTTTTTATAATTTTCGGAACATACTTTGCGATTTTTTTTGCCATCGAGGTAATTTCAAATAATTCTTCCCTTTTCAAAAAAGCTTAAAGTGTTTAAGGGAAGTGTATGTCGGTAGAAATTCGGAGTACGGGGTCTTAAGTGTAATAAAAATGTCATATTTCGGGCCTGCCTACCTATCTGCATACTGCATACTCAATCAGGATAACAGAATACCGAGGAGGTAACACTATCCGCATTCACCATAGGAATATAGGAATATAGCCTATAGCGCGTCCAAATACCTCCGCCGCAGAGCTTCAGACTTCAGAGGCTCGGAGGCTCCAGGAATGCTGCCTAACGAGAGCGGTATTATGCAGATATTTATAAGAGCACTACATAACTAGACTTTGATACAGAAATAATTCAATTTTTTATTTAATCACATACCCCCGCGGCAGTCTCTCTTGAATGAGACGACTTCGCTTGGATAAATAGTAAATGCTTAAGCTCTTTAACTTATCTTATTAATCTTCGTTGAAACTTGAGAAATAGTTGCTAACATTTTTCGAATACATGTATAATTTATTAAATTGCCATGGGTTATTTCACATATATAATTTAATGATATAAAAAAGTATATTCAACTCTTCGATTACACTTGGTCTTTGGAATCAAACCATTGCTTGAAATCGCATTAGTTATTATTAACTAGTTCAGTAATAGCCGGAAATTCGAAATTTTCTTAAAAGAGGAGTTTCTGATTAAAATATTCCGCTTTTACATTTCACTATCCGTCCTACTTACTCCGGACAGAGGGAAGCTTATTTAACATTTTCTCCGGACAGAGGAAAGCTTATTTAACACCTACTCCTGACAGAGGGAAGCTTATTTAACACCTACTACGGACAGATGGAAGCTTATTTAACACCTACTACAGAAAGAGGAAAGCTTATTTAACATTTTCTCCGGACAGAGGGAAGCTTATTTAACACCTACTCCGGACAGAGGGTAGCTTATTTAAAATTTACTCCGGACAGAGGGAAACTTATTTAACATTTACTATGAACAAAGGGAAGCTTATTTAACATTTACTCCGGACAGAGGGATGCTTATTTAACACCTACTCCTGACAGAGGGAAGCTTATTTAACACCTACTACGGACAGAGGGAAGTTTATTTAACACCTACTACGGACAGAGGAAAGCTTATTTAACATTTTCTCCGGACAGAGGGAAGCTTATTTAACACCTACTCCGGACGGAGGGTAGCTTATTTAACATTTACTCCGGACAGAGGGAAACTTATTTAACACTTACTATGAACAAAGGGAAGCTTATTTAACACTTAATAATAATGATTGGATTATTTGTATAGCGCCGTTTTCGTGAGAAAATCAACTCAAGGGCGCTTAACAACTTTATTTATACATTTAATCTATTCATATCACTTAGACTTATAGTTTATTACTTGTGGCTTATAACTAAGTTTCATAGCTAGTGACTTTTAACTAGTAACTTAAAACTATACATATTTTTATTTTACAACTACGGCTTAAACTAGAGATTTTTCGACTAACATAAATATTAACACTTGCCACGTAAAAAAATATTACGTAGGTATAATAATAAAAATAAAAGTTTTATTATCTTCCTGTTTTTTAACAATGGAGATAATGATATTTACCCAAATTTTGAATTTATAGTTGCTTTTTGGATATGTTTCTAGTGTTTCTAATATACGTGTGCGTAGTTATTGTTTGTGTTTTGTATTTATGAATATAGGAATATTGTTTTAGAATAGAATTGTTTAATTGACATGGTGCTAAAATTGTTGAAGATTTTGTCGGTGCTAATTTTTACGGGATTTTTTCGAAGTAATTTTTATTATGGATATTTATGATATTGTCATTTGCACTACCCCATCCGATAATGCCGAATGTTAAAAGTGATTGGCAAAGAGTCATGTAGATTTTGATTAAGTCTTTTTTAATGATTTTGTTTTTGAAAAAAATTAATTCTTTTTTTTTGTTATTATTTCAATAGTTAATAGGTTCAGTCCATTTTAAATTTCGTTTTTTTTTTTTTTAATTTGCAATTTGTCATTTTAATCATGACGTTTTGGTGTCACAATAAAAGGCTGCAAATATTAAAAAAACATAAATTAAACCCCATACTATCTTGTTCCTTCAATGGATTATTAGCTAATGAATTAAAATTAGCATACTGCAACAAACTACACACCTTCACACAGGCTTATCCTAGTGAGGTTAAAAATTGTAACGTAAAAAAAACTTACAGTGTAAAGAAATAATAAACATACAGACATTTCTTCAGCAATAAAAACCGTATTATATGATTAAACTCCTCTAAACTAAAAAACAATCTATTTTGTTCACAATGAATACCAATCAAATATAATAATATTTGCTTGAAAATTTTTCAAATATCTTTTCCATAATATTCTTAACTCTAGAGAGTAACATGATCTGCTTACTTTTCCTCTGATTATAAATCTATTTACTCAATTACTCCTAGCTGATTTATCACCGATTACAGCAGAAGATAATATCTTCTTTACGCGTCGTCCCATGTTCCATCATCATAATACATCAGCCCGAATCACCTGCTCTCCAATGCACTAAATCTTCCTATCAGTTTCTGTATGCGATTTGAAGTATTTGTTTTAGGACTTAGTTATTTATCGCTTACTAAGAATCACACCGTTAGATTTCATCTGTGATAAGAGCATTCTCGGCACAATGTATCCAGCCTCTCTCTCCACAATAACTTTGACTTCGCTCCCTTATCTTGCAGAGTTACGTACTAGCACTAGCTGCATAATAATATACAAATACAATCCAGATTAATATCCATGGCGTGACATATCATGATTATACAGTGACAATTTAATTATTATATGGAGATCTATAGGAGATTCATTGCACACAGGATTGCATGGCTCTGTGTCACTGTCCGACACAGCATTGAAACTGGTCTCCAAGCTTTTATGGGGTTTTCGCAATGACGTTACAATATACATAGACGCGTTGTAGAATTTTCAAAGATGCTAGCAAAATAAACGTCAATTGTCGTGCTTTCGTTTTCTTAGTTTTCGTGTAACGTGTACTCTAACTAAATTGCATAAAAGTTCTAAAATGCACTCGTACAAGACGAGAAGGTGTTTGCATTGCTCTGCAAACACTAGAAGAAATCAAGAAATAACATATCCACATATCCGACAGAAACGCTATTCGCAGATTTTGTGGTGCCTCGAATAGAGGATATCTTCAAGCAAAATGCAATTATCCAAATTTACAAAGATAATATCATCAAAAACTTTGAAACCCACATATCAAAAATATATCAACACAACATCAAAATACCAAAATTTAATAACAAACTAATGCAAAATAATTATATCTATTTAGGAATAAAGTATTTCAACAACCTTCCGATTGAAATAAAGAAATTAAAAGATATCAACAAACTGAAGTTATACTTGTCAGGAATAATTAACTAAATAATTCCCTGTTTTTCCTTTCTTTGTATTTATTATCAGTCTATATTCTTCTTTATTTAGATGTTTCTAATTACTCTCTTAATTGCTCAATATTTAATATGGAATCCTATATATGTACACCTACACATATAGATGATCCAGAAGTTTCAATTGTTCCCATTATATATATATTTACCTATTGCATAATGTTATTTTATTTTCCTTATAATTAGTGTAACTCGCTCACCAAGCACAAGAACCAGTTTCTTCTTTGGTGAGATTGCGATTATAAAAATATTTTGTACCTGTATGTAATTTATGTGACACCACTGTACCCACTTATATCTATATTAAATAAAAATAAAAAACATTTCATTCGTAAATCAACGAAAATTATTTCGATTTTTTCCCGAAGATTTTCAGCGCCATTGGGGGAGGTGCATAACGAACTTAACAACACATAAGTACAAGATGGACAACCTGGGACAGTAGGTCATCTGATACAATATTCAGTATTCGTCTTAGTGTAAGCAAGTAAACGTATCTCATCATCTTACACGGAGAAAAATTAGTACTGCTGATTTATTAAAATCCTGTTAAAAATAGTGATGGAACGCCATTTCCCAACAAAATATCAATAAATTTAGAATATATCGGAATACATGTTCTGGCAGTTCCGCTTAGTCTAATAAATATAACAACATAATGAGACAATATTATATTTTTTATGAACATGTGTTCCTACATCATCAGAATACATTCGTGTTTCGCTGATAGTTTTTTTTAAGAAATCTGTCAATTCATTCGTTACAGTCCTGCAGTCCCGTTTTTAACACAAAAACGAATAATTTGAGCAGTTTTTAATAAATTAACAATATTAGTTAGTTTTCTGTGTGCATCGTTCATGCACACCTATTCTTTGAATATCCATCTTTTTCATTTGTGGACAACGTTTTTATTAAGAATTTAATAATTTTGTGATACAATACATAACAAGTCTGGATGTATTGTAGCGTCGCTGGGTGTTTTTTTAGTACTGCCCGGAATTAAAAATTTGAAAAAATATGGTCCAACAGTAAGTAATCCGTCTTATTTAATGTGTATAGGTCAAAAGAATATTTCACAAGTTTTAATGCCCACGTTAACCCTTTATAGGTCATAAGCTAAAAACGGATAGTTTTGAGACCTGCAATATTAAGGTCTATATTTCTTTGTGTTAACTAGTTATAATCACCCTTATGGGTTGTAATCATTCTCAGGTAACGCACGGAGGTCTTGAATCAAACCAACCGCCCCGAAGTTCGTACATGTTGAGTAAATTTACGAAAACCGCGTCCTGGTCAGTTTCTAGACCTGCGTCCATTTAGCAACACGACAGCTGCCAGTTTTACAAGAACACTTATTTTTATGTTATTGTTTCTCTAACATTGAGAGTTATTTCTGAAAACAAAGTAAGTACATTTGTTATATACACAATACTGTATAGTTTTTGTATTTTTAATTAAAAATTGTATGTGGAATAATCGAGTAAAGTCAAATTATTTACCATCATGTCTAAAATCTAACCTCAAAAGCTAAAATGTAGGCCCTTTTTGATTATCATATTATAGACACTGCAAATAATTTCTTAAACACAATACATTTAATTTCGTATGATAATATTATGTTCTTTTACAACTAATAATTATTTTTTGTGGATATTTTCCCGCCATCGAGTTTCTTGATGATATGTGTCATCCTTGATAAAATGATTTTCGTAAAAATTTCCTATCAAAATTGTTGTTTTTGTTTTCATTCAAACTGTAATAATTATTTGAAATACATATCTCAAATTGAAGTAGAATAGTTATGGAATGTTATATGTATAAGTAAAAGCCTTTATTGCAGCGCAAAACTATGTTTTTACTTTGTTTTAGGATGGAAAATAAGAGTGGCGGAGGTTTTAGTGTGAAAGACCTTGAAGACATGGGTGAAGGTGCATTCCTATCACTATTTGAAGGAATTACGGAGGACCAAGCTGAGGATTCGGAGGTTGGAGGAGACTCCGATCCCGAAGATGAGATTTCCCAGGTTCTTTCAAGTCCTCGGGATTCAGTTCCTAGGAGCGCTGCTAAGAATAATTTCGATTCTAATCCTGTCAATGCGGTGTCGGACCCTACTTATATTGAAAGGATTATGGAAGCTGATTGTTCTTCAGATGAAGACCCAAACATTCCCGATCAATCACCGGAAGTTACTCCTTCTCCTAGTGCGACCTACTATAAATGGCGGAAACGAAGGCATCACGCGCCTCCCGAGTATACTTCTCACAAGTTTTCACAATTCGAAGGAATTCATATTGAGGTAGATTTGTCTTCACCAATCAATATTTTTTTCAATTTTGTTACTCACGCTATTCTGCAGCACATGATTGACGAAAGTAATAAATATGCTAGGCAAAAAAATGTTGCCCTTGATTTATCCATAGAGGAATTAAAAGCGTTCATTGGCATCATTATTATAATGGGATTTCACCAGTTACCTAGCTTACGATTGTATTGGTCAACCCATGCTAATTTTTATGTTGCCCGTATTGCAAAAGTTATGAGCCTCAGGAGATTTTTAAAAGTTATTCGTTTCCTTCATATGAAAGACAATCAAAAAATGCAGCCTCGCGAAAGTTCGCTGTTTGATCGTCTACATAAAATAAGGCCACTATTGACTCACTTCAGTGCCGTATTTAGGACTGCATTTTCACCAAGCAGATTTCTTTCTGTAGATGAAAGTATGATTGGTTTCAAAGGGAGATGTACACTAAAACAATACATGCCTTTGAAACCAATAAAGCGAGGATTCAAAGTTTGGGTGATATGTTGTTCAGTTACTGGGTACATGATAAACTTCCAAGTTTACGAAGGAAAAGAAGTTACATCTCAACACCCCGAAATTGGTTTAGGAGAACGTGTTGTGATGCAATTGTCACAGATGTTTGAACATTTGGGATATTGTTTATTTTTTGACCGCTTCTTCACTTCCATTCCTTTACTATCGAAGTTACTGGCAAATAAGTTGTTTGCTTGTGGCACGATTCAAGCAAACAGATAATTTTTTCCAAGTGCAAAAATTAAGCAAGATAAATACATGAAACTTGGTGAGCACGACAGTGTTATGGCAGATTCTATATCTGTAACAAAATGGAAAGACAGGGGTACGAAAGCAGTTTGCATGGCGTCCAACTTTCACGATCCTTCGAAAACAACAACAATAAAACGAACCAACAAGCAAGGCGGCAAAGATGATGTGCCCTGTCCGATAAGCATAGCAGACTATAATAAGTATATGGGAGGAGTTGATCGATTTGACCAACTTGCTTCATCATATAACATAACGTGGAAATCAAGGCGGTGGTGGTTAAAAATCTGGTATTACCTTATTGAATGTGCCATTGTTAATTCGTACACTTTATATAGGGAAACATTGAAGAAATTGGATAAAGAATAAAAACCTATTACACATCTTCACTTCCGCAACCAATTGGCTGATCAGTTGATAGGATCTTTTACTTCAAGAAAAAGGATTGGTCGTCCTCAGACTTCATTAGCTAACGATATCAATTCTAATCATTATCCTGAAAAATGTACACTTCGTAGATGTGGATATTGCAGCACGTCGCTGAAAGTGGTACGAAGCTCAGTAGCATGCAACATTTGCAAAGTAGCTCTTTGCATACCGTGTTTTATGCCGTACCATTTATCTGGTCAAAAGAAGAAACTAACGAAGCCTTAGAATTTGTTAACATTTTATGTCGCACCATGTATCTGATCAAAAGAAGAAACCAACAAGGCCTTAGAATTGTTTATTATTTTTTGATTATGATTTTATGTTGTACCATTAATCTGTTCAAAAGAAGTCTTCGAGGCCCTAGAACCGTTTATTATTTTGATATTTTTTTATAAAATTATCAAAGCAGTTATTCTCTTGTAACGCAAATAAATAAAACGACATTTTTTCCTACCAAACTGTCTTTTTGTAATGCAAAAAAAATTTTTATAAAATATTTTTTTTTTTTACCTAAATGGACACCGGTCAGAAAAAAGACCGCTGGAAAATCGAAAAATTTCAAAAAGACTAAGCAAAAAAAAAAAAGTTTTTTCTGTTCATCAAAATGAATATAGTATTCATAAATAAAACCATTAAGGGTGTATCGTTAAAAACAAAAGTTGTCCTATAAAGGGTTAAAAGAAGTCACCTTTGACCATGCAATTAGTCGCATCCAAAGATATTCGGAAATAGGTAGGTAACAACTGAATAATTGATTGCTTTCGCTGTTTTTACTGCTTACAAAACACAATTCTTCTCTTACTAATTAGTGTGCATCTCCAGGAGACCAATCAACGCTCGCTAAAAGCAAGATTTCTGTCAAAATGTCCTCTCATTTCACCTGCGATTTGTTAAATTATTAAACTTTTTTATAAATGTTTCAGCACCGGATGCTCCAAACATCTGGTAGCAATGGCTCATGTAATTATAATGCTGGTGTAATCTTCATTAGTTTGGTAACCGCCCCCCCCTGGGTCCCGACCAATACGGCTCGGGCACCGTGTGGGACTCCTGTCTACTTGGGAGGGGCCCCTGGCACCCCTTAAACCCCCAAGGGGTCGTTTGAGGAGGTTAAAATTAATCGCGACGGATAATGCCACTTTTCTCGTTTTAACCGATTTTTTTTAACTTCCAAGAAGTAATGCAAAATCACATGTTTTTAGTTTGAAAATTTTATTACATACTGCGAGTAGAACACATTAATTAAGATTAGTTTTTGGGTTATTATGCCATGTTGTGCTTCCTCCTTCTTTAACCAACGTTATTATCTAATTCGCCAATTAACCGATGATATACCTACTATAAATAATATTTGTCTAAACTCCAACATTGACATTTTTTCAGATTCACTGCCCAAATTCAAACGTGGTTGTTAAAAATTGGGGATGATCCTTTTTGATTAAAAACTGGTTTTCTTGACACAACTTTACATTTATTTCAAACTATTGAAACAGGTATAATATTTATAAAGAACTGTGCGAATAACACTGCTACGATCGCTCTGACTTATGAGCTTGTTTATTATCGAGCTATTGTTGAGAAAAGAACGAAAAAACACATAATGCGAGCCTTTTTAAAGACTTCAAAAACCCACTACATGTAAATAAATCACTTGTCATCGTGATGTCTAGCAGTAAAAATGAAACCTGCTATACCGACCAAATTGACACTATTTTCTAAGCAAGGACTCACACCATTTTGGTTAAACGTAGTAACTTCAAATTTCTAGACTACAGATGTCGGTAGCCTGCAAAATTGAACATATTGCCAGGGGGCGGGATTCAAAAATTGCACTAAATTTTTGAATGATAATCTATTTAAAAATAAACTATAAAACAAACAGAATAAACTAAAAATTCTTAATCTAAATATACCACAAAAATACTAACAAAATAATTCAAAATAGCAGAAATTAACAAAATAAAACCCCCTTTTTTTATGCCCTACTGGTAAACTTATAAATTTAACTGTATAAATGCTGTTGAATTACTCTATTAATTAACTAAAAATAACTAGAAAATTATTAATCCTATTAAATAACCAAAAAAAAAAAAAATTCAAAAATGACTAAATTACACACGTCTGCATACTAATTTTTACATATTTAAATAGTTCAATAACACAAATAATATAGTTCACACTGAACACAACACAATTATTGTTCCTTTTTTTTTCTTCTTTCTTCTCAGGTCTTCTGCTTGATCCATCCAAGGTGGAGTCGAGAAGATAAGCATCATAGTGTAATGTACATAATCAATCCTTGGTAAGGTCCGGGACGTCAATTACAGGTTTAGTGTCTGAATCCAGGGGCATCAGACATATCTTTGTGATGGGCCTCACAAAGACTCCTTGAGGTGTTTTTAGGGTAACAACTCGTATTACTCCATCCGCTCCAGGGTGTGTATGCAGAATTCGGGCCATTTTCCATAAAGGTGGAGGTAAATGATCTTCCTTTAAAATCACCAGATCGTCTTTTTGCAGTGCCCGTTGAGTGCTGGTCTGCCATTTAGTCCTCTTTTGTAGTTCCATCAGGTAATCTTGCTTCCATCTAGACCAAAACGATTGAATTAGCGAACTGATCCTCTGATATTGAGTTAGTCTGTTGTCCGGTATCGCCCGGACGTCTCTCTCAGGAATGATACAGGATTCAGTGCCTATAAGGAAATGGTTTGGGGTAAGAGGTTGGTAATCATGGATGTCGTCGGATAAGGAAGTTAATGGACGGGAGTTCAAACAGGCCTCAATCTGACAAATTAAGGTATACAAGAGTTCAAATGTTAATGAAGAATTGTTAGTGATTCTATACAAATGGAATTTTGCTGATTTTACTGCTGCTTCCCACAAACCTCCCTGATTAGGGGCTCGAGGGGTTATGAACTTCCACTCAATACCTCTGTTCACTAAATAATTTTGAATATTGTCGTTGTTTTCCCTCAAGCTGGTGTACAGCTCTTTGAGTCTGCTGCTAGCTCCTTTAAAATTACTAGCATTGTCGGAAAAGATCTTTTCAGGTTGTCCCCTACGGGATATAAACCTTTTTAAACTGTTCAAAAAAGCATTGCTAGATAAATCCGAAACTAATTCCAAGTGAACAGCCTTGGTTGAGAAGCAAATAAAGATACATAAATACGATTTTACGAGGGAAGCCTTTCTCAGCGTCCCACTTTTAATTAGAATTGGTCCGGCGTAATCTATTCCGGTGATAGCGAAAGGACGACTCGGCGTAATTCTTTCGGGTGGCAAATTTCCCATGATTTGATGACCGGTTCGGGGACGACATCTAAAACATACAATACATTTATGTAATATCTTTTTAATAGTATTTTTACCAAAGATGGGCCAAAATTTTAATCGTATTTCAGCTAACAAAGCTTGAGGTCCTGCGTGTAGGTTTACATAATGGTAGTGACGTATTATCAATTCAGTTAGCTTATGTTTAGCCGGCAAGATAATTGGGTGTTTTTGTTGGTAAGATAAATGTGTAGCCAAATTCAACCTACCGCCTACATATATTAGACCATCATGTAAGAAGGGATTAAGAGATTTTAAATTACTTTTCTTGTTGACGATGCCATGGTTTTTTAATTCTTTCAATTCCTTTTGAAAGGCGTGTATTTGAGCTGATCTCAATAGACATTTCAAGCCTGATTCCAATTCAGCCACACTTAAATTGTCTGAAATTTTACCCTTAACATTTCTGCAGTTATTGACAAATCGCAATACATACGCAGTAACTCTTTTCAATTTAATAAATGATGAGAATTTTTCAAATATCTCCCATTCTTGAATATCTGTGGATAATAGAATATTTTTGCCTTTGAGTTCCGGAGGGTTTGAACACGAAATATTTGATATAGGCCAAGCGTTGACTCCCTCGGTCAACCAACTTGGTCCATTCCACCATATTGCAGAATTTATCAATTTATCTGTAGTGGTTCCTCTTGAAAGTATATCCGCTGCATTGTCGGCTGATGATACATGTCTCCATAGATCTGGATCACTAAGTTCTTGTATTTCAGCTACTCGGTTTGCAACGAAAGTAGCCCATCTCGTAGGTTGACCTTTCAGCCAGCACAACGTTATCATGGAGTCACACCAATAATGTGTGTCGATCTCCACTATATTTAGCGCTTGTTTTACATTTTTAATTAATTTCGCCAGTAGCACAGCACTACAAAGCTCCAGCTTGGGCAGGGAAATACACTTCAATGGCGCCACTCTTGATTTGGACGTTATTAAATGTGAATGCCGCTTACCGACATGGTCCACTGACACCATGTAAACGCAGGCTCCGTAAGCTTTCTCAGATGAGTCGCAAAAACCGTGTAGTTGTAGATATGTAGATTGCCTGCAAATAATTTTTCTTGGTATTTTCAACACATTTAGTTGAATTAATTCTTGAAGGTAGGACCTCCAGGGTGCTAATATTTCATTAGGCAATGGATCATCCCACGCTGCTTTAGACTGCCATAACTTCTGCATTATCAATTTGGCTACAACTATAATCGGTCCTAGAAGACCTAATGGATCGAAGGTTGATGCGATGCAAGATAATATCTGTCTTTTACTCTCGGTTCGACTTGATGGTTTCATTATTACATAAGAAAAATAATCAGATTCATTATTCCATATTAATCCTAATATTTTCTCAGTCTTTGGATTGTCAGTAATAATTTTTTCAGAATTGCCTGATTCGGCAATCTTAGCTTGGCCCGACTCGGCTGACAACTCCAAGACATTGGACCTCCATTTCCTCAAGGTCATCCCCGCAGACAAAAAGATGTTGATTAATTGCTCTTTTAACTCTCTACAGGATTCCATGTCATCTCCTCCGGTTAACAAGTCATCCATATAGAAGTCATTTTCTATGACCTGACTAGCTCTAGGAAAATTTATATTGTTATCCATACCAATTTGCCGTAGACTTCTAGTGGCTAAGAAAGAGGAAGGCCCCAGACCATATGTGACTGTCTTCAGACGGTAATGCTTGAGCACCTCCTGCGGCGACTCGCGCCACACTATCTTCTGCAGGTCACGGTCCGCTTCACACACGTTAATCTGGCGGTACATCTTCTCGATGTCAGCCGTCAGTACTACTTGATGTTTTCTGAAATTCAATAGTTGGGTGTATAAGTCCTTTTGTATAACAGGTCCTGTCATCAAGGCGTCATTGAGAGAAATTCCATTTGAAGTTTTGGCGGAGCCGTCAAAAACGACCCTCACTTTAGTAGTAGTGCTTGATTCTTTTATTACAGCGTGATGAGGTAAAAAATAGGATTCACGATCCCCCTTTGACTGGTCACACACCTCCATATGACCTAATTCCTCATATTCACGCATGAATTGTATATATTGTGTCTTCAATTCGGGATTTGACACAAATTTTCTCTCTAAATTTTTAAATCTTTTTTCAGCAGTGAGCAATGAACTTCCCAGCTGATCAATGCATGCTCGACGCGGTAAACTTACTACGTATCTACCGTCGTCTTGTCTAGTATGAGTACTAGCAAAACTGGCTTCACAAGCCTTTTCTTCATGATTTAGAATCTTAGTGGGATTAATCTCCTCCAATTTCCAAAATTTTTCTATTTGATGACTTATTTTATTTATAGATAAATTACAACAATCTGATACAGGCCTTTGCTTTGGGTACATGTGGATTGGTCCTGATATGATCCATCCTAGTTGCGTACGTTGAAGTGTTGGTCCCGATTCGAGTTTCAATCTATCGTTGGTTAGGATTTCCCAAAAGCTCTCCGCGCCCAACAGGATGTCGATGGGTGCAGCTATATTGAAGTTCGGGTCAGCTAGCTCCAATCCTCGTGGTAACTTGAAGTCTTTTTTCGCCATTGTCACTTGTGGTAAATTTGTTGTAATCTCCTGTAAAATCAGACATGATATTTCACTTTTATAATCAGTATGAAGCGAATTCATCTCCACTGAAATTCTCTTTTTTATGTGAGTGATGTTATTATGGATCCCAGAAACGGGTTTGTTTATCAATTCACATGGTAAATTTAATTTATTAGCAAATTCTGCTCTCATAAAATTTGACTGGGCCCCTGAATCAATCAGAATGCGGGCTTTAAAAATTTTATTGTTACTACCCACAACTCCTATGTTGGCAGTTGACAATAATATTATTTTTTCTGCTTTATCCGATGCAGAAAAATTCGATACTGAAACCTCGTTATCAGCATCCATATTGGAGGCCTCCCGCAGAGGTGCCTCATTGTGTAGTAAGGTGTTGTGATTATCTTTGCCACAACGCCTGCAAGAAAAGGTTGCCTTGCAACTCTGTGCCTGGTGACCCACCTTTAAACATTTAAAACAAGCTTGGATTGATTTCGTAGCATCAATCCTCTCATGTAATTTTAATTTCAGAAATTTTTTACAATAATAAATATGGTGACCTTTCTCGTTACAATAAATGCAGTTGTTAGCCTTTACCGCTAAAAATACTGATGAATCTTTTTTGCAATTATTGTTGCCTAGTTGTGTTTTATGTAAGCTAGAAAATTTTTTCTCAGAAGCGTTCATCAGTTCCAATACTTGGGCTCTAGCAGATAAACATTTTAAGAATTCCTTTAACGTCGGTAATTCGTCTTGTAATATATTTGGGGATCAATGGTGAGGCACGAAATGAAAGAAGGTGTTGAAGGTCACATGTGTTTTATTGGTGCGTCAGTTGCCGTGACAAGGAGATGAGGTAGGACAGAAGAATACACCGGATGCTGGCTGATGATGTGCTGGTCAAGCGCGGGTCAGTGAGTCGACGCCGGGCGCTTGTGACCGGGACTCGATGGAGGTCAGGCACTGGCGAAGAACGTTGGTCTTCAGGCACTCCAGTGCTGAGGAGACGGCCGAAGGTGCGACGGACCTTGTGGGCAGTTGAACGGGAACGATGTAGACCAGTGAGGATGCTGCGTGTCCTCGTGGTGGTCATGGTAGCGTGGAAGAAGCGCTGGTCAGAGACGCTGGAACCATGGCGCTTGTAATCCGAGTAGCGCTGGCCGCGGACGTGGCCGAGGCGCTATGATGATGTTCCGATAGAGTCCATGATGATAGGGGCGAAGCCGGGTACGTGTCCCTCGCGCTAGTAAGATTAGCGCGGGTGATCACTCGTTGAGCCTTGTAGACTGGCGGCAAAATTATGACTCACTGACTGGCTCGCTGCGTCGGGCTTATTTATACTACTCGGCCGACGGTAGCAGTGGGTAGTTGGATGGCAACTAAATTCTAGGCACTCGCACAGACTGTACGTTTCAGGAACCTTCGATAGTGCGGCGATTATGCATAGGCCGTAGACTCGAACCTTCCGGCGAGTTCTCGTAATGTGTAAGACGGCCCGTGACGTTTTGTCACCTGGTAGACAGGTAGGTACCGTAGTACGTAAATTACTTTGTTTACGATTTAACGATGCAAGTATCAAGTACGTACCTAAGTAGCGAGTAGCAGTTTATTATTAATTATTTAATCTGGATAATTCGACGCCACAGACACCCCCTTCCCAACAGCTTGGCTGAGGGCTGCGATAGAAGAAATAGCTCGGAAACGAACGTCTTTTAAATTGTGACACTTCAAAAAAAAAATTTGCAAAACACATGTACACAACACAAGCTAAAGATTCACTCAGATAACCATGGTGGCACTATTATCCGCGCTTGTGCGGAGATGGTCTGGTGCGTGATGCTCCGTGATGCCTTAACTGATCACCCATTTTGAGACGGGGCTGCAGAATCATGTCGGGCTGCAGATCACGTCGGGGTCACCACTTTGGGGATCAATGGTGAGGCACGAAATGAAAGAAGGTGTTGAAGGTCACATGTGTTTTATTGGTGCGTCAGTTGCCGTGACAAGGAGATGAGGTAGGACAGAAGAATACACCGGATGCTGGCTGATGATGTGCTGGTCAAGCGCGGGTCAGTGAGTCGACGCCGGGCGCTTGTGACCGGGACTCGATGGAGGTCAGGCACTGGCGAAGAACGTTGGTCTTCAGGCACTCCAGTGCTGAGGAGACGGCCGAAGGTGCGACGGACCTTGTGGGCAGTTGAACGGGAACGATGTAGACCAGTGAGGATGCTGCGTGTCCTCGTGGTGGTCATGGTAGCGTGGAAGAAGCGCTGGTCAGAGACGCTGGAACCATGGCGCTTGTAATCCGAGTAGCGCTGGCCGCGGACGTGGCCGAGGCGCTATGATGATGTTCCGATAGAGTCCATGATGATAGGGGCGAAGCCGGGTACGTGTCCCTCGCGCTAGTAAGATTAGCGCGGGTGATCACTCGTTGAGCCTTGTAGACTGGCGGCAAAATTATGACTCACTGACTGGCTCGCTGCGTCGGGCTTATTTATACTACTCGGCCGACGGTAGCAGTGGGTAGTTGGATGGCAACTAAATTCTAGGCACTCGCACAGACTGTACGTTTCAGGAACCTTCGATAGTGCGGCGATTATGCATAGGCCGTAGACTCGAACCTTCCGGCGAGTTCTCGTAATGTGTAAGAGGGCCCGTGACGTTTTGTCACCTGGTAGACAGGTAGGTACCGTAGTACGTAAATTACTTTGTTTACGATTTAACGATGCAAGTATCAAGTACGTACCTAAGTAGCGAGTAGCAGTTTATTATTAATTATTTAATCTGGATAATTCGACGCCACATATATATTGTTCCCAATTTTTTCGGGTAGCTGTGTCTAATTTATTTGATATTATATAAATAACCAATGGATCCCATTGATCTACCTTGACCCCGATATTTTGTAATGCCTTTAAACTAACGTTTGTTTCATCAATTAGATACCTCAATGCTACAGGCTCTTCTTGTTTCATGTCTTTTAATGAAAATAGAGCTTGGATGTGTTTATGAACGGTAGTTCTTAAATTTGCATAACGTTCATTTAATAATTCCCAAGCGGAAATGTAATTTAATTCAGAAATTTCTAGATTAGCAATTATCTTTAATGCGTTTCCCTTTAAAGTTGATTGCAAATAAAAGAATTTTTGTACGTTGCTTAAATTACTATTGCTATGGACTAAAGTCTTGAAGGTTTCGACGAAATTAACCCAATTTTTCTGATCGCCGTGAAATTCCCGTAATTGGAGGTTGGGTAGTTTAATTTCCACCTTACTTTGATCGACGGATTCGATCGCGCCTTTGGCCGTTGCCAAAACTGAGAAATATTGGTTTTCGAAAGCTTCTCGTTGACTATAATTTTCAATTTCGTCTGAATCCGGTAACATTTCAATTTTCTGTTGAACTGCTTCGAATTCATCTAACAATGATTTCACCCGCTCATATCTTAATTTAATTTCATTTACCGACAATGCATTTAAGGAATCCGCGAATCGGGTTAGTTTTCCTTTGATTACGCCGCGTTTGTTTATTAATGACTTCATATTTTCCATTTTTAATTATATTTTGTTAATATCGGTTGACAATTATTTTATTTTAGCAAACACCCGTTTGAAAGAATACCACGACAATCTTGACAATACTATTTGAGAACACTATTCAATAATATTATATTCTTATTTTCAAGTGGGTAGCGATTTTATTTATAATATTGACTCTATTTAAGATTAATCTCGTTTAAATTACATGAGACCTGAATAAACATAAAATGGATGATAAGAAGGAAAGCACTGAATACTTATCTCAGATTTGCGATGTGGTCCACTTTCCTTAATGATTTCCAGTTTCAATCAATTTTGTATCCTTTTGGCTGCTGGTTCTTTGTTTTTTTTTACATACAATCTCCTGATCGTAATCCGGTTGAAGGATCAAATGTTAAAAATTGGGGATGATCCTTTTTGATTAAAAACTGGTTTTCTTGACACAACTTTACATTTATTTCAAACTATTGAAACAGGTATAATATTTATAAAGAACTGTGCGAATAACACTGCTACGATCGCTCTGACTTATGAGCTTGTTTATTATCGAGCTATTGTTGAGAAAAGAACGAAAAAACACATAATGCGAGCCTTTTTAAAGACTTCAAAAACCCACTACATGTAAATAAATCACTTGTCATCGTGATGTCTAGCAGTAAAAATGAAACCTGCTATACCGACCAAATTGACACTATTTTCTAAGCAAGGACTCACACCATTTTGGTTAAACGTAGTAACTTCAAATTTCTAGACTACAGATGTCGGTAGCCTGCAAAATTGAACAGTGGTATCATGTCAATAATTTAAACTGTTCAATGCGCATGCATTCAGACATACACACACACACACACACACACACACACACACACACACACACACACACACACAAACACACACACACACACAAAAACACTCAGCATACAATACACACACACCTATATACTACACACGTCACCTGGTAATTAAGGAATAAACACACCACCTGGCAGACATTACAAGGAAACATATCATAGTTAACCAACATGAAGTATCTTATTCCTGTATATTGTTTCATCTCTGTAAATCATGTACTGTTTGTTTCTATAATATAAAATAAAATAAATAAAAATAACATACCTACAACGGACTCATTAGCGTTGTTCAAAGCGTAGTCTAAAGGAGGAAACCAAACAAAGAATACTAACTCAAAAATTAATCACGATAATACGTTTCACCATGAAAATGCCACATAACTTGCAAAAGTGTTTTTTTAGTAAAATAATTAAATTTGCACCATCTATGAATGCATGTATTATAACGTATGTTCCGTTTGCAATGAAATTCATGGGATTATGGATTTACCCTCATAAACGTGTTTTATTTGTCAAAAAGACTAAGGTTTTCTGTTTGTTTTCTGACATCCACCACAACACTAATATTAATATTAAAAAAATAACAAACATAGAGTTAATATCGTACATTTTTTTTATTTAACGGTTAGTTGGGTATTTAAAAACGTTTATTAATCGCTTATCTCACAAACCCCGAAGCATGTTAGGTTTAGCTTTACACTGGAATTTAAAAATTTAAGATCATTTAAAGCGACAAAAACATCAAGAAACTCCAACCTTAACGAATCTGATCTACAAATAACCAAATTTGTCTATGACAACCATCATTTAACAATATGGAGGCCTTCAGTGAATTTGTCGTATTGACTTTGACGTCCACAATCTACGTATCTCCGTGACCGAAAAAATCTGGTTTGCTGGCACTGTAAAAAAAAGATTAAATGAGTTCTAATAGCTTAGTACCGGGAACTTAAAAGACCGGCCAAAAAGGAAAAATGGGTTGTTGGACCACAAACAAAAATCTGTTTTCGTCTTCACCAACATCATCAAAGTAAGTAACAAAAACATGTGAAGATATGGCATGGAAGTGTGCTGTCTGTCGCTGAGGTACGACCAAACTTCATGGACTATCTAACTAATGAATGTTAGATAGTCCATGGCAGTTTGGTGTGTTGGTAGAATCAAAGACGCGGTTTGCATTGAACAATGTTGGCAAAACTTTACCGTGCTTTCCGCGTACGAAAACCATCTCTCTTGTTTTTAATATCTACGTTTTTAACTTGTTGACTGTGGATCCCGATTATCAATAGGAACGACGCAAAAATTACCTTGATTGGTTTTGCTTCAACATCGAAATAAAAACTAGGTTTTCTGCTATTGTTTTCTCTGTTCATCTGTTGGGGAAACCAACAGTTATGTAGAGGAAGCACTGGTTGAAATGCTTTGGCTACGTGCTGTTACATGCTGTATATTGCATGTTTGTATCGTAAGACATTTCCCCAGAATTGCAAACTTTATTTTAAAAAATAAATAATAATTTAACCTTTTAATATTTTAACCGATAATAAAATAATATTAACCCATTTGGAACGTAATTATTGAAAAAAAACACATAGATTACAAATTTATTTTGAGAATAAAATAAATATTCATAATAATATAATTCTTTACTCCCACCCCCTGCCTACCATTTCGATAATATTTTGTCTCCTTCTATTCTACCCTCTTTCATATTATTGTTTCTATATCTTTCTGTCACCAATAAGGTTCGTTCTTTGCTATTTGTATCTCTTTCACTCATTGTTTTATTTTCTTATATATATATATATATGTCTCTGTATGTAATTATCTTTATTTATTATTTTTTTATTTTTTTTTATTTTTATTTTTTTTTTATTTTTTTTATTTATTATATAAGTACATTTTTGTTTATTTATTACAATATATGATCACTATTTCAGGACCCCTCTTCCATAGAAGCATTAGCTTGTGGCTGGAAGAGGAGTGTACATTGTTTTATTACAATAAGTAAGTAATTAAAAATTAAATGATTTTAAACTTATTTGAAGTGAGTTATTCTTAAGATTAATTCAGTTGGAAACATTTTTATTTTTTGTAAGTTTGTCTTTAAAATATTTTTTCACAGTGTTTATCATTTGGATGTTATCATTAATGTTTCTAATTTCTTCAGGTAGTCGATTGAAAAAAATTCTTGCCCGGTAAGTGTAATAATTTTGTGCAAAGGAAGTGTTTAATTTTGGGCATGGAAAAATATATTTAAGTCTAGTACGGTTTTCAGTTAGAAATTGATACTTGTCTTTTTCTTTTATGATTTGAATTAATGCATTTTTAGTATAAAGATCTTTAAATGAAGGCACTTGAAATTCTTCGAATAATCGATCCGTTGGGTAATCGGAAGGTTTTCGTAATATTATTTTAATTATTAACCTTTGTACCACTTCTATTGGAGTAAGGTTAGTTTTGTATGTGGATCCCCAACTAATGATACCATATTGTAGCGTTGATTGGACCAAGGCATAATATATTAAATATAGGTTTTTTAAAGACAAAAAATTTCTGATTCTTAAAAATACATATATCAGTTTTCTGATTTTTTTTACAATTTGACATATTTGTTCCTTCCAATTCAAATTTTTATCGATAATTACTCCTAGATATTTGATTGTGTTTGTGTTTTTTAGTATTGTGCAGTTTTGGAGACAGTAATTTTTATTATGTATTTGGGAATTGTCATGAATGATAATGTTAAAATTTTTAGGGATGTCTGTGTGTATCGCAAATGGAATTACATATGTTTTATCGCTATTTAGTGATAGCAAATTAATGTCGAAGAAATTCTTAAGAGTATTTATGTCTTCAGTGGCTTTAAGTATTACGTTTTCCCAAGTTTTTTCGCTTATTATTAGAACTGTGTCGTCGGCATACGAAGTAATTTGGCCATGTAGTGGTTGAAAGAAAATGTCGTTAACATATATGGTGAAGAGAATTGGTCCAAGCACTGTACCTTGCGGGATTCCAAAGTCAGAATGTTCTTTATCGCTATTAACATTATTTATTTTTACGACTTGTGGTCGATTTTTTAGGTAGTTTGAATTTTTTTTTTTTTCTTTAGTCAATATAATAAGCCCTGACGAAGATAAGAGATAAGCGAAACCCGGTTGGCTGTCATTATTAATTTTAAAAAAAGTGGTTTATTTTAAAGTGTGTTTTTTTCATTTAATAATAAATATATTTTTATCAAAACACATTACTTGTACTATGAACTAAGCATAAAACATGTTTACTGGCGTTTTATTAGGTAAATCCGACTTGTTTTTTTTTTGTACAGAAAATTTTAAAAATTATGAAGCCGAAGAACGAAAATTATTTTAATGATACGGGTTTATCCACATATACAGGCTTTTCCAATAAGAGGTGTTATTTTGAATAGCCCGCTATTTCGGTATAATGTTACTTTTAATGCTGTCATTTTTTAACATTTGACAAGTAGAAACTACGTCATTAATAAAAATGGAACGATACATGCTTCAACAATACACTGAAATTATTAAAATTCACTTGAGTGAATCAAATGCAAATCATCTTGAGTGATGAGGCCCATTTCCACCTCGGTGGCTTCGTCAACAAGCAAAATTGTCGCATCTGGGGCTTGGAAAACCCAAGAATTATTGTTAAAAAGCCTCTTTATCCTCAACGTGTGACTGTTTGGTGCGGTTTATGGTCCGGCGGAGTCATTGGACCTTACTTTTTCGAAAATGAGGCTTGAGCAACAGTTACGGTCAAAAGGTTGCGCTATAGAGAGGTGATTAATGATTTTTTATAGCCGGAATTGGATGGTATTGATCTGGACAACGTTTAATTTCAACAAGACGGCGCTACGTGCCACACAAGCAACGAAACCATTGATCTTTTACGATTGAATATGAAAATAACACCTCTTATTGGAAAACCCTGTATAATTATTTTTAAATGAAAAATATTGCAAACAAAAATACCCTTCTCCCCTTTTAATTTCTATAAATATATCATTTTTACTAAATTATATAAAGCCATTATTTACCCAAACTGGATTTCAAACCAATAGTTATTTCCAACATTTATATTTCGCTTTTGTTTTCGGGAATAAATGAATGCAAATACTGGATGCAGAAACTAACCCACTTTCCGATATCCGATCCAGCTGAGCTCTGCAAATAGACTCGCTGTCGATGACAATGAATTCTATCAACTTTTGGTGGCAATCACGAACACATGTGGCCATATACACTTTTCTCTAAAAGCAGATCACATTACGCCATTGAATATACAAAATATCGGTCCTTCCGATCGGCATTTGGCGAGGTTGTTAGCGCGGTTGACTCCAGTCCCTGGGAAGAAAGATATACAGGGTTTTCCAATAAGGGGTGTTATTTTGATATTCAATCGTAAAAGATCAATGGTTTCGTTGCTTGTGTAGCACGTAGCGCCGTCTTGTTGAAAGCAAACGTTGTCAAGATCAATACCATTTCATTCCGGCCATAAAAAATCAATAATCTTCTCTCGATAGCGCAATCCATTCACCATAACTGTTGCTCCAGCCTCATTTTCGAAAAAGTAAGGTCCAATGACTCCGCCGGACCATAAACCGCACCAAACAGTCACACGTTGAGAATAGAGAGGCTTTTCAACAATAATTCTTGGGTTTTCCGAGCCCCAGATGCGACAATTTTGCTTGTTGACGAAGCCACCGAGGTGGAAATGGGCCTCATCACTCAAGATGATTTGCATTTGATTCACTCAAGTGAATTGTAATAATTTCAATGCGTGGTTGAAGCGTGTATCGTTCCATTTTTATTAATGTCGTAGTTTCTACTTGTCAAATGTCAAAAAATGACAGCTTCAAAAGTAACATCTACCGAAATAGCGGGCTATTCAAAATAACACCTATTATTGGAAAACCCTATAGTCCTCAGTCAAACCAAAAATTAAGTTTTAAAAGATATTTTTAAATAGATATATCTAATATACTAAAAACACTTTTACGTGTTGATTTTTTTTATTATTATAAATACCAGTTTTCCTTAGATCTCACAATTAATTAATTAAAATAATATATAGTATATAGTATATTTGCGGCACGATCCAGAGTGGAAGATACTACCAGTATCGCCCTGGTGTAAGACCACCATTCAGAATTGAAACGTTGCTCCAAATGGCTTTAGCCGTGTTTAGTGACTAGATCTGAATAGCCAGGTACTTCCCCACCTTCCTCTTTCCCTTCCCCACTTACCTTCACCTCACAACATTCCCCAATTGGGGATGCCATAGTCTCACTGGCTCCAGACGGGAGCAGTTGGGACTCTTGTGAGGTATTCACTATAAAAAAAATAAAAAAAAAGATCTCTTCGTACTGCATTTCGATCAGCCTAATCGCGATTCTATCGTTTTAAAAATACTCTAGTGTCTGACCGGAAATTTAAACTCGAACCGATGCCGTTTTTTTACAAATTGAACTTTATTTTCACATATTTAATTTACATATGGACACGAGACGATAATTTTTTTATGAATTTAGTATTAATGGCATCTGCCGCAATCTCAGTGAATAGCAATCTGTTGGTACATTTGTTCGCATAATATTATGTAGCATTATATAATGTATTATACCATAAACTTGTACATCCGATGGAATGGATATCAATCTCTCATAGATCAGACGTCATATTGTTTATAATATATATTCTTGAGCTCTAGATGGCACTATGTCAGATAAAATCCAAAATGGCTTCTCGGGGGATATTCTCGTTATCGTTTTCTGATCAATCGTGCCGGGCGGTGCGGACTGCTTCATCTTTTCCAGAGGCGTAGAGATGAACAGGCAGATGGAAAGTTAAATATTTTCACATAATCACATGTAAATTATTACAAACTATACAAAATTGTTAATGGTATTATAGATAGCCCTGATTTATTAAGTCTAATTACCTACTACATACCTATAAGAACTATTCGATCTAAAACTCTTTTTAAGAGGAAGCTACAAGCCAAAAATGTTTATAATCTTGGTATACCTTATAATGTAGATAATAGGCATTAAAATCGCTTGACAAACGGAATCTTGAAACGTTCGATTTCAAGCACAAAACTGTTTTTTTTTTTTATTTTGTAAATAATTTTATAAGAAAGCAAAAAAGTTAAACAAGTGAAACTGTAACAGATAATCTTAGCTATAATACTGTATTTTTTTAAGTTGTTTCCTTTACGCGTTAATACATTTGTATTGAAAAAAAAAATAGTAGTTTACATTTATGTTTTTTTTAAGTCATTTATTTTTTATTTATATTCTAAACGACAGGAAAACCTTCAATTTATCTGAAGCATATTTTTTGGTATTCATAATGTTCACCAATTCATTGTAAAGATTAATCAAAATAGTGATTTAATTTCGCCTTAATTGCAACAAAAATATCAGGACTGAGTCATTTAGATACTCGCTTATACCTTGATTGCATGCAGTATTTTCTGTGTTGTGTTCATAGCGATGTTTTCTCAGAAGTAGTAGACGTTTTCAACTGCACGGAATATAGTTATAAGAAGGCTATAATAACATACCTCAAACACAATAATCAAAGTCAGGAATGATAATATTCTTCTGCATGACTCCTTGATATCTTATAGTGTCAACTAACATATGTATTATTTTATTAAAAAATATTATTTCTTTTCCATAAGTATCATTGAATCGCTGACAGCCCTGAATTGTTAATGCCAAGTTGCGATGCCTACTCAGCTATTCCAAGTACAATTAATTTTGTGGGTAACAATAACTCACCTCACCTCACCTCATACTTCGATTTATGACAGGTCTTATACATATATAAACCTAGTATAAAGTAGCTTAACTATTGTTACACTGGTATATTTCTTTTGAATTATGCATTGTCTTACTGCACTTATATTAATAACTGCATCACTTGCAATAGTGTTTTTGTTTACACATAATTGTTCTTTAATTTATTGATATTATTATCCTGTTTACCATTATCATTATCACTGTATTGAAAAAGCCATTTTATGGCGTTTGAATAAATAAATAAATAAATACTAAGATGAATTTGGCAGTTTGTTTGATATTTTTCTTGTTTTTCCGGTGCCTTATCCTATCGAAGGTTGACATCGACGCTAATCACCCTGCAGGCTGCAGCTGCAGAAATAAGATTACCAATAAACAGTTAATTTTATGTTTTTTGTACACCTTACTTTTTGTTGAGTTTTCAACAAAATAGAATCTTTCTAAAAGTAGAAAAAGAAAATACTTTCTCGTATGTATATAAACTTTATCTTTGTCTACTAGGTATTCCAAGATTGTATCTTCCAGTGTATCAAAAATTGAGTTATCCTAATATCTAATATTATCATGCGATATTGGAGTTTTATTACGTTTATTTCTGAAGAAAGAAGGAAAAAATGAGTAACTTCTAAATTAGTTCAATTTAATTCAAACTTCTGATTCAGTTACTTACCTTATCACACCTGTTCGGGTAAAAATAAAGAAAAACAAATTGCTAGAATTGATATCTCTCGGGGCGGCTTACTTGACAGAGCTCGTTGTTCTGTAAAAGTCATATTCAAGTTCTCTTATCAGTTATCATCCAAGTACTGTTAACAACCATGATGAAATAATAACAGAACTTGAATTTTAACTTTCAAATTTTATGAATTGTTCAAATTCTGTGAAATAATCAGTTCATAAACAATTTTTTAAAATATATTTTAAAAATGTAAGATCTAGTTAAAGAATTCACTTTGAAGTGTCGAATTTCCTTTCATAATAGTTACAAGAGACAATCCTTACATTACTATTAATTTTTAAATGTTTATAAATCAAAAAGTTACAAAATAATACACGATAATTACATAGTGAAATAAACCTAAGATAAACCAATTAAATTCCGTTAATTAATCAGTTTATACATACTCTGTATATTTCAAACAAAAACCAAAGAAAAAATGTATAATAGATAATATTATAAGAGCAGTAAAAAAATAATTAATGAATACAATTTTAGCGTCATGTGATAAATTTAATCAGTTTTCGACCAACAAGACAGTTTACAATGTTGTATAAAAATAAAGCATCGGATATCTTTCTGCGTTTATGGAGAGCATTGGAAGTAAATTGATGATTACCAAAGCACTGGAATTAAATTGATGATTACGTTTATAGAGAGCACTGGAATTATATTGATGATTACTGATTACTAAAGCGATGTGTCAGAAGTTTGGTAAATTTGTAATGTTTTAAAAAAGATCAGGTTTGGTTTGGTATTGGTGATTCCAAATGACAGGCAAAATCATGTTGTGATTTTACATAATGCCTTTTACAGGAAAGCAAGTGTGTGCGGTGTAGTATAGGGCTTTGCTTGGCATATCTCTTCCCCACTTACGCTTTTCTCTTTACATTTTCTATTTTAGGTGATGGTCTGTAATAGAACCGCAAGGTATGTATTATATAAAACATTACATATTGTCAAGGTTCAAAATATTTCTTAGAGATTTAGATGAGTTGAAAAAAGAATAAAACATATTCTTTGTTCTTATACTTATTTAAATGGTGAACCCACCTACGCCACTGTGGATCTCTGTGGGTAGGTACTACTAAGAGAAATATGTCGCGCAGGAACGTTTATTCCAAAAGTTTAAATGATCGAGAGTCGTGTAACATCCAGTAACAACAAACGAAAGTTAGGTACCTGGCCGCAAAAAAACTACACTAAACGATCGTTCAAACATGCAACGTCAAAAACAGAACTGAATATCCCCTAACTTCCCGACAAATATTTTAAATACAAGCAGAGTGAGCCACATGGTCAAAGTGTTCATGGAAAAATATTTTAAAGAAACTGAACAACCTGAAATTTTAAACTTTATTGACTTCCTTTCTTACTTGTACGAAACTATTTTAAAAGAAGAAATTTTAATAAATCTAAATAAATCATAAAACAGTACAAGATACAGTAAATAAAAAAGGTAACGGTCGCAAGTAAGAATCGAACTCAGGGTCTTTGCCTTACTGGGACAATGCCTCTAACCACTCGGCCATTGTGACCGAGTGATTAGAGGCAGTGAACCATTGATTTTTTATTCTAACCATATGTAAATTTCAGAATCAACAATATTATCATCAACTAATATTTCCAAGAATTTTTGCTGCTCCTATTTTTTGTTAATTATTCTGGAATTGAAATACGAGATTGACAAAATTTTAATTGAAAAATCATTGATCTTCAAAAGTTTTTCCAATACTCTGAAATATTTCAAATAGTTTAGTTTAATTTCGTGTTATATTTCCATTAAATAATTTTAATACCTTGGTACTTACGAGTAGATAAGTGAGGTGACTTCAACGATTAATCTTTTTTGTATTACACATTTTTTCATTCCATGTAACAATTTTCATAACTTATTTTTTAATGTTTTATCTACAAATTCGAATATATGTTTTTTTACAGTCCTGCTAAATCTTGACTCCTGCTAACCTAGAAATTAAATCTAGTTAAGACAACAATAATTTAATTTATTGGTAATTTAAATAATATTTTTTATTTATTTATTTACAAATTAGAACTAAACGTAACGTAAATATTTACACCTTGTTCAGGAGTGGAAAAAACTGTCAATATCACCACACTGAAAGAGCATTTGCTTCAAATCTTTTTAGCCATGTATGTTTAGTGATTAGATCTAGATAGCCGGGTTGTTCCCGAGGTTCCTTTAATTTATTTCTTCCCCCTCCTCCACCCCCTACACGGAGGAACCTTCCTCCGTGACCCCTTACTTCCATCGGGCTCACAGATTTCATGGATCACTGCCGTCTGGCAATTAGAACTCTTTTTCGGTGTACGCATGAGAAGGAACATGTAGGTAATACATTAATTAAAATGAAATATTGCCATATTTTTCAGAACGGAAATGAATAAGCTATTTTCCATTTAATAACCAAAATACAGCTAGGAATTTGCAAAAGTCACGTTCTGAAATACAAGACCTTTCATGTTTATCAACCCATTATGCTAAAAAGTAATGAATGTGAATTTTGCAAATTCCCACCTGTTTTTTTGCTTATGACGGCAGAATAGCAGAGGTGGTCAGTAAGATTTTAGAGTTCATTGCCAATTCAATTATGGTTTTTACTTGTACATAGTAAATATGTCGTAGTGGGTACGTTATCCGCCTCACTAGACAAATATTATTCGGATGTTATGTTTTATTGTTAGCCATTTTCAACACCAAATTATGATCAGTAAACAGTAGAGTTTGTAGATATTAACGTTATGGTTTTTAGTTTTTCATTTGAAATAAAAATGCTAGCATCGTGTCGTAAGTTTAATTGTACGCAAGATAAGCTCTAGTTTCGCGCTTTAGACCCGTATGGTAATTCTATAACCAATCGCAGCATCTGCGGAATTAATTGAAATGCATTATATCTCCACACAGCAACATCCACCGCCGTCATTGCGATATGAGATCTGCGTAGGCGATTGCGTCTCACATATTGAGACCTGAACACTGAACACTTGGGCACAGGGTTATAACTTATACTCTAATAGACGCGGGATGACTAGATATCCGCAGTACCTACCTACCTAATTCGCACAAATGGTGGAAAACCCAAAAGGAAGAGGATAAACTAATTATTGCATGGCTTCCTCTCTTCTCCTCAATTGAAAGCAATTTTGAGAAAACTCATGAATATCTAATTTTCACGATGTTACAAATAATATTACCTATTTGTTGCCTAAAATACCTGATGGCAGGCTGCTATCAAAGGTTACACCTAAAAAATGCTTTCTAATGCACTCAAAAAGACAAAACTTATACAATTTGGGTGTAAAACAAAACATTGTCTTTTAAATGTTTCATGTGATGCTGTGATGAACGTATCACCAAAAGTCTTCCATACATTTCTTAGCTCGACTGTCAACTGTTGATTGTCATAGTCCATGAGCCTGCTTTCATTGGTCGGTGCTTGCAAAGGATTTCAAAGGCAGATGAAGCCGGTGATGTAGATCTCAGTCGATTGTGCTACCTGCTTCTGAATAACGTTAATGCGTGTTGTATAAGAGCTCAAATCCAACATCTTCAGCAACCCGATTTGTACTTCGGTGTAAAAATTTCGATAGTCATGAATTTATTACATATGTTGCGAAGGAAAAAAAAGAAAAACGTTTTCTATTTGAGTATACATCCTTCTTTGGTTCCCTTTCCAAACTCTACCTCTCCATCTTTCTGGCCTTTCGAAATTTTTTGTTTTCATTCTGGTCAAGGGGTTGTTTGTACAGTTAAGGACTTCTGTAATGGTATATCTTTTTGTTTTTCACGAGCAAAAAATGTAGCACCAACAGATACCATATCTCTCGTACTATTTTGAATATTAGTGTGGTCAAAAATTTTCACAAAAGTGAAAGTTTTATAGATAATTTAAAAGAATAATACACCTACCTACCAAATAATTGCCATTTAGAGTTTAGAGTACCAACAGAATACAGTGGATGAAAACTTATCAGATGTCCTATCGGTTACCGAGATATATCATCTTGCTAGATATATTCTAGATAACAAATCTCACCCACGGAATAGCCTTCCTATCTCCTTCTAAAATTTTAAAATGAACTTTACTAAAACAACTTAATAAAGGGTTTTCCAATAAGAGGTGTTATTTTGAATAGCCCGCTATTTCGGTAGATGTTACTTTTGAAGCTGTCATTTTTTGACATTTGACAAGTAGAAACTACGCCATTTTTTTTTTTTTTTTTTTTATAATTATTTTTTATTTTTAATAATATGTTTTACATGGGACATAATTCATTTTACATCATTGGTTTTTTACTACTCTTCCATTGAAAGCATTTGCTTGTGTATGGAAGGGGAGTGTACATAAATGTTGTTGTTAGTTAGTACTTAAATAATTCATTGTACATAAATGTATGTTTGCTGTAATATTTCTTTGGAAAGTAGTGAAGGATAATATATTATTTATTAAATTTTTAAAAAGAAAGGAAGCTATGGAAAACTAAGGATATTTGTGAGATTAATTAAGTGACAGTAGTTTTTTTTTTTCAGAATATTTTTAAAGTGTCTCTTGACAGAGAGCAGTATTCGGGTTTTATCATTAATGCTTCTGATTTCTTCTGGTAAACGATTGAAAAAAGTTCTTCCCTGGTAAGTATAATGATGTTGTGCAAAAGACGTATTTAGTTTTGGGCATAGAAAAACATGTCTAAGTCGCGTTCTGTTTTCATTTAAAAATTGATATTTATCTTTTTCTTTTATAATTTGGATTAATGAGTTTTTAATATATAGGTCTTTAAATGTAGGTACTTGAAATTCTTCAAACAGGCGTTCTGTTGGGTAGTCAAAGGATTTTTTTAATATAATTTTAATAATTGTTCTTTGTATAATTTCAATTGGAAGAAGGTTACATTTATACGCGGATCCCCAACTAATAATAGCGTATTGTAAAGTGGATTGAACTAAGGCATAGTAAATTAAATATAGATTTTTTATCGACAGAAAGTTTCTAATTCTTAAAAATATATATATTAATTTTCTAATTTTGTTTACTACTTGACTTATTTGTTCTTTCCATTTCAGATTTTTATCAATAATTACTCCTAGATATTTAATTTTATTTGTTGTTTTTAGTACTGTACAGTTTGATTTGCAATAGTTTTGGCTGTGAATTTTAGTATTATTATGTATGACAATGTTAAAATTTTTAGGAGTATCATTTGTATGTATTGCAAATGGAATTACAAATGTCTTTTCATTATTAAGTGACAGTAAATTAGTGTCGAAAAAATTCTTGAGCGTGTTGATGTCTTCCGTGGCCTTTAATTCTACATTTTCCCAAGTCTTATCACTTATTATTAATACTGTATCATCGGCGTATGACGTAATTTGACCGTGTAAAGGTTGAAAAAAAATATCGTTTACATATATAGTAAATAGAATTGGTCCAAGCACTGTACCTTGGGGGATTCCAAAGCTTGTAATCTCTTGATCACTATTAACACCATTGATTTTTACTAATTGAGGACGGTTTTTTAAGTAGTCGGTGATCCATTTAATCGCGTTGCCTTTTATGCCGATATTATTCAATTTTTTTAATAGCATCTCATGGGATATGCTATCGAATGCCTTTCTAAGGTCAATAAATATACCCGCACATTTTTTACTTTTATCTAGTGATTCGTAAATGTATGAAGTTACGTTAGCAATAGCATCTTGTGTGCTGAGTGATTTTATAAAGCCAAACTGGTTTTTGTGTAATATTTTATTATTATCTAGAAAATTTACCAATTGTTTTTTAACTATTTTTTCAAAGATCTTTCCTATATTAGAAATTAGACATATTGGGCGATAATTCGTTGCTTGATGTGGATCTCCAGATTTGTAAATAGGTGAGATTATTGTGGTTTTGTAGTTCATTGGAAAAATTCCATTTGTTAAACTTAAGTTTATTAAATGAGTGATAGGTTTTATTAAGTGAGGTTTCATAGTTTTTAACATGTGTGTCGTAATAGAATCAAAACCGGGGGACGAACCTCCTTTCATATTTTCTATTATTTTCGAGATTTCACATTCTGTTGTTGTTTCAAACATTGAAAGTATATTACGTTTCTGTATATTTTTATTTTTATGGTTTTCTTGGTTTGAAGGCTTATGAATATTTTTCGCAAGATTTTTCCCAACATTTGCAAAGAAGGAATTAAATATGTTTGCACATTGTTTAGGCTGTATATTGGCATCTATAATTTTTTTATCATGTTCAATGTACTTAATGTTTTGTGTTTTTTTTGTATTTTCTATGGCGAAATTAACAGTTTTCCACATTTGTTTATGGTTATTTTCTGAAGATAATATTTTATTTTTAAAATACTCTTCTTTACTTTTTTTAATATAAGATGTTAATTTATTTTTATATTTTTTATAGAAAATATATGCTTTTTCATCTTGGGGATTTTTTAAAGTTATTTTGTAAAGTTTTTCTTTATTTCTGATAGATATAATAAGTCCTTTGGTAATCCAAGGTTTTAAACATCTTAATTTTGATTTTATGTGTGTTGTTATCTCAGTTGTCGAATTTTTAATGTGTTGTGACATAATATTTTCGAAGTTAGTCGAACAAATTTCAGTATCATCACTGTTTAAAACATTATTCCAATCTTCCTTTTTTAATTTTTCAGAGAGAATAGTCATATCTATTGTTGATTTTTTGGTTAATAAATTATGTTTTTTATGTTTAATATTATTATTATACAGAAGTAAGCATGAGTGATGATCAGTTATGTTAGTTTTCCAAACAATTGATTTTATTTTGTGAAGATCTTTAATGTTTATATTTGTCCAAATGTGGTCTAAACAAGATGGAGTATGTTCTTTTATTTCCCTAGTATTTTTATTTATGCAAGATATAAAATTTTGTTCAGTCATACAATTGATGTATTCATTTTTGTTATTATTTTCTATTTTTTCATTAATATTAACGTTAAAATCTCCTACGACGAAGCAAAGTTTATTTTTTAATTTTAATAATATGTATTTGAGGTCATTAATAAATGTAATAATACTCGAGCCATGCGTTCTATAGATAGCTATTAGATGGTATATGGATTTGCCGAGTTTGAAATGTACTTCGATGCAGTTTACTAAGTGTATTGGATGTTCTAATATGTTAACAATACTAAATTTATTGCTTGCAAATATTATTATTCCCGAATTTTTATTGATGTCTACTTTGGTAGAAATATAGTTGTACTCAGGTAAGTGGTAAGACGGTGACTCAGCGTTCGTAAATGTTTCGGTTAACACTATAAAGTCCGGTTTTTTAATTAAATTATTTATTTTTAGAATTAATTCATCTAAATTTTTTTGAACGCTACGGATGTTTATGTGCATAATAATTATATCATTGATGTTTTTAGAAATAATTTTGTTACACGAATCGGTACATATACATTCATATTCTTGAATTTTAATATTTAACTCTAATTCGTTACTTAAGAAATCATCCATTTAATGCATTTTCGGTTGTATTTTACAAAATTATTTATAAGGTTTTTATTCAATGTCGTAGTTAATTCTTTCTTTGGCTAATTTAAGCATGTAAGATCGGAACTTACATGTTTCGCTGTTTGTTCGGTGGTCTACTTCATTCATTTTACTGTTCAAGGAGTTTATTTCTTTCTTCTTGTTAGCTGAGTTGCAGTTAGCGCATTTGGGTGGCAGTTCCAGGGATTTACACTCGGAGATGGGATGATCTTCTGAACAGTGCTTGCATGTTGGTTTATTCATTCTATTGTAGCATTTTTGTGCTGTGTGTCCAAATCTTTGACAGTGGAAACATTGGGTAAGAGGACTGCAGTCTTCTACATAGATTCTCATGAATCCTAGATGAATTTTTTTTTTATTAACAAGATGTAGTCTCATTTCGGGATTTGTTTGTAGTATTAAGTTTTTGCTGTTAGTTTTTTTGTTTGTAATGATGGCCTTAACTTGTAATATTTCTTTGTCTTGGTATTTTTCACATATCATTTTGATGTCGTTGTTTTGTTCAATGATGTCTTCTAAGAATTCTTTTTCGGTATAGTCTTTGTCAAGACCTTTGAATATTACGCATGGATCCGTTTTCAGAAGTACCTCCGCTATTATGGTTTTGTCGACTTCATTTATCTTATCTTTTAATTTTTTTGCGTCTTCTTTTTCTGGGCATGTTATTATAAGGTTTTTTTTTGTTTTTTTAATTTCGCATACTCGAATTCCCAACTGCGATATTTTAATCTTTTGTATTTTCTCTTTTAATTTTTCAGTGTCTTCTTCTTTTAAGCTTTTAATTATTATAGGAAATCGTTTTTCTTGCGTTTTTGATATTAAGTTTTTTACTGCAGAAGAGTATGAAAATGGGTATTTTTGTGCTTGGTTTTTTTCTTGAATATCACACTTTTCTTGTAATTTAGCTAATTCTATTGCCATGTGCGATATCATTTCCATGATGTTATTTATTTCTTTCATCATTTTTGATTTGGTTTCTTTGGTAAGTTTATTTTCTTCCATGATTGTATGTAAGTCACTTATGTTTTGTTTCGCCTTTGTTATGAAGGCATGCGGATCAACCGCTTCCTCCATTTTTTCAGGTTAAAAAAATATATTTTCCGTAAATTTATGTATTTATATAATTTGTCTTGGATTGAAGGTGTTATTTTATTTATTCACCGCTTACGGCGCTCACTCGCGTCCAACACCGTTAGAGGTTTGGGCGACACTGAATTAAAATGGAACGATACACGCTTCAACAACGCATTGAAATTATTAAAATTCACTTGAGCGAATCAAATGCAAATCATCTTGAGTGATGAGGCCCATTTCCACCTCGGTGGCTTCGTCAACAAGCAAAATTGTCGCATCTGGGGCTCGGAAAACCCAAGAGTTATTGTTGAAAAGCCTCTCTATCCTCAACGTGTGACTGTTTGGTGCGGTTTATGGTCAGGCGGAGTCATTGGACCTTACTTTTTCGAAAATGAGGCTGGAGCAACAGTTACGGTGAATGGATTGCGCTATCGAGAGATGATTCATGATTTTTTATGGCCGGAATTGGATGGTATTGATTTGGACAACGTTTACTTTCAACAAGACGGCGCTACGTGCCACACAAGCAACGAAACCATTGATCTTTTACGATTGAATATCAAAATAACACCTCTTATTGGAAAACCCTGTAGACGTGGCAAAAGTCCCCCGCGCTTCGATTCGAGAAGCGTAGTTAGGGCAGTTTAATTGCGGCCGCGGGGTAAAAACAACTAACTGTGTGTGAAGTTTCAACAGGCCAAGAAACATTATTATAGTATCGACAAACGCACAAGATTTAAATAGGTTGGTAGCTTCTGATGGCACTGATATTTTAAAGAAAATTATTGGCTTCGCCAAAGATTAGATATCGTCTCTCCCAGCGATCAGCCCCTAGTAATATATCAAATGTACGTAATTAAATTGACGAAGTTAGTAAAGTTACAAAGTATATGCAAGAAAATAGGTGTGTAGCTCGTTAATATAATATATATTAATATACATATTAATATCTCTCCGTGCAAAATATACTATAAATATATTCTAGCCACAAACGGAAGCTATAATATATTATTCGAGGGTTCGCAACCTTTCTGAGCTCTGTTTATTCTAGTTTTCATGGTGATCGACTCCAAAGAACATTTTTTTAGTTCTTCGAAGCTTTGACCGCTAAACCCGCTTCACTAGCAGATAAGCACGAATCTAGCGTAACCAATTTCCTATATACATTATTATGTGTGTACCAAGACTGCAGTGTATATAGTTCAAGATAATTGTGGAAGAACCACACTGGCCAAGTTTATATATTATTTTACTGTAATTTTATTTTGCTTTGTGTCACTTTTTAAGCAAAGTGTTGACGTAAGCTAATATATTTATATAAAATTATGTAATTATTATTTTTTGGTAAACTAATGTTTTTAAGACAAGATTTTTTATGCATAGCACAAAGGGTAACAATTATTTTACAAGCAATAATTGTTCGCCTGAAACACTCATCCACATTGAAAAATCTCCTGATAAAAGATACAGTCCCGTTGGCGTCATGTATCTTTTATCAGGAGATTTTTCAATGTGGATGAGTGTTTCAGGCGAACAATTATTGCTTGTAAAATAAATAAAATTATGTATTTATATAAATTTTGCACAGCGAGCAACTAAGTGCAATATTTTAACAGTGAAGAGAATTCAGTGTAATATTGTACAATTTTCAAATGATGAGCAATATTCAAAACAATAAACTTCCACCTAACCTATTGACATATAAAGACAGTTTTGGAAATGTCTTATCTTTATTCAACAACGATAATATTGACTCTCCAGATAAACCTTTTTGTAACAAACGAAAACATTTCTTCATTCAGTGTATCAAATCGATTCAACATGGAGGTGTTTCAATTTTACGTGTTTAGTTGCCTTTTCGTAACTTTCGGTGAGTAAATATTAAAAGTAATTTATGTCATATTAAACATAATAATATGTAATTTGATAGTTCCTGTAATAAATGTTTTTACGAGCAAAGCAAAAAAGTATTTTGGAGGTTAAGTGAGCAAAGTTTAGTCTTGTATGCTGTCGTGATGGAAGTTGGGAAATAAACAAAATAGGTACCTACATAAGTTCCAAAAGTGTACATTTTCTATTGACGTTTATAAAAGATATTTTCTAAATTACCATCACAAATTAAAATAACATAAATTTAAAGTGATTCAGATACTGGTGGAGTCAACTATAAAAAAATAGTTTTTTTTAATCCATACACCTACGCTCAATTAAAAATCAACGTTTTCAAAATAATTATGTAATTTACCTGTGTGAACTTACTTCTATAAGTTATATAAAGCCTTGGTAGAGCCATATTTGGTATTGCATTCATTTGTGGTTAGCCAAATTACATTAAAAAAAGTTATTTTAGAAATGTTTTAGGGAAATTTTTTATTTTTTTATTATTAGGTTTTAGTATATTTATATTCCAAATAACCAAATAATACCGTTTCTCGGTAGTTTCTATCTTGGCACATACAATTTGCTTCATTCACATTCATACTCGTACATCGTCTCATACAATATTTTCTGTTATCTCGACTCTTAACATGGCCCACCGCAAGAATTTGATTCACTTGCTTGTTGTGTTCCACAGAAGTCGACATAATTTTCCTGGTGACCGGATAAATCATCAAAATGATAATTCATCACATCTTTAAAAAGTTATATAAAGTCATGGAAAGTGATGAAACAAAAAAAATATTAACTGGGTTATGTAGGTTAGGTTAGGTTTAAACATTATTTTTTTTCATCTTTCTAATGACTTTATATCACTTTTTAAAGGTGTGTTGAATTGTCACTGTGTTGAGTTATCATGGAACCGTTTCCTCAGTTTTGTCGTTAGGTTTGCAACATGTAAATTCCATTTAAGAAGATCGTCTATTTGAATACCAAGATATTTAATAGTATCAACTCTACTTATAGAAGGACAAGTACATGGGGTTATTACGGGGTTGCAGCTGTGCAGTTTGAGGCTTTGTTGAGACGGTAAGAGTTTATTTGATATTCGAAATGTTAAAAAATTTGTTTTGTCTGTATTCAGGGTTAATATGTGAGCATCAAGCCAATTTTTAACAGTACGAAGGCCATTTTCTGCCGTTTTACAGACTTCATCCCAAGATTTAGCGTAAAATAGCAAAACAGTATCATCAGCAAAAGTTGTGGTTTATCCACAAATTTGTAGGTTGCATAGATCATTAATATATATTAAGAATAATAAGGATCCTAAGATGCTACCTTGTGGGACGCCACAGATCGTTTTTTGAGGACGACTATGGGTACTGTTTATTTTAACGCATTGCGTTCGATCTGTAAGATAACTACATAATAATTGCAGGACTGAGTCTGATAATCCTATCCTCTTAATTTTATCTAAAAGTTTTTTATGATTCACAGTGTCAAACACCTTTGAAATCTAAGAAAATTGCTAAACATTTATTTCCTTTGTCTATATTACTTATTATGAAGTCTGTAACGTTGGCGATGGCATCTGAGGTTGATAAGTTTTTGCGAAAACCAAACTGATTTGCTGATAATATTTTACGAGAGTCAAGGTAAGTAGTCAGTTGATCTCTTAGTAGTCCTTCAACAATTTTTGAGAGTGCACTTAGAACACAAATTAGAAATTTAAGTTTATTTTCCACCTTTAAAAATTGGAATGATAATACCTTGCTTTAAGCTACGTTTACACCAAAGTCTTCCACTAAGTTTTCCACAAGTTGCGGCAATTTGTTGCTTTTTCTACAAAATACAGCAACTTTTTCTGTCTTCCACTAAATTTTGGTTTCCCGCGGAGTGTCGGTAAAGATCAAAGAAAGTTGACAACCAGCAACTTGGAGGAAACTAGTGGAGAACTGTTCCCCCTCCACGCAAACTTACAAACTTCAATAACAAACAATGAAATGGTTGATTTTGAGATTTTAAACAAATAACCGAGACTTGTGTACGAATCACCAGTAGCCAAAAAACGTAATGTAACTGCTAGCTTTTCTTGGACAGGTATTGCTTTCCTGTAGTTTGTGTCACGTTTCTTGATTTTATATCCGATCATTGAAATCAAATACTCAAAGTCACTACTGGTCAGTGGTCATTCTCAGAAAGTTTTTGACACTCCCATCGCACCTCAGATCACCACTCAACGGATCGACGTCATCTTCTCGGAGATAATGCCTAATTCTTGACACTACTGCCTTTCGCGCAAATTCTTTTGCAACAAGTTTTCCATTTGTTGTTCTAAATTTGAGAAGAGCAAGTTTTAGTTCACAACTTTTAGTTGAAAACTAAAAGTTGAAAACAATGTTTTGTCAACTTTTAGTTGTCAACTTTGGTGTAAACGTGGCTTAAGGGTGTGACGCGACTAGCTCGCCGGAGAGTTACACAGAGAGTGGTTTATTTATGGTTACACACAACTGCATAACTCATTTTACTAGTGTAATTCGTATCATTTAAGTGTTTTTTGTAAATGAGAAGAGGACATAAATAATTATAATGATACTTCCTGTATTAGGTACTCTAGCTGCTGATTGTTTCCTTTTAATAGATACTATTTACTTATTTAAACTATCATTATGACCCATTTACGGTACTGGATTCTTTCAGGGCACTTGAGCCAGTGAAGGTTACGAAGGTGTTCTGAAACCCCGGTTATGAGCCGTGCTGCTGCATTAAACACTAATTGAAGTTTGTCAATTTGATATTTTGAAAGGCTGGCATAAATGCCGTTGCAATAATCGAGACGTGAGACTACGTAAGAGTTGATAAGTAGTTTCGTTGCCTATGTAGGAAGGTTTCTTCGGAAAGACTCGAGTTGCCTTAATTAATTAATAATATCATTGAAATTTCAGCTACGGAAGTCGTCGGGGAATTCTACACATACAACGCATCCCTTGATGTCGTATTTGATTTTTATTCACGGTAGGTACCTATGACTTTTCACTATTTGAAGTAGGTGTAGCCCACTTTTGTGTAATACAATATTTTGTGAATCTCCCAATTATGAATATTAGAAACAAGTGAAATGGGCCACGAACCATTCTTATCTGAGGAAAATAATTTTCCTCAGGACCTATGTCATCTTTGGGGATGCTGTGTGATAGTTTTTTTTAAGGAAAGGAGGGAGAGGAAGTTCGGGTAAGGAAAAAGGTGAGTATGAATCTTCTCAAAAAGACCAGTTGGAGAAGTCAAATGGTGTCCTAAGCCGGCCTCTCCCGATCTGGCACGCCAAGCAGCTGGTGGGCAGGCGCATCTTGAACACAACTCACCCGAGGAACAGGGGCACCATTGCTAAGTCACCACTTGGGTGACTTATGGCAGAGGTGTTGGTTATCCAATCAATGGTTCCCGGTACCCAAGCCCGCATCACGAATTTAAAATTTGCTTGCCCATCTATCTTTGGGAAAATGTTTTGGTTCGTTGTCTTGTCCTTCAAACTACTGTTCACACAAGGACAATGATCAAGAGCTGGGACAAGACAGTATTGTCCTGTGCTAGTGTGAATCCGGCATTAGTATAAAACGGCGCACACCAGTGCTACGGTAAATCTTTTATTTGCACCTCCGCTTTGATAGTTTGTAAGGTTCAGTATATTTCGGAGACAGTCGGTACGCTTCCATGCCATATCTCCATTGTTTCTGTTATCCAGGGTACTGAACTAATCAATTTAAAATTTAAATGAATTTCAGACGTAATCAGAAATTGCCAGAAGTTATAACTGTGGGATCGAGTTTAATGCACTCTAATTTTATGATGAACAAACTAGTTGCCATCTTGATTCATGGATTGGACGGTGATGCAGATGACGAATTCAATAAAATCGTAAGAAAGGGTAGGTAACCTAATATTATCATTAACAAACACACTAACTTCAGAGAAATAATAGCGCGTTTTGCTTTTACGACCAACAGATGGCGCTGTTTTTCAAATAAAGCATCACAGGTGACATCTATATAAATGAATAAATAAATAAATATAGGTATATAAAAGCACACACGTATTCAAATGCCACGTTGTTTCAAAATTTCAAAGCAATCGGTGAAGAACTTTTGTAGATTTAGGATTTTGAACAAACATTTACGTTTTTATTTATATACATATTATACATTTAATAGATTAATTTAAAGTATTTGAAATATGTATTTCCCTTGTTTAAATTTTATGATTTACTGGTGATTTTTAGTATGAAATATATTTTAATATGAATACTTGAGTTGGGCCAAGTCAAGGGTCAGAATAATAGAAGAGTATGTATGAGACGATGTATGAATATGAATGAGGCAAGAAGTGTGTGCCGAAATGTTTGGCGGTCCGCCCTTTCTGCCTACCCCTGCGGTGTGATGGTTAGTTTGTAATGATTTTAAAGTTTACTAACAGTGTTCATTTGTAGGGCAAATTTCAAATCCAGAAGAAAATATTTTAAAAATACTTTCAGCTTCACAAATACTTCAATTATAATATCCCGTGATTTTTCCCGGGTCTGAACTTGTACTTACGTAATTGTTAATCTCATTAGCGACTCGTATTTTGGCAAAAACGAAAAATTGAACTGAAATTTCAGGAAACCATCCAACATTCCAAATGTTACTTACCTATGAACCATGAATGTAGGCATTCTTTTGTGTAAAATCAAATTATGAAACTTACATAAGTTAAAACTGTTGAAATGTGGTTTTATAAATTGTTCTTATGGTTCATACATGTTTTTAATATTTTTCTTCGGTCCAGCAATCTTCGATACAATGGATGTAAATGTTATAAGTGTCGATTGGGGCATTGGGGCGAAGGAGACTTACAAGGATGCTTTCGAAAACATCCCCTCAACCGCCACGGAGGTTGTCAAATTCATAAATTGGCTCGAGGACCAGGGGGTCAAGCACAGTGACCTGCGCCTCGTGGGATTTAGTATGGGAGGGCAGTTGGCGGGCTTTGTCGCAAGGGGGGTGGACCAAAAGCTTCCCTTCGTTATGGGTATGTTCATATTCATATTCAAAAATTTCTCACAACTGGTATAATCATTTTAAAAATTTCCTTATCATGGGTATATTCATATTCAAAACTTTCTCACCACTGGTATAATCATTTTCAAAATTTCCTTATCATGGGTAAATTCATATTCAAAACTTTCTCACCAAAGAATAATCATATTCAAAATTTCCTTATCATGGGTATATTCAATGGGTATCCTGGGTATAATGTCATAGGTACATTCAAAGCATAGACAATTTGGATATCTATGGTAGGTAGGTACATAACTGCCATAAGTCCTATTGTTCATATTTTAAAATTCCTTATGCCAAGGGTTTTTTCATGTTTAAAACTTCCTTATTATCTGGGTAACTACCAAAGATATTAGAAGAACGAGATATGCTATGTTGGCCGCCGGACCGTAGGCGGAGTACTACCTAATTAGGGTACTTTGAATACTATCGGGACGTGTACGCACAGAAATCTGTTCATGTATTAGTGCCAACTGAAACGATACGTCCTTAGCGTAAGCGAAAGTGTGCAGTAGTATTGGTGAACAAAACCGGCGACACTGGGCAAAACAATTCCAAACAGTATGAACTGCTCATAGCACATCTCGTTCTTCGAATATCTTTGGTAACTACCTATATTCATGTTCACAAATAATAATAAGGAACATGTAATAAAGAACTTCAGTGCAACAAATTATGGCTTTAAAAAATATATTCATGTAACAAACAAACAATATATTATGTCATATACAAATGCTAATTCTAAATATATAAATTTTACTCTATATAATTACACTTAAATCGTTAAATAAAACTGAAGAGATTTCGGCGAGTTCTTCCAGAACTTTGGCCGTTAAAATTTAAATTAACTATGAAAACAGTAAAAAAATCTGGTACTTATTAAGTTAGAATGTGAATTTAAAAAAAAATCAAAATTGACTGGACTTCCTTATTGACCTGTTAAAGTAGCTTACTCTTTTACAAAACAATATTTTAAAAATATAAAAAAAACGTAAATATCGAATAATTTCAGCATTGGACCCTGCAGCCCCGTGGTTCGGCAATAACACAATAAAGGAAGAAGATGCGGATTACGTGGAAGTTATTCACACCTCACCACTTGGAATCTCCCGACGGGGTGGTCACAACGACTTCTATCCGAACAAAGGCACCTCCCAAACCGGCTGTACCGATGATGGTTGCAACCACTTCAGATCATATCTCTACCTGGCCGAGTCTTTAGCTGCAGGCACTAGTAGCAGGCTCATCGGACAGTCCTGCAGAAGTGTTCAAGAAGCGATGGCTGCTGGCTGTACCAGCTCTAGACACTTAGCCATGGGAGGGTTGGAGCCAAAAAGAAAATTAGGGGTGTTATATTTGGAGACTAATCCCAGCCCACCCTTCGCGAAGGGTTAATAAATGTTTTTCATAACACACTCTATCGAACATAGATAATAGAAATAAACTATGGCATAATAAATAAAAGCAGTGGAGCCGATACGCTATGCATTTGGTGTGTAGGCAGAAGGAAAGACGGGGCTCTGCTGAGCGACTAAAAGTACTATAGGTGAATGATGTTGGTGACAGTTTTCTGGGTGCAGTTTATTACTGACAACGGTTCATGGTCCATCTCCCTTATTTCTTTTATCTATAGTTGGACAGTCAAAACCTACTTTACCCAAAACACTTCAACAAAACAATATTTATTTATTTATTTATACGCCCATTGGGCTTTTACATACATAGTTCATAAAAAAAATAATATTCTGAAGATTGCAAGTTCACAAAAGTAATAGTAAAAATACATATAACCATATCCATTTGACATATTATAAAAATAATTATAATAATATATTAAAATAAGTGTATATATGTTATATATTTATATGTATCTGTAACAAATATTTAATTATTAAATAATTAATCAGTTTACAGAGTATAATAATTCATGTTAACTAAAATAATTCGTAAAATTAGTTTTCACAGCTATTCATTTTTTTAATATTACTCTTTTCGAAGTTACTTATGTTTAATAGAGTGCTGAGCATCAAGATGAAGAATAATTAGTGTTTGTAATTAATTATGATTTAAGGAAACATGATAATTAAAAAAAATTATGTAAATAAACAAATTAAAATTTACTTATATTAATTTAGATAGTTTCATCATTTTGGTTTTTTTAAATTGAATTTCTCTCTAATAAGGAAGTTGAGTCAATTTTTTTTATTTTTTTTTATCAATGTTCGCATTCAAACTTAAATACGAGTATTTTTTTTTTTTTTTTAAAGTTTGTTTTCATAGTTAAATTAATTCTCAAAGTTTGAATTTTATTAAGCTCGCCAAAACGAGCGGAATCCGAGCGGTAAGAGGCGGGGTGTGGGTGTGACGTCATTCAAACTGTAAGAACCACGTCGCTTAAAGATTTTGTATGGAAAAAAATTAATTCTTCAATAAGGAATTCCAGTAATTTTTTTACCAATGTTAACCGTCTATTAGAATTGATGTTATTAAAAAAAAAAAGAAAATTGATTAAGATTTCATAGTTAAATTAATATTTTAAGTTAGAATATTTGGTTTTCCCGCCCGGTACGGAATTGCCGTCGCTATTTGTTGACTTGCCCCGCGCGAATTCAGGACCACCGCGCAGAAAAGTAAAGACCAAAAGTAAAATAACGGTTTACAGCCCAGTTCACTGTGAGACTTTTCTGGGCGGCCGGCGGCCTGAAGTGTATCACATGTTATGTGACATGTATAATAATAAAAACTTCTAAGTTATGCAATAAACAACATATTATTATAAAGCACTATACGAATATGTATCTTTAGAAATCCATTTCATATAATAATAACAACAAATACGTACATATATTTGAAAAACCCAAATAAACGTTTGGCCTATACACCTCTCTCATCTAAACCGACCATCTCTCATGTAATAGAAAGAGAAGCACCATAGGTGATCCGTTGTACGTACAAGTCACGACACATGTGACGTCAGAATTCTTTCGACCAATCGTGGAGCGTATACAGTCTATTGCTATTGAATGCTTTTTCAAGAACGTTTAACTAATTCTAAGAATAATAATATAGAAATATATTTATATATTTAGAATCGATATTTTTTGATCTACATGAACATATTTTTTATAAGTCAAAATATTTTTCACTCAACTTCCTTCACTTTTGACTGCTCAGATATTTTCGGGTAGACTGTTGAAGTATTTTAACCTAGATATAGGTAATGATGTTGTGGAAAAGTGGTGTTACATTTTTGTGTTGGAAATGTATATTTTTGACGAGTAGGACTTTCCGTTAAAAAGCTGTGGTTTTGTCTTCTTTTATTATATGAATTATTAGGTTTTTCGGACACGATAATTAAATTATAATACTTTAAAAATTAGGTGTGTTGGATGATCTCTTGGTTGTTCAATATTATTTTTTAACCTTTTGAACGCGTTAATTTGCTCCGTTTTATCTATACCCGTACACGGTACATATTTTCAAATACCTATGCATGCAATTAAATGTCAAATTATAGCATTCTGGCATGATTTATTGGACTATATAGACAGAACAGATTATTCTCCACAATATGAAAACAAATCCTCATGTGTCAACACTCTTAGATGTTTATAAAAACCAAAACATAAAATTTCATACAAAGACGTACCGTATTTTTTGAATGTGGTCCCGCCATTCACTCGGCGTGTGTGTACTTAGGCCACTACGTTGATAGACATAAGTGGGACACCATGATCACTTATCATTTTTAATTATGAAAAGTTGTGAATGACATACTAGTACTAACGTTATCCGTTGACAAAAATGTAAACTAAAGGACTAAAAGGCGCGAAGAGGCGCACTTGATTATCAATCTTTTTTTATGAAATACAATTTTATTTTTGAGAAATCCTTGTAGATGTCAGCATCGTGATAGTTCTACGAATGTCCAAGTGAGCAAGAAATACATTTATGACGAAAGAGCGCTGGAATATCGGCCGTCAAAGTTTCCGTATCAACTGTTGATACAGCCGCGTGTGAGTATAGACTTTTTGCCGTAACAACAGTTGATACGGCCGCATGCAAAGAGTTAAATTAGACGTTGTACAATTTCAACAGGGAGTAGATTTGTTTTGTATGTTCAGCTCCTCGCTAGCCAGCTGACCAGTGGTGGCCAGCTAATATGTGCTCCCGAGCGCCGAACAACCAACAAGATTTCCGACATGGCTAATCACAATACGAAACTCGGTTCGGTTATAATATCTCATTCAAAAGGTACCTACTTATTAAGCGCGCTTAACTTGCAGACCGACTTTGACTTGTGCCTATGTTCGTAGCAGTTCGTTTACGATTGCGATCCAAAATTTAACTGCTTTGTCGCATATTCTGTGGAACAGTCGAAAGCGTGGGTACATACCAGTGCATACTATTCTTTGCAAATCAGAAGGAACGGTTTATTCAGTAGAAAGTTAAACTAAAACGCGTATGTTTGATATTATTGTCGATATCGTGGTTTCAATTTACCATCTGCTATTTTTCAGCGAATGTTCCGCTTCTTTGATACAAGCATACATGATAAAACTTGTCATTAAGAGATAAGTGATGGTCAGATTACTTATTATCAGTTTAGTCAGTACTCGCCGTTGCCGGGCATTGTCTGTTGAATTTAAAACTTTTCTTACTCTGCTAAAGTTTTGAAGTTTAATTGCGGGTTATATCGATCTTGTATATCAATTATTAATGAGGCATATCAATTGCAGGTTATACTAATTTATGATTACTTTTGTGTTTGTTCAATGAATAAATTAAGAATGAATGTGGAATACATTAAGAACAACAGGTCGAGTTTTGAAAACAAAGTGATAATAAAAAATGCCGGTCCACCTAAACCTAAACTGATAATAAAACAAGAGTGTAAATCTGGATCGAAGAAGTTTACTCGATCATTTAACAAAACAATGCATAACAAAGCTTCGTAGCGCTGTGCATGTGATCAATTGAATAGTTTATTTTGTTTTACGTGTTTAATTTATGATATTGATTCAGTTTGGATAATCAGCGGTGTTACTGATGTAACTCACCTTTCTGAAAAAATCAAAAAACATAATTCTTGTCATTTACATTTACAAAAAGTTTTGAGCTTAAAGGTTTTAGGAAAAGTTGACATCAGAATGCAATTGGATTCAGGCTACCGTGCCTAAGGTAAACACCATAATGAGCTATATAATAAAAATCGATACAGGTCAAATTTCCCAGAACATGATTTCAATGTGACGCTTAAAACATATGACTTCCTAAATAAAGTTCAGTAAAAGGTGAACTCTGTGCAATTTACGCCCGCGACGATTTTTCAAAAGCTAACGGCGCTTTATCAATTTTACAACTTTTTTATAGTACTTGTTTATTAGAAGACTTTCCCGAGACTGTGAAATTACTAAAACTTTTGTGCACCATTTATGACCTTTGGAATGACCTCAGTTGAAAGCTAAAGATGTTTCTCAACGTTAAAAAGAATAAAATCTTTTTTAAACACGTTGAGCCAGGACAGACTGAACGCACTATCAGTGTTAAGCATTGATAGAGGTCTTCGATAAACAAAAGGAGCAGAGAATAGAACTTCTTTATAAATATGTATGTATGTACCTCTATTTCATTTATTTTATGACTTAATGTTGTAATCCGGTAAACCCCCACATATTTTGACCACCGGCCGCCACTGCAGCTGACTACAGCGTATTTGAGATTTGATTGTAATATAGCGTGGCAGACCGATGTTAGATTTTCCAATGATAGAAAGTTAATAAATTTTCTTACTTTGTTGACGGTAAGATTGATTTGATCTTTCCAGTTTAGGTTTTTGTCAATTATTATTCCTTAGTATTTAATTTAATTTGAAATTTTCATTGTGGAACAGTTTATTTATGTACAGTTATTTTTATGATGTTGTTTAAAATTGTCATGTATAATTAATAATAAGCACTTATTGTCTAAGAGTTATATTTAAGTTGTGTTACTAAACTTGTTATGGTAGAAGAAGCTGAGGACGCCCAAGGAAGACATGGCACGATCAGTGAACCAAACGCTTGAGTTGGGCCATGTCAAGAGTCAGAATAACAGAAGAGTATTTACAAGACGAGGTATTAATGTAAATGCCGTAATCAGCTTCGTAGTTTACAACACAATAATACAATCAAAATGAAAAGACAATCAACGTCATACCGTTGGTAATCAACATTTTGTCACTGTGCATGCGGCCCATCAACTTATGTGTGCAAGATATTAAAGGAAGAAAGAGGCTAGTGCTCAAATATGCACATTCATGCATAGATAAAATCACATTTTTAAAATGTGTACGTCATCAAAAAAATGTATTTTTACCCGTTAATGTTCCTTCATATTGGAGTCCAGTGGGTTAATAGTTGATGCATTGGTACTAGTTAACAATGATTATTTGTGTAACCACTGTTACATGTATCGCCTTGGAAGGATATACATTGTTTCTCAGTTACACAATGAAACAGTTACAGTAAAGAGACAAGAGATAACAAATAGTACCTCAGATAGTTCTCTAGAAGCAACAAGATGTGTGTGGAAAATGAAAACATTAGCGGGAACATTGTAATGGTAATGTGTGAGGACAATTTGTAACAGATGTGCGGCTGCACACCTTAGAGAGGGCATTGTAATGGTAATGTGTGAGGACAATTTATAACAGATGTGCGGGCGCACACCTTAGAGGGAACATAGGAAAATGTTTTTAAAAAATTCCGATGTTTGTTCTGCTGGTGATCCAAGACTTGGTGTTCAATTATTTACATTTAGCGTAATTTGTGTTCTGTCTAATGGCCAGTGGAGGTGCATTGTTTAGCTTTGTTGCAAAGAATGTGTCTAAAATTTGTTTTGCCAAATGTTGTTTTAGGGAAAGGGATAAGTAAGAGATCACGCCCTTTGGAACCAGTATCTCGAGCAGTTTGGACATTTTCAAATAGAGTTCTGTGTTAAAAGAGGTATGCTAGAATATTTTTTGCATAAAGTTGCCTAATGTCCAGAATACAGATGTCCTCATATGAAGACGCTTAACATCAGCAATAGTGACAGATTATCGTCCAGGATTCAAACCTGTCACAATTAACTTTTTAAAGAAGTTATTAAGTACTTCTGCCTATTGCACTACATTTACAATGTCTGTTTATATCGTGGGTGACAAATATATCAACGCGACAGACCACAAGAATCCGTTAGTACCAAAATTAACACCCCTTCTGGAAGACTACAACTATGTATATCCAATATGTGACAGTCCCCCGCGCATGACATGGTCATGATTTATATTTATGTGGGACTACTGATTGATATTGGATCACTGACAAAAATGAAAGAATCTCGCATGATGACGGAATGGTTGGTCCAACGCTACGGGCTTCCCGATCCTGATGCAAAAAGGTTTCCAAAAGGTCCGGCGACTACTCTTGTCTCAGTGTACCCTAGAACAGATTGTAACAATTCTGTAGAATTTGTAAAATAAAATACAAAATTAAAATTTGCTCAAGGAATTAATACATGTACAACTAAATTTAAGGGAACCAAAATAAATCAATACCATGATTGCTTGTTGTAATGACTGAGCAAACAACTTAACTTAAAAAACTTTAAGAACCAAATTTTATTTTATAAAATACACGAGGAATTTTAAAATCCACCGGTGATTATGTGAAACTTGTATTTATTTTTTCCAATAATTACAATTCGAAATGACGCAAAACTATAATTCTTAAAGTCTTTAAACTTGACAAAAATATGTCTAAGGTTTTGTAATTTTGACAAACAAAAAAAAAACATAAAAATAATTAACTTATACTTAACTTAAAGGTTCACGCACAGCAATGGATTGGCTGGTCCAAAGTCTGGTGGAGTGGCAGCTGCCAATCCCGTCCCTTGCTTAACTGTGAACAGAAAATTACAATCATATAGTAATTAATTCCAATAACGAAAGTAGGGCCGAGCGTGCAATTTCAATTAGCTTTTCAATTGGAATGGAGTTAGTGTGTTAATTTCAGATCTAGAAAGAAATCCTAGTTTGGGAGCGTCTCTTGTCTGGCAGCTAGATAACAGACCAAATCAGAAATCAGAGCCAAACACTCAAAGATATCAGGGAAGCAAATAGAACCAGATTCTTCTCTTTAATGAGTCTGACATGAACTCTGTCTAAGAAGTCCAAATGCCTATTTAAATCCCAATTTGCTATTCCTTAGCATTTACGTAATATTTCAAAATATTTAGGAGAAGAAGGACATTTCAGATTAATAGGTAACACATGAGAAGAAATACTGTCTTCATCCGAAAGATTAGTAACATGATTTGTCAAGAGTATTATAACTATATATGACATAGTTTAACTTAAACATGAATACCATTGAGATCGGATGAATAGACTCAATATGGTAATTCATATTCAGTTTATTATTACCGTCTTACTAGGAGACTATGAGAGCAAAGAAGAAACAGAGAAATGTTTGATGATGATGTTTGGATAAACCACTCTCGGTGCAACTTTATCACGTGGGTTAAATTCACGACCTTTTAACGCAAGAAAAAGTTGTCCTTTCGACATATTATTAATGCTTTTAATCAATGTTCGATCCGCGAGCAGAAGGTAAATACGAGTGTTAGTTGACACCGTTGACACCATGTTGACACTTTTGACAGTAGACAGTGGTGAGTTCACCAGAGAAGTTTACCGTTTTTGACGCATAGAAAAAAGGCGATCTCAAAATATACTCAGCAGACAGAGCGATTTTAGTTGAACGACTGTGTTGAATTACACTTGAAAGCTAATCGACAAATGTGAACACCCTTTCAACAGAGTTGATCAAATTTTTGGTTGAGCGAAGAAAGCTGAAAGCCCGTCTACCTTTGTTGTTCAAGTATGACTCATCGTTTGATTTTCCTGCCGAATCGAAATGTGTGAACATATATTTCAAATAGCTTGTGATTTTTAGTTCCCTGCGGTCGAAACAAGTCGAAAGTAGACATAATACGTTCCTAGTGAGTAGTTTATTTATGCGTACCTAGTACCTACCATCATGGCATGTACTTCATTGAATGAATGTATTAAGTGGTTGGATGATATTATGATGTTCAGATTTATGGATCTATACCAAAGTCATCCCTGTCTTTAGGATCAGAAGCAAGAAGTTTACAAAAATAAGAATGACCGTGACACTGACATTAATTATACTGTTTTTGAAATGTTACTGTAAATTACTTTTTTATTATTAAATAACACGTCTGTGAATGTTTCAAAAGATAATTATTTTTTACCTTCATAACAAATATTAGGGCATCAACTATTGCAACGAACACTTCTTTTATAAACAATGATATCGTATTTTTTGGAACTCTTTGCATTGAAAAAGAATCCCTCATTGCCAGGTATCAGTAATTTGTAACTTAGTTTTTGCCGGGACAACCTCGCGTATAACTGTGTTCTGTTTTTGGATTTTTTCTTGAATTTTAGACAACAATATATCAAATTGTTCTTCCGAAATTAGCAAATGATTTCGATAGCCTTCCGTATCTTCTAATGCCATCTCTCTCAATATAGTGTTAGAAGAACCCAATTCGTTTCTCTGGCCCACATACGATGTGTTTTGCGCTTTTTCATATTCTAAAGTTCGTTCCGTAAAAGGTCCAAAATCATAAGGACGCATGCAACGATAACTTCACTTGACGCCATCTTGATCAATATCGGTTCGAGTTAAATCTAAACGTCTGAACGAAATCCTGTTCAATTTTTGTCGTTCAACTAAAATCACTCTGTCTGAATGGGGCAATACCAATGGCACAATAGATGAATCATCGGTGATTTTCTTGATCTTTTGGAATTTATGTAATCCCCAGACGGCCCAGACGTTCCTAGAGGTACTGTGATCTCAATCTTATAACAGTGTGGCACGGCACAACGGTTAAAATAGGTCTAACAGATCGAAGCGGTGAGTCTGGACTTCGAGAACCCTTTATAAGCTTCTGAACTAGTTACTCCAATATGTGGCGAAGGGCATTGATTCCCCCTGTTGGCCAGCCGAGTCTGTTGATCTTGGGAACTTCAAGTGCTATTGAATTTGGATCCTAACAAGCAACAATAATTTATATATTTTAATGATGCATTTATGCATGCTGTCCGGGAAGATGAGTTTCAGGATAATCGGATAACCGAATTACAAAGCACCTACATAATAATATATTTATGTGTATTGGTGGTGAAATAAAAAAAGTCTTTTAAATAAAATATTTTATTTACAAACATCACGTTCATGACTTTTTGTGCTAGATAAAAATAACATAATAAAAATATATTGGAAAATAAATTTATAATTAATTAACAGAAATTTAAAATATATTATTTGTAAGAAACAAATAATATTATGGTTTATCTATTTCATTTTTTCGTAAGAACACTATGTTTCTGTTAAAATTATCACATTTGCTACAATAACTTATACTAGATATTTACATTTCATTTAGGTAACAACGTACGCTCTGACTAGTTTTCCTGCGAACATATTAGATAATAGAAACAATGGTAGATGTGGCATGGAATCGTCAACCAAACTGCACGGACTGTCAAAGGGACGAAGCCAATGAATGTTGCGTTTGGTGTGTAGGCAGAAACAATGGCAATAGATGTTGGCGATACTACTCATGGTTCAAGGTCCATCTCCTTTGCTTCTATTATCTATGACTCCCTGCAATATCTGCTATCAATAAATTTGGAATGCCACAGAATAAAAAGTATTTGTACATTAAGGCGTACAGCTGACAGCTCCGTTGAACCAAAACCACCTAGATCACAAGGTCGGGACACTCATTCAAAGGAGCCTCCTAATTTGTATGGGATTTTACAAAAAAAAATTCAATTTATTCTTATTTATTAAAACATCTTAAGGCGATGCACTACGTAGTAATGCAAAATCGTGCGTTTTTGGTTTGAAAATTTGGTCGCCTAGAAATGTTTCAGATGCTTTAATTAAATACATCTTGACCTTTGAAAAAGTCTTTTTATAAGCCAGGTAAAAAATAATGTATAAGGCCTATGAAAACTGCTCTAAAGTTCGAAATCTCCTACTTACGAACCCATTTTCGGTTATGATTTTATTGTATAATGTGGCAAATTAAGTTATTTATAAAATGATCGGAAAAAAATTAAATATTTATTCCTGAACATCCACAAAATAAAATAAAAGACACTTTTTGGCCATATTTTTTTCTTACATAAATCAAAATAGGCGGATGGTGTTAAGCGGGAATTTAAACCTTATCGCCATCTACATAAGGGGTGTTGTTGATAACGGCTCGATTTAAAATATTACACAACGTAGTGCATCGCCATAGTTTGGTTAATTTAAAAAAAAACATTATCTGGATTTTCCCATACAAGCTAGGTGGCTGATTTGATTCAGTGTCCCGGACTTAAGATTTTGGTTGAACTCATCATGAACGCATCAAGAAACTGAGGTTGCAAGAAGAAGCTCTTAGCGGCAGGACTTCCACTATTTTAATAATAGGCAATTATTGCGGACCATTCGAAATCAAAAACAAAAAATGTGGCCTGACCTCGCGTGAAGTTTTATTAACAAATTTGTGGTAGTTCAGTTTATTTGTAACACCTAAAAGGTTTGTCGTTGAATCAAAATTGTGTATCTTTATCAAAATAATATATTTTTATTAAAATTAGGTGCGAGTCCAAGCGAACAAACCCTAACAATAACATTGCCTATTTTTTTATAATAAAGAAAATTTAACATAAATTTTCAAATAAGGTTATTTCTACGTCACATAACGATGTATAGAATATGAATTAAATAATTGCCAGTCTTAAAAATAAACACATATTTAGAAGCATAAAATCTTTTATAATAATAACTTATATTTAAAAATCTTTCACAAGGTCAATACATATTTGGTATTTCGACTAGAAGTCACAAGTTACTTTTATTATTTTCTAATTTCACCTCCGGGCATTTGATTTTAAAATGGTTTTCAACATTGAATAATATGCTTATTTAGTTGTAGATATCCTATTTACAATAACCATAGCATAATTATTTATATATTGCAATATATATAATATCAGTGTTATGAAAAAACTTTAATCTGCATGTAAAATTTGTGCTATTTTGTGTATTAATCACTTTTATAAAAAATGTAGGAGTAAGTTTTTTTTAATGTTTCTTTAATGATGCTAAAAAATTAAATATTACAACAAAAATGCCCTCAATAAATGAGAAAATAAAAATTGTTAATTCATGGAATTAGCAAAATAATATTATGTGACGAAACTGATATTATTATAATATTACACTACCAGAAATTACACATGGATAAAATTACACCTACTGGACTTACACGTGTAAAAAGAGCGTGAGTTTTAAAGGGAAGTGAGTACTAAATAATTTTCGCATCGAAAAACAAAAAGAATAAGGTTCGAAATAAGAGATTTAAATTCTTATATTATTGTAAGTAGGGAAAGTTTTAATAATGTAAATAAAATATTAATAATCATATTTCGCAATAAATCTAATTCCTCGAATTTTAATCCGCTTAAATAACAACATATTTTTAAATGAATTATCTTATTTCAAACATCCTACACGGAAAAAACTGTATGAAATATTGTTAATTTGTTTCAAAAATTCTCCTAAAATTATTCGTATTTCGCTTAAAAACGGCATTGTGCCATTAAGAAATGAATTGATAGATTTCCTATTAACTGTTTGTAAAACACGGATGTTTTATCGTGATTGAACACGTGTTCATAAAAATTGAAATATTTTCGCATTTCGTCATTGTATATTATAAGGACAAACGCAGCTGCATGAACACGTGTTCCGGTATATTATGAAAGTACTAAAAGTTTATCAGGAAGCGGCCTGCTATCACCTTTTTAACAGGATTTTAATCAGCAACACTCATTTATCAACGTGCACAACTTTTCCATTCTCTTTAATACCTATGTCGAATGCATAAAATTATAATAACTCGTCAAAATGACAATTCAACACACCTATAAAAAGTGTTACAAAGTTATGAAAAGTGATGAAACATTGTTTTTTTTTTCATCACTTTTAACGACTTTATATCACCTTTTAAAGATGTGTTGAATCGTCATTTTGAGGAGTTATCATAGAACCGTTTACCCATGTACACGTACGTTTGTACATCGCCGAAACATTCTTTGTCTAAAAGAATTCATAAAATCTATTTAAAAAAAAAACATTACAGCACGTGGCATTGGAAACTATAAATGAGTAGCATTACGTGTTAAAAGTGTCCCAATTTTTATTTTCAAAATGCGCCAAAACACTAATTTAGGCAGTTGTTCCGTTAAACCTACCTTTTGTTTGTTTTTTCAACATGACATTTATTTAGGACACTAAAATTTAAACCTACCTATTAAAAAAAGATTATTTTGACGTGTGTAGTAATAGTGGGTATAATAAGTAGGTGTAATTCTCTCCACGTAATGTAATATCGTTCATATTAATTCTCGCGGTGTAATTAATATTGTAAGTGAAATTCACGACCGTATACTTTTGACCCAACACTGTCACAGCGATAATTATTTATCAAAGAATGGTGGAATGTCATTATTTGGTACAAACATTTCTTACTTTTAAAAATAATATTCACAAATACTTTTTCTACTTATCTAGGTACAAATATGATTTAAGATGTGTTATTTGAGGTTGTGGTGAAATGTGAGCTTATGTATGAGGATGTGATACCGTGTTACCAGCTCTAACCCTCTGAGCTAACATTAGCGTATAATTTTTTTTTTTTTTTTTTAAGTGATTTTCTTCGTTCGAAGAAAACCACATTAAAAAATTATAAGCTCCCCTCATACATAAGCTCACATTTCACCACAACCTCAAATAACACTTCTGCCCTGATGATGGACACTGCAATGCTGTCCGAAACGTTGGCTAAAGAAGGAGTTATGCGCAACACGGCATAACACCCCAAAAACAAATAACAAAAATTATCTAGGTACAGTTTATTTTTCTGGTAGGCATAACGGTCACTGTTTTTCTTTGGTTTTTACGATCGTTGATAGTTTAAATAGTTACGGATGAATAAAAAAAAACAACGATTAGGTTCAATCGAGATTATTTATTTGGTTACCATTACGTGTTGCGCTTCCTACTTCTTTAGCCAACATTTCGGATAGCGTCACAATGTCCATCATCAGGGCACATGTGTCACTGTAACGTTGGCTAGGAGGAAGCACAACACGGCATAATAATGAAAAAATTAATCGCGATGATACTTTTTTAGATTTAGATTATCATAACAAAACATCAATTTATCAGCCTTTTACAAAAAACCATAATAATTAGTAGATACCTAATCTAAAAATTAAAATAAAATAAAATAATAATAGGTAAGTACCCACATTATTATTAATATTATCATGTACAGTCTTCATCGTCACATCACAGCAGGCGTAACTCAAAATCGTTTGAATTGTTTTAGGAATGATGAAAAATTATCAAATAGGTACACCATTATTTATAAACATGTTATTCAATAGAAGGGTGTACTCCGTGCTTACAATAGGCACAAGCAACTAACAACTGTACTCCGTGGTTGCAACAGGCACAAGCATCTAACAACTGCAACAAGTTTGCACTACACTTGTCATGAAAGTATCATTTCAATAATTACATCAAGCGAATTGTACATTTTCTACACTGACGACTAGGTATAATATATAGTAGGTAATAATAATATCATGATATTATAATCGTATCCTGAAAAATTGTTTTAGCATGGCCCTAAACTAAACACTTCACATTTATTAATTACAAAAGTAAATAAGGTTGATAATTTTTCGTGATTTCATCATTATTTTTCTCAAATTTTGTAGGATTATAAACTTGTATTACTATAATAATACTTCGATAATTATTTCCTAATAATTATTTAAAAGTTTTTCACTGGTTTCCGTTCAATTAGTTCTCCTAAAAACTTCCTAGATTTCTTTGCTGTTCCGCCCTTTTCGAGAAAGTTCTTCCGCCTTTTTGGTCGAATATAGCTATTTTCTAAGTGTACAGCATATTTTTTTTAATCTTTGGCAGGCTTCTCCATAATATCCTTTTAGTTTATTCGTTGTCTCCACCTTCCTCGAAGTCCTGGTCTGGGTTCGCTGGTCCCCGGTTTCTCCAGGATCCTGTAGTACAGATTCCGTTGCCTCTCCACCATTGTGACACGTCTCTGTAACTCTTGGGCTGGATATCGTCGTGCAGCATTGCGCACACACGACACCAGAAGTACGTATTGATGAGCGTACCAGTACCCTGTGAGGAAAACACACAAACATTAAATTCATATCTTTTAATTTACAAAAACTCATAGTCTTGTATAAATTGTTGATTGATTACTTTTTGACAAATAACCCAGCATAGAAGCCTATTTCTTCATAAGAACATGTCCGATTATTAAAAAAATATCTGACAATGCGAGCTACAGCAACACACACACAAGAAACTACAAAACTTAATGTTTGACTCATATTTGTTTAAAAAATTTAAACATTGCCAGCGTTATTACCACCAATCCCAGCCTAAGAGCAAATCCACGAAGACCCTCATCGAAGCCAGATCTCTTTTCAAATGTATTGATACTGACCTTCCATTTGAAGTAGGTGTTATATAGCTCGTCATCTTTATCAAGCCGGTGAAGATATTCTGCCAGTTCCTTCGGACTCTCAAACTCGTCCACGTGTATGTACGAGTTATAGGGAGCTGCCACTTCATAGTCCTCCGGTCTGGCGCCCATTACTATCGGCAATATGTTGCGGCTGGAAAAAACATCGATAAGTCAGTATTACAATAACACAAAGGTGGTGAAACTAATATCACCACGGAAGAGTTCAATTTAGAAAGATAGATAAAATTTGAATTCAGGGGATACATTTCTCACAGCCAAAAGTTATAGGCAAAATAAAAGAAGAAAATACATAATTAGCAGTCTTTGAATGCAAAATAGGATAACTTTAAGAATGAGCCATGAAGTCGAGAAACTAATGCAAGTAAGTGAAAGACCAAAGACCGCGACGGACTGGCACCGGTGGATGTGCGACCCCAGTAGAACAGAGCCAATGAAGAAATGATTTGACTGCTTAGAACAAGATTGTAGTAGGGTGGAAACAACTAGAAGATTGGCGGAGAACATTTGTAGAAATGGCCAAATCCACACAGATGATGGGGAAATGTAAAATAACTTTGGAAGCTTTGAACTGAATTTGATAATTACCCTAAACCATTGACGAAGAACTTCTCCGTGATGTAGTCTTGACAGTTGGAGTTTTCAAAGGCGAGATAAAACTTGTAGTCCTTGTCGAGGATCTCGAAGCACTTGTCCGCGTTGTAGCGGGGACAGCGCATGGTCCCACAGGCCCCGTAAATGTCCACTTGGATGTGCTTCCCGAGCTCGTTGGCGTACTCAAGCCGGTGGTTGCGGGCCCCACAGTTGGACACGAACCAGGCCACCTGGAAATAATCAAAAGGAAGATGTCAAAATAGACTAAGATACCAGATAAGATAACAGACAAGCCCGTCAGGGGAGGACCAAGCCATAACTTTTTCAATGAATGTGCTGTCGATATTTTTTTTGTGCTTTCAACAGTAATTAAACGCAACAGCAAAACTGAAATGTAAGCATATTATTTTTATTCAGAAGCGTCGTCCAATTTCCACGACAAGGAAAATTCAAACATATTTCTTTCAAGCTATTTTTTTCCTTTACCTAACCATCAAGCAGACTTTTGAAAATATTATTCACAAAACAAAAAGTTTTACGTTTACGTGGAAGACAACCACTGATGTTATAGCGTTAGCGAGTTAGGCAAGGCGCACACGAGCGACTTATGTCAACAGTTAGACCACTATTTCAAAATCAACATTTTTTTATTTGTATGAATTTTGAAATATTAACCCAACTGTCACCGCGACTCAAGTCGCTCGTGTGCGCTTGGCCGTATATAGAGATAAGATTTTCCGAATAAATATTGTGAAAAAGTAAAAACAGACGCACAAAAGGATGATTACGTTAAACTATTAGAATATAATATAAGAAGAAAAGAAATTGCATAGACAGATACACCAACAGGCAACGAACTAACTTTATGATAATTATAATAGAATTTCATTAAAAAAAAGTCGCCACTTTTCTCGACCGACAAAAGTCATGAACATAAATTACAACCTTACACGAAAACGAATTTCACTTACATTATTGATACAAATAAAAAAAATGTTTATTTTCTTTTTGGTGGATTTCCATTAAGTCCAAGGATAAATTAAATTTTCTGGAAATATAATTAATTTAATCTAATCTATATTATTTGTTTACCTTGGTTACTATTTATTTAATGTCCCAATGGATATTTCAAAATTACCAGATAGTGTTAATCTGAACTAAGTGTGTGTCTGTTTACATTACCGATAAGGGTGCGTACACAGTTTATGATTTATTGCAACATGCAAAAGTACCTCGTATTCGTATCTGTCCGGTGGATCACCTTGTGTACACGGCACTTATGATTTTTTGAAATGTTATGCTTGTATCTTGATAAGTGGATTTCAAAACAAGCCCAATAATAACAACATTGATGTGGAAATGAAATGAGTCTCTTTTACGACAGCGTTACACACATTAAATTGATACGGTGTCGACCACCAACACCTTTAGTTAAAGCAACACAAAACTCTAATAACGGGACGCTTGCTCGAGGCAATCTTTTTAGATAACCCACCGATGTGAGTTTTTTATATTTATGATTAATAAAAATAGTACCTTACCATCAAAATATTCAAGTAAGTAAAGTACCATCTATAAAACATTTTTCACCCATAAAATTAGCGATGAGCACCAGATTTTATTTTTCTAGACGATGAATTAGTAACTTCCCGAGGTATTTAGTTAGAAACATATGAGATTTTAGTAATAGGTACGTTTATTAGAAATAATTCAAATAAACCCCGCGGAAAAATCAATTTACTAGGCCTGCTAGGGTAAATTCGACCGTAGGTCCGTTCAATACGCCGGGCAGCATGCCGAATATTTTTGCACACGCCTTCTTCACTTACGTCTTTGAGATTGCGACTATGTTTTAGGGTATTTATTGTATCGTCTTAATCGGTTTCTCGTTTTGCAGTCAGTCCTCCATAACTTAATTTTCCTGATTTAGTACTTCTGTAAACGTCATCAGTCATCATCAACTGTCCCGTTTTTTAGATAACATACTTTACTCAATATCTTTAAATTGTGATGCTTCTGCAGTCTCTTTTTCAAACCTCTCGACTCCGGACTTGCTTTACAATCATAATTAAATCAATCTGCATCAAAGATCATTGCTCTGATTCACACTTCATTCATCATTTGGGATTGAGATTGCTAGAGCTTCCGTACTGTTAGAAATAACTGGTATAATCAGCTGAGCTGAAGAAAGAGTCGTACCTTTTTCGTTTTGTTGGTGGCGTAGTTCCTGTCCATATTTTCGTTCTGTGTGACATGGGGATTATAGTAGTACCATCTCTCGTAGGGCGTCACGATGTCACTGTCTCTTCTGTAAGTGGCCGTCCAATTGAAGGCGTCGGGGTTTTTTATGTTGGGAGTGTGGTAGGGACACTCGAGATGATAAAGCATCCATATCTGAAAACAATTACACTTGACTTTAAAACAATATAGCAATATTTTAAAATAAATAATGTAAAATGAGTTTTTCTGATATTTTTCCATAATCCGAAAAGAGAATTGAGGTACATAAGCTGTTTTAACATTCTAAAATGATGCGTGCTTTCATACACTAAATATCTCTCGGCTTTCCGACAAATGTAAAGCCACGTATAAATATGATGGGAAATCCTTTAGTTTCTTATCAATCAAATTTTTTTTTAAATTAGTATTCTAAAACGCCAATTTTAAGCGGCGGATTTGAAACATTATTAATTTGCTTATCCAAAACGTTAATGAATCATTTTTTAAAATGTTTCTTTATTCAGTGACATAATTATTACAATTATTAGGTATGTTTACACCACCAAGCTAGGCACATGCTCGTGAAACTTTGGACAATCGATATGTCACTTACTTTTCAATTGTAGAAAAGCCAAATGCTTCAATTACGAAACCTGAACTCATGGTGATAAATTAATAAAGCAGATTATTGTAAGAAGTTCTAAATGACAATAATAATACTGTAAACATTCTTACTTGGTTTTTAGGTCTTGCGACATTGGGTGGTATGAAATGATCCTTAAAAATTATGGCATCAGCATCTATTGTGTCTTCGTGCTCAGCTGATATGGTGCACGTGCTAACTGGGCAAGAATTCTGCTTGTTGAACACGCTCCTTCCTGGCTTGACGTTCCACGCACCCAGCCCATTCGGGAGAACGATCTTCTTCAGCTTTGGATTGTCTTGGTTCGGTACATAGTCCGGAGGGACGAACATCAGCTGGTCTGGTATTCTGTCGTCTGCGGATTCTGTGGGGAACAGTCGGGCTACTCGCCGGTTTGTTTGGAGATCTCGGAGGGCGCTTCCCGGCCTTCTGACTCCTCCCTTGACAAACCACGGCAGGGGAGGTGGCGAGCTCAAACGGGCCTCACCCACTGCACCGTCAATAGGGTCGTAATCGGGCCCTTTCGTTGCTAGAATCTGTAAAGAATAACAATAATTTATTATATTTATATTGTCTCGTATAAATATTTATCACTGCACTGCGAGGAAATTGCTCTTCATTCAACTGGTTTCCAAGTATTTCCGGAAACTCTTTGTTATAAATTTAATTTCCGGAAGCAGTTATTAAATGTTTTTAATAAATAACTTATCGCTTGCCCGTCACGTGTTTTCGAATTATTGGTATTTCATGATTATTTTTACGAAAAGGTAAGTGCAAAGGCAATAATTTTTTATGTTCATATTCTTAAATGCTACTAACATACGGAAAATTCCTTTGAAAATTTATTTCAGTTCGCAAATGACATTTGATTACCGCAATAAATTTTAATCATAAAAATACTAATACATCTTATTACCTACCTAAAATTTTCAGCATAATATTACAAAATCTAATAATTTTAGGATATTATTTTTTTAAACTCTATTATAAATAAATTATTAATTATTCCAACAACAAAAATTTGCAAAAAAATATTATGGCCACGAATCTATTGAATATTGATTTTTAGCAGATGGCGTAAACTGGTTGGTTAAAATTGTGTTTCGTTTTTAAAACGTCAGTATCTCTATTGTTGGAAGTTTTGTTGGAAACCCGTTATTACCTACTGAAATTAGATTGCACCACTCTTCATATCACTGCACTGCAGAGAGATTGCAACATTTTCTTGAACTCTTTAGTGCCTATTTTTCATATCACTGCACTGCAGAGAGATTGCAAAATGTTCTTGTACTCTTTAGTGCTTATTTTTCATAGCACTGCACTGCAGAGAGATTGCAACATGTTCTTGAACTATTTAGTGCCTATTTTTTCATATCACTGCACTGCAGAGAGATTGCAAAATGTTCTTGAACTCTTTAGTGCATATTTTTTCATATCACTGCACTGCAGAGAGATTGCAACATGTTCTTGAACTCCTCTGTACTGCTGAGAGATTGCAAAATGTTCTTGAACTCTTTACTGCTTATTTTTCATAGCACTGCACTGCAGAGAGATTGCAACATGTTCGTGAACTATTTAGTGCCTATTTTTTCATATCACTGCACTGCAGAGAGATTGCAAAATGTTCTTGAACTCTTTAGTGCATATTTTTCTAATTATTTAACACTCCGTTATAAGCTTTCAAAAAGAAGAAGAAGATTACGGAAGATAGTTTGAAAGAGAGATATGTAAATACATGGACCAAAAAAGGCCTGGACAGAGCATTGAAGAATGGCATTGAAGCCAAATCTAGAGTGAGGGAAAATGCCTTGCACCATTGATGTAATTTAGTCAATGCCTGGCACCCATCTTGTATGATAAACTTTTGAAATAACGGAACCAGATTTATTTTCTGTCGAGGGAATTTCATTTAATTACTTTTTTTAACTCGGCATCTGAATAAAGAATATCTTAAAAAAATTATTTGTTTTTAAGAGATTAAAACTTTACTTTAAAATGTTCAAGGGATGTATGTTATACGTCGTTAGAAATTGCGGAATCCTAATAATAGTTAAAATAGAACCAAGAGGTTAATCGAGCAGGAAATTACCTAGGTAACCAGCCGAGATATCCTTATACTCCCAAAATTATATTATTTGGCATGACGCGAATCTACTGATCGCATTGACATGATAAAGATTAAAATATTGATTATGCAAGATTGAAAGGTTTCTGCTATCAATATAATGTAAATATGGTTATCAGAAAACTATTGATCCAGTATAAGGGGTGTTTTAATTAATGCTATACTGATACCTAATCAAAGTACATTACTTATTACATAAGTTAATTTTAGTTTTCTTAAAGTATTGTTTGTTGTTCATATGGACTTAATTTTTAATACCTACTATAGTTACCCCATTTATGTCAATGTTAATTTTCCATGTAAAAGCCGTAAAATGGCCTAAATAAATTAATTTGTGACTGTACTTAGTCATTTGTTTTTTTAATTATTTTTTTCTCTTTTCAAGCTTTTACAGACGACTGGTTGTTTTAAATAATTTGAACAATTCATCAAATTTCAAGTTCTGTGAAAGTTCTATCTAGTTCAGTTTTACATCATTCTAGGCAAGTCGCTTCACAGAAATGAAACAATAACAGAACTTGAATATAAGTCACATCGATCTTGAACATTGACTTCGAAATTTTATGAATTACATAAATATACATAAATCATGTTTTTTTTTCATAAAAATCAACCTCACTAAGCTTGTATTAAGGTTAACAATTTACAGTTGAGTGAAGCAAACATAGAGTAATCACAAACATAAAGTAATACTACATACAAACACAAAATATTTCAAAAAGAAAGAAAAATATATATTAAATCAGTTACCAGATGGTATTGAAATAACTTTTGAAGGTTATACCCCATCAATGTATTATTAATCTTTTTTTTTTTTTTTCTATTTTCGTTGAAAGCAATCACTTTGTGGTTTAACATTTTAATGAAATAAAAAACAATATTTTTTGTTTAAAACCACGATTTTTTTTTTTTATTAATTTTAAGACCGACCGGTTTCGCTACACTCGAGCATCGTCAGGGTACAAAATTAAACTAATCAAAAAAATATACAAAAAGTGTCATTATATATACATACAGAGGGAGACAGAAAGTAAAATCAAAATGAAACAACAATATATTAAAAGAAAACAATTAGTGTACATAAATATTATAATAATAGAGAATAGGCATTAATAATTGTAAGGTGATTAATGGATACTGGGAATTTTACAGTTTATAGGGAATATTCCCAGTATTGGGCTTTTTGACAAATCTAATTGATTATTCAGAATTAAACTTTTGGTTTTAATGGCTTTCTTTATTTCTAGTGCTTCTAGATTATTCAATTTGTTACTATGGTCTTTTCTATGGAGAATCTTAACACCGGTGCTTTTATTGAATGTATGATCTGTTTCAATAAGATGATTGGCAAACTCTGAAAAGCCATTGCTACTTAGGCATCTAAGATGTTCTTTAATCCTAATGTTGACATTATTAATTAATCAGTATTATTAACAGTATTATTAATCATTGAAGAAGAAGATACACGGATATGAATTAGTATTGCTGATTTATTAAAATCCTGTTTTCCATTTCCTAATAAAATGTTAGTATTAACTAACATTACCTTACACGTACGGGGTACGGAACACATGTTCATGCAGTTGCGTTTTCCCTGTTAATGTATAGTGACGAAATACGAAAATATATTTTTATGAACACCTGTTTCGGCGTCGCGTTAATAGTCCTTTTTTACTAAAATTTTAACATGCAACCTATCAATTCATTCATTAAGGGCCTGCAGTCCCGTTTTTAACAGGATTACGAATAATTTGAAGAGATTTTTAATAAATTGGCAATATTTTATATCAGTAGGTTTTCTCTATGATAAATCTAAAGGAAACGTTAAAGAGAACAAGACACAGAAAATATAAAAAAGGTTATTAATTTTTCCCATATGTAATGTACATTTATTTTTAATCGCTTTGTTACTATACAAAATCTTGTAATTAATAAACTTACCCCGGGTATGTTATTAGGCAATTGGACCACGTGCCAAACGTTGTTCAAGTCTTCGCCTGCCGAAGGAATAGGGGCTAGAAGATTGTTCTGTTTCTCTGAACCCCATCCGGAGAGTAAAGTTTCCTGTTGAAATGAGATGACTTATTTAAAATGGAAAAAGGATAATGACGAATGTTTTACTCAAAGAAGATATATATTTGGTCTTTTGCGTTCCCCTTATTTCATAATTTAAAAAAATATATATATATATATTATTTGAACGATTTTGATGAAAGAGTTTCGGCCTAGAGGTGACTTGTATTAGGAAATACAGACTTCTCAGAAGAAATAAATACAATTAGAAACCAGCAAATATTTAAACCGGTAAATATTTAAACGGGTAAATAAATAATAATTACAGCCACGAGGACAGATGATAATGATAAAAATGGCGTACCTACCCAACAGCGAGAACTGGGGGAAATTGAACGCTCAGTAGATAAGATCAAAGGAAAAATTAAAAATGAGGCATAGAAAAATATGAAACATCCAGATCCCAGAGAACATGGGAGAGTAAGATAAATGAAAATAAGCGAATTCAGATCCAAACACACTAAAATAAGATAAATGAACAATTGTTTATTTCTAAATAGTATAAAATATAGTCACTCTAAAATTTTGATAGGGTTTAAAAATATAATACATGATTTTTATTTATAGAAAGTAGAGAAAAGTCGATGTTTTATAATCAAGTCGAAAAATATTTTTTCTGACAATACATTGTTAACGCTGGCTAAACCTTATGAGACGCATCAAAATAATGTACTACGGAATTGTATATCTTAAAAAGGCCTACAGAAAAGTATGTTATCGTAAATTTCTAAGTCCTAGGAATAATTTTTATTTATTTATTGATTTTATTTTAGTAATTTGTACATTTAAGATTACAAATGACTAATTAATTATTACATTTAAATATACTATGTTTTTTTTTTCTTTCTTGATATGGCTCCTACACAACATCTTAAACTTTTCAATTGGGGCAGACTTAAGGTTTTCCGGCAGCGCGTTATAGTATTTCATCCCTTTATAAAATATACTATTCTGGGTATTCGCTTTGTCCTTCTTTGGTAGCCTGATTTCATTGCACGTCCTAGTTTTATGTTGGTGTATGTCCTTATAACCCCCAGCAACCCTTGGTACACGTCAGCTAGTCCAATAATATAAGGGAGAATAATCATTTTATAGAAAGAATCAGTATTATGGGGCTGACAGATCATATATCGTACTATACGCATCATGGCTTTGCCTATTTCAGCACATCGCTCGCCACACAATCCCAATGGGAATTTATGGCGTGCGATATCAAATAGGCTAAGCTACCAGAATATTGCGTGGTCTGTCACAGGTTGTAAGATCTTACCTGGAGAACGCTGATCCAGAAGAGAAGCAGCCCAAATAGCACCATCACCGCCAGGAACAGCCTGCGCAAAGAAACTCTTGGCCGAGGCATCGTGCATGACGGTCCAACACCTGACTTAAGAAACCTTCCACCAACGTCTATTCACAACAGTCCATTACTGGACTGTTCACTAACTGTACTGTAAAACACGCACTCATGCCCAATCTGGTTAATCTCCAAAATGGGCGTCTGCCTACTTTAACTGCCTTATTTTTTAAATGGTTTCACTGTTTCTTAAACAATATTAAATTTGTTTCCTCTTTGCTTCTTCTTCGTGTTCTTCTTTAATGCTTAATCTTTAAGTTTATTCTTATTTAATTCTCACTGAATCGTTTCCCTTGGAACTTTGTCAGGCAATGTGCCACGTTTTCTCTCGAATATTGGTTTTCGTATCCATTCGTTAATTTTATGAGAGAGTGTTTTATCGAAATTTGATAAAGATTTCAGATTATTTTATCGTCAGTATGATATGTTATTTAGTCTCTGTTTTTATCAATTACCCATATAAGGTAAGCTTATTAATCTGGGCCATCTGTCAGTATTTTACAATTTCAGCGTGCATCCATGTAGATGGTCCTTTTCTGAAAACAAAATTAATTTTTTTATTAAAATCTGTCCAGAATAAATCAAAAAGCACCGGTATTTACCCAAATTATAATATATTTTACTAGGTTTTATAAAGTGCCCAAGTTTTACAATAATTATGAAAGATTTACAGAGAAATAAATCAATTATAGCATTCATAATTGTGGGTAAAAATAAGGGAAAAAAGTTACATTCGTCTCTTCTGTAAAACATTAGAAAATGGAAAAAACAAACATATTTTTAAACACTTTTTCATAAATGAGTAAGATTATTTGTGGTTATAAATGTTTGAAACTGACAGTTGTTTCTTAAAAATGATTATCAATAGCATTTTCTTTAGCCACTGATCAATAGTGTTACATTTGACAGCTAAATATTTTTGAATATGGAACCCGCACCGGTGTGGTTCGGACCTGGCAATAAATTTCTAAATTAAAGTTAACACACAAAATTACATAGGTGTCGTTAACTTGAATTGTACACTCGTATTGTATTGTAAACTTGAATTGTACACTCGTATTGTATTTTAAACTTGAATTCTTATTTTAATCGTTGTAGAAAATAATTAATGGTTACTTAGTCAATGCTCCCAGCCTCTTTTCCGAACTAATTTTGCCACATGTTAGAAAAATTAGCCTTCAGCTTTTCTTATCTTTTGAAGTGGGTAGGAACTGGCACATAAATACGAATGAAGGATTTATTCCATATTCTATTATATTATACATATAACTACCTATTCTATGTTTATTTATTGGAATGGTGTTATCAGCAATACATAAGGTTATATAATATTTGTTCAATCCTTCATACTGTGGAAGTACTTTAATATAGATACGTTATCTGTGTACACACTATAAAGAATAACACCCTGTGTGTAATAGAATATAGGAAACATGAGCCTTTCGTATGTTTGTCATATATTGCCCCACACGTTTCTATGAATAAGTTTATGATGTAGATAAAGTATCGATTTGTCTGCAAAAAAGCGGTAAGAATTTCCCCGACACCACGCGGCTGTGATTTAGTCAAAACGAGGATAGCCCGGTTTAGTCATGAAATAAACGAGGATGGCCTGATTAAGTCACTCAATAAACGAGGATAGCCTGATTTAGTCACTCAATAAATGAGGATAGCCCGATTTAGTCACTAAATAAACGACGAAAGCCCGGTTTAGTCATGAAATAAACGAGGATGGCCCGATTTAGTCACTCAATAAACGAAGATACCCCGATTTAGTCACTAAATAAAGGAGGATAGCCCGATTTAGTCACTAAATAAAGTACGTTAGCCCGATTTATTCATTAAATAAACGAGGATAGCCCTATTTAGTCACTAAATTAACCGAATTAATCACCATAGCGCGTTGTGGAAATAGCATAAGAAATTTTAGACATAAAATCGGTGCAAGTTTTACGATATCATAGCACACCATTTGAGAGTTATTGCTTCAGCACATGCCTCATAGTTCAGATGATCTATGATCAAGCTCAAATTATTATATTAACACAACACAATAGTAATTGATTTTTTCATTATGTCGAATAGCGTGATGTTAAACAGTAGGTAGAAATATTATTGCAATTGAAACAGGGATTAGTTAGTATAATGGGAAACCCTCATGCTTCGTGTAATTATTTATTTTATTTATTAATTACCGCTGCCGAGAGATTTTTACATGATTGAATACATGATTCAGAGACAAAAAAGTTTCAAATGTTTAGATGAAAAAAATAAAATTAAAATAATACATGATAGGTATAAGGAAGTTGAGTCCATTTTTTTTATTTTTTTTATCAATGTTCGCATTCAAACTTAAATACTGGTATTTTTTTTTTTTTTTTAAAGTTTGTTTTCATAATTAAATTAAATCTCAAAGTTTAAATTTTATTAAGCCCGCCAAAACGAGCGGAATCCGAGTGGTAAGAGGCGGGGTGTGGTGTGACGTCATTAGAACTGTGAAAACCACGTCGCATAAGCATTTTGTATCGAAAAATTTGTAATTCTTCAACAAGGAATTCCAGTAATTTTTTTACCAATGTTAACCGTCTATTAGAATTGATGTTATTAAAAAAAAAAGAAAATTGATTAAGATTTCATAGTTAAATTAATATTTTAAGTTAGAATATTTGCTTTTCTCGCCCAGTACGGTACTTGTAAGGTATTGCCGTCGCTACTTGTTGACGTTCCCCGCGCGAATTCAGGACCACCGCGCAGAAAAGTAAAGACCAATAGTAAAATAACGGTTTACAGCCCAGTTCACTGTTTGACTTTTCTGGGCGGCCGGCGGCCTGAAGTGTATCACATGCTATGTGACATGTATAATAATAAAAACTTCTAAGTTATGCAATAAACAACATATTATTATAAAGCACTCTACGAATATGTATCTTTAGAAATCCATTTCATATAATAATAACAACAAATACGTACATATATTTGACAAACCCAAATAAATCTTTGGCCTATACACCTCTCTCATCTAAACCGACCATCTCTCATGTAATAGAAAGAGATGCACCATAGGTGATCTGTTGTACGTACAATCACGACACATGTGACGTCAGAATTCTTTCGACCAATCGTGGAGCGTATATAGTCAATTGCTATTCAATGCTTTTTCAAGAACGTTTAACTAATTCTAAGAATAATAATATAGAAATATATTTATATATTTAGAATCGATATTTTTTGATCTACATGAACATATTTTTTATAAGTCAAAATATTTTTTACTCAACTTCCTTATTGTCTTTGAGTGTATATAAGAAAAGAGGGAGAAAAAATCATCCCGTAAAAAAATGATTTGACTGAGGATTAAACCTTCCTCCCAAGAACTGACTCTTAAGTTGCTGTGAACTTTTAAAACTTATTATTATAATACGGAATTATAATACGGAAGTACTCATACTGGGCCCGATATTCCGGAAGCATTTGCGAATTACTTTAAGTCAGTCTATAGCGAACATAGTGCAGAATTTGACTCATACACCCCAGGCGGTTACTCTTCACTAGCTCAAAATGTTGAAATTTTAAGTGTAAATAAAAATGATTACCTAGCTGCAATTAAAAAACTAAAACCAAAAAAATCTGTTGGACCAGATTTTATTAACACAATTGTCCTGAAGGGATATGCAGATCCGTTAATGGTACCGCTTTTACATATCTTTAATATTTCACTTAACTCCGGTAAGTTCCCCGACCGCTGGAAAATCTCAAAAGTCACGCCCTTACACAAAAACGGCGATAAATCATGTGTATCTAATTACAGACCTGTGGCAATTCTTTCGGCACCGGCCAAATTATTTGAACTCGTAATACAAAAACGTATGTACTATAAAGTAGAAACATTTCTCATAAACCAGCAGCATGGGTTTAGAGAGGGCAGGTCTACAACGACCAACTTAATGGTATTTACGGATTACGTCTCAAATATATTGGACAATAACGAACAAGTAGATGTCTCATATAATGATTTTGCGAAAGCTTTTGACAAAGTGGATCACCTCATATTACTTAATAAACTTGAAAGCTTCGGCTTCTCATACATGCTGCTTTTGTTCTTTCATAATTATTTGTCTAATAGAAAACAATACGTTGTTTACGGGCAGTTCACATCGAAACTCTACGCCACAAATTCTGGGGTCCCTCAAGGGTCTAATTTAGGACCACTATTATTTTTATTGTTTATTAATGACATAGGGATGTTTATAAGATTTGTAAAATTTTTATTATTTGCGGATGACATTAAACTATACACCTGTATAACGACAAATGAAGACTCCATTTGTCTACAAATCGATATCGACGGTATAGTAGAGTGGAGTCATCAAAATAAACTTCATTTTAACAGTAGTAAGTGTTCAATTATGTGCATTACAAGGGCAAAGCGTACTTTATATTTTAACTATAAAATGTCTGGTACCTCTCTAAAACATATTTCGATAACGAAGGATTTAGGAATCACTTTTGACACGCGTTTGACTTTTCGAACTCATATCGATTCGGTGTGCAACTCTGCAATGCGAATGCTGGGTTTTGTTATATGTAATTCGAAATCTTTTACGAATACGGCAGTCATAAAAATGCTTTATTTTACTCTGGTTCGCAGCATTCTTGAGAGTGGATCGATAATATGGGGACCCGAAGATGCCCTTTACTCAAATGATGTAGAAAAGGTGCAAAAAAAGTTTATGCGATACCTCTACATGCGAGAGTTCGGATATTACCCTTTATTGTATCCCTCTGATTTTCTTGCCGGAATGCTGGGGATAGAACGTCTAGACGTTAGGAGAAATATTGCAATGGTGTTAGTGGCGCACAAGCTGCTAAATGGGCACATTTGCAATCCAGATATTCTGGAACGAATTTCTTTTTATGTCCCTGATAATTTCATCAGAGCTAGACAGCACAGATTATTTATTTTTCCAAGGGGCAGGACCAACCTATCAATGATCATGCCTTTGGGGAGAATAACTACTTTGTTAAATCACATTTCTTCTGTGATTGACATTTTCAATTTGAACCAAAGAGAATTTAAGACGGCAATAAGCATACTATTTAACAAATCTGGTTAATCAGATAGTATTGATGTACTTACCCATGCAAATAAATGTATGTACTTACTTCTTATAAACTGTAATTTATAAACTGTTATTTGTGAAATGTAAATGGCTTATACTGAAATAAAAACTTAAAAAATATATTGTTTTTAAATAATTAAACCTTCCTCCCCGGGGACCGGAGTTAACCACGCTAATAACTCAGCCAAATCCAGATTCCGTAGGACCGACACTTCTTTCGTATATTAAGTGCTGTAATGTCATCCAAATTCAAAGAAATGTGCGTGTGCCGTGTGTGTATGCGTGATCGAACAAAAGTTGATAGAATGCATTGTCATCGACCTTTCTGCCGAGTTTCAGCTCGATCGTATTTCGGGAAGTGGGTTAATTTCCACATCCAAGATTTGCATTTATTGGTGAAAACAATTGTGAATTTATAAAAGTCCTTCATATTTAAAAACAGAAACCAGTTTTTTTTTCAAATCGTAGATCGCATAAAAATAATAAGTTCATAAAGCATATTTTACAAGTGAATAATATATGTACGAGTATAACAAAGTGCCTGATACAGAAAAATAAAAGAGGGGAGCAAGTTTTTACTATTAGTAATGTAGATAATAAAAAGAATATAAAATATGTAGAAAATGTTTGGCTTTTCCGGAAACTATAGAACATATTATATCGGGATGTTCTATATTGACACCGTCCGTAATACATTTAGGCAGAATCAAGTTTTAAAAATAATTCACCAAAGTTTGGTAATTAAACATAACTTGATTGACTGCCGTAATATAATACCATATAATGAATACGAACTAAATTCATTTTTAGAAAACGAATTTTATAAAATATATTATTATAAAACTATCCTAACAGACCGACCGATTAGTCGTAATAGACCCGATATAGTTTTACATGACAAAATTAAAAAAATAACTTATATCATTGATGTCGCTATTCCAAATTCCTGTAATATTCAAAAATCTGTTAATGAAAAAATAAGAAAATACATAGATTTAGGAAATGAGATAAAAAGAATTTGGCATTCTCAGACTAAAAATATTACCATTCGTTATTTCGGCTACTGGCATTATACCTAGCTCCCTCATTAAAAATGTAGTCGTATTAGATCTATCTAAAAATTTAAATATAAAAATGCAAAAATCAGTCATTTTAAATACATGTAGGAAAACGATTTTTTTTTAAATATTTATGTTGAGGGATCAGTAGGATTTGTAGGCCCTGTTAGGAGTTCTACCGAGCCGAACCCTCTGATATGAAAATATCTGGAGTCGGTGAATTATTTTCCCATTTGATCTCTTGTGATTTGACGTGTTGTTCTTGTATTGTTTTGTATTTATTATGCTTATATAATGCACTTGCATAATGCGGATTGACAGATGATCATTTGTGGAAAAGTGTGTGGAAGGGTTTAGTTTTTCCTGTGAGGAAGATTTAACCCTGACACAAAGTCGAAAGAAATAATTTTAAAAAAATATTTGCAATGATATGCTTCATAAAAAAATATACAGGTAAATAGGCATATTTTAAAATGAAGTCAAGCTTTATTGAAGCCATTAGATCATTATAGTGTAAGTCGTGGGGTAGTTTTGTAACACCGCCTTGGTTTCGGTTTGTTTATTGATTTTCTCTGAATTCACCTCCCATCCGTATTGATTTTGATACGTAAATGTACTTGGCACAGTTGCTTAAACTTTAGCAAATAAAATAGACCATAAGTAGGAATGGTGTTGCTATTTAAGCAGGACCTGGGTGAACATTGTCGTTTTAACGTGGTAAAACCCTACTTAAAGCATAGGTGGGTTTTAATATTATATCTTAAAGAAGTTTAAATTTGTTTTCAAAAACAGTATAAATACTTTGTCTAGTCAAATACAGCAGAGCCTGTTTTATTTGGGCTTTATTATCACTTCCAATTTTATTTATTTATTTTATTGATACATGATTTAGAGAGTACATGTAGTTTTTTGCGATATATCACCCTCCATGCTAGGGATGACCCTGTGTTATGGCGGGTGAATTTTACAGTTTGCGGACATGGAATCTATACATTACTATAATATAAAAAAGAAAAATGATGTATAGCTAGTATGGGTTGCAAGAAGAGGATGGAGAAGTTAGAGAATTATAAAAAGATGAAAAATTTGAGAAATTATTAATAAATAGATCACACTAATTAATTATGTACATACTATACAGCTAAGTTAGGGAATAAGGATATATTATATTTTATCTGAAAGGTGATTAAATTGATAGAGTGTAGAATGAATGGGTATTGTAGTTGTAATGTATTCCGTGTGTAAGGATCCATTTCGTAATTTGTTTTTTAAAGGAATGGGGTTGACTCACGGTTTTTAGGATTTCAGGGATAAGGTTAAAGATTTTAGGAGCTAGGAAGAAAAATTGTCTTTGAGCTGACGTCGTATGTAGTGAAGGTACTTTGTAGTGACCGTTGGTTATTGTTCTGGTGGTGTAGTTGTGTTGTAAGAGAGTTTTGTTTTTATATTTATTTTTAGAGAGTGTTACAATTTTTTTAAGTTAATAACATTTTAGTGTTATATTGCCGAGTTGCACTTCCGCCTTCTTTAGCCAGCGTTACACTGTCCACTATCAGGGCAGATGAATCATCAAACATCTGTAACGATATCCAAAACGTTATCTAAAGAAGATGGAAACGCAACACGGCACAGAAACCCAAAAATAATTACGAAAGTGATTTTTGCAGCAAAAATTTTATTTTTTAAATAATTCGTTCTAATTATCATATTATTATAAAACGCAATGCGACAATACGTACGTTCAAAGAATCAATATGAAACCCATTTAGTTACCTAACTTCTGGAAAAGGGCAATGTGATCCACATTTAATGTCATGGTAATGAATTAGTATAACAGCCCCTGCAGTTTTTCAAGTAATTTAATATGTTCCAGTATTTTCCCTTTAAGGCGATGCCATACGTAGTAATGCAAAATCATGTGTTTTTGGTTTGAAAATTTGGTCGCTTAGAAATGTTTCAGATCCTTTAATTAAATACTGCGAGTAGAATACATCTTGGCCTTTGAAATAATCGAGTATTTTTTAGATAAATCTTTTTATAAGCCCAGAAAAAATAATGTAAAGGCCTATCAAAACTGCTATAAAGTTAAAAATCTATTACTTACGAACCCATTTTCGGTTATGATTTTATTGTATATTGTGGAAAATTAAGTTATTTATAAAATGATCGAAAAAAAATTAAATATTTATGCCTGAAAATCCACAAAATAATATAAAAGGCACTTTTTGACCAAGTTATTTTCTTGCATAAATCAAAACAGGCGGATGGTGTTAAGCGGGAATTTAAACCTTATCGCCATCTACCTAAGGGTTGTTATTGATAGCGGCTCAATTTAAAATATTACACGACGTAGTGCATCGCCTTAAGAAGTAATAACTAATACCATACAATGATATTGATAATTTCCTTCTAGTGACATATTTTTAATCTCACATATTCACCGCACAAATGTGTTAGTCTATTTTTGAGCACTGACCACAATGTTTTTCAATGCTGTAGGGACAGAAGATAACACATTATCAGCAACAATTATTTTACAGTTAAAGGTGAGGAACATTGCTGTGCTTTATTGCTGTTTCACGTTGGTGTCATTAATTGTTACTATCGGCGCAGGTAGTTAGCAGCGGCTGACTGATGAGGGAAACAAAACAATTAAACCATCCTTCAAAACGTTTCCTATGTGTATTATGTATGCTGTACACACGTGTATTTGTAAGCACACAAGTATAAACTCTTTATCGGGGAAGCTTTTTTTTATAGAACACAAATAAAATTTTTGGGTTGTACCTACCTATTTTAGTTTCCCGATATGACAAAACTAGAAACTAAAAAAAAGGAGAATTCCATCATAACAGTTGGAAATAAGCCTTAGTAATCATTTCATTTAAAAATATCAACAAGAATGTCAATCAGCAAGCAAATTAAGAAAATAATATTTAAAAATTAGTTCAGAATAATATTGCTAATTCTGAATTTGAAATATGAGATCGTCAAAAATGACTTAAAGTAATTAAAGCAATAGCCGAGTTGTTAGAGGCGTTGTCTCGATAAAACAGAAATCCTGCGTTCGATTCCCAGTTGAAATCGTTATCATTTTATTTTTCTGTGCCTTGTTCTGTTTCATGTTTGTTTAGATATATTAGTTTTATCTTCTTTGATAAATCCTTCTTGCTTTTGAGGCGATTTTTGGCGAAAATGGCACTATACAAAACATCTAAATATTATCACATATTTTAATAATCAAACCATTTTTATTTGAACTGGCGCGAGCTCCTTGAAAAATCCTTGGATATTTTTTGTTGTTGTTAATAAATGTTTTTTTTTTAAATTTATGTAAAAATTAAAACATGAAAATAAAGGTATAAAGAAAAATATTACAATAGGAGGCAATATGCTGGCCATTAAACCACCAATTATTGTAAGAAAGGCGGCACTATTTTATTATATGTACTGAAAATATAGTTTAGAAATTTACAATGTTACGTACACACATGTGAAATTATATCTCTAAATAGTATAAAACTTATTCCAGAAACAACTATCCGCGTCTCTCTGTTTGTGCGCTTAGTTCTTCTAAACTACACAACGGATTTTAAGAGGAAGCTACAAGCCAAAAATGTGTATATTCTTGGTATACCTTATATTGTAGGTAATAGGCATTAAAATCGCTTGACAAACGGAGTCTAGAAACGTTCGATTTGAAGCAAAAAAGTGGTTTTTATTTATTTTGTAAATAATTTTACAAGAAAGCAAAAAAGTCAATTAAGTGAAACTGTTACAGGTAATCTTAGCTATAATACTGTATTTTTTTAAAATTGTTTCCATCACGCGTTCATACATTTCTATTGAAAAAATGTTTTTTTGAGTAGTTTATACTTATGTTTTTTTTATTATTTTATTTGTATTCTACTCAAGCGAAGCGATAGTATAACCTTCAATTTATCTAAAGCATATTTTTGGTATTCATAATGTACACCAATTCGTTATAAAGATCAATCAAAATAGTGATTTAGGATTAAGTTTCCCCTTAATAGCGTCTTCACTAACATTTAGAATTTTTTTTCTGAAGGTTTATACATGTAAAAAATTAACATTACATTTAAAGAAAGCAGAGAAAAGTTTATGTTATGTAATTAAGTCATAAAAAATCAAAATAATGTGCCACGGAATTGTTAATCTTAAAAAGGTATACGAAAAGTCCGTGATGGTGTAAATCTCCTAAGGTAACCCCCAGCAACGCCGGGAACACGTCCAATAGTTGTTCATAATTGACATACATCTTTGTGTTTTATATTTTTCAAGATTACAAAGTGTTAGTTCTGTAGCTTAAAACATGCTTTCATTAAAAATTCATTAAGCTCACCCATATAATCTCTCTAATATCCGACTTCAGATTTATTGTGTTACAAAAAGTTAAATTGTGCCGGTTAATTTGACTCGTTCATTCATTGCTCGATTCATCGAGGTTAACCTGTATTATTCATTAATGTGCTCGCATTCGTAGGCCTGTATAATAATACATAGCGTGATAAAAAAATAGGTTAAAAATTTGAAAGTAAATTAAATGACCAATTAATCCAGTTGGGAGAGAATTTCTCAACCTTCATTATTAAGGTGATATTTTCGTTCGTTGTTGACATAGATTGTGTTAAAATGTAATTTTGTATAATACATCAATGACATTTGTATGTGTTTATCGCTTACAATTTCATAAACTCTGGTACAAAACGTTTAAAATTTGGAAATAATTTGAAATTGCCTACAATTTCATGTTATAATAATATTATTATTTTATATTTTCTTTTTGTAACAAATAGATATAATGATATCTTCACTGGAATCTCCCGTGCTGAGGATTTAATTTACATATTATTTACCTGCCAAACTTTTCTACCATGGAAAGCTCCGGTGGGAACATTAAAAATAGTCTTAACCCTAGGAATGCCAGTGGTAAAAAGCCAATCGCCCACCGTGTGCGACTTAACCCTAGGTGTGCCGGTGGTCAAATGCCAATCGCCCACCGTGCGCGGCTTAAGCCTAGGAATGCCAGTGGTAAAAAGACAATCGCCCACCGTGTGCGACTTAACCCTAGGTGTGCCGGTGGTCAAATGCCAATCGCCCACCGTGCGCGGCTTAAGCCTAGGAATGCCAGTGGTAAAAAGCCAATCGCCCACCGTGTGCGACTTAACCCTAGGTGTGCCGGTGGTCAAATGCCAATCGCCCACCGTGCGCGGCTTAAGCCTAGGAATGCTAGTGGTAAAAAGCCAATCGCCCACCGTGTGCGACTTAACCCTGGGAATGCCAGTGGTAAAATGGCAATCGCCCACCGTGCGCGGCTGACACTATTTTCGTATTAAATTAGGTACTTAAGTAAAATAAGTAATTTTCCAAAAAAGCAAGAAGATATATTATTTTCTTGCCAAGCGAATAAAATATATTTTAATACGGGAGAAGCATTTTTTAAGGTTCAAAATACGATAAAATCGAACTGCTAGGAAATCTACGGAAGATTTCTCGGCACATTTGGGGTTAAATTATTTAGAATAATCTAAAGAAAAACTGATGATGGTTGTTCAATATGCATATAAAAACGATTAATTCTCAAATACATCATTTTTGTTTTTTTTAATATGGAGATTTACGCGATAATCATTCTTGAAATACATTAAAAAAATATATGACCGCAGCAGTCAGTAGTATCAGTACGAAACTTTTCCGACTTAGAATAATGCTAGTTGTGAGCGCCGAGAAATATTTTTAACGGTCATTTCCCTTAAGAATGTGTAATAAAAACAACGTGTTATTCCGACCATAAAAATGCCAATCAGGTTTTATGGATTTTGATCATAAATCACGTAGATAAGTTGTTACAATATGTACTTTTAGATAGGTACTCAAAACGTGAAGTGAAGGAGCATCATGTAGCTGGGTAAAATAATATATCAATTGTAGGTTAAAAAAGTGCAGGTTGTTCGGTCGGTCCTATTATACGGTTATAGCAGCATAAAATACACAATTACCGGTTTATCACTGTCATTATCAGGTTGACGTGTTGCCTTTGCGGTATAATTTCCTTTGTGAGGCGCTACGTCGAATTTGCATGTGAAATGAACGCAGCATCCTTTATATTATGGTCTAATTGGAAGGGAAAATCACAAAATTCAGAGCACGAAATCAACAATGAAGGTGTTGGCAACACTAAACAACAATAAACCAATACAATAAAAAATATGATACCAAGCTAGGTAGGTACTGCAACTTCATAGAAAGCATCGTTAACGTTTTCACTCATCAGCCAACTGCAGATTGAAAATGGAATAATGTGAGGTTGTACATCTATTTTTACTCATGACACTTTACCAATGTATTGTGTAACTACCGACACACATTAATGTGTATATTACGTGCGAAAATGAGACAAATATAGATGACCGCTTAGCGCTAGAAACTAATGAAATTCGTAGATATTCAACATACGCGACGGCTGGTCGCTTTGCAACTCTTGGATTGTTTGCTGAGAGCAGTTTTTTTTCTGTCATGCTTTGGCATAATACAGGATTTTCCAATAAGAGGTGTTATTTTGATATTCAATCGTAAAAGATCAATGGTTTCGTTGCTTGTGTGGCACGTAGCGCCATCTTGTTGAAAGTAAACGTTGTTCAGATCAATACCATCCAATTCCGGCCATAAAAAAATCATTAATCATCTCTCGATAGCGCAATCCATTCACCGTAACTGTTGCTCCAGCCTCATTTTCGAAAAAGTAAGGTCCAATGACTCCGCCGGACCATAAACCGTACCAAACAGTCACACGTTGAGGATAGAAAGGCTTTTCAACAATAACACTTTGGTTTTCCGAGCCCCAGATACGACAATTTTGCTTGTTGGTGAAGCCACCGAGGTGGAAATGGGCCTCATCACTCAAGATGATTTGCATTTGATTCACTCAAGTGAATTTAATAATTTCAGTGCGTTGTTGAAGCGTGTATCGTTCCATTTGTATTAATGACGTAGTTTTTACTTGTCAAATGTTAAAAAACGACAGCTTCAAAAGTAACATCTACCGAAATAGCGGGCTATTCAAAATAACACCTCTTATTGGAAAACCCTGTATATGTTTCATATGTTTTTTTTTTAAATCAGTTCAATATGTATATTTTTAAAATCTAATCAATCAAAAGTATCTCCTGCGACTTCTACAAATGGGTACCGGACCTTAGCTTCAAAATGAACACAAAGATAGTTAATTTATAACCTATTTCTTAAAGGACATACCATAGGCAGGTACTATATCAGATTATTCCTACATAGATAAGGTAGGATTCTTAGAGAAATGTTCTCTCCTTATTTGGTAGTTTAATTTTTTGTAATTAGTTTTTAATTACACATACATGCTACGATTGTGTGTTTTCCAGGTGATAAAGAGGTTACGTTATCAGCACAATATGGAAAACAACAGGTAAATGTGTATGTTATCTACGTCTATCACAGTGAGAGATAAACGCCCTAAAATGTCCGTATGACTACAAACCTACTTATATTTTTACATCGACATAAGTTATTGTAAATACTACTGCCGATGTATTTTCTACAATAATTTTATTAGTCGAAACATGGTCTAAATAGATTTTATGTGTAATTATTTAAAACACGTAGCAGTTCTTGCGGAAATGAGTAACCTGATATAATTGTTTAAGTGTGTAGGTTATGATTAATTATCTCATAGGACCTAACTGATTAATAAACGTCTTAAATGTCACACCCCTGATAAACATATCATGTAGGCTGACGGCCTCTGTGGTAATGCTCTCGACTAGCAATCCGGAGGTCGCGAGTTTATATCCCGGCGTGCTGGGATCCAAATTAATAATAATGATTGGATTATTTGTATAGCGCTGTTTTTGTGAGAAAATCACCTCTAAATTGATTGAAATATTTTAATTATCATTGAAGAAGAAGATAAAACTGATATATCTAAAAGAAACATGAAACAGAACAAGACACGGAAAAATTAATAAGATTACGGCCATAAGTAGAAATTGTACCCAGGATCTCTTGTCTTACCGGGACACGCGTCTTAAGAGGAAGCTATAAGCCAATAATGTATATATTCTTGGTATACCTTATATTGTAGGTAATAGGCATTAAAATCGCTTGCCAAACGGAGTCTAGAAACGCTCGATTTCAAGCACAAAACTGGTTTTTATTTATTTTGTAAATAATTTTATAAGAAAGCAAAAAAGTTAATCAATTGAAACTGTTACAGATAATCTTAGCTATAATACTGTATTTTTTAAAGTTTTTTTCCTTCACGCGTTCATACACTTATATTGAAAAAAAAATAGTATTTACATTTATATTTTTTACTGAGTAATTTATTAATTATTTTATAAGCAATAATTATTAGCCTGAAACACTCATCCACATTGAAAAATCTCATGATAAAAGATACATGACGCCAACGGGACTTGAACCTTGGTTGTTTCAGGTGAAAAAATGTAACAAGCAGTAATTGTTGAATGAAAACACTAGTATATATTGAATTATTTCGCGGATAAGAGATAAGCCGCCATAGCTCAGTGGTCAGAGCTGTCGACCGGAAATCGAAAGGACACGGGTTCAAGTCCCGTTGGCGTCATGTATCTTTTATCAGGAGATATTTCAATGTGGATGAGTGTTTCAGGCTAATAATTATTGCTTATAAAATAATTGTTACCCTTTGTGCTATGCATAAAAAATCTTGTCTTAAACATTAGTTTACGAAAAAAATAATGAGTAATTTATTATTTTATTTGTTTTCTACTCAAGCGAAACGATAGGAAAACCTTCAATTTATCGAAAGCATATTTTTGGTATTCATAATGTACGCCAATTCGTTATAAAGATTAATCAAAATAGTAATTTAGCATTAAGCTTCGCCTTAAACCACTCGGCTCGTTAAACTCCTGGGTTCAATTTCTAGTTGTGACCTTTATCTTTTAATTTTACTGTGTCTTGTTCTGTTTCATGTTTCGTTTAGTTTATAGTATTATCTTCTTCTTCGATGATATATTACATTGATGGGTATAACCTTCAAATTAAGTTAAAATGAAAAAGTTGTTCCTGATTTTAATTTATCATTTGTTTAACATTATTTAATCTAGAAATCTATTGAATTGGTACAAAAATACATCAAATTACAAAATATTATGCATATTATACATATATTATGTGCGTGTGCCCTACCACAGACATGAATTTGATAATTACTGATAAAATTACCTCCAATCTTATCTTATGTTTATTATACGAGAAAATAAGTATCTTCCTACAACACCCACTTACTCATCATACTGTTTTTGATACGTACCTTGCACGAAAAAACACTTAACTGTTTAGCGGTAGCGATCACTTTTACCATGAAAATAAGCACACGGCGATATACCTGTCTTGTGAGTGGACTCAAAGACAAATATTAATTCACTAATTTTTGTTTATTTTTAGATCTCTATTGGAGTCAACAACATCGAAAAAAAATATAAACATTCATTGTTTTGGCGGTTTGGGAGGTGCAAACGGTGGCGTCCTCGCGTTTGGACAGTTTGGTATAAATGGCGAGATTCCAGATTTGTCAAAACCCACCGCGGCAGAGTCCCCTCCAAAATGATAAAACAAGTCCTTATCGCAGCTTATCAGATATATATATATGATCTGATAATAATTAGGGAAACTGAACTTCAGATTCTACATCTCGGATTTGTGCCAGCTTGTTAACTGCAAAATATTAAACGAAAATTAGGTAAATATCTTAATTCGTGTACATTCTAATACCTTTCAAAAATATATGTTTCACTGCATGGATGGAATTAAAAATTAATATCACATTGTTTTTGGATGCATACACGGTGTCTGGAAACAAGCGGGAAACTGGTGAATCTACATTACATTTGGAGTCGATTTTGTTGCATAACTTTTTTTGATTTGGACATTCATTTTTGAGTAAATCGAGACCGAAGTCGGAATTTTTTTGGTTTAATTTTGAAAAATACAAATTCGATTGACAGAGAAACAAACCAAGTTGCGAGGAGGGGGCATGACCGTCTCCCTTTCTGTAATTTTCAATAAAAGAATCTGACCGTACACAGGCAACTTGAATTATAATATTACCTTTTTGTTGTTTGTTTTTGGGGTGTTATGCCGTGTTGCGCTAACTCCTTCTTTAGCCGACGTTTCGGACAGCGTTGCAGTGTCCATCATCAGGGCAGATCCGGTAGATCCGAAGATGTGTAAAATACCGGATCTGCCCTGATGATGGACACTGCAACGCTGTCCGAAACGTCGGCTAAAGAAGGAGTTAGCGCAACACGGCATAACACCCCAAAAACAAACAACAAAAATGCTTTTGGCCGTGAGAATCTAAAAACTTACCTATAATATTACCATTTATATTTACCATTAGAAGTGCTTTTCACTAATTGCTGGCTGTGAAAAAACTTCAAATCAAATCCCAAATCGGTTGAACAAAAGTTCGAACTTGTTCGAAACTGAATATTTTGTTACACTATTTAGTTAGACACTTTTTTTAAATGTGTTATAATTTACCCACCTCACACATTTTTAGCGTCGCTATGCAACCCGATTTGAAAGCGGTTCGGTTTTTTAATCGTTTTTATGAACATTCCGATCCTGCGCACAAAAGTACTAAATAGACTGCGCCGCAAACCATTGTTTTACTTTATTTTTCTGCGCGGGTTATTTTAATGTGCGCACTTCGGCGTTCAACGTACAACTGATGTGGTAGATTATTCAAAGCATTCTCGAATCCTGGTGCCAAACATATGGTCACGTGGTTTGCCTCCAGCTCGAAAGTTTTCTTCTTAGCTGGAATGCAATTTCTGAAGCAGCACGAACTATCAAATGATAAGCTCTGGCTCAGTGAAACTATTTTCAGCTCTCAGCGTTATCAATGTCATTAGAAATATTGAACAAGAGATGAAGCATTTCATTACAAATATCAAGTAACATAATAAAATCGGGTTAAATATAAATGGAGCTCTTCTATGCAGATTTTCTGATAATTCTTTGCTAATTATGGCGATGCAAAGCCGTTTATATATGAGACCAAATGCATAATATCATAATTTTACACATTTACAAGATAACAGTATCTTTTGTAGTCGTGTATAAAGGTAGCATATTTTATGTACAGTAGGTAAACATCTTTGTGCACGGAGAAGAATTAGTATTGGTAATTTAATGAATAATCTCTTCAAATTATTGGTGATCCGGTTAAAAATGGTATTGCACGCCGTTTCCTGATAAGCTTTTAGTAAATTCCTAATATATCGGAACGCGTGTTCATGATCCTGCATTAGCCTTTATAATATATATTGACAAAATGCGAAAATATTAGGTCGTATTCCGACATCGTGTTAACATATTCATATTTAACTAAAAGTTTATCAGGAAATCTATTAATTCATTATTTAAGAGCCTGCAATCCCGTTTTTAACCAGATAAGGAATAATTTGAAGAGATTCTTAATAAATAAGCAATATTCATTTTTCTACTTGTGCAAGGCGCATAAAAATAATTGACTTCGTAAAATATTTTTCAAAACTCGTATAGTAGGTACCTACCTACCTACCTAATTAAAATGATATAATAAAGAATTTTAAAAAATACTTTAAATGGATTTCTCAACAATCTCGTTTTAAACCAGATTTTAATAAATCATCAATACTCATTTTTCTCAGTTTATCGGTGTACACGAATACATCCAAAAGTGTCTGTCCTCTTTAAAATGATTTTCTTGTACGAACCACATGCGAATAGAATCGCACACTGTTGTATATTAGTTAATAAATAGGTACAATGTAAAACTTTTGCTTAATACGAGACAATACCCTAAAATAAAGTCAGAATCTTAACGACGTAAGTGAAGCAGCCGTGCCCAAAAATATACTACGCGCGGCCCTGGTGTATTGGACAGACCCTAGGTTGAATTTGCTTTGTCAAATCTATAGATCAGGGCTTCCCTAACTGTGAGTCGCGACGCCCCGGGGCGTCGCGGGATGATCCCAGGGGCGTCGTGAGGCAATCTTTATAGCGTCTTCCACACGCACACTTCGGAGCGAAAATCTGGAGCAATATGACTGGGTTAGAAACCCTTTCCAGTCGACCTCATCATCAACACTTTCGACAGCAGAAGAAGAACAGTTAATAGAATTGTCCTGTGACTCCAGCCTTAAGCTGCAATATAATAAGGATAAGCTACTTGAATTTTGGAGCAGCTCAGTTTATCAAGAATATCGTTCCATCAGCACTGCAGCGTTAAGGGTTTTATTACCGTTTGCGACATCATACTTGTGTGAGACAGGTTTCTCTGCAGTTGCAGTAATTAAGAATAAGTACAGATCAAAAATAAATTTAGAGGCAGAGACGAGAGTGGCGATTTCGAAACTTCAGCCTCGTTTTGAGAAACTATGCTCAGAAAAGCAAGCACATCCTTCTCATTAATACCTACCAAAGAAAAAAAATGCTTTTTCATCTTTTTTGTTTTGGGGGGGGGGGGGCGTCGCAAAAATATGGCAGCTTCCCAAGGGCGTCACAGTTGAAAAAAGTTTGGGAAGGCCTGCTATAGATAGTGATAAAGTCGTGTAAAAACAATATTTGACGCGTGGCCCGGTGTAATGGACGGACCTACGGGCGACTTTGCCATAGCAGGCCTAGAAAATCGATCTTTCCATATGGGTTATTTTAAATATTTCTAATGAACGTATTACTAAAATCTCAAACCCTTCTAGAGGGATCCCTCAGGAAGTTACTAATTAGTCTAGAAAAATAAAATCTGGTGCTTATTGCTAATTTTATAGTTGTGAAACACATTTTATAACATTTTCAACCCGTTTTACATAACATATTTTAAAGGTAAGGTCCTGTGTCCATTAATCTTATATATAAATAACTTACATTCGTAGGGATCCCTCTAGAAACATTTGAGATTTAAGTAATACGTTCATCAAAAATAATTAAAATATGAGCCTCGAGCAAACCCCTGTTATTAGAGTCTTATGTCGCCTTAACAGCCTTTACAAATAGTAAAATAAACACGGGACACTAAAGCACACATATGTGTCACACAATAATTAACTAAATAAATACTAGGTTCCTACCCAAATACGCTTAATTTGTTCAACTGATAAGGAAATAGTTTAAGAATCTACTATTTAAATTTACCTACAGGCACGTTGAACCACATAGGCATTTTTTTGTTATTTATCAAGAATAGCTGACGTTAAATTTACGAAGAGTTTTTTGAAATCAGATGTAGATACTAATTTTCCTATTTTGATAATGATACAGATACTGATACAGGGTTAAATACAGGGTTTTCCAATAAGAGGTGTTATTTTGATATTCAATCGTAAAAGATCATTGGTTTCGTTGCTTGTGTGGCACGTAACGCCATCTTGTTGAAAGTAAACGTTGTCCAGATCAATACCATCCAATTCTGGCAATAAAAAATCATTAATCATCTCTCGATAGCGTAATCCATTCTCCGTAACTGTTACTCCAGCCTCATTTACGGAAAGGTAAGGTCCAATGACTCCGCCGGACCATAAACCGCACCAAACAGTCACACCTTGAGGATAGAGAGGCTTTTCAACAATAACTCTTGGGTTTTCCGATCCCCAGATGCGACAATTTTGCTTGTTGACGAAGCCACCGAGGTGGAAATGGGCCTCATCACTCAAGATGATTTGCATTTGATGCACTCCAATGAATTTTAATCATTTCAATGCCTTGTTGAAGCGTGTATCGTTCCATTTTTATTAATGGCGTAGTTTCTACTTGTCAAATGTCAAAAAATGACAGCTTCAAAGTAACATCTACCGAAATAGCGGGCTATTCAAAATAACACCTCTTATTGGAAAACTCTGTAGTTTAAGAATCTTCTATTTAAATTTACCTACAGGCACGTTGAACCACATAGGCATTTTTCTGTTATTTATCAAGAATATCTGACGTTAAATTTATGCAGAGTTTTTTGAAATCAGATGTAGATACTAATTTTCCTATTTTGATCGTCAAGTGTACACCATTTCATCAAAATTCTGCTGTAAGGGATGGGATAAGAGATTTAAGTATTTCTAAATCTTATGTAGACATTCACTTTCTTCTTGTTTTGAAGGTCTATTGTGTAAAATTACATCAATTCGGAAAAAAACTACATTCGATTTTTATTGATTTATTTTTGTGGTATTATGACGTGTTGCGCTACCTACTTTAGGATAGCGTCACAGTGTCCACATCTACCTAAAATAGATCATTGTAGATATGTTTTATATATTTGTACAACGCCCTTGAGGTGGTTTTTTACAAAAATCATCCAAATAGTATTATTATTATAAACCCGATATAGTTTTACATGACAAAATTAAAAAAATAACTTATATCATTGATGTCGCTATTCCAAATTCCTGTAATATTCAAAAATCAGTTAATGAAAAAATACACAGATTTAGGAAATGAGATAAAAAGAATTTGGCATTCTCAGACTATAAAAATATTACCATTCGTTATTTCGGCTACTGGCATTATACCTAGCTCTCTCATTAAAAATTTAGGCGTATTAGATCTATCAAAAAATTTATACATAAAAATGCAAAAATCAGTCATTTTAAATACATGTAGGATAACGAAAGATTTTTTAAATATTTACGTTGAGGAATCAGTAGGATTTATAGGCCCTTTTAGGAGTTCTACCGAGCCGAACCCTCTGATATGAAAATATCTGGAGTCGGTGAATTATTTTCCCATTTGATCTCTGGTGAGTTGACGTGTTGTTCTTGTATTGTTTTGTATTTATTTTGCCTATATAATGCACTTGCATAATGTTGATTGACTAGATGATCATTTGTGGATAAGTGTGTGGAAGGGTTTTGTTTTTCCTATGCTGAAGATTTAACCCGGACATAAAATAGGAAAAGATATTTTGCTGTCCAAAACGTTGACTAAAGAAGGAGGTAGCGCAACACGGCATAACACCCCAAAAATATCACTATAATACTTTTGGCCGTGAAAATCTCTCATCATATCTACAGTAGATTTGTAAATTTGTACACGAAGAAAAATGAGTATGGCTGGTTCATTAAAATCTTGTTAAAAAATATGATGGCAAGCCATTTCCTAATATAATATCAGTTCATTCAAAATATATCGGAACACGTGTTCATGCAGCTGCGCTTGATAAATATAATGACGAAATGTGACAATATTAGAATTTTTATGAACATGTGTTCCGACATCCTCATAACACATTCGTGTTTTACTGATAATTTCTTAGGAAATCTGTCAATTCATTCGTTAAGGGCCTGTTTTTAACAGGAATACGAATAATTTGATCATATTCTGAATAAATTAGCAATATTTAATTTCAGTAAGTTTCCTCAGTGTATATCTATTGTGCAATATGTGCAACGGCATGAAAAGTGCCTAATTGCATAAAATTGCATTTATTCTGCGTTGATTTAACACGATTACGCCGAAATGCAATTGTTTCCTTGCTAGGTAGGTATGTCCCGCCTATGCAATTAACTAAATTATGAAAACGTTCTAAGCCGTAAATGGTTTTCTAAGGCTTTAAACAATTTTCATTGCAACAGATGATTATGTTATTAATTCACAGTGTATTAATTCCAGAAGAGAGGATTTCATAATAAATTGTAAAACTCTTTCAAAAGGCTCGAGCGTAGCGAAGTCCTGTTTTAACTCGACCGTTTTGCATTTCGTCTGTCCGTAAATATTGTCTGTACGTTCCATTTTAATGGTTCAATAAATATTATTTTGTCAAATGTGAAACCGTCGTGTTTATTTGTACTTTCGTGTTCGCGTTTTTTTTTCAATATTATGTTACCTACCAGCCTGAAGATCGTTTCGAAAAACAATAATTGTCTTTGAGATAGTGACGTTTCTTTATTATTCTATTGGAAATAAACAATTTATTTAAAATATGCAGTATGTAATTAAGTACCTACTTACAATCTATATGATTTCAGAGGAAATTTTGGTTTTGATTTATAAGTGAAAATTAGAATCATGTTTTTAGGACACGATGCCTATATATATGAAAGACAAAGGAAAGGAAGGGAACGAGTCGAGTAAATAAGTTATTCTCATGCTGCCAACATCAACAACTGTGGTAGGATATGTCACTTTTGTTCGTCAATTTTCTCACCAGTTTGCGAAGTTAGGTCAATAATCACATTTATGAATGGGATTAATTAAACCCGGTATAAAATTCTTCCCCGGGGTCCGAGAGCTTGTCACTAAGCCACAAGCCAAACTGATATAATATACTGTCAATATATTTAGTGAGCACGACCTGCACAATAAGTTACACGGAGGAAATATATATTTGAGCTTGTGTACCTTTTCAAGGATGTGAAGTGATTGAATTTGTGCAAGTAACTAATTATTGTAGAATGATTTATGACATTTGCACGAGCACCACTTGTAAATAAAGAATTGACACACGAAACCACAGATGATCACATCATCACCAACTAAAACAATGTCACTTTCAAAATATTCATCCATCACACAATTGTAGAAAGTAAATAGTAAAAGAATGAAAAACACAACTTTACTTAATACGATATACACTTTATCCTTAGCCATAAGGGCGAGAAGCGATGAGTACGATTTTATTTCACCATTTAATTTTTTTTCTTGTGAAAATGATAACAAACCACACGCACAACGAAATAAATACTAAACATTCCAATAACTAACACTTTAAAACGATTTCCATACCCAATCTTTTTTGGAATTTTCACAAGTAACTCAAAAAAGAAATAATATTTATGCATATCACAGAAGAAATGAAGGTGTACTGACGGATTCACCAATAAATCTCAACGATAACTTATTTATCTTTCCGCTTACTTGCTTACTTTGAAGCGTGACATACAACACACATTGGTAACACTAACCTCAGAAACATTTGATTTGTTTATATGCATACCAATATATACTGTGACTGCAAGACATTTTTCATAAAAAGTTTATGCCAGGGCCGTAATCAGAAACATTACATTCTTAACGCATTCACGGATACAACGTCTGTTAAAGTCGTTTAGAGGCGGTGTGATTTTATGACACAACCTAGTATGTAATCCTAGTAGGGGACGCAATAGGACTAGACTTCACAAAATGCATACGTCGTGTGACAGTACACATGTTTCTGAAATGTCCGTAAATATGTTAAAAACGCTGAATTTAAATGGATTGAAATTATTTCCGCAGTAAAGTTTTCCAAAATTTATAAGACAGTTTTATTGGTATTGCAGATAATATTGCAGACCGATCGGTGGCTAAGTTGAGATCGCATTTGGGTCCCACCCGGGCGTAGTGTGTTCAGTTCCTCGGCTGGCTAAGTCCTCCATCACAAGACAAGCAACATTTTTTGCTTACGTTGGTGGCAGTAGGATATTTTCAAATATTGTCAGGTTATTCGTAACCCGCGAATGTTTGTCTTTCTTTTAACAAAAAAAAATGTTGGGTATAAAGTGGTACTAACTCATATGCATTGCTTGCATATAGCACATTTCAAACATGTTTTAAAAACGAAAATTCCAGCAAAATATTGTAAAAACCAATTTACTTTTAAAAAAGGTTTTTTTCAAGTTGGTTTAAAACTAAAATAACCCTATGAAAAAACATTTTTAAGGGTTTTACAAACTTTTCGTATACCTATTCAAGGTAGATCATTGTGTACACTCTTTGTCCCCTTTTCGCCGTTTGTGAACTATAATCAATGATAATAATAATATTTTACTAATTTATATAGCGCCGTTTTGGTGAAAAATCACCTCAAGGGCGCTAATTTTGTCCTGGAACTAGACACTGTCTTAAAATAGCAACAATTTTATAACTTTTATGAAAAAATATGAAATTAAGAAAAAAAAACTAATTTAAACAACTAACCACAGATATTATCCAGCTATATCTAAGATTTCAATACTGTTGATATACTTAAAAACAATACAAGCCGTCTTGTCTCAGTTAAATTAATCTTAAACTACATAGTTCATGGTGGAAAAGATGTTTTAACTTAATGTTAAAATGGTAATCCGAAAAATTCATATTTCATAGCGCCAGAGCACACCGTTTTTACAAGTTTTTTACAAAAAAATGCAAAATAAAGAATTTAAAAAAATCTTCTCTATAAATAAGATATTCTAACAACGCGAATTTTCTAGTTCATTAGAGAATAATTCAAGCGAATTATAAAGGCGTTCGATTTTATTATGCTATAACACTAAATCAATTAAAATTCGAAGGTTTATATGGCCGTAAAGCAACATTAAATAAGCAGAACTTCATAAAAATCCTTTTGAAACGGTTCATTTTCTAATTATAAAATTGTCGATAAATTTTTTACTGTTTTTTTATTAATTTTTCCCTGTGGCCCGATAAATTATTTCGAAGACGAACCGACTATACTAAGGACGGGTTGTTTCGAAGAACTTGAACAATTTTTCAAATTTCAAAGTTAATTTTCAAGTTCTGTGAAAGATATTTTTAAGTTCTGTTTTTATTTCTGTTCTGTCAAGCAACTAGTCTATAATGATATAATAACAGAATTTGAATAGGTCTTTCACAGAACCCGTAAATGAACGTTGAAATTTGATGAATTGTTCAAATTCTCCGAAACAACCCGTCCTAAGTCCGGTCCTTTCTCATGAATTGGATCATTTTGTTGCGGTAGATAAGAATACCGCTACAATACTTATTTATGAATAAGTTTCCCCCATGTAGGCAACATGACATAAATATCTATCAAGATTATCCTCGTAAATAAAAATATAATACTAATCGCGTGGCAAAAAATTTCTATGAAATAAAATGCAAAATTTGCAGTTTTTTAACCTTAAATGCTTCCGTCGAAAATTTTGCTAATAAAAATTATAAAATTTTATGTGGGCGTAGGAGGATAATTTTGAGGATATCTTTGTTGTTGGACTTCAGAACTTGGAGTCTTTTAGGCAAGGTGTGAAGTCTCGAAGAAACTCATGTGGTTGGACACTGGAGATAAGGAGAATACTAACGCTGGTACACCACTACACATAACTTGTAGTATTTTAGGCAAGGTGTAGTCATAAAGAAACTCATGTGATTGGACACATAAAGAGAGTACTAACGCTGGTACACCACTACACATAACTTGTAGTATTTTAGGCAAAGTGTAGTCTTGAAGAAACTGATGTGGTTGGACACATAAGGAGAATACTAACGCTGGTACACCACTACACATAACTTGTAGTATTTTAGGCAAGGTGTAGTCATAAAGAAACTCATGTGATTGGACACATAAAGAGAGTACTAACGCTGGTACACCACTACACATAACTTGTAGTATTTTAGGCAAAGTGTAGTCTTGAAGAAACTGATGTGGTTGGACACATAAGGAGAATACTAACGCTGGTACACCACTACACATAACTTGTAGTATTTTAAATAAACAACGGTTAAACACCAACCCCATTACTAATAAACGTGTTTTAATGTTTACACAACTGATAAACAACCAAACGGAGAAAAAGAAGTAGTGCTGATTTATTAAAATCCGGTTAAACACGGGATTGCAGGCCATTTCGTGTTAAACTTTTAGTGCGTTCTTAATAAATCGGAACAAGTGTCTTGCTAATATACAAAACTAAATTCGAAAATATTAGAATTTTAATGCACATGAGTTCCGACATCGCGATAACATTCGTGTTTTACTTAAAGTTTATTAGGAAACCTATCAATTCATTTGTTAGGGTTCCAATCCCATTCTTAACCAGATTACGAATAATTTGAAGAGATTCTTAATAAATTAGTAATATTTTACATCAGGAAGTTTTCTCCGTTCATTTACCCCACCGGTTGTGTACAATAAAGAAGTCTTACTAATTAGATTCTTATACGCTGGTTCAACGTTGGAATGATAAGCCGGACTTAAGCCGGGTTTAGGGCCGTTTTGACCGTACAAACGTCATGGTAATGCGTCAAGTTTTTCACTGTTCGAACCGCGTAATATTTACACCGCGTTTATAAGTAAGGGGGTTCAGTGAAAACGTCCTAGGGGCAGAACGAAGAAAAGACTGGAATTGACAGGGTGAAAGAAGACTGGATTAAGAAGAGAAGATCCGGGAATGATGGTGAAGATACAAGAAGGAAACAATTAGTAGCACTTTTTAAAGAGGCAAAATCTTTCCATAATTAAAAATAATAAAATAGATATAACAGACGTAGAGTAGGAGTAATATTTAAAAAAATATTGTTTTACTATAAATAATCTAGGTTCTTCGCTGTGAAGGTTCTTTTTGGTCCATCCGTCCGTTTGGTTGTCCGTAACGAATTATTCACAAGGAAAAGATCGATATAAAGTAAAGCATGAAAAGCTAGGGTTAGTAATTAATTCACGCGTGTCGTTTCTCTGAAACTTTTTGACCAGTGTGATATTATTATTTTGAATCCAATGATAAGTAAAATAACATTATTGATAACTGGTAAAGCAAGCTCGTCTTACTAAAGGCATATTGCAATTTTTTATGTATTATTATTTTTTTGATCTTTATTTTTCCCCATAATTTTACAACATTAGACATTCTTTGTCTAATGTTAATCAATAAAATTCTTTGTAAAAATTATTAATAATGAGTATTTCAGTTTCCTGAAATGGAGAATAATGCATTTAATAGTTATTTCGTTCAAATTAAAATAGATTGTTCATTAGGCGACCATTGCGTAAAGAAAAGATGTAAAATTATCCTTAAATGAAATAGCCACTAAAATGCCTTATTTTCTATTTCCGAAAATTTAAATACTTATTTCTCATTATTATCTAACTCAGGGGTTCCCAACCTTTTTTACTCTAGAGCACATTCTAAAATATCGGTAGGGTGGCGGGCACCACCTATTTTTAATCGACAAACTCGGGGCAGCAATCGCAATCAAAATGACAACAACCGGTTCCAGGCGGGGAATGCTATTTGCACATCACTCCTTGTACACGCCGAAAACCCGAAGTGAGCCGATGATCGCCGAACCGATCGGGACGGTACAAGTGCGTGACTACTGTCAGTTTGGCTGTCGGGGCCATGCTTATTGCTTTCACTGACAGACAGAGCTGGCAGAGTCATGTGCCATGTGTTTTGGCGCCTTCGACGTTCATCGGCTCAGTTCGTGGCGTTCGTTCACTTAGGGTTTTCTGCGTGTACAAGGAGTGATGTGCAAATAGAACTCTCCGTTCCAGGCTAGCGTGAAGAGTGCAGTCTGGCTCGCCGCTAAACAGGTTGCGACAAGTACTGTCAGCAAAGAAACCACTCATACATACAATATCGCTAACATACGAACGTATTTAATAAACCTAGGCACTCAAAAAAATTAAAACTCTAACAATTAAATAAAAATAATTCCTTATTTTTAATTAATGTTGATGAAAAAATTATTTCACTGTCGAATAGTGACGGGCACATACGAATCGTTCCGCGGGCGCCATGGTGCCCGCGGGCACGGGGTTGGGAACCCCTGATCAAACTGATGCAAAGTGTTTTTAAAATAAAATGTGCCTATTAACCTGTCGAAGGCCGGATCATAAAACAGAAAAATATTAGTGGAACCTAAAGTTATATATATATAAAATCGCATAGTAAATTATTCTAACAAGAATCATATTAGAATGATCGCATATTCTCCAGAGACCCGTCGCCGTTCCACTGGTTAAGCGTGCTCTATATTTACCGCAAGTTATATTGTAAATTTTAATATTACGGTATAATAATGTAACATTGTCGTGAATAAGTTAAACATAAAGTTTTATGATGCAATATATTTTTTAGAAAATAAAAAATAGTATACAATAATACAATATAAATTTTAAAGTTTTGGTAATACTTTGGCGAAAAATTAAATTTACAAAGAATTTATAGGAATAGTGTTGCATCTGAAAAACTGCTTATGAATTACAGCTTTAGATTCCCTTGAAAATGGACTGTAAATAATTTAAACCAAACTAAATGATTCAGTGTTTGCTGGAATTGGGTGATGGTTTATGTGGGGGAAAGAACGAGGTATAGAAGGAAAACGCGATGACCAATCACTTACCACTGATTGATTTCTGTGAAGGAGAACACAACAACACAGTAAAACGAATGAGTATTTAAAACGATAACGTATTAAATAAAGTATTATAGTTATTATAGTATTTTAAACATTTAAGTTCTTCCAAGAGTCAAATTCCATCTTTTTATTTAAAAAAAATATTGTGTGCACGAAAAACAACAACAACTTACTAGTCACAATTCACAATCCTTCTTCTGTTTTCAAAAACAACCGCACTTGAATTTGCATTATTTATTTGCAATTGTTATGTTCCATAATTCAAATAGTTTGATGGTTACGGAGAGGTAGGAACTGGATAAATGACATTCCGGTAGGAACCAAGCATATTCTCATGGGTTTCAACATCTTAAACATTCAGCCATAATTTTAATTCTTTAAAATATTTTTAATATTTTTGTAAAATACATTATTAAAGACTCATTTAAATTATTATTAGAAATTATTTTTTTTAAATACATATTTCATGATGTATAAATAATTTACGCCTATTTTAGTTTCTTTGTGTAACAAGTAAGTCAGAGAAAAAATCATCACAGCATTTGGAAAGACTGTTACGTTGGTAATGTTGCCAGGGTTGACGATATATATTATTTTTATTGAAGTAATTGTAGTATAAAAACACAAATTATATTAAATTACTAAAAGTTATCAAATATGTATTTATTTATTTATGTAAAACCCGTACCTGCTAGGAACTAGTAGGACTATGGCATCTCCAATTGGGGTATGTTGCGAAACAGAATGGATATTTTTATGGAAGGAGATAGGGAGGAGGAAGATGGGAATGTACCTATCTATTCAGATTTGATCGGATCTTCAGGACCACAAACGGAGTCAGGTCATTAAAGCCATTTATTGTTTCGATACTGAATGGTTAGCTTTAGCCAGGGCGATACTAAGAGTATCTAGCACACGTTAAAGTAAAAATGTATTTATAATTTCCAGGTAAATTCTCTCACCTTCACTTTAGATTTTTGTATATCCGTTTTGATGATTGAATTTGTAAATTATTTATTGTAAGAAACAAACAGCAATTTTATACAGGATGAGTTATACAAGAGGTTAAATATGAGGTAAGCCAAAATAGTTTCTTATGCTAATGTTGGTTAATATGATATAATACAAAATTGTAATTGGTTATAACCATTAACTGAAAATGAAATTAACAAAAAAGAAAAAAAAAATCATATAAATATATTAGAAGGAAGAAGGAATAGGAAAGGGCAAGAGGCAGAGGAAGATGGGATGGGGACAGGAGATGCTCATGTTGTACCTTTTCTATAACTGTGCATTAATTTGATTAACATTTGTGGTCGTACGCTTGACTTCGTTTCGGTATTTCACAAGAGTATATTATTAAGAATATCGATATTGTTAAATTGCGTGTTATATTGCGCGCATATACGGGGGATTGGAGAATTTTTTCTAAGGTTGGTTCTGCACGCGGGCAAATGAAAAAAATGGTTTTGTCTGGTTGGCCTTGTAGGTATGTGAATTCTTAAATAATTTACGAGTTCAGGAGAGTCCAGGCCGTTATTCAGAATTTTGTATAAAAATATTTGATCAGATATTAATCTACGTGTTTGAAGTGGAGTAAAGTTGTGAAATTTTAAGGATTCGGTGTTATTTGCAAAGAGTAATTTGAATTTATAATTTATGTGTTTAAAAAATTTGTTTTGCACACTTTCGATTCTGTCAATATGGCATTGGTAGAACGGTGCCCAAATTAGTGTGCAGTATTCTAAGTGGGGGCGGATATACGTGGTGTAAAGGGAATACATAGTTTTAATATTGCGAAAAGGTTTAGATATGCGAATTATAAATCCCAACATTTTATTGGATTTGTTGATTACTTCGTTAATGTGTTTGATAAAATTTAGTTTTACATCCAGTACTACCCCAAGGTCACGGACTGATTCTATTTCATTGATATGTGTATCATGAAAGTTATAATTAAAAGAAATTTTATTTTTGTTACGCGTAAAAGATAATTTGTTGCACTTAGAAATGTTTATGATTAATTTGTTTAATTTACAGTATGCAAAAAGACGATTTAGGTCTTCTTGAAGTTTTATGCAGTCATTGATAGATTTGATTACTAAGTATATTTTTTTGTCATCTGCATATGCAAGATGATTTATGAATTATTATTATTCAATTATTAATTATTAATTAATTAATTATTAATTATTAATTAATTAATTATTAATTATCATTATGCGAACAGATGGACCGATATTGTTTTAAATACATTTAGTTTACAACGGTATCTACCAATACCTAACATCCAATAATAATGCAATATATATATATATATACGTAATATTAATATTTCTTAAGTTCTCTTCGAAAAAATTGTATTTTATTAACTCATGCTTCGGGGCAAAGGTGACAGTGAAAATGTCACGTATTCTGTTGACATTTTGAAAGTCGATACCGTATCAAGTCTCGCGACTCACTGACATTATAATATATTGAAATGAAATGACGAATTGTAAATTATTGGAATGTACTTAATCAATATTACTCCAAACCAATCATTTATGTTCAAACATTAAACGAACTGGTTAAATCAAAACAATAAGAATTGAGTGTGAAAATATGACTAGCTACTAAATAATTATTACTAGTTCTTACCCGTAAAAATCAAAACCGAATCAAGAAATATTACAATTTTTTTAAAACGTACCCATGGGGAAATTATTTTGTTTATTTTTTAAAAAAACGTATTTAGTTTATATGTACCGTTTTGTGTTGCTTTAATTTTATTTTTGTTGTACATTATTGACATACACGGAGAATAACGAGTATTACTAATTTATTAAGAATCTCTTCAAATTATTCGTTATCCGATGAAAAAAGGGATTGCAGGCCCTTAACGGGTGAATTGTTAGGCTTCTTGATAAACTTTTAGTAAATTACGAATGTATCACAATGTCGGAATACGTATTCACAAAAATCCTAATATTTTTGCATTTCATCAAGGTGCAGGTGCATGAACACCTGTTCCGATATATTAAAAATTTAGTAAATGTTTTTCAGGAAACGGCCTGCAATCGCGTTTTTAACCGTATTACCAATAATTTGAAGAGATTCTCAATACATTAGCAATACTCATTTTTCTCCGTGTAGGAAGATGAACACATTATTGATTATTTATTAAAAGTTTTTGGAAATAATTAGCATTACTCACTTTAGGCACATGATAAATGTGACAAAATAAATATTATCGACGAGAATTAAATGCAATATTTACAATTAAAAATGTATTTACAAGTTTTTCGAAGTATTTTTCAAGAAATATCTTAAAATTTTCCTTAATCCTTTTATTTTTGTATAAAAATGATTTATAGTAAAAAATAAATGATTTCAGTTTGCGTATAAAATGTTAAGGCGATGCACTACGTCGTGTAATATTTTAAATTGAGCCGCTATCAATAACAACCCTTAGGTAGATGGCGATAAGGTTTAAATTCCCGCTTAACACCATCCGCCTGTTTTGATTTATGCAAGAAAAAAACTTGGTCAAAAAGTGCCTTTTATTTTATTTTGTGGATTTTTAGGCATAAATATTTAATTTTTTTTCGATCATTTTATAAATAACTTAATTTGCTACATTATACATTAAAATCATAACCTAAAATGGGTTCGTAAGTAGGAGATTTTGAACTTTAAAGCAGTTTTCATAGGCCTATACATTATTTTTTTCTGGTCTTATAAAAAGACTTATATAAAAAATTCTCGACTATTTCAAAGGTCAAGATGTATCCTACTCGCAGTATTTAATTAAAGCATCTGAAACATTTCTAGGCGACAAAATTTTCAAACCAAAAACACATGATTTTGCATTACTACGTGTGGCATCGCCTTAATTTGTGATTAAAAGTTATCAATTTCTTTATGATTTGTTCAACATTAAAATTAAAAAGAAATTTGATATTGATTATTATAAAACGTATACACTTGAATTTGAAATCTAAACTAAATTCAGATTAACTGTGTCAAAAAAAAGATGAACCAGTCCAAATGCACAACATACTCGTATGTAGCAAAACATTAACTTATAAATGTCATAATTCAAAAACACAACGAAAAAATACTTGTACGAGCAATGAAGACCGACTTACATCTTTATGATGAAATCCCACCTCTATGCACTACACTTTAATTAAGATCACATGCCACACTTGAAAAATTCACTTCAACACGTTTATCACGTGGGATTGTAATACAATAGGTTCTTCTTACATAGTTAAATTGAAAAAGGATCCGCGCATTCGTCGGGACATCTGATCTATAGTCGTTACATTATTTGTGTGTAATGATTTATGTGTATTTTATTATTGTGACAGTGCCGCTACTCTGAACAGTCGAGGGCGTGACAGCCCCGTTTGGTCAGCATCCCTCTGTGGGGGAAAATCCATAAGGATACGTCGCGGCGACCGGCGCATGCGCCGCGACGCCCCCGCCCCAGTCACCGCGGAACTACTGAGGTGGGTGCTGGGTGGTGGATGGTGGGTGCAAGGTGGCTAGTGCTAGGGGTGTGCGGTGACTCCCGTTTGCAGGAATCTCTCTCACGCATTCATGTTTGGTAGTTGTGATTGTTTTGGAAACCAGGGTTGAGCCAAAAGTAGTATTTTTTCTTTCAATATATGATATAATCATATTTTTTAAATGGGTTAGTACAAGATGCTGGGTGGCAGGTGCCAGTGCTAGGGATGTTCAGTGATTCCCGTTTGCAGGAATCTCTCCCAAGCAATGATGTTTGGTAACGGTTATATTTCCTTTTTTTATATCTGTGAAGTAAGCGGGGATTCCATCCAGAATAAAATATTTTGACACAGAGATGTGTTTTCTCTAAGAAATCAGATTTATGATTTACACACGGAGAAAAATGAGTATTCAATCTCTTCAAATTGTTGGTAATCCTGTTAAAAACGGGATTGCAGGCCGTTCCTGATAAACGTTAAATTTATTATATAACGGTAAATTCCTAATATATCGGAACTTGTGTTCATGCACCTGCATTTGCCTTAACAATATTTTTTTTTTTTTTAATATAGATCATATGGGTTACATTAATACATACATATTTTGCAAAATATAATATTTAGGTTCATAATTGGTCATGTATACCTTATCAGAGAAGAGGAGCTCTTGTGCCTGATAAGGGAGCCACGATTCTTACTTAGATTCTTAAATGTAAACTATATATAATAATATATATTTTTTTTTTTTCTATATATTTTTTTTACTATAATTTCTTTACTATAATAATTTTTTTACTATAAATATATATTTTTTACTATAAATTTTTTTGGAAAAAAAGTTTGATTTTATTTATTTGTTCTTGTTGGTTCGTAATACAGCGCAATTCGGAAGGGAGATTATTGTAGTTTTTTATGGCTTGGTAAATATAATAGTTTTGCATTTGAGTTGTTTTAAAGATTGGCGTAATAAATTGATTTCCATTTCTCATCAGTTTGTAAAATTCTTGATATTCTGTGTTATTTTTTTGTTTACACATTTTTATAATGGAAGTTTGCTTAAATATATCATCAATATTTGGTACTGGAAACAATTTAAAAAGCAATTTTGTTGGAAAAGTACAGTTTTTTTAAGTATTACCTTTATAATATTTTTTTGCGAGACTTTTACTGAGCTTAGGTTGTTTTTATAAGATCCTCCCCAACCTTTGATTCCGTAGATAAGCAGGGAGTGGACAAGAGCATAATACACATTTTTTAGTATTTTCACATTTAAAATATTTCTTAACCTAACAAATATATATATACATTTCCTTATTCTCTTTACTAACTCCGTAATATGGCTTTTCCATTTCAAATTTTCATCAATGATCACACCAAGATATTTAATTTCAGAAGAAGAGTTGATTACAGTACAAATAGGATTAAGTAGTTTACAGTTGACATTGTCACAATTTTCATCATGGATTATGATATTTACTTTGTGTTTAGGTATTTTTTGTAGTGAGAATAATACATATGTTGTTTTTTTGGTATTAAGTGTGAGTAGGTTATTATCAAACCATGATTTTAATATATTAATACATTCATTTGCAAGTTTGTTAACTAGTTCCCATGTTTGACCTTTTATTAATAATACAGTATCATCAGCATAAGAGATTAATTCACCTTTGATTTTCTGTTGGAAAATGTCATTTACATACATTAGAAATAGTAATGGTCCGAGGACCGTGCCTTGAGGAATGCCAAATGTACTTGTTAGTGGTGTACTAAAAGTTTGGTTTAATTTTACAATTTGAGGTCTCTCTATTAAGTAGCTTTCTATCCATTTAAGGGCTAAGTGGTCAATGCCATTTTCTTTTAATTTTAATATAAGTCTTTCATGGGAAATGCTGTCAAATGCTTTCTTTAAGTCAATAAAAATTCCTATACATTTATTTGATTTGTCCAGGGTACTCTGAATACTAGATGAAATTTTTGCAATGGCATCTTGGGTACTTTTTCCCTCTGTGAAACCGAATTGATTTTTATTTATAATCGAGTTTTTTTTTAAGAATGCAGTTAGTCTTTTTTTAGCAATTTTTTCAAAAATTTTCGATATATTAGATAAGAGTGAAATGGGTCTATAATTAGAAATGTCCAATATATATAATCCAAATATATAATGCGAACATTCGTATTTTACTAAAAGTTTATCAGGATACCTATCAATTCATTCGTTAACGGCATGAAATCACGTTTGGTTAACCGGATTACAAATATTTTCAAAAGGTTTTCAATAAATTAGCAATACTCAATCAGTGTAGTTATGATTTAAGGTATGGAAAAGGAAATGCAAATGTTTGATTCTGATAGTTTAATATCAAAATTAAAAAATTTTAAATTTATTCAAAAAGTTTAAAGAAAAATTTTATTTCAAAAGATCAATTTCGAAATTTTAATTTTAAAAGTTTAATTTCAGTAGTTTAATTTCAATGCAGCTTTATAAATAAAAAAAACAGGTGGACAGTGAACGGAGGTCACCCTTTGTCTAGATTAAGTTATCATGATACTTGATACGATAATAATAATTTGGTGCAGCTGGAACGCATCACTCCCCCTTGCGCCAAGCGCTAAGCGCTAAGCATGGCAGTTGCGCAGCATGCCTTACCAACTATCCCATGGCAGGGTTGCCGTGTCAAACAACCGCAACCACTTGCCTTAGTGAGAAACATTAAAATTTATTAACCTAATTAAAGCTGAACAAACACTAAATTAGGCACGCCCGCAACTACGAGTACACTCAGGGCCGGCCCTGAGCCAAACGGCGCCTGGCGCTAGTTAAATTTTGGCGCCCCTTGTCAAAAACACTAAACGCCTACCTACCACTGTAAACAATAATACAGGGTTTTCCAATAAGAGGTGTTATTTTGAATAGCCTGCTATTTCGGTAGATGTTACTTATGAAGCTGTCATTTTTTGATATCTGACAAGTAGAAACTACGCCATTAATAAAAATAGAACGATACACGCTTCAACAACGCATTGAAATTATTAAAATTCACTTGAGTGAATCAAATGCAAATCATCTTGAGTGATGAGGCCCATTTCCACCACGGTGGCTTCGTCAACAAGCAAAATTGTCGCATCTGGGGCTCGGAAAACCCAAGAGTTATTGTTGAAAAGCCTCTCTATCTTCAACGTGTGACTATTTGGTGCGGTTTATGGTCCGGCGGAGTCATTGGAACTTAATTTTTCGAAAATGAGGCTGGAGCTACAGTTACGGTGAATGTATTGCGGTATCGAGAGATGATTAATGATTTTTTATGGCCGGAATTGGATGGTATTGATCTGAAAAACGTTTACTTTCAACATGACGGCGCTACGTGCCACACAAGCAACGAAACCATTGATCTTTTAGGATTGAATATCAAAATAACACCTCTTATTAGAAAACCCTGTATTAGGATGATTTGTATTTTTGCGTAGTTTGTATGAAAAATAATCTCATGGGTGACGTGTTGACTGTCAGGTGTTATCAGCACTTTGGCAGCTTGGCAATTCGACGCCCGGAGCGCACTGCTCCGATTGCGCCATCATAGAGCCGGTCAAATTCAAAGTCAAAGTCAAATTACGTGGATGGACTGTGAAGCGTCACTATGTTACTATGTTACTTACAGTATAGGGGTTATACATAGATAACAGAAAGAAGATGAGATATGACATAGAAGCGGGCTGACCGTCGACGTGTTGAAGACCAAACTGCACAGATTACGAAAGTGGCTAAGCCATCGATATTTGGTCGATGGGTGGCGTCAATGACAGTTATGCGTTTGGTACGTACCATAAAAAATGCTGATTTTTAATATTTGAATATTAAAAAAATAATAATTAAGCAATTTATTAAGAAATAAATAAAAATAACTTATATCATTGATGTCGCTATTCCAAATTCCTGTAATATTCAAAAATCTGTTAATGAAAAAATAAGAAAATACACAGATTTAGGAAATGAAATAAAAAGAATTTGGCATTCTCAGACTATAAAAATATTACCATTCGTTATTTCGGCTACTGGCATTATACCTAGCTCTCTCATTAAAAATTTAGGCGTACTAGATCTATCAAAAAAATTATATATAAAGATGCAAAAGTCGGTCATTTTGAATACATGTAGGATAACAAAACATTTTTTAAATATTTATGTTGAGGGATCAGTAGGATTTATAGGCCCTGTTAGGAGTTCTACCGAGCCGAACCCTCTGATATGAAAATATCTGGAGTCGGTGAATTATTTTCCGACGGGTTGTTCTTGTATTGTTTTGTATTTATTTTGCTTATATAATGCACTTACATAATGTGGATTGACTAGATCATGATTTGTGGAAAAGTGTGTGGAAGGGTTTAGTTTTTCCTAAGGGGAAGATTTAACCCGGACAAAGTCGGAAAAAAAACAATAAAAGAGAAAAGTCCCAATAGACCACCTTTTAGTAGTTTGTCAATGGGTAACTTTGAAAAATACTTATTTTAGTTCGCTAGTATAACCATTGGAATGATTGGTATCATATATATATATATATATATTTATACATTTACCATTTAATTAATTACCATTCCTCAAAATATTAACATGAAAACATATAAAACTGATTGCTGCGACTTAAAGCCAATAAATCCACTTAGTTTGCGCCGTTTATCCAATATTTTTAGGTTCTATTAATATGGCACATTATGAAAAGCGATCTCTCAAAACGTTTTTGCAATTTGCCAAAAAATCGCTCCAGTGGTTGGGAGATATGTACAACTTACATGTAAATATAAATACACATATTACGCAATTTATGAAAATACAAAATGACACATGTACACATTTATAAAATAATAATAATATGAAACCAGAGGTAACAAAATTAAAAAAATTTAAATATCAATCATGTGGCGGGTCAATATTGATAGTAGGTATCTAACAACAATACAAACTATGTATACATAAATAAGTGGTATAGCCTAAAGAGATATAACATAAAATTAAAACTAAAAATATATGTATTTGCAGTTAGAAATTACCTACTTGTATTGGATATAATAATATGTATGCAGTCATAAATTGCTTGTATTAGATATAATAATATGTTGGCAGTTATAAATTGCTTGTATTAGATATAATAATATGTATGCAGTTATAAACTGCTTGTATTAGATATAAGAATATGTATGCAGTCATAAATTGCTTGTATTAGATATAATAATATGTATGCAGTCATAAATTGCTTGTATTAGATATAATAATATGTTGGCAGTTATAAATTGCTTGTATTAGATATAATAATATGTATGCAGTCATAAATTGCTTGTATTAGATATAATAATATGTTGGCAGTTATAAATTGCTTGTATTAGATATAATAATATATATGCAGTCATAAATTGCTTGTATTAGATATAATAATATGTATGCAGTCATAAATTGCTTGTATTAGATATAATAATATGTTGGCAGTTATAAATTGCTTGTATTAGATATAATAATATGTATGCAGTCATAAATTGCTTGTATTAGATATAATAATATGTTGGCAGTTATAAATTGCTTGTATTAGATATAATAATATATATGCAGTCATAAATTGCTTGTATTAGATATAATAATATGTATGCAGTCATAAATTGCTTGTATTAGATATAATAATATGTTGGCAGTTATAAATTGCTTGTATTAGATATAATAATATGTATGCAGTCATAAATTGCTTGTATTAGATATAATAATATGTATGCAGTCATAAATTGCTTGTATCAGATATAATAACATGTCCGCAGTTGGAAATTGTTTGTATTAGATATAATAATATGTGTGTAGTTATAAATTGCTTGTATTAGATATAATAATATGTATGCAGTCATAAATTGCTTGTATTAGATATCATAATATGTATGCAGTCATAAATTGCTTGTATTAGATATAATAATATGTATGCAGTCATAAATTGCTTTTTTTTTTTTTTTTTTTATATTTACTCCACACAGGAGGCCCTGAAGAAAATAATTTCCCTCAGGGCCTATGTCATCTTTGGGGATGCTGTGTGGAGGGTCTTTTTGTGGAGAGGAGGGAGTGAACATGGGTCTTGAAGAGTCCCATGTTGCAGGAGGGAGGAAACACAGAGGCCGGCAGTTCGTTCCACAGCCGAGCTGTTGAACTTAAGAACGAATCGTAGAAGCGACCCGTTCTCATGTGACAAGTGTCAACTGTGTACAAATGTTGGGCGCGCGTTTGGCGTGTATCCCGACTGCGCACCGGCGCCGAAGGGATCAATGACGCTAGTTCCTCAGAGCATCTTCCATTGTAATACCGATAGAACAAGGACAGCATACCTACCCGACGTCTGTGCTCTAAAGATTGCAGTCCGTTTGTTAAGATTGGGGAATCTATCAAACGGACCGCCCGTTTCTGCACAGAGTCAAGGGTTTTTTTCAGGTATTTTGGGGCTCCAGACCAGAGATGGCTGCCAAATTCGACAGTAGGGCGCACTTGCGATTTGTACAGGGTCAGCAGTTGTGTACTATTAAAGTATCTGCGGGCCCTGTACAGTACGCCCAGCTTCTGAGAGGCCAACTTTACTCTGGCTTCGATGGAGCCCCCGTACCTGAGCTGGTCACTTATAGTTACACCAAGCATATCAATGGAAGGCCTGTTCGGAAGATTGCTTCCGTTGAAGGAGACTAGATTATCATTTGGATCCCTTTTAGACGTAATCAGACAGGATTGGGTCTTTGAAACATTAAATTCGACGAGATTATTTTTACCCCAGGAGGAAATACTCTCGAGATAACCGTCCATTCTCTGCTTCAAAGCCCTCCGAGCCGTTGGAGTTTGTGTGCCCTTTGGGGGCTTGTCAAACAAAAAGCTATCATGAACTGTACTGTCATCCGCGTAACAATGAATCGGTGCACATGTCAAAAGGTCATTGATGTGCAACAAAAACAAAGTCGGAGACAGAACCGATCCCTGTGGGACGCCAGCATTTATGGAGTGCGAGGAAGAGGTGAAACCGTCAGCAACCGCCTGAATCGACCTATCCCTTAAAAAGTCAGCAATCCACGTACACAGGGATGCGGGAAGTCCGTAAGAATGCAATTTGTTGACAAGTCCTCGGTGCCAGACCCGGTCAAAGGCCTTGGATATGTCTAGTGCGACCGTTTGGGTCTCACCGTGACGTTCCAGGCACCGCCCCCAAACATGCGTCACATACGCGAGAAGATCACCGCACGAGCGGTTCCGCCGGAATCCGTATTGACGGTCGTTGATAATTTTGTTCTTCTCGAGGTATGTGAGCAGTTTGTCGTTGATCACACGTTCCATCACTTTGGACAGAACTGATGTGATCGCTATGGGGTGGTAGTTGGCCGGGTTGGAGCGGTCACCTTTCTTGGGAATAGGGTGAATTACCGCTTTTTTCCAACCAGAGGGCACAGTGCCACACTTCAGGGACATTTTGAAGAGCTTTGTCAAAACTGGAACTATTTCCGCAGCACACCTCTGCAATACCAAGGCAGGTATTCCATCAGGTCCACTAGCTTTGTTAACATCGAGCCCCCGTATGACGTGGAGTACATCCCGATGCCGGATCCTCAGCTTTTTCATATAGAAGCCGCAGTGAGGAACCGACGGCGGAACAGCACCCCCGTCGTCGAGGGTCGAGTTTTCCGCAAACATTTTCCCTAAAAGGTTTGCCTTTTCGGTGGCGGTGTTTGCTAGTGAGCCGTCAGGTCTGGTAAGAGGTGGCAAACTGGGTTTGCAAAAATTTCGACCTATTGAGCCCGCAAGCGACCAGAATGCTCTGCTGCCATGCGGGCAGGCAGCCAGCTTTTTGCTGATCTGCAGGTCGTGTTCGAATTTTGATCTATTGATGATTCTCTTGCATTCCTTTGCCGATTTGTTGTATGCTGATCTGCTTTCGGGCGTTCGAGATGTGTTGTAGGCTCGGTAAGCCGCGTTTTTTCGTCGAACTGCTTCGGAGCATTGTTGACTGAACCACGGCTTTGAGCCCACACCAGTTTCTTTAGTAGTCGATTGTATGAAGCCATCCATCGCCGATTTGATGACTTCACCAATCTCCTGGGCACATCTTGAAGGGTCCGAAGTCCGAAAACAAACAGCTGACCACGGAAAAGCATTGAAATGGGCCCGCATACCGAACCAATCTGTTGACCTATAGTGCCACACTTTTCTCCTCAGCCTCTCATTGGTTGGTCTGAGGCTAACGGGGATTGATGTCGTCACTAGGCAGTGGTCAGATGATCCCAGAGGCGCTGTGACGTCAATCTTATAACCGTGTGGCACAGTAGTTAAGAATAGGTCTAACAGATTGGAGCGGTGAGTCTGGACATCAGGAACCCTTGTAGGCTCCTGAACCAATTGCTCTAATCCGTAGCAAATGGCAAAGGATTCCGCCTGTCGGCCAGCCGAGTCCGTTGGGCCTGAGAACTTCAACCATGGTTCGTTATGAACGTTGAAGTCCCCCAGAACAACAAACTCGGCCGAAGGGTAGCGGGGCAAGAGATCATCAATAGTATCGCTCAAATGTTTGAAGAGCTCGGAAGTGTCTGATTCGCTATGGTTCGGTGAGCGGTATAGACATGCGTAGAATCTTGCCGTACTGGCAAGATTGACGCGCACCCACATTACGTCGAATCTGGAGTTTTCCAGACTCAATAGTCGCACACAGTTGACGTCAGCTCGACTATAGAGGCAGACTCCTCCTTTCAGCCGGAATTTGCTTGCGAGGGTAAAGCCCGGGCAGTCCAGATAGGAGGAGTCTGGCGGCTCGGCTATCTGAGTTTCGGATAGGAAAAGAAGGTTGGGACGTTGGGACAAAAGATGGTGATGGACGGAATTTAAATTTGTGTGCAGGCCGCGAATGTTGGCAAAATTTACCAACAGTTTTGGCCCGCACCGGGGACGCCTGCTACTCGCCGCTGTAATGATGTTAAGATTGTTGTTTTGTATGTTCATGAATTTAATTAATTTTTTTTTTTTTTGTAGGTGTAGGAGGTGAAAGGAAAGGTCTGGAAAGGAAAGGTATGAGGGGTGGGTAGGAATCTGGGGTTCAGGCTGTCTAGGAGTGATGAGCGTTTGGTTCCAGCCCACCCACTGCGGTGCTAGGCGATAGGCCGGGAGAGTCCGGCTGGAGAGGGCATCCAATGCGCCCCAAAAGCTGCTGCTGGGTCCCCTCCGGTCACGAACCGGCACAACAGCAGTGGCGGGGTTTTTTTCACTCGCTGATGGGGCAGCCCACCCTTAGTCGTGAGCCTGAGGGTCGGGCCCCTGTACTATCGAGCGGCCCGGACAGCGGTAACCGGTTGTAAAGGGTCTCCCTCAACCAGCATCTCCCAACCGGCCCGCCACGCAGAAGGTGGGCCGACGCACCCGCCACCAAGACCCGGGCAAACCTTAACCCATGAACCCGGGCACCCCTGCTAAGTCACCAAACGTAGCGAACCACTTGGGGTGACCTGTGGCAGAGGTGTTGGTCATCCAATAAATGGTTCCCAGGGCGGCGGTACCCATTCCCGCCTACCAAATTGTATTAGATATAATAATATGTATGCAGTCATAAATTGCTTGTATTAGATATAATAATGTGTATGCAGTCATAAATTGCTTGTATTAGATATAATAATATGTATGCAGTCATAAATTGCTTGTATCAGATATAATAACATGTCCGCAGTTGGAAATTGTTTGTATTAGATATAACAATATTTATGCAGTCATAAATTGCTTGTGTTAGATATAATAATATGTGTGTAGTTATAAATTGCTTGTATTAGATATAATAATATGTATGCAGTCATAAATAGCTTGTATTAGATATAATAATATGTATACATTTATAAATTACTTTATTAGATATTATACAAACTATTACTTTCAGTGAGCCAAAAGTCTTCAACATAATATTTGATTATTAATAATTAACTTCTTTCAGTGTTAAAACTCAGTTGTGTTTTGCCTATCTTCTATTATTATGTATCTATATCTATTTATATAAAGAAGAGTGTCTGTGGCGGGCGGCATGACTTTTATTTTATACAAATCTACGGTTTAATTAGATGAAATTTTGCACACTCGAATAAAAGGAAGGTCACTATCAACGTGAGATTTCTAAAAACTACGCCATCCCCTTTTGCCGCTCTTTATAGCAGAATTTTGATAAGCACTTCTTGATGAAATTTTGCACACTTGAATTTCAAAATAAGAGGAAAATTACCGTCTGCATCTGATTTCAAACAACTCTGCGTAGAGCACTAGTAGCACTAGTAATAAAATAAAATAAATTAAATCAAACCTATGATACTAACCTGTAGAAACTTTTGTAGGTACCAATATATTTTTCTTATCACAACTATTTTTTATGTTCAGACACTAGCAATAAAAATAAAATAAACCTGTTTTTTTTTCTTATCAAAAACTATAAATTATTGTTTTGTAGGCTTCATAAACATACGTCCTTCGTTGTGTAATCCTCAACTGAAACTGCAATCATTTTTGAAAAACAAATTCTTTTTATGATTTTAATTCATTGATGATGGTGCCGTTAAATTACCAATTTTCTCGATTTAAAGCCGCCATTATTATTTAACGCCGGAGAAGACTGTAAAATGTTCAAGGAAAAATATTCAAATAATGGCAGCAGGTGATTAGACATTTATAAACATAAAAGATCCCTGAACTCAATGTTAGGTTGTACCTTTCAATCTTAATATGTATATTACAAATATATAATACTAGTGGGCCCGGCAGATGTTGTTTGAGAGACAGACAGACCGCCTTCTATGTATTGACATCTGTATTACGCTTATAGAGAAATATCATCGTTGCATTTTCAGGGAAACGTTTAAATCAGCACTGAAAATGAAACTTTGTTTGAGTATGGTATTTTCTCTATATGCGTAATACAGACAGAGATGTGCTTTATTTCAAATAAATCCATTTTAAATGGAAATGCAAAATGCAAAATGGGTATTTTCCATTTTGCATTTTAAATGCTTTTCTCAGTGCGTTTTCCATTTTAAATGCTTTTTTTGCAACATTCTTCCTACTATCTCCACTCATCTTTTTTTCATAAGCCCCAAATATCAGTCGGTCCTCAACCTCGCTATGAGAGATAATTTACATTTGTCAAGTTGCTCCCTGGTAGGAGCCCTGGCAATTGAGTGATACCATTACAATAAATACTGATTCAAATACTGAACATGGGCCATGACGCTGTAATATTAAGGACGGGTTGTTTCGGAGAATTTGACCAATTCATCAAATTTCAACGTTCATTTCCGGGTTCTGTGAAAGTCGTATTCAGGTTCTGTTATTATAGGCTAGTTGCTTGACAGAACTGAAATAAAAACAGAACTTGAAAAAATCTTTCGCAAAACTGGAAAATGAATGTTGAAATTTGATGAATTGTTCAAATTCTTCGAAACAACCCGTCCTAAATGTTACATAGCAGTTTCTATGTTTTTATGTTGGCAACATTAGTCCCGCGCAATTTTTTTGTGGTTTCATAATCTGTAGTCGTGGTGTTTTTGGATTTACCATCATGTAACATGTTTGTTCTAAATTGATGTCCATTATTAAATGACAAAATTGATTAAAAATTCTATAATTATTTTAATTGTTTGACCTGAGAAACCATTTTGCATTTTCAATGCATTTTGAAAATAGGTATTTTGCATTTAAAATGCTTTTCTAAAAACCATTTTGCATTTTGCATTTTCAAATGGAAAAGTTTTGACCCATTTCCATTTTGCATTTCAAATGGTTTTGGGTACCCATTTTGCATTTCAAATGGTTTTGGGTACCCATTTTGCACATCTCTGAATACAGATTATGTCAATAGATTTATTCACAGCTTACAAAACTTAAAAATTAATTACGACCCTTTTTCCTATGAAAATCCTTAAAATCACATTAAAAATATGGAGGGGGTGTAGGGAAGTTATCATTTGTGGTTGTGCGTATTTTTGGTTGAGAATAGATCACATTCACAAAATTTCATAGAAATCGTTGGGCGTTTTCGGAGATTATCGTCTACAATCACAGTGACACGTGATTTTTATATATTACGATATATTATTTTCAAAGAATAAGAAAAATGGTTTGAATGAAGATTGAAAATTCCTCCCTGTTATATCGGGGATTATTAAAGAATAATAGATACATAAAGATAGTTGCCAATAAATAATGTGCGGTGAAAAAAAGAAAAAATTAAGACATTGTTGGTAGTTCTTATTCGAAGTATGATACAGTTAAAAGTGACCGAAGCGGATAGGGTCCCATTAGCTCAGTGGTAGAGCGGTGCCCCGGCAAGGCAAGGGTCCTGGGTTCGAGTCCTAGATGTGACCGTATTCTTTTCTGATTTTTCTGTTTCAGATTTTCGTTTAGAAATCGCTAATATTGTCTTCAATAATTAAAAGAATAGACTGTTGACTCAGACCTATGACGTTTATTGACACTCTTATACATTTATTAATATCTCCCAAGCGACCCATCAGGACTGCCAACATAGCAATACATATCACTCCCCAGGGACTGGAGTGAACAACGCTACTACCTGAGCCAAATCCTTATTAGATAGTATCGATATTTAGTTCGTAAATTAGTTTTTTTTAATAAATTAATTTGAGTTTCAATTCGATCTGACATCGGGAAGTGGGTTAGTTTCCACTTCCAAGAGTCCATGTTTTTCATTAATTTATTTATTCATTCATTCGAAAAAATAAGTTTGTTTCTTTCACTTTGATACATTTTCATTTCATATTATCTCTATCAATTTCGGACCTCGTGTTAAAATTGAATGCCGTACCTAAATAAAAATAACAGACATTTTACCGGGCGTAAAATACGACTCCGGAAACCTAGGTTGGGAACAGAGACAAACATAAACAACATGAACTTTTTGCTTCGCAACTGATCATTTAATGCTGCGTATACATTTGCGATCCGAAACGCGAGCCGAGCCTCGAAATATAGGAAAGGAACGAAGCAAACACAAGCGGCGTTTCGCGCCATTTGCGCCTTTCCCATAATTCGAGGCTCGGCTCGCGTTCCGGCTCGTAAATGTATTCGCTCCATAAGGTGACATAAGACTCTAATAACGGGGGTTTGCTCGACGCTCACATATTAATATTTCAGTTACAACAATAACAACTGTTACAGTGATCAGTAAACACCGATTTCAAATACTCTTAGCAGTGATTTTTTTATTCAACCAACATCTAAAGTAATTTTCGTGTAATAAGTTGAAGTTGTCAAGCCAAAAGTACAGCGATTCTCGATATTTAACAAAAATCGCAACTGTCATCAGTGTCTAAACAAACATAAAGACACTACTACTACCGTAGGTATATCAATCACCTCACCTCACTTATATCTCGAATGAACAACGTGAATAACGCCTGCCAAGCATGTTCTGAACCTACTATTTCCGCCGAGTCTGTTTTTGTGTGCACGCTGTACAAAGGGACTTAAGTGCAAGCAGTGCTTATGTGTCGTGCCTACTGTAAAAACCAGCGGTAGTACACCCTTGGATAACGAACTGCTCGCAAAACTACTAGAGCAAAACACGCAAATTCTCGCCACTCAGTCGACCATGAGCAAACAGTATGAAAAGATTCTACTCCGCGTCTACCAACTAGAGGACACAAATAAAAACCTTGAAAAAAAGAACTGTGACCTTGAAGCCAAAATCGACGTAATTGAAGGTCAATTAGAACAAATTGACAGGAAAAATAGATTAAAAATGTAGAAATTAGGGGGATCCCTGAAATTAATGGGGAAAATGTAAAAAATCTCATTTTCAATATACAAAAAACTACTAACCCCAGTATACAACCCAAAAACATTGATTCAGCGTACCGCGTCACCCAAAAACTCACCAAAGAACAAAGGAGGCCTATTATCATAAGATTCAAAACAAACACTGACCGTGATAATTTCCTGATTGATGTAAAAAAGTAGAACAAACAAGCCACCACCAGAGAGGACAAACTCAACACCACCGCCATCGGAGTTGCAAGACCTAGCTCACAGGTATACATGTCGGAACACCTGACATTTCGAGCAAAACATCTATAATTTCTTGCAAGAAAAGCTACGACCAGGGAAGTCAAGTTTATTTAAGAAAAGACTTTGGAACTCCTGTCATTATTATTAATGATAAAACCAAACACCAGATCTAACAACTTGCAGGCTAAACTTACCTAGCTCCATAAATTACTTTTATATATTTTTAACTTACCTAAAATTCTTAAATCAGCAGTAAAATACTATTAGATTCTTCCGGCCCAAAGATATTCTCTATGAACACGATAAGTATGTACCTCATCACTGTCCTAAATCTTGATCTGAATCTATTTTATAAATGTGTAGAGCCATCCAATGTTATTTTCAATAATGCATCAAATCTATTGAAATATTTTATTCACCTTCTATGTTTTGTTTCAAATATTATAAACGGTGGAAATATCTGATCAGTTAGATAATTTGTGTATACTTCCATGTACAGAGACAAACACATGCTGTACTTGTGACAAAATTGTTTATGCAGACAATATTAAATATCTAGGTTTAACTGTAGACCATAAACTAAAATGGGATCTCCATATTAATATATTATCAAAAAAATACGAAAATTATCATACATCTTCAAAACAATTCGAAACATCATGTCATTAAATCAACTAATAAATATATATTTCGCACTCTGTCAAAGTATTTTAACGTATGGAATATCAGTTTGGGGAGGAGCAGCAGATACTTACCTCAATTCTCTGAAAATAAATCACAAAACAATAATTAGAATTATGTTTAAAAAACCTTACCAACATCCAACGGAACAGCTAATGATCAAAAACAAATTACTAGACGTAAATAAACTATTAATAAGGAAGATCATTTACAAAAACTGTATCAAAACTTCACATCTCCACATACCTCACTCGCAAAACACAAGAGCAAAAATTAATAAGCACTTTCAAGTTCCCCATATCAAATCAACTTTTGCAAAAAAACACGAATCTTACCTAGCACCACACATTTTCAATACCTTCCTAACACAAACAAAAACTTACGTCACCCCAAATAATTTGAATTGGCTGTTCAAAAGATTTGTATTATGGCTGAATGAAAAGGAAAGAACAGATATTCAAAATATTCTAAATAAATAACATTTCATACAATTTCTCACTAAACTATATAAATTTCTCACGAAATTATATAATATTCAAATAAAACAAATGCGAGAAACTGCAATTTTGCAATACTAATTATCATGTAACCGCTATATCTATATTCAACTGTCACAAAATTTAATTTAAAAAGTATGTATGTAAATATTTAATATACCACCACATAATTGTATCTTTTTGTCTTTTTACATACATATATATATATATATATATATATTTTTTAAATACATACATTTCTTTTGGAACAAATATAATATGTGATTTACCCGCCTCGGAACAGACTTTGTCTAGTGAGGCAGCTAAAAGAAAATAAAACAATGTAAACAACCATGAAATTAAAGAAACTGAAAAAAAAAAAAAAAAACAATGCTCTCGCAGTTCTACAAATTCAACAAATTCAACAAGTTCAAGAAATATTAACTCAATCTGCCCTAAAAATATTTGCAATAAATATCCGAAGCATAAAACGAAATTTTAATGAATTGTTGTTAGTACTCACAGACCTGAACTCTGACTTTGACATAATCATTTTAAGTGAATGTCGGATCAATGAAAATCACATTCCTAAAAACGTAATAAACTACACACAATACAAACACAGAATAACCTAACTCAAAATGATGGAGTCATCAAATACATAAAAAATCACATATCATTCAGTAAACGAAATCGTAACCAATCACTCTATCTGTCTCAAAACTGTTATAGATAAACATGTAACCATTTTTTTCTATATATCGATCACCTAGCACATTTAACATAACCCCTTTTCTAAATTCACTAAATCACTCCTTATCGTGGTGAATGATTGTGACAATATCCTTATTATTGGTGATCTCAATTTAAATATAATTAATTGCATTCATCCTCAAGCCAATGAATATATTAATCTACTAACTCTACAAGGTTTCGTCCCAGCCATCACGGCACCCACCAGACTATCTAACTCGTCAGTAAGTTGTATTGATCATGTATTTTCAAAATGTAAATTAAAAACCAAATCCCTTGTATACCAATGCACGACCACTACGCTACCGTAACCTCTCATTCGCACAAAATACACAAACCGCCACCGCGTGAAATCTCAAAAAAGAAAATATCCTACAATACACTATTTCAACTGGTCTCTCTGGAAAATTGGTCAAATATCTACAAACAACCTTTACCAAACTGATTTCCGATAACCTCGATAGAGACAATAAACCTCTTGCTGTCTTTCTAGATCTGTCTGAAACCTTCGATACAATTTCACACCACATTCTTCTAAAAAAACTGCAACAGATTGGGATAGAACGTACTGCCCTGATATGGTTCAAAAACTACCTCACACGGAGATCACAAACAACTGTCATTCACTCCAATCAGGAATATAGAAGTAAACGTTTACCAATCTCCTACGGTGTGCCCCAAGGAAGTGTTATAGGTCCGCTCCGATTTCTCGTATATATAAACTCCTTATTGAATCTGGACATTGACGGTAATATAATATATTTTGCAGACGATACGGTTATAATATGTACGTCAATAGAGAAACTAACTGTGGACTGAACAAAATAAAAAAATGGTTATACTCTAACCTCCTCACCCTAAATGTTCAAAAAACTAAATTCATACATTTCTCAACCAGTAAACTTAAGCTCCCAGAAAACCTTCCTAAACTAATCATTAACACTTGCTCACAAAACCTAGACACATCTCCACTATCTCTTAATAACAGTTGTGCATGCTCAATTCTCAAACCGACTAATGAAATAAAGTACCTAGGTGTCATTATAGATAATCAATTACGTTGAGAGGCCCATTTTAGCTCAATAACAAAGAGACTCCGGAAGTTATGCTATATTTTCTACTCTCTTCGATTAATTCTTGACATAAAAACTTTAAGAAGTGTTTATTTTGCTCTATTTAAATCGATAGCAACTTATGGCATTATAGGATGGGGAGGTTGTACAGCATCCATTCTCTACCCTCTAGTGACCGTTCAAAAACTTTTGCTGAGGATCATCTTCAAATGTTTCTCTTTATCATTAACATCTGTCAGAGTAACTTTTTAGGAAACTCGCAGTCCTAGATATTCGCCAACTATAAATCAAGACAATTCTCATCCATATCTGGAAAAATGATTTGATAAACTCTACACGAAAAGATATACATACAAGCTACTCAACAAAAAATACATTTTCACAGAGACGATACTCATATATCGCAGCTAAAATATTCAATGCACTAAATAATGACATCAAAAGATCAAGATCAATTACTCAATATAAAACCGATGTCCAAAAATGGATATCTAAAAGGGGGCAAAATTTCTTTAAGGAACATATGAATCTATACCACCACTAAAAGTTTTCTTTAAGGAACGTATGAATCTATACCACCACAAAAAGTTTTCGTATTTAAATAGCAATAATATTAGCAGAACGATTTACTATTTTCTGCATTAATTATTAAAAATGGTTTGACACCTCTGATACTTTCATGTACCTTAGGATCTCTTCAGTATTTTTTAATAACAATATTGTGACAATAATTTTTCTCTCTAGTATTATTAGCCAGAGTTCAGTCAAGAATCTATACTTAAAATGCTGAAGAATAATGTATCCACATATGACACTGTAACTCGCACATACTTATCAAGAGTTAACCATATTTTTACATATGCTTACCAAGTATTAAACACTCACTTTGATGCTATATGTATATATTTTTAATAACTTCTTATATATTTTCTTTAAATTCTTTACTTTTTACTATGTTTTATATTATATACTTTTTTTTTAAATTCTATTATATTTCAATTTTTTGATATATTCTTTCAAATTGTTTTAATGTACTTCGCATACACACTAACTCGCACATATAAAATATCAACAATTATTTTTTTTCTTTATTATTTTAATGTATATATATTTAATCAACCACCACAACACGGGCATGCGCCTAGCTTGGTGGTCTTATACCCATAAAATGTAATAACCAAACACACTGAATAAAGAAAAAAATTTAAACAATTATATATATAAATATATAAAACATAAATTGGAGAACTCGCCTGCATTCTAACTATTTCTCACGGATTAACATAACAGCTGTTAGCAATAATACTAATAAGCCTTTAAGCCAAATATTTTTTTACATAAATTTAGGAGAAAATAAAAGATGTACATATGTAAATAAGAAAAAAATATCTTATGTGAACAAATGGGACAAAGTATATAGGAAAATAATCAATTAATTCGAAAATGTTAAAAAAACAATTTAATTTGAAGACATAAAATGATACTTATGAATAATTGAAGTACGTCAAGGTTATTGTTTTTTATATGGAAAATTTCAATTTTCTACTAAAAGTACTGCATGGATCAAAAAATATGTCGGAATCCTCAGCTTTTGATTTTGATCAAACATTTCGCACATTCTTCTGATTGGATCACTGACACCAGCATTTGTGCGAGACCGGCTAATTTGGAATGAGTCGTTAAACCTAGTTGTTCTGGGTGGTATTTTAAAGTTTATTAGTTTGAGTAGGTCAGGACAGTCGATAATTTTATTGCAGACTTTATACAGGGTCATGATATCAAGGTATGTTTGTCGGTTAGAGAGAGTGGAGACGTTATATTTCGATATCATATTTATGTATCCCCTTTTAGGTGCACTCATTCTAATATGTAGGCACTGCAGAAATTTATTTTAGATGTTTTCAATATTGTCTTTATAAATACCGTAAAGTGGAGTCCATATTGAGGAGCAAAATTCTAGCCGAGAACGAACCCGCGTATAGTAAAGGATAATGTGGGTTTTAGGATTTCGAAATACACAGATGTTTCTGATAATAAAGCCTAGCATGCTGTAAGCTTTTTCACAATATTCTCAATGTGCTCATTGATATGATGTTCGGAATCAAAAAGCACGCCTAGGTCTCTTACACAGTATACGCGTCATTGCGTACATTCACACACGGAGCGACTCATGACGGACGGACGGACGGACAGCGGACCGATGGACCGAGACGATCTGTCCGTCGCAGGAATACACGGACCGATCCGTGTGTGAATTCTGCGCAATATTCTAAATGTTCAAATTTGCATAGCCTCCAACCTTGACAATAATTATTATTTAATTATTCAAGTATACATTCGTTCGTATCGTATAATAAAATAAAATGGAGAGGTGTGGCATATTGCATTTTCAAAAAAGTTTCATCAAAAGAGGGCTGAATCTAGAGCAAGAAATCTGATAAGTAAATAAAAAGGGTTCAATATACATTAATAAAATTAAAGAATTGCGCACAGGAATTGTCGTGAAATTAAGTGAAGATCCCAACCAAAGTTTTGTATCTTAGGTTTAACCTGAGTTTAGTGGTTGTAGTTCAAATAGTTTAGGCTTTTTGAGACAGATGGCAGGCGATCATTTTTTCTCCCTCCAATAGACTGAGATTAATAAAACACATTGTAACGCTATAATTAACCCTTTTCTGCTTTTAACTTCTTTGAAAGGAATATCTCAGTTCGTTGGGGGGGGGGGGAAATTACTTATTGGGAAAATATTGTTGTACGGTGTCAATAAAATTTTATACTTAAAATGCACTTTATAAGATATATGCAATCAAAATACTTTGAATACAATAATTAATCATTTCGAAATGACTATCTCAATTTGCCCATCACTAGTATAAGTAATTGCCCACTGCAGTAAGGTGGCCAAAGTCGGCAAATATAAAATTATTCTAAACAAATTAGTTTGGTAATTGACGAATTAATTATAATTAATGCTTAAAATTAATAACGAAGCAAAAAGGAATTTCGTAACAATTAACGTCGTAGCAGGGCTGGCTCTGAACTAAAAGGGGGCTGGCGCGACTAAACTTTTGGCGCCCCTTGTCAAAACCAATAGACGCCTAGGTAGGTTATCACAGTAATCAATAACATTCGGATGATTTGTATTTTTGTGCAGAGTCGTTTTTAGTAAAAACAATCTCAAGGGTGATATATTAGGACTGTTAGGTGTTATCAGCGCATTGACGCCTTGGTAATTCGGCGCCCGGAACGGACTGCTCCAATTGCGCCCTCATAGGGCCGGCCCTGCGTCGTAGGCAATAAGAATTTATTATGTATTTATGACTTCATACTGCATTAATTAAGTGTCACAAGTGTTTTCAACAATAATTATTATAAAGGTAACTAAAAACGCTTTTCCATTCCGAGGGCGAAGGAAAAAAAATCATCACAATCTTTAAAAAAAATATTTATTTTTTCCCAGAGTTAACCCAAACAACTACATGTGTATATTGACTTCCGACAGTGTCCTTGCTAAATGTATCTCATTGCATTACCCTTGCATACATTCTGGAATAAACTCTTGTCATTATTATTATTAAACGTCACTGAGAAACAGGATTTCGTCTTGCTTACGCCAACTAATTTTTACTAGCGGGGAGGGAACAATAGGTGGTATATTAGTGTATACGATCTGCTAATCTGTTTTACAGGGCGTTCTTTATACATACTCTTAAATCTCTTGTTAGATACACCACCGCGATTGAAACGTAATAAGTTTAGTTGTTCAGAATCATCTACAAACTCCCTTACCAATAAACGTGATTTTAATTCTACTCATTAAATTCAAACCTGATAAACAACCATTTACAATACCTACGTTAATGGTTGTGTAAAATTTAAAACACGTTTATTAGTGAGGCCCCAAAGCCTATACCGTTTCAGTCAAGGTATCCTGAAATAGTAGGTATAGACTTGTTGTATGTATATGTTATTGGAACAAGGAGTGTGTGCCAAGACCAAGTTGTTTGGCGGTCCATCCTCTCTACAAATATAACGGTATAAGCTTTTTAAATGATGTTGCACTAACAAAGCCTCTATATTTGCTACGGTCGTCATCGTGACTTAAATAGTATAGGCTTTGTAGATAATTTTGGACAACAAACAAACCATTTCAGTCGCGGCATCGCGATACCACAACTGAAATGGTATAGGGTCTGTAGCTGATTTCGCACAACAACATCTATACCATTTGTCACGGTGGTGAATGAAACGGTATAGGTTTAGTAAACACGCGTTCGGACGGCAAAAGCATGAACCTAAAAAGCCCTGGACGGAGCTTTCGAGAACAATTTGAAACCGCGAGGTGATGGGAAAAATGTAAGAAAAATTTCAAAACATACATAATTTTTTTAATGACATATCCCATTCCCTGTCTCATCAAATACCCAAAAAGCATCATAAGGATTTATATCTGTATTAACAACATAAAAATAAACTTATTGTTTGTCATACAAGATGTTTGCTAGGCAATTTCCCCTTGCCCTAGATTTGACTTCAATGCCATTCATACAAAATCGCACTAATTCTCTGTCCAGGGCTTTTTACTTCCATGGCCAAAATAGAGGGAACTAGCTACTGTAGACACAAAGATTTCTGCGGCGCTGTATCTACTTGGCCTATTGCATGTTTATACCACTATTCGTCACTACTATTACACATAAACATAAATAAATTGATTAGTTATATCGATAAACTGACAGGCAGACTAATGACTACTCTCGGTGAGAGCATTTGGTCAGAGTTTTATGTCCGCGCAAGAGAGCACCTGACGAAGGTGTGGATTTTGAAATATGGTGTTTTCGTCACAATTTACCCAAGTAGGTACATCAGATGATGTTCTGACGTCTTGACGAAATAAGCCCAGGCAATGGCAATAAGGTAAATGTCAACACAAAGATGGGAGATGTCTAAACTTGTTTACAGCACTTAATTGTGCTGCACTGGGCTTGGGATTTGTTCATGTTTTGGAGGGGATTCCCGTCGTGTTGCGTACATACGGAAGAGGAGTTAAAAACCAATAAAGTTAAATATAAATAAATTTTATAGGCACTCCATCATTAATTAATAACGTGTTTCATCGACAACAGGATAAAGTTATTCACAAATACGTAACCTAGCGGAAATATTTAAATAATACCAGGTATTGTTCAAAATTTTATATGATATTGAACAAAGTGTTTCTATTTTTGAAAATGTAAATTTGTGCTGGAATCCCATTGAAAAATTGTTAAGTACCTTCCTTAAAAAATATATCAGTAACGTAATTTTACATGTTTTATTAAGACCGGACCAGCTTGAAGATGAACGTGGCACACATTGGGAGAAAGACTGATAATACTAGGAATTAATGATAATCGGTATATATCTATAAGTAACTGCATAATTAGATAACTACCCACATTCAATACCGCTGCCCCGGTAACTATTTATTGGATAATCAACAACTCTGCCATAAGTCACCGCAGTGGTTCGCTACGTTTGCTTATTTAGCGGGATGCCCGTCCTTACCTCATCGGGTGAGGTATGTTCAGGATGCGCCTGCCCACCAACTGCATGGCGGGCCAGATCGGGAGAGGCTGGTTTGGGAAGACTCTTTGACCTCTCCATCTGTTCTCTCTTGACCTATCACTTTGAGCCGCAGCGGGAGGGATAGATCATTCGTCCGTCACTCCTGGATACACTGATCCCTAGATTCTTGCCCAATTCCTCTTTCCTTCTCAGAACTTCCTCCATCATCCCCAAAGATGGCATAAATAAACCCGGAGGGAAATTGTTATCAGAACTCTTCAAACATAACGTATATTAGTATTATTAGTATGGTAACCTTCTCAGTCGTAATTTCTTCATCTATCTGAAAGCATCATGTAAGAGCTAAGTGAATTTTTTTTATCTGTGTGAATATATTATTAAAGTTAAAAGGTACCTTATATACTATAATATATTATTAATGTGTATTTATTTACCTGTGTTCTTATTCTGTGCGGAATTAATTGTGTAAATTTAATCAAATTTTCTGACTTCTTGAATTGAAACCCGAAAATTCCACATATTTGAATTTTTTTTTCTTACATTTAAGAAAAAAAAATTCAAATATGTGGAATTTTTGGGTTTCAATTCAAGAAGTCAGAAAATTTGACTAAATTTACACATCAATGGTCATTACCAATAAAATTATAAGGTTTCTAGTATACGTAAAGACAATTGCGTTATTTTGCGTCCTTTCCTTGTTTTATTGAAACCATGTCAGTTTCGAGAAGAGACCTGTTCCAAGTTAGGCGCAGTGAAAATGCAGCACACTAAGACTGGAGATAAAGAATTTTTAGCTAAGAAAAAAAATCCAAATTGAGTGAAAAGTGGACACATTCAAAACGTAACGTGACAAAAGTTGCAAAATATAGAGTAGTTAGCTGCAGATATAATTTTTCCTGGTCAATGTAACGAAATAATATTTAAGAGAGTTCAAAATAATATTATTATTTTTATATTAACTCCAAGTGGAGGGTCTTTTTGACGAAAGGAAGGAGTGAACATGGGTCTTGAAGGGATCCATGTTGTAGGAGGGAGAAAACACAGAGGCCGGCAAATCGTTCCAAAGCCGAGCTGTTGAACTCAAGAACGAGTCGTAGAAGTGACACATGTCAATCGTGAACATATGTTGAATGGATCAATTACGCTAGTTCCTCTGAGCATCTTCCACTGTAATACTGGAACAAGGAGCATACCTACCTGATGCCTGTGCTCTAAACATTGCAATCCGCCTGTTTAGACATGGGAATCTAACAAACGGACAAGGGTTTTTTTTCAAAAATTTGCTTTAAAATTAACAATTCAATAAAAGCAGATTTATTATTTCACGGATTCAGCCGTGTGGCCGGGTGAAAACATTCCAAATAAAATAAAGTTTTGTAAATTCAAAGAACATCACGGTAATACACTAGGTGAGGTCAGAAAAAAAAAAATTTTCCTGACAACCGTAAATAGAATAAATATATTTAAGAAAAAACTGTTTGCCCTCAAGATCAATGAGCAAAACCAAAATGCTCTTACTTAAGAAAAATATGTTACTTAGGTAGTAAACCATAATTATTTATATAAATATTATTTTTGTTTTTAATCAATGTACACTTAAGTTAACAAAGCGAAATATGTATTTCTTTTAACTTAATAAATAACTAAAAAAAAAAAAAAGAAAAGCTTTTGGAATCATCGTGTTAGCTACCTACTTATTGACATCGAATCTTTACTGGGCCAATTCAACATTGCATTTTGTAGAGAGGTAGTCGTGAAACCAGTAGAAGGGATTACCTGTTTCTGCACATAGCGAAGGGTGGGTACTACACAACAGCGCAAAGTTTTTAAATTGTAGTTGGAAAAGTAAATTTTGAAGTTTGATTGCAGAAGAAAAACCAATGTTAATAATAAGGAACTGAAAAATATTATGTTTGAAAAATCAACCAGTAAAAAAGATAATGCATCTATTTTAAAGTTTAAAAAAAAAAATAATAATTGGTTTGACTAATAACCTCGCCAGATACCGATCGCAAAGGACCAATACTTATCTCGCATATTAACTGCTCTAATCTTGGGGATTTCTTGATGAGTGGGTGGGATAGTGTCGGTAACCTGCTTCTCGTACTCAGATAGAGGTGTATATATTGTTTACATGTGTTAGGAAGAAGATACATGTATGTAAGTATATGTATGTTGCGTGTATGTATGTATATGTATGCATATATACCTATGTATGTACATGTGTACTACTTTATATATTTGTGTTTATTTTATAAAAAACATTGGCAATTTTTGTGAGTTATTGAAAACATTTTTTTACCAATTTTCACATTTTTTTTATAATTCAACCAAAATATGTTTACACTAGACTTAAATTCAAACTAACCATTCCTCCATTGGGCACCATGAAACAGGCAGCTGGTGTATGGTGCTCTAAATTAGAGATGTATCTTCTCTAAATAAATGTATCAATCATGTAACACGTACTTATAAATATCTGATTTCAGAGAAATGCATATATGTCCGTGTGTGTATACGTGATTGCAACCAATAGCAAGCAAATCCGTTGATAAAATGCATTGTCATCGACAACGAGTATATCTGCCGAGTTTCAGCTCGATTGGATGTCGGGAAGTGTTAATTTCCACTTCCAAGATTTGCATTCAGTCATGTCGATAACGAAAGTAAAACTCAACTTGATGCATTTAAAACTATATTTATACAGAAATACATAGAACAACAAACGCCGATTCTGAATAAGTATAACTATGTGTCTATTTAGTTTCATTATTAACGAAAATTATTCCAAATATTTATTTATTTATTATGTACTAAAAAATATAATCACAGAATAATGAATCTTTGACTGTCCAACTGGGAAGGATTCCCGTTTCAGGACAATCAAATTGATAGATTTAATTCATGTGAATAATAATAATAATATGGGACAATTTGTATAGCGCCGCTTTTGTGAGATATTACCTCAGGGGCGCTTTACAGTTGATGCAGGTATTACAAAAAATATAAATATTACAAAAATAAATTGAAGTTAAGTTAAGTAAAATGAAGAACAGGAATAGGTGAGACTTTGCAGCAAGAATCCTAGGTGGTGAAGAAACTGGACCAGCTGCTGCAGCGAGAGAGTCTACCGCGTCCACCAACAGTGCCAGCACGAGGTTCGTCATCCTTCCAGGTATGTGTCTGCTGCTAATAAAGCGCTGACACAATATCCTCACATAAACACCAGACCGCACCGCTTGACAGCACCGCTGTGACGTTCGGCGAGTCCATCATATCTAGTCTCGGAGGTAATGTAACACAAATACATAACAATAAATTCATATCATTGGAGAAAATACTTTTTACATAATATTGTGGAAATTACTTTCATGTTTACAATATAAGACATAAGTTAGGTAAGCATTTTAATTTTTGCCATTGTTTCTATGATGTGTAATAATATATGTGTAAGAATTAAGCCTGTGACAGGCCACGCTATAAGCGCGCTATATATTCGTGGCTTGGACCATTTCAGGATATCGCTCGCCATACACTCCTATTGGTAGAGTATGGCTAAGGCATGATGCGTATAGCGTAATGTTACGTATACATACGCGAGCCGAACTGCCGAACTGAACCTCAACTTATGGGAAAGGAACAAAGCAACCGCTAAGGGCGTGTTGCTTCGTTCCTTTCCCGTAATTCGTGGCTCGGTTCGCGTGTCGGTTCGCAAATGTGTACGTACCATTATATGTCGCCTACCTTATTATTTTAACTGATTTGATAGACTTGTTTATATTACATATTATTTCAGTTTGTGAAGTGTGGTGGGAATTTTAAGTCTAGAGGCCAAAAATATTTTTAAAAAACCCAGGTCCAACCTCTACCTAACACCATCCAAGTCCTACCTGGAATTTGCGAAACTCTAACGGAAATGGAGGAGAGAAAATCACGTTCTAAGAATATTATAATGTTTAATGTACCCGAGTGCTCAACTGTTACTCAAACTGACTGCATGAGAGAGGATAGGAACAAAGTTTAGAGTATCCTAAACAAAGTTGAAAATGTTGATACCTCTGAAATAAAAATGTTCCGTTTAGGTAAAAAAGAAATGGATAAAATACGTCTGATCGAGATTGAACTGTCAGACCAACATCAAGTGAAACTGGTTCTTCAAAAAAAGGCGATAGACTACCAAAATGTCAGTATTAAAACCAAAAAGACTAAACGTGGGTTCAGCGCCAAGAAATTAAAAATGTATGAAAGGAGTTAGAAAACCGGAAAAATAAGTAAGAAAATAATTTAATATAAAATATATTAATAACTCACCTAAAATTGTAAATGTTCCACCAAAAAACTCCTGTTATAAAAACGCCTGGACTACTACCAAAATGTCAGATCAGCTTCAGAACAACACTAAAGGAGTTCAGAGTAAACGCTCCATCTTTCTCAAACAATGTCATCGTACTCACTGAAACATGGCTAACAAAATTCAAAATTCAAAAAAATATTTATTTAACAAAAAGAGTACAAAGGGTATAGCTTATAGGTTACATCCTATTTCTTCCAGCTAACCCAACAAATACACATTATATTACATAACCCAACAATTACATGCTCCAGTATGGGCTAGAAGCGCCCACACTTCCATGGTAGACGTTCAGCTTAATGCCACAATGCGAACCATCAGCGTGACTTTAAAATCTACTCCTCTCCCTTGGCTCCTCGTACTTGCAAACATAACCCCGCCAAACATCAGGCGAGAAATTGCAACACTGAGGGAATACAAGAAGGCGCTGCAAAAAAGCGCAAAACCTCTACACGAAGATGTCGTCTCCCACCCGGCATGCCGCTTGAAGTCCCGAAAGCCCTTCTGGGCGGAAGGAGAGAGGCTCCTCCGACTACCTCTCACCCCAGAAGATAGGTGGAAACTTGAGTGGCAAACGGCCAACGTGGGAAATGCCCATCTCATACAGGACCCCACTGAGAGACAGCCTGGGTTCTCACTGCCTCGCAAAACCTGGTCCGCCATCAATAGGTTAAGGTGCTCCCATAGCCGCTGTGCCCACATGATGCACAGATGGGGCCTTAATGAGTCGGCGATGTGTGAATGTGGTGCGGTGCAGACTACCGAACATGTGGTCAACGAATGCCCGCTCCATTCATTCCCCGGCGGGATTGATGAGGTTCACATGGCGACGCCTGAGGCCCTAAAATGGCTCGCAGATCTAGATGTCCCCCTCTGACCCCCCACCATACGAAAGAAGAAGACATGTTAACAAATGTATGTAAATAATAAATAAAAACAGAGGTATTTAATTTATGTAAGGTATTTAAGGTGTAGTGACATTTGTTTAAAAGAAATATTTTTAGTGTTGATTTAAATTTAAGTATGTCGGTTATTTGTTTGATGCTACGTTATATACTTTAATGGCCATGTAGTGTGGTCCTTTTTGAAATATAGTTTTGTTTGCTTTTGGGATTAATAAGTTTTCTGTGAACCTTGTAGCGTGTTTATGTGTTGAGTTTTTTTGTGAGAACTTTTCTGGATGTGATCGAACTAACAGGCATAACTCCATTATATATATGTCCGTCACTGTCAGAAGTATGAGATTTTTAAAAATTGGTCTACTTGAATCCCGGTGATCAAAGTTTGTAATTTTTCGTAGGCACCTCTTTTGGATGATAAAAACATCTTTGGCGTTTACTGAGTTTCCCCAAAAAACTATTCGGTATTTTATCATTGAGTATACGTATTCATAGTATGCGGTGATTACTGACTCGATGTTTAAGATATTTTTAAGGGTGCCTAGAACAAAAAAAAACTACTGATTTTTGCAACAAGTTTAGATACATATTCTTTCCAGTTTATATTTGCATCTAGTTGTATTCCCAGCAGTGAACAAGTTTGGGAAGGTTCGATATGATTGTTATTTAAGTTAACATTTATGTTTATAGGTGTAGCTTGTACTGGACAAAATTTTAGCAGCACATCAATCTTCTCAGCGAGCTTGCACTACATAGTCACCATGTCCACCGAGCAGACCGAGTCCAATACAAAAGGAGGTGGTGTCCTGATAGCAGTCCGCAGACATATTACTTCGAAAGTACTTAAAATCAAAAATACTGATGTGGATCAAACATTCGTAATGTTAAGTGGTGATTTTAAGAAAACTATTATTGGAACTGTTTATATCAGTTTAAAGTATTTTGGAATAATTGTGCTACCAATCTGGGGTATCCTTTATATTTGCTGTTTATTCAGTTTATACGAACAGGATGTTTTCCTACTAAATGGAAATTCAGCTTCCTTACGCTTATTTTTTTAAAAATGCATTAAACACGAGGTGATTAACTGCAGACCGGTGTGACTTTTATCAACAATTCCTAAAGTTTCGATTAAACCACGTCATTTCTCCTAAACAATGAGGTTTCTCTACTGGAAAATCTGCCCTTACTAACTTGTTAACGTATCAAAACTATATATCTGATTCCATGTCTAGTAAATGTCAAGTTGACTCTATTTATACCAATTTAGTAAGGCGTTCGATAAAGTTAATCATGAGTTATTGCTGAATAAACTGCATAAAATTCGGTAAAGGCGGTTCACTATATAAATGGTTTCATAGTTACATGATCAACAGATTACTGGTTGTTAAAATTGATGTTACATTTTAATACAAATTCACTGCTACGAGTGGTGTCCCCCCGGGGTCACATTTAGGTCCAATCCTGTTTGTATTATTTGTTAATGATGTGTTATATATTTTCAATGATGTTCAAGTATTAATGTTTGCAGACGACCTGAAATTATTTAAAGCAATCAGAAGCATTAACGATTGCCATATATTGTCAAATAACTTGTTGAGATTTATTATATGGTGTCATTACAACCGCTTACAACTTAACATAAGCAAATGTCAAATTATGAGGTTTTATCGAATAAAAAATCCAATAATTTTTGATTATTCCATTAACAATATGTCGTTAGCATCTGTCTCGGAAATTAATGACTTAGGTATTCGGTTTGACACGAAGCTCAACTTTATCAAGCATATAGAAATAATAACCAATACAGCTTTGAAAGTGTTGGGATTTATTTTCTATTTGGGATCTATTATCTAGTGATTTCAATAATGTCAATACTGTAAAAACATTATATATGTCACTAGTAAGGAGTCATATAGAATACAATTCCACGGTTTGGTTCCCAAATCATGAGGTTCATTCACATGCGATTAAAAGAATCCAAAATAAATTTTTAAGATACGTAAATTTTAAAATGAGCATTCCTAGAGAATGCCTAAATGACGATAACATACTTTGTTCATTAAATTTAATAAAATTATCCGATCATAGAATCATTTCCAATTTAACCTGTTTGTATAAAATCGTTAATTCAATGTTTGATACCCCTGATTTATTATATGTAATCTCTTTTCATACTCCAAGCAGGTCAGTTACAAGACAGTACCTACCATATTATTGTAGCAATTCTACATCAACGTCTAGCAATGGATTCAACAGCTAGGAAACAAATACTCCGATGTTGTTGATATATTTATAACATCAATTTAAATATATGAGCATACCTTATTGAAGTTTTTTTCATCACGTAGAGGAATATTTTGATAAAGCTATTTAAAGAAAAAATAGAATTTTTATATTTTGTACTTACATACTGTGTGGATCAAATTCGATAATATTTTTACTTTATATTTATTTCTATACAAGTGTTTTAAACAGTCGTTTCCTGCACTATATACGAGTATAATTTTGTAAATATTGTTTGTATATATGTGTTTGACGGCCGGCGTGGTCTAGTGGTATACGCTTTTGACTACAGATCCGAAGGTCGCGGGTTCGAACCCGGCGTGCGCAAATAAATTTTATTAGATTAATTTGTGTTATTTGACAATTAATTAATTTAAAATTAATTAATTTAAAATAATATATAGTATATTTGCGGCACGTTCCAGAGTGGAAGATACTCTCAGTATCGCCCTGGTGTAAGACCACCATTCAGAATTGAAACGTTGCTTGAAATGGCTTTAGCCGTGTTTGGTGACCAGATCTGAATAGCCAGGTACTTCCCCACTTTCCTCTTCCCCATCTCCCTCCCCTCCCCAATACCCTCAGCCTCACAACATACCCCAATTGGGGATGCCATAGTCTCACTGGCTCCAGACGGGAGCAGTTGGGACTCTTGTGCGGTATTACTGTAAAAAAAAAAAAAAAAAAAAAAAAAAAAAGTTTTAATACGCGTAAAATAAATATTAAATATTTATGAACGTACTAAACATTTGTTTATCTGTAAGATAACATGTGTTCCCTCTCAACTCTCCCTAAGTCCAGAAGCCAATTGTTAACCGATTTAGACAGAATGCGTGCATTTTTCAATTTCCATGTATCGGGTAGGAGGTTAAACATTTTTGACCTTAAGTAGAAGTATTTGAGCAAGGGATGTCTTAGTTGTAGGTGGAACTACTAGATTCCTCCCTGCATGACGGGTGTCGTGAAGATGGTCGATTGAAGGGTAGTGATGACGATGTTTTTGTGTATGTAATATAATTTTTCTTATGTATAGTGTTTCTTACATCAAGAACTCGTATCTCTTCGAATATTACTTCGTCGTTAGGGTACCAAAATGATTTTTTAAAGATGACCCTTAGAAGTGATTTGTGAGCTTTTGCTAAGGGATTTAACAACAGGATAAAGTGATGAATGTTCTAGTGAAGAGTTAGTTACACATGCCATAGTATAGGTATTGTGATTTCTAATAGCCACGAATAGATGAGTAGGTTTTTGAGGGAAGTTTTAGGAAGTTGAGTCTATTTGTTCATTTCAGAAATTTGTCTATGATAATTTCGAGATATTTTATACTATCAACACATTCTAAGGTATTACAATTACAAGTAGTTAGGTCATTGCAATGATCTATAATAATGTTGTGTACATCTTTTGGTTGTCCTGCTTGAGTTGCACTGAAGCGGATGAATTAATTTTATCGGAGTTGAGTGTGAGGAGATTATTGTCTTCATTATAGCCATTGTTTAACCTCGTTTATACCAACTTCTGTTTACCAATGATGTTTTAAAAAAAATCTATTACCTATAAGTCTGAAGGTGTTGTTTTTAAATAACTTTAAAATTACTGGAATTTCTTATTAGTAGTTGAGTTACACATTAGCGTTTACATGTATAACTATAAATCAAACACAAATAAAATATCACTGAAAGGTCGAATAAATTAATACCGGACAAATATAAATAACAGCAAATAAATAAATAGAGATTCTATGGAAGAACAGTATGTACTATAATATTATGTAAGCCGTTGACCAATCGTAGCGAACAAGTCTTATGTAGGTACCTATTGGCGTTTCAACAGACTTATTGCAAAACTTTTTTATAGGTACCTTACAGGAGTCCCAACTTCTCCCAACCGTCTGAAGCCAGTGAGACTATGCACATTTATTAAGAATCTCGTCAAATTATTGGTAATACGGTTAAAAACGATATTGCAGGCCGTTTCCCGAAAAACTTTTAATTAACTCCTAATACATCGGAAGTATTCATGCACCTTAATTTGCCTTGATAATACTAATAACGAAATACGAAAATTTTGGATTCAGTATTTTGGATTGAATATTCAATATTAGTCATCATCGGGCAATTATTGTGAGGCTTAAGGTAGTGGGAGGAAATGGTATAGAGGGGGTGGGAAAGTACCTGGCTATTAAGATGTGGTCACCGAATACGGCTAAAGCCATTTCAACCAACGTTTCGATTCTGAATGGTCGTCTGTCACGTACTGAAAATATCTACCACTCTGGAACTTGTCGAAAATATTATTATTTGATATTAAAAAATAATTGTGAGAACTCCTCAATTCTCTTTTTCTCATTTAATTCATTTCTTTTTCATATTTTTGTATCATATGTTATAAGTATTTACAGCAGCAGTGTAATTTAGTGGCACAGGGTCTAAACCTAAAACACAAGGCGGTAAATATACAGAAAACAGGGACACTTTTAATAGAAAAAAAACACTATCTGTCAGTTAGATAACATTGAGTATTTTAGTTTCCTGAAATGGAAAATAATGCATTTCAATGGCTATTTCGTTGAAAACTATACAATTTAATGTCTTTTCTTCACGTTTTGACAAATTAATATTTAGATATTTATGGCTGGTTTTTTAAATAGTTTTTAATTAAAACCGAACTAGAAACCTAAGAAGCAATTTTAGAATCATGGGTTCATATTTTTGGTTAATTATTTAAGAAGAAAAACTAACCATAAAACATTAACACCAATAACAAGGGCCACCAAGCGAAAAATCGATTTTGATTTTAACGAAATAACTATTAAAATGCGTTATTTGTTATTTCTGGAAACTAAAATACTTAACTTCTTTACAAAGTGTTTTCTCTGTGAAAAGTGCGAATTAACCGTGTCCCTATTTTCTGTATATTTATTTACCCAAAAGTTTTTTTTTCCTATTAATTTTCTTCAATTATCTACCTACTTATTCAAATATGAAGACACAAGTACAATGGACTAATATCAAAGGAATTTGAACTGAAAATAAAATAGAAATTATCTTACATTGTTTGGTCGTTGTCAAGGTGTCAGTGTGATTTCCACGTCGAAGAATTGTTGAATAGGCACTAAGTAATACAAAGTCAATGTCAATAAACATGCACATATAATAACGTATTTTTATAAAGACGATGCAAATAGTAATTTTTTATGAACGTTTATCACACACTGAATGTTTAGGTACCTAAGCAGCTACTAAACAAACAAAATGGACACAACACATAACAACACTAAATTTAAATGTTTGGGTAAACAAGTAGGTACCTACCCGGATATTGTGTTTTAATTTCACCATTTATTTTTAACACATATTATGGAACTGAACACTTTTCCAAACTCAAATCGTTTGTTCCTAGCCATTCCTATGCATTGGAGTCGTGAAGTTACGAATCCTATTATAGATAAATTATATTATCTAATTATGCTGCCATATGTATTCTTTTTAGCTACACACTCAATAATATGCAATCACCTTTATTTGATCGTCAACGAACTGTTAGAGTTAGATATAATGAGAGGAATTTTGTTCTTGTACTATTGAAAAATGACGCCCCCTTTTTCAATTGGGGTGACAATACGTCTACATTAAACAATCACGGAACACGGTTTAATCGCAAATTTTCGAGATCTAAACAGAATTTGATCTGCTGCGAACGAAAGAGCGATAAGTAATGCATGGTAATGAACACGTTTATTTCGCTGTTATTTTAATTCGACTCGGCCATGAACCAAGAGATGTTACATTATTTTCGAAATGCTATCGCAAAACGAGTAAAGACAGGCAGCGTTTCGAAATAGCTGAGACCTTTGAAGAAACGCTTTAGAAATAGAGAAATCACTGAAAAAATATTTGGATGCTGTCGATTGTTACGCAATGGAGATTTCGACGAGCAAATGACATTTAGCGAACACCTATTGAAAAATTATAATTAACATACCTTTCTTCCTACTACTAGCAAAATTCTTTTAGATGTTGCCGGAAAAAATATAAATATAATATCTGACGTTTACCCGGCGTTGCTCGACTTTCTCTACATTCAATAAATATAATATCCATGTATTATATATAGTTTATAAACTTTCCGTAAAACATCTTTAAATGATAGCGAAAGACCTATCAAACTCCATTGCATATTTTATTTTATTTTTTTATTTTTTTTTTCCATGTTCTCCATAAAACGGTTATACACCAATATATCATGGAGAAGATTACAAATTAAAAAGTTTAATTTGTAATCTTCTCCATGATATATTGGTGTATAACCGTTTTATGGTATCATGGAGAAGATTACAAATTAAAAAGTTTACAGGGGCAGTTTTACTATTTTGTGACATTTGTTAAAAGATAGTTACTGAATTGTCTGTAGGTGACATTGAAAATGTCGATGGCTAATGCAGAATCGTTAAGCAGTTGAGTCGCTCTGTTTATTGGCGCTTCTGATGGGCAGAAGTCTATAAGTTTTTAGAAAAACAAAGCGTGCAAACTGACAGACGCGGATATATGTAAAATTGGGAACCGGGGCAACTCATGACAGTGGCAATTCAAAACACTTGTTAAAAGTGACATAAAGTCATGAAAATTGAAGAAAAAAGCTTAAAGGGTTACGTTTTAGGTTTATATGCCCTTTTCATCACTTTTAATGACTTTATATCACTTTTCAAGTGTGTTGAATTGCCACTGTCCATAGTTGCCAAGAAACCCTAAAATTAAATTAGGTAGGTATCCAGTATTCGCTTGCATGCTTCTGTTAATAAGTAAGTAGGTTACTGCGTACTTACATAATAATTCGTTTGAAGAAAGGTATTCACCTACCAGTGGCGTAGAAACTCATTTGTGGGTACCATATATACATAATTTTTTTTGTTTTCCAAAATATAAAAAAAGTACGAAATAAGCCATATTTGTGTGTGACATTGACCCTATTCCTTGACTGTGTCTACGCATTAGCTGCATTTTCCGTATATAATAAATTTCAATCTCTGTTAACTTTTTGATGTGTCGCAATTCGATGGCGAACATTTTCGTCGAATATGCAACAAATAATTTAGTGTTGAAATTAGCCAGTAACTAACTAACTAACTAACGTGAGTGGTTCATTTGTGTAACTAACCATCACGCCGTTTCCCCGCAGGGGTAGGCAGAGAGGACGGACCGCCAAAAAAAAAACTCGTCTTGGCACACACTCCTTGCCTCATTCAAATGTTGAAGGGGCTGGATTACTCACATGCCCAGTAGTGAATGAAGAAAAAATTAGAATAAATAATTTAGGCAGTAGCTAGGCACGAGGCCCAGTATATCAGTTGCACTTTAAGCTTGGCTTTAGAGATTTTATGCCCGTCAAGTAGCTCTCTGAAGGATCCCTGGCCAGATAAGCCTAGTGATACAGGTGCCTAGTTTTAATAAAAACGTTTTTTATTGCATGGTTCATTAGCATTTGGTTCATTAAAACAGGCAATATCCCTAGCTTGGAACTAATGTCCACCTGACAAGACAATAACACTAGAACACATTTAATTAAAATAAAATAAAACGTATTGTGCATTAAAATTGACAAATTGAAAATATGTTGTTTTGGATTTAAAAAATGGAAAAATTAATGTATAACTTCTTATGTATATAGGTTCACCTTCATCAGGGTTGGAATACCTACACTGAAACTATAAAAACTTGATATTGCATGAATCATGTATTTCATTAAAACAAAGTTCAGAAATTATAGTATTACTGGTCTAAGTTTTTGTGCAATTTGTCATTGCTCTATTCAGATGTAGCTAGGTTTCCTACCAATTTCTTCGTTCATTTCTACTGTTTTTCATCTCGTATTTTGCTTTGTATTGTGTTATTATTGGATAATAGTTAGTAAACAAGTTGATAAACAAATAAATAAATTACTGATATACTGTTACATTGGCTACTGGCCCATGATATACTAGAAAGATACTATTTTTCCATTACTATGGCAACACCAAGCTACGGGCCGGCAGGTCACTAATTTTTGTAATGGTATCATCAGGCTTATCTTGCCGAGCTCTAGATCAAGGCTGCCCAACCCCAGGCCCGCGGGCCACAATGTGGCCCGCGAACGAATTATAAGTGGCCCGCGTGAAACATTTTCAAAAAACCCGCCAATCCGCCAATTTGAAAAAGTGTCGCGGGCCCGCGGTAAAACAAACAATGCAGCTTGCGCGCGGTCACCAGTGTTGCCAACGACGGCGATTTATCGCTATTTAGGCTACTCAGAACGAGAATCAGCGACGAAAAAATCTAACCTGTTGAACTTACTTTTGAAACAAAAATACACCGGTTTTCGACATAATATTCTTTGCGTCGAAATGGAATCCTGTAGCCACCCCCCCCATGGAATTCGAAAAATTGCTGTTGGGTATCACATATGATGTTCGGGTGTGCGGAAATTTTTCTCAGCGAAGTTCCGTAACAACCCCCCCCCCATGGATTTCAAATATTTTGTGGGGAGCACTTATTTAGATTTTTTTGTGGGGAATTATGTTTTATAGAAATTCTCTAACAACCCCCCCCCCCCTCCATGGAAATAGGAACCGTCAGGTATTCAGTGGCCCGCCAGTGATTCAAAATCGTCAATTTCGCCCAACTGCTAAAAAGGTTGGGCAGCCTTGCTCTAGATAGTTGATTTATGCCGAGCTCCTACCGGAAAGCAACTTGACGGACACAATCGTCACAAGCTGAACATAAATGCAACTAAAATACCCGCCCAGTCTTAGAAATTGGGATCTACGAATTTGGTTTTGATTCAATGTATAATATATGGCTATTTTGACATAAAAGTAGTAAATAAAACCACTTTGCGTCGTTTGGCTCAGGACCGGCCCTGCTGGACCATTCTACTTTTTAAAATGTTTATTTTCCTATTGCCTTTAAAAGCCTTTACGATCTTAGAGCCCTCATTTTTGTGTACTGATGTCAGAATTGTAATGTAGTAACATTTTTTTTGGGTAGGTACCGCTGAAGGGATAATACATAATAATTTTTTTTTTGACAAAACTTCACTGGTGTATGCAACTCAATAGAAATTTAATATTAAACATATAAAAATTCATTGTTTCCCAAATAAATAAAAATAAAAAATAAATCTTTTTTCTATGTTTATTTGCAAATCACACCATTTTTTCGTTTTTGTTGTTGCCTTCTTACCAAAGGCCGGTATTTCGGAAGCTTTGTAAGTTCGGTTTTGGAGATATTTACGCGCTGTCAAGTTGCTCTCTGGTAGGAACCCTGACAACATAGAATAATTAAGAATCTGTGAGATATGTACGCCCGTAAGTTGGTTTATGCCAGAAACCCTGACAAGATAAGCCTAGTGATACCATTACTAAAAAATATAAAAATTAGTTTACTAGAATATACTAATTTTTAGAAATGGTATCATTCGGCTTATCTTATCTTGTCAGGGTTTCTGGCCTAAAGCAACTTAGGACGTAAATATTTACGTAAATAATAGCATGGAAAATTACTTGTATATGAAAATTATGCTACCCCCTCTCCTGCCATGGGCATATCACCTGGCTAACAGATCACGGCGGATATCGTCGCCACCACCACACTTATAACACATCATCTTTTTAGGTGTGACAGGTATGTATGGGACTGTATGGCGAGCAATATGGAGTTATAAAACGCTTTGAACTTATAGCGTAATCTGTCACACCTTACGCCTATGACAGACCACGCTGTATTTTCGTGGCTTTGCCTATTTCAGCATATCTCTCGCGATACATTCCCATTTATAGTGCATGGCGAGCGATATGCTGAAATAGGCCAAGCCATGATGCGTATGGCGTACTGTGTCGCTTACCTTCATATAGCGTAATGTGTCTAAGGCTTAAAGGTAGTGACAGAATTTAATAAAGTTAATTATTTAAAAATACTTATCTTTTAAATGAATAATGCTTTTCAAATAATTAAGCATTTAAATTGAAAATTATTTATCGCTATAAAGCTCAGGGACCTCGAGTACTTGGCCCATTCAACAAATAATTTCCTGTAATGTAAAGTAAGTACTGGTGAACTACTAAACATTGGGACAAAAAAATGTTTTAAATTTTACACAACTGATAAACAATCTTTAATGTACGGCATAATAATATCAAATGAAGTATTTGATGAAAAAAATACGTGGATACTGGCAGTGCAAATAAGAAAAAACTTGATTAAAGGAACATACGCTGTATTATATCACTAACCAAACCAAAGCCATTCAAAATTCTTAGATTTCTTCGAAATTTGGTGTAATAAAAACTTGAAAAATCAATATATGTTTTATGTAACCGGTGACTTTAACATTGACATGAAAGTCAAGAATACCTACAGTAATAGACTTCAAAGTTTAGTGAATAATCTAGGACTGAAACAACTTGTGAATTTCAAATACATCAGCAAGCATTATTGATTTAGTCATAACAAATTATTTTTACTTCATTGTTAATGTTGTGGATACACCAAAAATATCTGACCACGTAAACATATTAACAATATTTGAAACGACCATAATTCAAAATGAATCAAGAGAAATTACATATAGAGATAAAAGGAAATATGATCAAACGATGTTTTGTGAAACTCTGCAAAATAATATTTCCCAAGTTACCGAATCTAATGACCTAAATGACAAAGCAGAGAATTTCGTCAATATTTTGACTTCAGCAGTCAGATAAAAATATGCCTTTGAAAAGGGTTATGTTTAAAAATAGGAATAAATCACAGACATAGGAATTAATAGACGAGAAGATAATGGCGAGGGGTAAAATCAACTGTTGAAAAACGAAGGGGGTGAAGCTGACTGTGATTCGTCAATAAATCAATCTGACAGTAAATAGGCATCTCGCATTATAATATCACCATTTACTTCTTAAAAGTAAAATCTGCTTTTGAATGAATAGACATTTTTACATGGGAGCGCAAATTACTCGCTACGTTATGAACAAATTTGCGAAGTCCAAATTCGGCAAAAAAATTCGGTTCTATTTTCAGAGTCGAATATTTCGTTTAAGTATTTTTTTTTTTTTTTTTTTATTAGGTACAATATTTTTTTACAAATCAAGGTTTTCACTAATGTAGGCCTCACTGGGTGGCTTGCCCGTGCTGAGGCCTTCATTTTATAATATAAAAAAACTACATAATACATTTAATGAGAAAAATTATACATTCAAAATTAAAAATACATTCACATATTTAGTTAAGACACTTTTATAAATGTTCATAATTTACTTCCCAGCAACCAACCAGCTTTGTGTTTCGCGTCCAGACATGTTTCTACAACTGATCCATATTATACGATCTGAATATGCTTAAAATAAAGTAAAATAATGCTTATATATGGAATGTAATACGACAATTGGGTTTATTCTCTTTTTCACATCTATTTTTACAAGTTTTCATAGCAAAAGTCAACATTTTGCCGTGTTATTTCGTAAAATAAACCGATGATGCCTCGACCATAGTTCGCACAGAATGATGACGTCACGTTTTCAAATTTCACTTGAGGCCATACGCGAGCACAGAAGGCTCCAATGGAACCGGTATGGGGAGTGGGGATAATACGCTTTTAATCACTTAGGGCAGGTCTACTAATATTCATATGTCTATGGAATAAATGGTATTCAAAACCATTACACAAACAAAATTGGAACCATTAGACGAAAAATGGAATGCATACAAAAAAGTTCGCAATATTTAATCCAAACAAATAAAACAACATAAATGCGATTTTTATAAACAAAAATTAGAATCACAAAAGAATGAACCAAGAAAACTTTGGATAACACTAAAAGAAATCATAAAGGGTAAACAAAAAGAAGCTGTAAAGTCAATTGATTTCCCAGATGGAACTGAAGAAGACGTAGAAGATGGCGACTAAATTTAACAAGCATTTTATTTCGAGCATAGATCTTATGATTGAAAGTATTCCACAACATCCTGAGAACCAACTAGACAAGCCTGTATGCACCGATGAAGAATTTAAGTTTAAAAATATAGATTTACCGTACTTAAAGATAGTGCTGAGTAATATGAAGTCGAAGGAATCCTCAGATGGTATTACAATAAATAGACTCAAAAACTCTATAAATATTATTGGCGAATCGACGGTCCAAATTATCAATGAATCTTTAAATAGTGGAGTATTTCCCAAAACTTTGAAGACATCTGTAATAACTGCTATTCCGAAAAGTGATAACCCAAAAAAATTTTACGACTTTAGACCCATCAATTGTTTACCCAAATATGAACAAATACTGGAATACATTGTAAAGGAACAGTTAAATGAATAAATTGAGGCCAAGCAGATATTAGTTCGACAGCAATCTGGTTTTATAAATAAATGTTCTTGTGAAACTGCTATTAATTAAGTAGTATACGAGTGGAAAAATTTTCGAGATAAAAAAAGTAAAATTATTGCAATATTTCTAGACTTAGAACGAGCATTTGAAACAATCGATAGAGATAGATTAATCAAGAAATTAAGAAATATTGGAATTAATGGTAAAGAAAATAAGTGGTTCGTTGATTACCTATCAGAAAGAACGCAAGTAACAAAATATAGTGGTATCACATCTGAACCACATCACACTAATAAAGGCGTTCCGCAGGGTTCTGTCTTAGGTCCATTGTTGTTCATTTTTATTTATTTATTGCATCTCACTATACATAAAACACTTTTTTTTCACATACAAATCAACCTCACTAGGACTAAGCCTGTTTCGAGGTTAACAATTTACATTTGAGTGAAGCAAACATAAGAGTAATCACAAACATAAAGTAATTCTACATACAAACACAAAATATTTCAAAATTAAAGAAAAAATAAGTATTAGATGTGTTACCAGATGGGTAATTTGACAGTATATTGTAACAATATTTGAACCATAACTAATCATTAATCATTATTCAAAAGAAGAAGCAAAGTAGATAATAAAGACAGATAGGGTGACATTCAGTCACCCTATCTATATATCATTATATATATAAATGATATTATCAAAGTGTTAAAGCATTGTGCAATTAATCTTTGCTGATGATACATTGTTATATATAGCCAGTAAAAATTTACAGGACGCCATTGAAAAAATACAAATTGAATTAAATTATGTAACACTTTGGTTAAACCAAAACAAACTAAAATTGAATGTTATGAAAACAAAGTTTTTAATTGTGGATAGTGTATGGGGAAACGAGCAGGCAATACTAAAAATTGATAACGTAAACATAGAAAGAGTGAGTCTGTCTGTCCATCCAACTGTCACATTATTAAATATCTGGGTGTAATATTAGATGAAAAATTAAACTTCGATGAACAGTTAGAATACATAACAAAGAAAATTGCTAAAAAAGTTGGATTCCTAAAAAGGGTCAGAAATAACTTGGCTCTCAAGACAACGCGCCTTGTTTACAATTCTATTGTAACTCCACATTTAAATTATTGTTCTAGTGTTTTATTCCTATGTAAAGAAGTCCAAAATAATAAACTACAGGTACAAAATAGGGGGATGAGGATGATTTTAAAATGCAACATTTTTACAATTAAGTTAAAATTATATTAGAAAATTTAAATATGATGACAACCAAACAATATATAATACGTTAACAATGATGTATAAGCTTCAAAATAATATGCTCCCAAATTATCTGCAAAGAAATATTATGTACGATGAAAATGTTCACAATTATCCTACGAGAAGACGCAAAGATTTTAGGCTTCCCAAAACTAAACTTTCGTGCACACAAAACAGCGCGTTTTATAAAGGGCAAAAACTTTATAATAACCTACCAAATGCCGTAAAGGAAGCCCCAAGGCTTAGCACTTTCCGTAGGACATCAGCTTAATATGTAAAAAATAATTTTTGATTGCTGAACATACTCACCAATATTATTTTAGTCACCTAGATATCTTATATAATGTAATTTTGTGTATTTATCTTTTTATCTTAAAATGTAATTGTAAATGTTATTTTTTGTATTTTTTATATTTTCCTACTAGATGAATGAAAAAGTTTGCGTACATCTAAATAAAGATTCAAAAACAAACAAACAAAACAAATATTTGTTTACAATTTAAAACCTGTTTATTAGTACCTAAGGGGATGTTTTACCTCGGTAGGATCTCTCTTACCTGGGAATCCTAAGATCACAGTTAGTACTAGTACCACAGTTAATGTCATAGCTATGCCCAATGCCGCAATAGAACATGCGAATGGAACATGCATAGATAGTTGACATATTATTTTATAGCATTATCGTATATATAATACTATTTTCTTTATCAAATTGTTTGCTTTTGTAATCTGTATTGTTAATTTTATTTGCTCCATATGGCGGATTGCATATTGCACATTACACACGCCACATAACCATGCTGAAATAAAAAAAGAGATTATGTATTAAGAAGTATGTACTTATGTATAGTGATTTGCCAATACACTGATGTCACAGTTTTTCTACTTAGATGCTTAAAGCCCAGCTACACTACTCGCGAAGTTGATCGAAGTTGACCGAATACGATAGTGTGGGCACGAACTTCACTTCTCTTCGGGCAACTTCGCTTCGCTTCGCCCGACTTCCGATTGTTGTCGGTAAATGCGCCCGAGTCAAAGGACTCGAGTGAGTTGGACTGAGAAGTTGCACGAGTGTGTGGGTACGCACTTCGAACTTCGGCTAACTTCGTCGAGGACTTCGTCGAAGCATCGAAGCGAGTAGTGTAGCTGACACTTTAGATATAACACGATTGTATCTTCCAGAATGCGACTATTACATATTGCTCAATAAAATTTAGCCTTCAAGCCAGTTCCCATAGTTCGTATTTTCCAATTTAGTGTAGTTTCCCACATTTGCAGATTCGACCCTACAATAAAACAATTCTTTGGCCTGGTATTTTTATAAAAAATATTGCCTTGTTTGTGTATCATTTATGATTTAAGAATTCGTGACATTTTACTTCAAGCAGCGGCAGCTTTCAAATAGAGCTGTTCGCTCTCTATTTTATGATTTTTTTTTTTTTTTTTTTATAGTGAATACCTCACAAGAGTCCCAACTGCTCCCGTCTGGAGCCAGTGAGACTATGGCATCCCCAATTGGGGGATGTTGTGAGGCTGAAGGTAAGTGGGGAATGGAAAGAGGAAGGTGGGGAAGTACCTGGCTATTCAGATCTAGTCACTAAACACGGCTAAAGCCATTTGGAGCAACGTTTCAATTCTGAATGGTGGTCTTACACCAGGGCGATACTGGTAGTATCTTCCATGATGACCCTAGTTAAACCATTATCCTAAAAATATTTTCCAATACCTTTCCCACCCCTGTCCCATAGTAATTAAAGCCCCAAATAAAGTTTCATCTCCCTTAAAATAATTCCTTTAAAATATTTGTATTGTTTAAATCAAGTCTGTATCATTAAGAATAGTTAAGTGCATTTTATTTTATGTTAAGAATGTTGTTTGCCAACGAGCGGGTGGAACATCTTTATTTTTGTAAAATGTCCTTCAGAATTTAGTTTAAATACAGATACCTCCCAGAAAAAGGACAGTATTATAGTGTTGCTAGAACGGGTAGGTACAGACGTACCTACGCAGTCAGTCGTGAGATAATTACTAGGTTTATGTAAACCTAGGGAAAACTGAAGAATAAAGGAAACTAGACCTTTATTTCTTTCAGTTTAAGTTTGAGCAGAGGAAAATAAGATCCTCTGCAATTATATTGTGATTTAATAAATTTATATGTCAAGAAGAAAAAGTGTTTTCCTGCATTCCATCTGACGGCGTGTTCTCGTACCACGATAACAGAAACATATGGTCCTTCGAGCCGCATCGGGAACAGCACCATCATGGAAGCGGGACAACATTCAAAGACGTCATCTGTCTGCGGCAGCAAGGCGGGAACCAGCAGCAGCTGGATGGAGGCTCAAATAAAAGCTTCAGCAACCAAGGTGCACATCACGAGACAAAAGGCCCGCCTACTTACGGAGATGGCTGAAGCAAAGGCTTCCGAAGCAAAGATGGCTGCAGCAATGTCAGTCTTGGAAGCAGAGGAGCAACATGCGGCGCTCGTTTTAGAAGCTGCATCAAGGACTTCGCAACGGACTCTCGAGGATAGAGTCAATGACTGGGTGGACGAGTCACATCACAATTCATCATCAGAACTTGGAAATCACGATGAACAGCCTCTTCGAGATCAAATGGAGCAGCAACAGGAACTGCTCCATGATGGGCGGTTATCACTACAACCGCCCAAAAGAACTGCATAGCAACAGCCCTTGGCAGGGCAGACTCTCCCGTCGCAAATGGAGCCTCGGGTAGAGCAGGCTCATCCGCTGCAGTTGGAACAGAGGTTGGAGCAGCACAAGGGTGGGCGGTACGCATTACTCCCACCAAAAGGATCCTCAGAGCAGCAGCCCTTGGCAGGGCAGACTCTCCCGTTGCAAATGGAGCCTCGGGTAAAGCAGGCTCATCCGCTGCAATTGGAAAAGCGGTTGGAGCAGCACAAGGGTGGGCGGTACACATTACTCCCATCAAAAAGATCCTCAGAGCAGCAGCCCTTGGCAGGGCAGACTCTCCCTTCGCAATTGGAGCCTCGGACAGAGCAGGCTCTTCCGCTGCACTTGGGACAGCGGTTGGAGCAGCAGCAGCAGGGCGGGCGGTACGAGCTACTCCCACCCAGAGGAACATCACATCAGCAGCCCTTGGTAGGGCAATCTCTTCAGCTGCAGTCGACGCAGCATCAGCAGCCAAGCAGTAGCTGCTGGGAGCTGCCTACATCAGAGCAGCCATTCAACTTAGCAGAACAACGCGACGGGCAACAGTGGCCAGAGTCGCAGGGCCGATTCCAGGGACCAACACCTGCTATAACTGAAGACCGTCTCACGGAATCAATTGGTAAGGCAATGTCTTTATATAATACCAGGCCCAAAGTTAATGATCTTCCCACATTTAACGGCAATCCAATTGAATGGATTGCGTTCAAATCAATATACCATCATACCACAGACTTCTTAAAAGTATCTGACAGCGAAAATTTATATAGATTGCAAAAAGCGTTAAAAGGAGAAGCGCGTGACGCGGTTTCTTCCCTTCTATTATCTCCTTGCAATGTCAAGGAAATAATAAATACGTTAGAAAATATTTTTGGCAACACGGATCACATCATACAAAAAACTATTGGTGAGATCCGAAATATAAGTAAATTAGATGAGAATACCAGTTCAGACGCCATAATTCGATTTTCTTGTTAAGTAAAAAATTTAATTTCTATGTTAAAATCATTTAAAAATATCGGACATTTGCACAATCCAGATTTGTTATCGACATTAATCGGTAAACTACCTAGTACACTACGAACGTTGTGGCTTACAGACAAAGATAGGCGGAACACAACACAGCCAATACTCTGCTATTTATCACTTTGGCTGGAAGAAATCGTAATTAATTCACGTGACTCAGGAATAAGTTTTAATTCTAAAATCAGTAGCGAAACTAAATTCGCTTCCAATAACCATTTTAAGCAGTATAGTAATAATTATCATCCACGGCAAGCTAATCAACTTCAAAATAAACAAAATTTTAATAGGCCTTATGCATCCAAAAATAATCATTTCAAACGTCCGTACGATACGTCAAAAAAATTCCTTTATCACACCACTAATAATGGAAAACCAACGTGCTGTGTTTGCAAAGGAGAACACCAGATTTGGCAATGTGAGAAATTTAAAAATGTCCCAATAACGCAAAGATGGGAAATTGCTAAATATAATAATGTTTGTTACAAGTGCTTAGGGTACGGACATTCCCGTTTTAATTGTAAAGTAAATGTAAAATCACCAAACAAAAAATTTCATGATTTATTGGTTAATCACAATCGGGTGGAAACCGATGAAGTTGTCACAAACACGTGGGAAAGTAATCAAGTACTTTTAAAAATTATTCCGATTACGGTATACGGGCCACTCGGAAGCCGAGATATTCATGCGCTATTAGACGATGGGTCAACCGTCACATTGTTATGCCGGCGCCAGACATGTGTTCAAATAAGTGAACACTTATTTGAAGACTTTGCTCACACATTTGGTCACTTATGTGTGTCTCTGCCAGATATGTGTTCAAAGATTTGATCACTTCTTTGAGCTCACAGTTTTCAAATAGACCTCACATAACATGGACGACGATTTGGTCGACACAGTTTGCTTATATTATTATATGTAACCGTGCTAAGAATTTTTATCAGGTGTTTGTATCGATTATTAATAAATTACATAAAGAATTATGTAGCAAAAATGATTATTTATTTACTTACCACAGCTTCAGTACAAATTGTCACACGGTACTCATATATACCCCCCATAAACGTATGGAGGGCATCAAATGCAAACCGTGAAGGTTTGTAAATATCCTGAATACTAGATCCAGTTTTGGTAGATTATTTTACTTTCTTCAAGCGAAGCCTAGAATTCAACGTGCCAAAAATGCTTAACATGTTACCCATTAATATAAAAAAATTGCGATTCCACAAACAGATTGAGATATATGCTGAAAAAATGGTTACTAAATAGAGATAGTTTATATTAATATAGGTGTGTTAATTGTACAGTTATAGTAATAATATTATGTGTGTATGTATGTAATTGATCATTAACATCCTGTTGACAAACTGCTTTATTGAAGTTTAACGGGATTGTAGCTTGAAAACCAATAAAAAAAATAAAAATAAAAAAAGCAATCTCTGTACTGGGTTAGTAAAGTGTTTCTTTTGCGCTTTAATTCCTCGATAGCGCAAGGTATTGAGAAATTCTGTTGAATACGGCTCCAGGCGTCATTAATGTTATTTCTGTTTTATGCCCTTTTCGTTTTGGGTCCCATATGTCAGGCTCTCCTTGTAATAATTCAATGAATTCAAACACGCCCTCATTGTTCCACTCCATCGCTAGTTCGCTTGGTTATGGGTTGTTTGTGTACGCACGCGGCACGACAACTCTCTACGGCGACGCTCACGCTACTGGCCTTTGCGCCTGTGTGGCAGGTTTGCAAACATTTTGACTTTGATCCCTTTGATGTGCGCCAAGAAACCGACACGGAACGGCAAAGCGCACTTAAGTGCGCAAATAAGTGAACACAGTATCAAATGCCCGTGCCACACATGTGAACACTTATGTGAACACTTCTTTGAACACATGTCTGGCGCCGGCATTAGACCAAGAAGTAGCCAAACAAATCGGTTTGTCTGGACCAGTTAGTGACCTCGCATTGCATGGAGTCAATGAAATGAGCTCCAACAACGCGGATTCTATGTCAATAAATGTAACAATAAAAGGTAAAAACGAAGTAGAATCGTACATAGCTAGTGCTCGAACCGTTCGGGATTTAAAGATACCAGCTCAAATGGCGCTATCTAATTCTTACATTTCGAGTAATAAATACTTAAAGAACGCTCCTCACTTTGAAAGGAATGTAAAACCCCAAATGTTAATTGGGCAAAACAACTGGGAATTAATTATTTCCAGAAAAATAGTTCAGGGAGATAAAAATAAGGTATCATTATCTTATACAAAGCTTGGTTGGGTCGCGCTCGGAAATATTTCAAAGAAAACGGGAAATAGTTTAGAATTCAATTTTCATGTTCAGGAAAACGAAAGTAGCGAATTGCATGAAATTATCAAAGAGAGTTTTAAGATAAACGAGATGGGAGTAGTGAGCCCGAAAATATGCAAAGATGATAAACGTGCATATTCCCTGTTAGAAAGTACCACAAAACGCGCTAGTCAGGGGTCTCATTGGGAGACGGGTTTGCTGTGGAAGGAAGAAGAAAAATATTTTCCTGATAGTCTTCAGGTTGCGGAAAATAGATTAAAAACTTTAGAAAAGAGAATGGATAAAAACCCTGAATTTGCGGAAGCCTACTGCAACAAAATACAATATTATTTAGAGAAAGGATATGCGAAAAAATTCAATGTCAGTGGTAGGTATCCGGATAGCTCGGGTAAATTTTATTTACCACATTTTGCTGTTTACAACCCAAATAAGCCAGGAAAGCTTCGGGTTGTATTTGATGCGGCGGCAAAATCAAAGGGAATTTCTTTGAATGATAGGCTTTTAACCGGGCCCGATCTATATAATTCTCTGCTAGGAATGCTATTTAAATTTAGGCAAACAAATTGCATTCACCGCCGATATCCAAGAAATGTTTTTACAAATTAAAATTATTGATGAAGATGCACCGTTTCAGTTGTTTTTATGGAGAGGAAAAGATCGTAAGGTAGCCCCGTCTGTATACGCTATGAATTCAATGATTTTTGGCGCAAAATCATCACCTTGTTCGGCGCAATTCGTAAAAAATGAAAACGCGGATCAATTTTTATCTCAGTATCCCCAGGCCGTCGAAGCAATAAAAACAAAACATTACATGGACGACTATTTAGATCAAGGCTGCCTAACCCCAGGCCCGCGGGCCACAATGTGGCCCGCGAACGAATTATAAGTGGCCCGCGTGAAACACTTTCAAAAAACCCGCCAATCCGCCAATTTGAAAAAGTGTCGCGGGCCCGCGGTAAAACAAACAATGAAGCTTGCGCGCGGTCACCAGTGTTGCCAACGACGGCGATTTATCGCTATTTAGGCTACTCAGAACGAGAATCATCGACGAAAAAATCTAACCTGTTGAACTTACTTTTGAAACAAAAATACACCGGTTTTCGACATAATATTTTTTGCGTCGAAATGGAATCCCGTAGCCACCCCCCCCCCCCCATGGAATTCGAAAAATTACTGTGGGGTATCACATATGATGTTCGGGTGTGCGGAATTTTTTCCCAGCGAAGTTCCGTAACAACCCTCCCCCCCCATGGATTTCAAATATTTTGTGGGGAGCACTCATTTAGATATTTTTTTGTGTGGAATTATGTTTTATAGAAATTCTCTAACAACCCCCCCCCCCATGGAAATAGGAACCGTCGAGTATTCAGTGGCCCGCCAGTGATTCAAAATCGTCAATTTCGCCCAACTGCTAAAAAGGTTGGGCAGCCTTGATTTAGATAGTGTAAATTCATTAGAAAGTGCGAAGAAATTAATACAAGATATTACATACATACATGCTCAAGGCGGGTTTAAGGGGGGAGGTGAATGCGAAATTACCTACTACAACCATTTAGTCATAAGATTTACATATTTTACGGAATTTCTAGTTTTAAGACATTACCTAATACACAATTTTTAGTCATAAGATTTACATATTTCACGGAATTTCTAGTTTTAAGAGTAGCATAAATATTTGTATTTCAGATATTTTAATAAATTTAACTGATAATTTTCGTAGACAAGCAGTAGGTACCTAATAAAGATAACAGTCGCATTCTTTGCCTATTTTGTGAAGTATCTTCACGGGAGGAGGTATGTATCTTCCAGAATGCGACTATTACATATTGCTCAATAAAATTTAGCCTTCAAGCCAGTTCAAATAGTTCGTATTTTACAATTTAGTGTAGTTTCCCACATTTGCAGATTCGACCCTACAATAAAACAATTCTTTGGCCTGGTATTTTTATAAAAATATTGCCTTGTTTGTGTATCATTTATGATTTAAGAATTCGTGACATTTTACTTCAAGCAGCGGCAGCTTTCAAATAGAGCTGTTCGCTCTCTATTTTATGATGACCCTAGTTAAACCATTATGCCTAAAAATATTTTCCAATACCTTTCCCACCCCTGTCCCATAGTAATAAAAGCCCCAAATAAAGTTTCATCTCCCTTAAAATAATTCCTTTAAAATATTTGTATTGTTTAAATCACGTCTGTATCATTAAGAATAGTTAAGTGCATTTTATTTTATGTTAAGAATGTTGTTTGCCAACGAGCGGGTGGAACATCTTTATTTTGGTAAAATGTCCTTCAGAATTTAGTTTAAATACAGATACCTCCCAGAAAAAGGACAGCATTCATATAACTGGTAGGTACAGGCGTACCTAAGCAGGAGCTAGTATTGATATAACTGGTAGGTACATGCGTACCTACGCAGTCAGTCGGGAGATAATTACTAGGTTTATGTGTACCTAGAGAAAACTGAAGAATAAAGGAAACTAGACCTTTATTTCTTTCAGTTTAAGTTTGAGCAGAGGAAAATAAGATCCTCTGCAATTATATTGTGATTTAATAAATTTATATGTCAAGAAGAAAAAGTGTTTTCCTGCATTCCATCTGACGGCGTGTTCTCGTACCACGATAGCAGAAACAACTATCATGTATATGTCAATTCATACATCTTGATGCTGTTTTGAAAAAAAATTATGAATCCCATTTGTAATTTCAGAAAATGAATTAATAATGTAAATAATAATTAATGATTTAGAGAAATTATTTATAAATATTTTCGAGAAACTATTGTTTTTCTAGAAATCAAGTTAAAAATAAAAGTGTACAATCCTCCAATGATGACATCACCTTTAACCTATGCCCTGTTGTATGAATATTGTCTCTCCTGGAATATGACCAGATTGTCTTAAACGGAGATAGATTTGCGTTAACAATATTGTAATATTTTGTAGAAACATTGACTCCGCATATAACATAACTCGAAACTTAATTCTGTCCTTTCCACATCATATCATACCAAAATATTTAATCAATAAACCTCTGTTGACAAATTGACAAATCATCATGTAGATTAAACATAGCTAATTTCAATAGGACAATTTTTGTGAAAAGTAACAACAAAGGTGTTCCATCTTTCCCATTTCGCGAAGATTATTTTTTTAAATGAAAAATACTAGGTTGAATATATTTTACCTCTAGTATTGCCAAGTGGCAATATTTAGTTCACATCATGAAAGGCAGGTTAGAGATTGATGGAAGACAGGGTAGAGGACTACTACAACACTCTTCAATTTGAATCTTGTGTGACTGGAATGATTGCGTTGTTCCAGACTGAGGTCGGTAGTCAGTAGATTGAAATTGATTTTACGTAGCATCTGAAAATGAAGAAGGGACAACCAACACAGTGGCAGTTTTCTCTAAAGTGCGTGAACTCCCATAAAAAAAGGTGAAAATATAAAACAAACATGTTTTATAATTTATTTTACCACACGCACCAACGTTAAACAGCGCACCATTCAAATTCCATGATAGAAAGTCTGAAATGAATCCCAAATCCCATAGGTGCATTATGAATATCAGTACCTATGGGACCTTCCGAAAAATTTCTTAGGCTCATACAAAACATACCAGTGGCGCCAGAGCGGTAGACCTGCAAACCTTGAGAAACTACAAGCTGTCTGAGTGCGTAGCATCCATGATATTTGTTAACACAAAATTTCTTAGGCTCATACAAAACATACCAGTGGCGCCAGAGCGGTAGACCTGCAAACCTTGAGAAACTACAAGCTGTCCGAGTGCGTAGCATCCATGATATTTGTTAACACAAAATTTCTTAGGCTCATACAAAACATACCAGTGGCGCCAGAGCGGTAGACCTGCAAACCTTGAGAAACTACTAGCTGTCTGAGTGCGTAGCATCCATGATATTTGTTAACACAAAATTTGTATGGAAAAGTAAAGTAAATTACTGATAATATTATTTTTTTGTTAGAAAACGCAAAGGTTCTTTCGTAAATTGTGATTTTCGTACTTAAATTGTACGACAATATATATTATATTCTTTTGCCACAGATGTTTTAATGAATCGGCCAATTATTGTATTTTTTTGCTAGGTCGCTAATCTCTGGTGCAGGGATGTGATGAAATGGGGAGAAAAATATAATGCGTAATATGGAAGAGACAAACGTAGGATTTTTTGTCCTCCCTTTTTTAATCTCCAATTGAACTCCAATGAGATAGGCCCCGAACGGCCACAGTTCACAACCCTACTAGGAAATTATAGAAAAATAAAATGAGTAGAAATTATGCAACCTGCCAACTAACAATCAAATTAGGCAATATTAAATATAATTAATGCAGAGACAAAACATTGTGGAAAAAATTATCTATTCATGTTTACAGATTACGTGCAATGTTTAACGTCTATATATAAAGTCTACAAACATTGTGATTGGTATTTGAGTGTGAAGATGACCTCCAAATACAAGACATATTTTTGAATGCTCAAAGAAAACACAAATAGAATGGCAAAAAAAGGAGTGACATCACGTTGAATACTTTTACATTTGCTACACTGAAATATTTACTCTATAGTCACAATGTATGGAGAATCACAGCATAAACAAATAAGAATAGACTCATACATACCCTTCTGTTATGCTGACTTTTGACATGGCCCGACTCGAAATATTTGGTTCACTTGATCGTGCCATATCTTCCTCGGGTATCCCTGACTTCTACTATTCACATTATTGTCATATTCTCCTTACACTTCTTTTTTCATTCATTATCTCTCCATACCCAAACCATCCAACTGTCACATTCTTAATCTTACTACATTAAGTTAGTACATAATTATTATTGGTGACCTTTAATAGAATAATTAGTGTGCTGAAGAAAACTAAGTGTGTGGGGAAAGGATTAAGGTCATTGATTTCTTCATAGTCATTTTCATGTTGTAAAAAATCAATAAATTAGAATTGAAAAATGAGGAATTAATTAATGTATGCGTAGTGTCGCCACATCTGTATTTAAAGTTCAAAGTTAAGTAAGAGATGTCATCAGAAGAAAATGATATAATGTATTAAAATATCGATTTGTTTAATAAAATAATCACTTTTATTATTCCCTTTGTTAGATACAATTTTCCTCCGACTAACATTCTTTCACTGGGCTGTTAAAACCTCAAATGTGACAATTTTATAAAATTATATTTTTAATACACCTATTCTTTTACCTTACTTAGAACTATGTAGTTTTCAAATATATACCACATAATACCACCCATTTAAAATAATTGAGAAACATAAACCTCCGGGGTAATGCATACCCAAAATAGGGCAGTTTTTTTCTATTTTAAAAAGTCACATGAGAAAATTTAACAGCACAGCCAAAAGTATCAGTACCCATTTATCAGAAAAATAAAAAGTAAATGCTCACTAAAAATAATACCCTTAACATGCTACAGTACAGTCTCTGTAATCTAAGCCCACTATAAACCGAACCTCCAGTAGCGAACCATCTGGTTTGAACCAAAAAGTGTAATTTTTGAAAGTGGAGAGATTTGTACAAAGTTAGAGAGAGAATATAACATTGATAAAATCAACAGTATCCAATTTCAAAGATATTTGACTATTTAGCATGTACATTAAAAGGTCCCGGAAAACTTCAACAAAAAAACATACTCGGTTTTTAATTGTTCAGATATAGGGACTCCACTGTATTTACATAAAACACTTAACAGTAAGCCATTACTGATTTGAAATTACACAATAGAACTAACAACTAAACGATTCGTAAATATTGGCACCGAGCACTTTTAATTTGTCATTTAGAATGAGTTGCTGCATCGTCACATCGGGAACCCCGGTGAGTCCTCGCCCGAGAGGCTGCGATACTAATCCATTGATTATAGGAATCAATTTAGCAAGCGGCAATTCAATATTGTTTACGTTAACGAAATTCAACTGCGACTTGCTGACTGATCCGTTTGAGGTTCCTTGCTGAGAGTTCAACTCCACAATGGAGAGTTTTCCATTAGGAGGAGTAATGGGGCCGAAGAACTCGGCTATCTGGTCCACTAGAAGTGCCAGCCCTCGGCTGACGCTGGAGGTGCTCAATGTTCCCACATCCTCGCTTTCCAAAAGGTCCAAAGTTTCATTAAGCAATTTTTTAAGAAGTTCTTCGTCGGTGTTGCTTTCTTCAATTAGATATGAAGCCATTTGCTTCAAAGGGTCGGCATTATCGAGACACACGGCAGTTTGAATGGACCAGAATACTTGTTCAGTTTCTTTCAGTGAGAGCTTTTGTTTGAGAGGAATCGACTGAACCACCGACCTGACCTTACTTTCTATTTGTCTGCACAATTTTTCAACTCCTTCATTAACAAAATAATGACAAAGAGACAAGTATTTTTGTTGCAAATCACTGCTTATGACAGACTGTGAATTAGTATTTGTTGAATCTTTGTACAGATATCCACCAACAATGTTTAATTGTATTCTAAGTGTGACTACTAGAATTGTAAATGCATAAACCATGGACGTTACTCTGGCGAATGTGAGGACTTTGAGTTCTTCCCAAAGTTCAACTTTGTTGACAGGATTGCTGCGAAGCTGGTTGAGGATTTGTTGCGTATCGAGAGCGTTAGTCACGGCTTCACACACTGCCGGTGCCAGGGAGAGAATGGTGTGGTTACAGGTCCTCTCTGTACTCTCAAAATGTTGTTTTTTCCTCGTCATATCAAGGAAATTCCTCGTTTCCCTTTCCTGCCACTCTCGCAATTTTCTCTGGCCATAGTTAATAGCTAATGCACTTCCACCAATCACAAAACTTGTCACCAAAAACTTCCTTTTATGTCTGTTTAAAAAACCTCTCAGGCTTGAAAACATTTTGAGAAACAATGATTTGTTTTATCGGAGATAATTTATGTTTTATATATTTTATTATCTTAGTAAGCTGTGAAGTTCTTAACATTCGTTAATTTGATACTATAATTGCTCATCTTGAATGTTCTCATATATCTTTATCAGTAAAAATTGATCTTGAATGATAAAAAAAAATATATTTAAGTCAAAGCCCTAATACAAGCTAACTAGCCAGAAGTGGCAAAGTTTTATCTGTGAATCTATCCACTATATGGCTGCACCTGTAAATAAATAAGGCAATTAGTTACTTCAATTCAATTACGAGGTAAAAATATATACTTTTAACGTTTTTTAGATATTATTTTGCCAGGAAAACAGATGTAACGCGCTTTAATAAATATACCAGCCGAACTTCAAAATTGGCATTTCTTTGATATTGTTGGAAAAATTGAGAAGCACAAAATACGAACCGATTAAATAAATCAATGACGATAATTTAATCAACAGATTTTAAAATGTTTTAGAGAATAAAGCAGATCATTTTCACATCAGTAAACTGCACGGCGAAAACGTGATTATTATCTGAAATAGTTACATGCTTATGTCGTTATTCGTCGTTGATAATCTTCGATAACATTGAGATTTACATTATCTGTCACGATAAACTTAGTATTATAGCAAAATAACACGCGTACCTTGGCAAATCTTTATATAGAGTACTAACACTTCATCGAAGCATATATCGCAAATAAAATTGGACGTGTATTATAATAATTTACAATCGGGCAACAGAGCGCTAAAATCGTGCTAAAGTTCAACTTCATTTCAACTTATTTGCCGAGCTCTCCGCTCTTTTCGCCTTTGACCCTTGTCAATTTTATCGGAAATGTAAAGTGTTTCCATTTGTTGGTAAAACTGCGCGTTGTTTGTTGACATTTGATGCCAACGTCAGGTCTCTAGAGCAAGATTTGTATGGAATTTTAAGATCAAGATTTATGAAAAGTTACATCTACTTTTTTTTCTATGATATTTTTATTTGTGCCTTCAACCTAGCGGTGGGGGCACTCGAAGAATCATCGATAATTTACTAGATCTTTTTGATCATCGAAATATTTCGATCATTTTCATGGACAAATCGATTCTGTCAAAAATCATCATCACAGTTCGAGACAACCGTTTTGAAACATCATCGAACAAGTAATCGATTCTGTCAACAATCATCATCACAGTTCGAGACAATCGTTTTGAAACGTCATCGAACAAGGAATCGATTCTGTCACAAATCATCACACAGTCTGAGACAATCGTTTTGAAAATCATTCGAAACCACAGCGGTCACGTCATTGTTCAGAATTCACTCGATTCCCAACTCCGAGAAACGTCAAAAAATTTTCGGATTGCTCGACAAACGAGATATTTCCGTGGTACATGATTTTATGTACTACCTAATACGATTTGATATCCACTGGAAACTGGGATTACAAAATTTTTCTTTGCTAATTGTCAAATATTGAAGTATGAAATTATCTACTAACCGAAAAAGCTACGAGAATGTGAACAATTCATCCTTATTTTAGGTTGGGATTTACGACGTCCGTGCATGTAGTGTGTGTAAAAATGGTATTCTGACTTATAATAAGTTAGGAAGGTTATTAATAAACATAAATTAATCATTTTTATAATACCGTTTTTGTGAAAATCAACCCGAAGGCGCTCCATAAGGAATTTTTAGGTGGAATGTATTTTTAGGTTATGTATTTATTTTTTGTGAAAGATGCTATCGGCCCGAGATATAAATATGATATTCTATATTGTTTTAGTGTCCAGGTTTTTTATGTCCGTGGGGATGAAATATTTTAATTATTTCTTCTATAATATTAATACTACATGGAATTACAAGAAATATGATAACATTTCAAGCCGCCAGTAGGAATATTCAAGTATATAGTTTTCTCTTTTAATTGAAAGTTTGTACGAAACTTAGTTGTATTATTCATTCATTTTAAATTTAGATATTATAAATTTCACGTCACATGAAACGATTTCAAATCCGAGGTCATTTAAAAATTAGAAGTAATCATATTAAAAAAATTATTTTTGGAAGTGTGTTTTTTAATTACCGAGTCGTGTTTACTCATTTTTTATTTGTATTTGCCGTGAGCGACATATTGAGAGAATGTTGAGAATAATAGAAGAGTATGCATGAGGCTATATATAAATGTGACAAGGAGCGACAAGGAGTGTGTGCCAAGACCGAGTTGTTTGGCGATCCGTCTTCTCTGCGTACCCCTGCGGAGAAACGGCATATGGCTAGTTAGTTAGTTAGGAGGCATACTGCGTGTGTTACCCAAAGTAGTAAATGACGAAATTGAACCAACCATCGCGTCGTCTGTATGCAACTTCAACGGTTGACATACAACAGTTGAATCAATCAAATTGAGTAGTCTGTGGGGGGCTTTAGTTAGTTAATTAAACAACCACCGAGAAATTAATTGTATATGGCTGTTCGGTTTGAAAGCGACTCGCGTGAAGTTATCTGCGATAGCTTTGTTTGGAATAGTAATATTTATTTGAAAGAGCTTTGTCATTCGTTGTTGTCAAAATCTGCCCTCATTTCACGATAAATTTATCGTTTTGATAAGCCGGATAAATAAAAATGCTGAAGTTTAAATTAGATTTTGATTTCAATAATTACACATTAATAGTGCCATGTGTATCTGTTGGGAACGTCGGCCAGCTAGCGGCAGATTTGGTGATATCTTCTCTGAAAATGGATAAAGTAGGTTCTGTTTGGCATCCAGCTATTGTACCGATCATTGGAAGTGATCCCTATGACTTGAACTCTTCATCTTTGATGGTGTCTTGCGAACTATATGCAAATATATCCAAGAAAATAGCAGTTTTACAGTTGAGATCTCCATTGGTGAAGAAATATGCGAAAGATTTCCTAACAAACATTGCAGACATTGGGAAACAGTACACCTTGCAACAGATCGTAATTCTGTCGAGTAGTTTTGCATCTGAGAGACATACGATAAGCACGGTTCCCTTCAGGTATTTGCACAATAGTTTAGTGAAGAATCAAATTCTGTTTAATACCCTAGAGTGGATCAACTTCAATGCCGATGAAGGGAATAATGAAATACATGGAGGAGGATTTGCAAAATCACTTCTGGAAATCTGTACTGCAGCCCAGCTCCCTTGTCTTGTCCTATTTAAATATTGTTCGGAGGGAGACAACATCCCAGATGCGGAAGAAATGCTGAATTACCTCAACGATTGGATGAGTTTAATGAATTCTCCCGATGGAAACCAAAAGCTCGCCCAACCTCCCTCTTGGAAACTATTGTTCGGAAACCCAGCGCCACAAAATATATATTAATTTCTGTTTTGTTTTATTAATTACTGTTTTATCATAAATAAATATTTTAAATCTAATTTGTTTTATTCGTCAAATAATGATCTAATTACTATGTTTTTCCCAAGGTAAGTATAACAAAACTTGATACAAATACCTTTAATTAATTTTGACACCTTTATTCTCATCACGAGGCTGATGTGGCGGTTTTAGACAATATGTTTCTGCTGATATGAATAAATGAGTTTAAAGTTTTGAATGTTATTAATAGAGTATTATAGCAAATTCAGTTTGTCTATCCACCATGTTTCTAACACTTCCTTGTTTTGTAATGATTTTTTGGGGCTACACATAACTTCACTAGCAGTGAAACTTAAAGAGCCTATATTATAAATATTTTTATTTATTACAAGATATCAAATTATAACAGTATGCAAAATAAATATAATTTTCTCTTTTCCTAATTATTCTACTACTCCATAAGGTGAGCTCCACGAGCTCGTGTTTATGGGAGGAGAAAGTATATCAAAGTCAAAATTAATTACAAACATAATTCAATATTCAAATTAATTACAAACATAATTCAAAATTCAAATTAATTACAAACATAATTCAATAAATGCAATTTTAGAGAAAAAGTATCTAAAAATAACTTTTTTATTTTAAAAGTACGAATCATTAGTGAGTTACGAATAACCTGATAATATTTCAATTCCCACTTCCATCTATATTAGTGGAAAATGTTGGGTGAGGATTGAACCCACTACACAGTTTTTAACGAATGTTTAGAATTCAAATTAATTTTCACAATCATTAAAAAAATTATGTATAGTATTTTATGTTTTTATTTAGTGATAATACATTACAAAATAATAACAATACTATTTATAATATATTATTCCCAGTGACTTAAAAAAAAACTCATTTCGGGAAAGACGATATTAATAAAATAAAATAAACTTATTTTTACATAAGAAAACGGAGTTCAATATACATAGATTTTAACACAGACCAGACATACTTAACACAGCTATGGAAAATAAACAATATAATCATTTTGTTGGTAAATTTAATTTAACGGCAATGTCTATCTATAATGCACCGGTCTCTTCTTCTGATTGTAGTTGCTTCCTTTATCATGTTTCCATATTAACTTTAATATAAAATTATATGGGAAAGACCTTTTCAAAAAGCTTAACTCATGTTAAATTCGGTACCGTCCAAATAAAGACAAATTACACAAGTCGAGAGTAGCTGATAATCAAATTATCATCACCAGTAAATAAATCTGCGGGACATAGAAACCTGGAAATACAAACGGGAAATACAAACCTTCCCAGGTTACAAATAATGTGACAATATTTGAAAATCTCCTACTACCACCACAGTAAGCGGAAAATGCTGCTTGTGTTGTGATGGAGGACTTAGCCAGCCGAGGAATTGAACATGCAATGCCTGGGTGGGACCCAAACACGATGCCAACTCAGCCACTGACCGGTCGATGTAACTCTGGTTGGTCCTGCCTCCAGTGTCCAGCTACCTGAGGCCTCCCTGCAGTATTTCATCCTTTAGGATTATTATATAGAAAGTCACTATGAAGGTTGGCTATATCTCCCACCCTAGATGCATGTCCTACCCAGCGAAGCCATTGCAGTTTTAAAATGTTGTTATTGAATAATTAATAATTAATTTTACTGTCATCGAAATAAATTATTACATAGTTTAAAAACACCAATAGAAGTGTTAAAAACCTTTACTATTTTAACAAACAGATTGCAGTTTGGATCGCAGACTTCGGGTGGAAATGCTGACCTTGTGGTACCGATATTTCAATAGATGCTTCGAGAAACTAGCGGCTTTATACTCTTCGGTTCCAGTGCACGGCCGTGAGGCACATTAAAAGCGTGCCCAACATTTGTTCGATCTTGGGTTTAGCAGCTCAGCTGTGGAATGATTTTTCGACCTCTGTGTTTCCTCCCTCCTTCCTTTCCTCAAAAAGATCCTCCGTACACATCCCCAAGGATGACATAGATCCTGAGGAACATGATTTTGCTCAGGGCCTCCTGTTTGGAATTAGTATAAAAAAACAAAACTTCCTAACATTGTTACAAATTTAATTGGAGTTCAGATTTATTGTTGGGGTATTATGCAGTGTTGCGCTTCCTTCTTCTTTAGACAGCGTTGCATTACCCATCATCAGGGCAGATGAAAACGTTGGCTAAAGAAATAGAATGTGCAACACGTCATAATACCCCAAAAATAAATCACGATAATACTTTTGGCCCTGAAAATCTCAAACCAAAAATTATTTTGTATAAATTGACAAGTCCCGCCAAAAAACAAAACAGTACAATCGAGATTAGGTACCTACTTGAAAAAGTTTATAAATTATAATTTCTAGGTTAAGCCTAGTGAATGTCGTTCAATTATAATTTTGCAACGGTGATCATTTATGTATTCCATTAGCTTTTAATCCTCCTTTAATCTAATTTAAGTTCAAGTTCAACGTTTACGTGGCCTAGTAAATTTAAACGTCAAACCCATAAATGGCCGACCAGTGACATTTGCTGACAAACAAAAAAGCTCAAAATAACTTTTAGAAAAATAAGGCGTTCAGTGATTTGTGGAGTGAAAATGCGCGTTTATCCAAGCCCGAGTCATAACGCGTTGCTTTTTAGCCCAAAATATCAGCCTTTCATTTAAAAGGGTTTATTTATTAACGCGTTTTACTTTTTGTAACCTGCGTTTGGCAGGTACTTTACCTTTTGACCTTATTTTACATGAAAAAATTCCTTATTCTGGGAGTGAGTTTTGTGATTTGTGTACTGTTTCCTGGTCTTATTTTATGCTTATTTCTGAATGTGCAATATCGTATTTCACGCAGTTATTAGCATATCTTGTTTTGTTTACATAAACAGTTATAGTTTTTTAGGCATTTGCAATATTTACGTCCTGGTTCCAATTTGAAAAAAATAACAGTGTCGATATTGTAATAATTATTATCTTGCAAGTAGTTATCTGCTACCCATGAATACTGGTGAAAACTCATGAATGACATTAATTAAATGTTCGCACTTGCTTTCTAGTATGTGTATGTGCCAGTGACATACATTGGTGAATATTTCTGAGAAATTCAATGGAGCTGAAGGTCTGGGTGGAAGGCATTCAAAGGATCGTCTGTGGAGTGACAGAACTCACGACCTGTCAGGTATGTCAATATCCTTACTCCATAATTTTATCCCAATAATATCGACAATTCAATGGAAATTCTGCCTATTTATAGGTTAGTGGAACATTACAGTAATACACTATTCAAAAATAGATTTGAAGACCATTCTGCTTGTGAGGAGAAAATAATTGAGTTTCAGTCTTAATCAGTGCAATCTCATTTTCAACATTTGACTACTGTGAAACTGCAATCTGTCATGTACCAAAGTAGTTACTCTTACATTCTTACTCAATAAGTTTCACATTCCTCAAACGATTAAAGCATAAATCAAAATAGATGGATATTATGTTATCTGATATGCACTGAATTCTTGATTGTTCAGCAATCTTGATTTCTTATTTGTGTACCCTAATATAATATTTCCTGCATTTATGTACAATGTTTTTGTTTCAGGATGTTGTTTTCGCCTTAGCCCATGCCACTGGCAAAGTTGGTCGGTTTACACTTATCGAACGATGGCGAAGCAACGAAAGATTACTAGCACCACACGAATTCCCGCTAAAGGTAATTTTTTTCTGCATAACAACAACACAAGGTACCTACCAGCCTACCCTAAAATAGTCATTCTGGCTGTTGCTAAAGAAGTGCCTATTTTTTAAAGCATCATGAATGTTGCCAGTGAAAAGATTATATACCAACCTTTCTTGATTTATGAAGTGCGTCTCATTCCATAAAAATATAAGGTTTTGCACCCAATCATGAATTTGTTAGCTGCCAGAATGCGGGAAAATGCTGGAGGGTATCTTTCAATTTCAACAATAAGTCCTCATTGTCGTTAAATTTTGACATAATTTCTAAATCACTGTGTCGAACAAACTTGAAATATCCTTCATTGGCAAAAATCTGATGATTCATTGTAACTAATCTTTTACCTATTTTCCGTAATTCTAACAATATTTTGTTTTCAGATTCTTATGAAATGGGGAGAATATTCCAACGACGTGCAGTTCATTCTCCAGCGATCGGACTCAATCAACCCTAAAACGAATCAGCAGCAGGGAAATATAGGCTCGCCAAATAATTATAATCTAGGATTAAAACCACCCTCAATAAATCCAATAAGGTAAATATTTTATTTTATTTATTATTTTGATTTCATAAAAAACTTATCTCCTATAATTTTAGAGAAGTAATACGTAATACTTGTATGTAAATACATGTTACTATGCATATAGTATGTTACTGGCGTTTTAAAATGTAAGCTGTTTTACATTTAAATAGGAAAAAAATCATTAAAAAAACTGGAAACTAAATAATAATATTACGGTATACTTTTTTGCTGTTAAATTCTTTTGTAATCTGCAATTTTTTCCACTTTCTAAATATTGCGGAAACCTTTCCCGAAGAGATTTGCTTGCATCCATTTCTTCAAGCACTAACAAGTTCCAAATAATCCGAACACTTGGTAAATATTGTGTTTCTATTCATTTAGCATTAATCTAAAAATAATGTTGCCATACGTACTGTTTCTGCTATCGTGGTACGAGAACACGCCGTCAGATGGAATGCAGGAAAACACTTCTTCTTCTTGACATATAAATTTATTAATTCACAATATAATTGCAGAGGATCTTATTTTCCTCTGCTAAAACTTAAACTGAAAGAAATAAAGGTCTAGTTTCCTTTATTCTTCAGTTTTCCCTAGGTTTACATAAACCTAGTAATTATCTCACGACTGACTGCCTAGGTACGCATGTACCTACCAGTTATATCAATACTAGCTCCTCTAGGTACGTCTGTACCTACCCGTTCTAGCAACACTATAATACTGACCTTTTTCTGGGAGGTATCTGTATTTAAACTAAATTATGAAGGACATTTTACCAAAATAAAGATGTTCCACCCGCTCGTTGGCAACAACATTCTTAACATAAAATAAAATGCATTTAACTATTCTTAATGGTACAGACGTGACTTAAACAATACAAATATTTTAAAGGAATTATTTTAAGGGAGATGAAACTTTATTTGGGGCTTTTATTACTATGGGACAGGGGTGGGAAAGGTATTGGAAAATATTTTTAGGCATAATGGTTTAACTAGGGTCATCATAAAAATAGAAAGCGAACAGCTCTATTTGAAAGCTGCCGCCGCTTGAAGTAAAATATCACAAATTCTTAAATCATAAATGATACACAAACAAGACAATATGTTTATAAAAAATACCAGGCCAAAGAATTGTTTTATTGTAGGGTCGAATGTGCAAATGTGTGAAACTAACTAACTTTGAAAATACGAACTGTGAGAACTGGCCTGAAGGCTAAATTTTATTGAGCAATGTGTAAACGTCGCATTCTGGAAGATCCACGTACTATGAATGACCCATCCCCGACGATCAAAAAAAGTTTTATTTTATTGATTTAATCAATTTAGATCTATGATTATTTTACATAGATTTAGTTGAATAACTTGTTTGTATTTCTCTAGATCGGGAAGCAGTCAGTCGGGAGGCAGCAGTGATCTCACCACACATGGAATGGAAAGGGCCAAAGATGGAAGGAAGAGTCTTACTCACGGGTAAGCCGATATACTCCGTTTGCTTTTTCTCCTTTAGCGGCTGTGTTTTATGCCTATCACCTAAGAGATGTGTTAATTTGTTAATTAATATCCATTAACATTAATCAACTGAAAGCCTATTTACGAGTGTTAAGTTTCTAATTTATTATGTTTTTAACGGCAGTCAGCCTCATATATATCAATGTTAAATTCATTTTCTTATTACACTACTTTATTTTAGTTCTGATTTGGCAAACGCTTAGTCAATCATTAAATGTTATGGTAAATAATGTATATTTAGGAAAACAGGGCAGAGGTCCTGTTTTGTTTATAATTCATAAAATAATAACAACATTTCTCAAGCCAAGGTTACACACGTAATGCCTGATTATATCAATCCATGTAATGAAACTGGACATATTGGTTTGTCGATTCGCACAATTTAGGCAGGAGTTCTCAATAAAATTTTCACTATTCAAAACGGATTCACAATGAACTTGTGTTTTTTTTATTACATAACATTACAAAATTCTCCAACCTAGGAGAAATGGGGACCTTAAAGTAACAGCTTTTAAAATCATTAACTATTACATTAACAGCCCATTTCTCTTGGAATGCTATAAATTGTTTGTACCGAACAACTACCGTCAGGGTCGACGCCACGACTTGCTCTGTATTCCACACGGCAGAACGGACTTTCTGGCCCAGCATAGCATGACAAGAGTTATGGTGCTGCTAAATGATACCTCTAGGTCTCTTGATATTTTCAACATTGGCCTTGAAGATTTCAAAAGTCATTTTAGGCAAGAACTCTAAAATATCGGTTATTGTAAAATGTTTCATTTAAAGCTTTGTATATTTCATGTGTATTGTAATAGGATTACATCAATCTGTAATGCACAAAAAAAAAACATTATAATGATAAAAGTTGTACATGTTATGTATTCTGTACCTTGTTACAATAAATTAATTTATTTAAAGAACAGTGGACACCGGGCGGCATACATTTAATTTTTATACAAATCTACAGTTTTATTCCAAGTTCAATGAAATTTTGCACCTTCAAAACAAGAAGAATGTCACTGTCTGCTGAAAAGCTCTGCGTAAAACCCATGCAACTCTGTGGAATTCAGCTAGTAATGCCTAAAATAGATCAAATTCTCAAAAGCAAAAACAATCAACAAGTATACATTTAAACATATTTTCTAAACAAAGATACTTTAGGATTGTTCTTGAAATTTTCCACAAAATATTTTCTGTAAAGAATTTCTTTTGTTTAAGCCTGTGACAGACCTATATTCTCTATATTCGCTATATTCTCGTGGCTTGGCCTATTTCAGCATATTGCTCACCATACATTCCCATTAGCTCAGCCTATGGCGAGCGATATGCTGAAATAGACCAAGCCATGAACGTAATGTGTCATCCACCTAGTTGAAACTACAGATTTATAAACTAATCTTGTGCAATCGGGTACTTTGCTTCAGTTATCTATGCAATAGTTTTTTTTTTCCATTTTTGTTTCGTGTCTGTCATAAGAACATTGATAAATTCATAATTATTTATTATAGTTCGTTTGAAAACAAATGACCGTTAATGCGGTGTGAACAGCCACCAACCAATGCTAGTTAACTATGTACTAATAAATCACATCCTTTCTGTGCATTGCAAGAGACGTGCAATTAGCCATTGCTGCGGTTTAGTTAAGATTTATATATATTCTTTTTGTTTAATTCCGGCAGTGCCAACACCTCAAACCACAACGGCCAGGATCATGCATACCCCGAGGGACCCTTAATGGGCGGAGGCCCCGTGCAGCCCATGGCGATGGGGGGCACTGCCCACGGCGGGGGCCACCCTGTGGGGGTGGTGCGTGGTGTGCCCCAGAGCAAGACTTCGCCCGTGCACCAGAACAGGAAGGATGTCCCGCCTTACAGGTAATATACATGCTCCCGGTTAGGAAGGCAATGGAAGAATTAGTCGACAATTCATATTATCTTGACGATTAGGGGAAAGTGGTCACCATTCGTACGCGGGGCACATTCGTACAGTTAGTATAAAAGAAAAACTAAACGGCACACAAACACGCCTTTGCTTGTGTGCATAGACATACCGGCCGCCATGTTGCTAGCGGAGTGTCGCATCAGTCGCACTACGGTGTATCAGCTGACAAAACGTAACGTGTTTTTGCGCGCGGTGAGTACATTTTTTTACCTAAGTTTAGTTCGTAATTGTAGGTAGGATTGTTATGTTTTTGACAAAATGGTGATGATTGATTAATGTTAACATTGTTTATTTTGAGCTTTAATTGTTATATTTCTCAAACTAAATTAGAATTTGTATAAAGTTGTATTTTAATTTTGTGCAAAGGCATGGGGTGCATTCGGACACCCAGAAAGGGGGCACATTCGTACGCGTACGAATGCTCCCCTTTAGATTTTATTAACCACCAGTATATCGAAATTCATTTTTTATGAAATAAAATATAGTATTACCTTTTGAAATTATTGTGCAGACAGCACAATAACATATTTTTCCTTTTATGACGTATTCTACTTCTAACAAAATGAAATATTTTTATTAAGTCAACCTTATAATTAATATTTTATTGCAGAATCATGGTGCGAAAATATAAAAAAGGGTACGCGTACTTAAGAAGTGGATGAAGAGTCCATGAATTTAGCAATTAATGATGTAATACAAGGATGAAGATATTGTTGTATAGGAAAGCCACGTTAAACAAAACTTCCATATTTCGAACCTTTTACTACAAAAAATATTACAAGTGTATTTGAAAAGCCAGGTATATGGCCGTTCAATGAAATGGCCTTCAGCAATGAAGATTTCGCTCCCATTGACGTGAACGCTTCGAATAATTCGGTAAATGTGCCACATAATCCGGAAACAATTACTGTCGCTCTAGAACTACAACCTTCGTTTGCAGTTAATTTAAATAATTATAATGTGCAATAAGTTACAAAGTAACAAACAAATGTATAATTATCTACTTTAAGATTAAATTTTCAAAGACTCTACAACGATGTCATACAAAATGATTGTAAACATCTCATTTAGACTGATTGTAAAGCTTACAATTATCAATAAGTAAACTAAGGATGAACGATTTAATTTTTTTTTATTTTTCTAAAGAAAGATTTATCGTCTATGAGTCAAGTCACATATTATTAAATTAGTTCTTTAATAAATAAATATTTCTATAATAATTAATAAAAATTTAACGACTTTAATAGGCTTTTTAATTACCCTGTATGAATCTACCCCATGGCGTACGATAGTACCCCACCTACTGTACGAATGTACCCCGTACGTGGGGTACGTTCGTACAAATATCTTATCGTAGAAAAATGGCTATAACTCTTTAACCTTTTGACATAATAGTTTCGTACTTTTTTGTAACAAACTACAATATATTTGTTACACTTGGGTACATAAATTAGATAAATTCGACAATTAATCACAAAGTAAAAAAATAAAATCTAAAAAGTGTACGAAGGGTAACCACTTTCCCCTACCATATTGTAAAACTTTTAAACTTTACAATTTATTTCTTTAAACCACTAGATTTATTTAATCTATCCACTTGTTTTGGAATAACTATTTATTTATACATAGTACACAATTATGACTAAAGTTAAGCATATAACATTAAATTATTTTAAATATTGATTTTAGGACAGATGTTCATAGATCTAGACTTATGATAGACACTGCAAGGCTGTCCGAAACGTTTGCCCAAGTAAGAGGTGGAAACGCAACACAACTTAATTGTACGCTAAAATCAATTAAAGTATATTTTTGTATTTATTACTTGTACACTATATGAAAGTGCCAATATTAAAATCTCGATCGATTGTTCCTCTAATAATTGTTTTCCAGTCCCAAATTAATTTCATACAAAACTTGCAAATAGATTGCATTGATCTTTCCTCTATCGCATTAATCGTTTTTGTACTATTTTACTTGATTGATCGCTGCCAGTGGCCACTTCTGACATTAGTTGTCGTTAGACATTCAAAGACAGCGGTGCGTGAGTGTGGTAATCTTTTGGCTTTTGAGAGTTTCAACGAACCGTCCCATGCATACTCTCCAAGTTGGAGAAGTGGAAAAAAATACCGCTTAAAAACGCTTTGACTTAGCCAAGCATTAAGGAATCGCTGCATTTTTATTTAAACACATTTCTTTTTATATAAATACCAATGAACTTTTTTTTCTATATTCATATCATAGATAATAATAGAAATGAAGGGCATATGACATGGAAGCGTGCCTAGTGCCGCTGAGCTACGACCAATCTACACAAACTATCAAAGCGGCGGAGCCAGTGAAAATAATGCATTTGGTGCAGGAACAAAAGTGGGGCGCTGCTGTTCATGACCTATCTACGTTGTTTATATTATCTGTGGTTATATAAAAATAAATAGAATTTATATTTTTGTTTCGCTTGCAGAGATCCCCCGCCGCCATACCGCTCGCCGCCCCCGCCCAGCACGCCTCCCGCGAAACCTCTGCCCCCGCCCGGGCGCAGCGCTCCACTGTCGGCTCAGCCCTGCGGGGAGGCGGGCGCCAGCAGCGAGGCCGTGGCCTACACGCAGCAGTACCGGGAGCTCGTGTCGTTGGTCAACTACCAGCGGGAAAAGCTTTCCAACCAGCAGGCCGATTTGACTAAGGTTTGTGTTCGTAGATAATAAAAATGAAGGGAGATATGGCGTGTAAGTTGCCGAAACACAGTATTTTGTTCATATAATGTAGGTATTTCTGACATAATTGGATAAATGTTTTCAGTACGATGCGGAGATAGGCTTCTGGGAATCTAAGGGCCGAGAACAACAGCACCAGGTGGATATGATTCAGCAGCAGATCAGCTCCAGTGACACCCAACTCCGGGTCAGCACAGAACAGGTGACCTATATCTTTCTCTGGTGAAAAATTGCATTTATTATTTTAAGGCGATGCACTACGTCGTGTAATATTTTAAATTTAGCCGCTATCAATAACAACCCTTACGTAGATGGCGATAAGGTTTAAATTCCCGCTTAACACCTGTTTTGATTTATGCAAGAAAAAAACATGGCCAAAAAGTGCCTTTTATTTTATTTTGTGGATGTTAAGGCATAAATATTTAATTTTTTTTCGATCATTTTATAAATAACTTAATTTGCTACAATATACAATAAAATCATAACCTAAAATGGGTTCGTAAGTAGGAGATTTTGAACTTTAAAGCAGTTTTCATAGGCCTTTACATTATTTTTTTCTGGGCTTATAAAAAGACTTATCTAAAAAATACTCGATTATTTCAAAGGCCAAGATGTATTCTACTTGCAGTATTTAATTAAAGCATCTGAAACATTTCTAGGCGACCAAATTTTCAAACCAAAAACACATGATTTTGCATTACTACGCATGGCATCGCCTTAAATTAATAAATTGTGAAATAAAAAAAAATAATCAAATCCAGACTAACCTGCGCTGGATTTTGAAAAGCCCAAAATTTTTAAATATTCTGTGTAAGATATTATAAATAAAATATGTGTGGTAACTTCCACAACATGTTAATAATGCTTTTTTTTTGCTAGGTAAATGATTGGGATCGTTTCCCATAAACATATTATTTAATGGAGTGCAAATAAAATTCAATATGACGAGATGTTAGACCACTTTAAAAGCAATCTCCTGTAGTTCAACAGCTTCTCACTACACCACTGGGCCAACAAATATGTTATTTCATTAAAACATGTAGACTTATGTTATTTTCACATCTTCGTGCATGTTTTTGCATAAACCAACAATAATATTTGATTCTGTCAATCCAGGTTCAACAAATGACGTACATCGAAGATGAGGCAGAAATAGCCAAACAGGCCGAAAAGACTCTTAAATCTGAGTTGACCTTGGTGAGATCCAAACTGGCAAACTGCGAAACTGAGCTGCTACAATGCAAGAACAAAATAAGGAAACTGGTTGACGATATCCAGTTTGAGCAAAGGACTGCCAGCCGAAATCAAGATGCAAGGTAAAAAGTAATCATGTTTTTTTTTTTGCATAAACATAAAGAGTATGTAAGAGATAATGTATGAATGTGATTGAAGCAAGGAGTGTTCTTACTGGGATCTCACGTGCTGATTTTTAAAAATAATATGAAGAAGAAATAATAATTATTTTGTGTTTATTTAGCGCAGTAGAGTGGTTTCTGTTTCAGTCTGTATTTAGTATCAGAATGTTTTGTATCCAGCTTTTTATTTGAGTTTTGAATGTTTATTTTTTTATTTTTTCAAACGCCATAAAATGGCTTTTACAATACAGTGATAATCGAGTTTCAAGCGTACAGTGGTAAACAGGATAAGAATAGCAATAAATTAAATAACAATTAATGTGTACACAAAAACACTATTGCAAGTGATGCAGTTATTAATAAGTGCAGTAAGACAATGCATAATTGAAAAGAAATATATACTAGTGTAACAATAGTTGAACTAATTTATACTAGGCTTGTATAAGACCTGGAGGTTATCCACCGCTTACCCGCCCTGGTATAAGTAACAGATGGTTACTCCTTCAGGGCTCTCACAAGGACTCTAATTTTTTTTTTGTTTAACGACTCTACATTTATTTTAAAATGAATCTAGACCTCCAATGTCCCTGCATAGTGGTTAGGCTGCAGGATGCCTACAATATTACACAAAAACACAAATAACAATATTAAAATATGTACAGGTATAGTAAAATAAAATAGGCCTAAAAATAATACAGGACGAAATAACTGCTTAAAGCCTAGGCCATCTGTAGAGAAAGAAAAAAAAAAGAAAGGAAACACATATACATTCATGTTTATATTGTAGGAATCTACATTTAAACATATATAAATATTACCGGAGAGTATTACACCCGTCCACTGGCAGTCCCATCGAGAATGTGCATGGCGATCGGTCTGTCCGTACACAAAGAACGACTACCGCGCCCCTCCGCCGGATTATATGCCCTGAAGAAAAAGTATGTGGGAAGGTTGGGGGCGTGCCCGAAGACCCTAGGGACTAAGTGAGCATCAGGCATTCGGAGGGTGGGCGGAAGGTTGTCGAGCTTGTTCGGCCATTCCTCAAGCCCGCCATGGCGATGGGGGAGGCGCAGTCGACTCTGTGTGAACACTTGTCCGGTGTGGGAGGCGTCTGATTAGGCAGGGACGAGGTCTATTTCACACCCAAAACGGGTTGAAGACGGTACAGGACGATTAAAGTTCAGTTCCGGCTTACTGCACACACTCCTAATGATATGTAAAGCAAAAGAAAGAAGAAAAAAAATGATAAAGGACAAGTTAATTAAAAACTCAAATTAAATTAATTAAATTCATTATGACGGATTGAGCGATGATGTCATCACTACCATCGCTCAAGGGGTCAGTCTCGCATAGAATCCTGCTGAAATAGAAACAATCATAACAAAAGAAATAATTAAAATAATAGCAGAGACTATGGAAAGAAGAAAAGCATTAACAGATAAAATTAAAAAGAAAACAGCAAAAGCAAAAAACAAATCAAATATATAATGCAAAGGTGATTGCAAACCTTAATATAAAATGAAAATAAAAAAGAAATATAAAACAGATATCATAACGAAGGTAATATGAGAGCAGGAAAAGAATTAACCGAGGAAACCAGAAGCAGTCACACATGGCACCTGAAACTCCGAATGATTTTAATCTAATCAGCGACTCTAAGATCAGGCCATCTCTCTACCCAAACCTTTGTAAACTTCCTCAGGCACTCAAAGTTCACCTTATTCGAAACGAGATCGGCATTCCATACCGGTCTTGTGATGACGTTCAGACCTTCCAACATTTCCTCTCTTGCATCCGTCAAAATCTCACAATGCCACAGAATATGCTCGGCAGTCTGGTCAGTATTGCCACATGCGCAGTTTGGATGGGGGGACAGGGTGAGACTGTGAAGTCTCCCCCTGAATTCCCCATGCCCGGAGAGAAGTTGGGTCACATGGTGATCCAGGTTTAAATATGCCCCTTCCATTCTGAGTTTAACAGACGGGAAGAATGAGTAAGTCCATCTTCCCGAATTTGACCTGTCCCATCGCGCTTGCCATTCTCATCTCTCTAAGAAGAGCAGGGAGAGACACAGATCCGCCTGGTATTAAGTTAACACCTAGGTGAGTAGCAGGTCTTCCTCTGATAAGCTTCTTCTTTGTTAGCACCTCCCTAATTTCTAAATCAATTGGCAATATGCCGGCCAAAACTGGCAAAGCGTCCGAGGCAACTGTTCTATAGGCACCAGAGAGTGCCAACAGGGGGATTCGCTGGCCCCTCTTGAGTGCCGACTGGATCAATACATTATTCAGGCGGTGCTCCCACACAGAGGCTGCATAGGTGACTTGCGATACATACACCCCTCTGTATAGAAGGCGAAGCGCTGGAGAACGCAATCCCCACTCGGCAGTTGAGATCCTTCTCAGTTTCAAGAAGAGGGCTTGGGCCCTGCTTGATACACTCTTGACATGTGCCAAGAAAGAGGACGATCGATCCAAGAGAACGCCTAAATACCTAGTGGTTTCCGCAAATTTGATGTTTGAATCTCCCATTTTGATACAGGGATTTCTCCCTCTATTGAGGGAGCCCTTCATCAGGAGACCCATGGTCTTTTGGGGAGCGAAGGTCAAACGATTTCTCTTACCCCATTCTAAAATTGCACTTAAACCTTCTTCAGCTTTGCACTCTACTTCTTTTCTGCTGTTCCCCGAGACCAAAAACAATTTGTCATCAGCGTAATCGACCGAGATACATCCCTCAGGCAAGGGCAACCTGGAGGAGTCGTCAAACAAAATGTTCCAGTAATCTGAAGCAAGAGCCGAACCCTGGGGACAACCCATATTTACCTCCCGTTCAATAGTGACATCCCCGTACGACAGAATTATAGAACGGTTGTTGAAATAATCTGTGGTTATCTTGAATAACCTTGGAGAACAATTATGCGATTTTAGTTTAGAGAGTATCATCGGCCACCACGCATGATCGAAAGCACCAGTGATGTCTAAGAAGACCCCAATCACATACCTCTTAGGGCAAGCCTTCACCCATTCAAGCGCATACGAAATTGCGTGCTCCGTAGACATACCGGGGACGAAGCCAAATTGTCGATCGCTGGGTGGTGACAAAGTTTTCCGCAGTTGGCATCTAATCAGTTTTTCGAGTATTTTCCCAAATACAGGCAGCAAGGTGATGGGCCGGTACGCCTTGACATCTGTCCGGGGCTTATCATTCCCTTTTGGAATGACACGGAGTACGCCTTTCTTCCATACTGTGGGGAAAACTCCCCTTCTCATGCACGTGTCCAACATCTGGAAGAGCTCCTCCTTGGCGTAGATCCATAAGACTGTATAAGACATACATAAGATTGTATAAGACCTGTCATAAGTCGAAGTATGAGGTGTCTATGTTAATAGTTAGTAGTGAGTTTATTGTTATCCACAAAATTAATTGTACTTGGAATAGCTGAGTAGGCATCGCAACTTGGCATTAACAATTCAGGGCTGTCAGTGTTTCAACGATACTTATGGATAAGAAATAATAATTTTTAATAAAATAATACGTATGTTAGCTAACACTATAAGATGTCTGAAGTAAATAATTTAGATGTAGTAAAATAAATGTTGTAATGTTGTTGTGATTTTTGAACGAGAGAGGGATTTTGTTGTGGAGTTTAGTGTGACATCACAACCTTTCTGCTTACCCCTGTGATAAATGGTATGTGGGTTAGATTGCCATAAAGGTGTACAGACATGAGATTGCTTGAATACATGATCTTCATCTCAACAATCCTTGGAAAGTCTACGAAACGTCTATCGATCTACTTCTGTCTTCTTCCATTTCCTTATAATGAAGGTGAAGCATATGCTTACGCATTCCCAATTTCTACAGATTTATAACATATTTCTCTTTACTCTTTAACTCTTTAAGTTGCAAAAAAAAGTTTGTTATTTTTGAAGATAATATCTATGCATTTGTAATGCCAAAACATTAATTATATGAAATTCCCTTGATTAGAAAAAAATCGCAAAGTAAGCTCTGAAAATTATTAAAAAAAAAAATTGTTCAGTTATTTAATATGTTATAGGTATGAAAAATTCATAGTGTATCTTTAAATGAAACTTAAGCATTTGTCGAGGGATTTTTGCTCTATTTTTACAATTTTCGCTTAATTACTATTGTTTTTTTTTAACATTAGCGCACTCTCTCTAACATTTGTATTTACATATCATCTTTTCAAACCATCTTTGAACTCTTACTACGGGGCCTTAATGCGAAATCACTATTTTCGATTAATCTTTACTATGAATCGGTTTACATTATGAATACCAAAAAATATGCTTTGGATAAATTGAAGCTTTTCCTATTGTTTTACTTGAGTAGAATTAAAATAAAATTTTAAATTACTTTATAAAAATATAAGCTTAACTACTAATGATTTTTTTTAATTAGAAATTTAAGAACGCAAATTAGAAACAACTTAAAAAAAAAACAGTTTTGTAGCTAAGATTTTCTGTGACAGTTTCCCTTGATTAATTTTTTTGTTTCTTATGAAACAATTCACGAAATAAATTAAAACCGCTTCGCTCTTAAAACGACCGTTTTTAGACTCCTTTTGCCAAGCGATTTTTATGCCTGTTACCTATATTTGTGGTGATATAAGACACTAAACGTATATGTACACATTTTTTGCTTGTTATCTATGGTTGCATTTAATAGTCGCCTCATTATGGTATTATTTATTGTAGACAACAGTTGGAGCGTTCTCTGCTGGCCGAGGTGGAGAGACTCCAGGGAGAGATCCAGCAAGCCAAACACGCCACGGAGATGAACCATCTTACTGCCGACACATTGAAGAGAGAGGTTAGTTTGAAGTTCATTTATAATTCATTGTCATTAGAAATTTGCATATTATGTATTAGGTGTTTTCATTGAAAATATTTATGATAATTATGAAGTTCAAAAATGTTTAATCTTAATGAAGAAGCTTATAATGGCATAATAAGTTTATGAAGTTAATAAACGGCATTAAGTTACAAATGGCAGAACCGTAAGATTGTTACGGTAATGTCTAACGTTGAAGATGTACATTACCTACTAAACTTATGTTATGTGCCACATCAACAAACTAAAAATACTATTAAATAATGATTTATTTTTGGGATATTCTGCCGTGTTGCTTCCTTCTTTAGCCAACGTTTCACATCTGCCCTGATGATGGAATGATCATGGACCTGATGATTGTAATGCTGCCTGAAACTTTGTTTAAAGAAGGAGGTAGCGCAACACGGCATAATACCCCAAAAATAAATCACCACGTATAATACTTTTGGCTGTGAAAATCTCAAACCATATCTATAAATACTATGTTTTGAGAACTGTTCTACTGTCTTATTTTGTTGTTCATCTGTCTTTGGCCTAGTTATTGACACTGTCAAACTCAAAGATATTAGAAGAACAAGATATGCTATGTTGGCCGCCGGACCGTAGGCGGAGTACTACCTAAATAGGGTACTTTGAATACTGTCGGGTCGTGTACGCACAGAAATCTGTTCTATGTATTAGTGCGGATACCTTAGCGTAAGCGAAGGTGTGCAGTAGTATTGGTGAACAAAACCGGCGACACTGGGCAAAACAATTCCACACAGTATGAACTGCTCATAGCACATCTCGTTCTTCTAATATCTTTGGTCAAACTCTTCTTAATTTCTTTAAGACGAGACAATACCTTAAAATGAAGCCAGAATCTTAACGACGTAAGTGAAGCAGCCATGCACAAAAATATGAGACGCGAGGCCCTGGTCTAGTAGACCGACCTGCGGTTGAATTTTCCCTATCAAATCTCTAAAATAAATTAGGAATCTTAACGGCATAAATGATAAAGTCGTGTAAAAACTATATTCAGCTTGCGGCCCAGCGTAATGGGTGGATCTACGGTCGTTTTTGCTGTAGCAGGACTAGAATATCGATCTTTCCGTGTGGTTTATTTCAATTATTCCTATTGTTACTAAAATCTCAAATGTTTCTAAAGGGATCCCACGGGATGTTACTAATTCATCGTCTAGAAAAATAAAATCTGGTGTTTACTGCTAATTTTATAGTTAATTTTATAGTAAATATTTTATAAAATTTTCAAACCGTTTTACATAAAATATTTTAATTTTAAGGTCCTTTTTTTATTAATCTTAAATATAAATAACTTACATCTGTAGGGATCCCTCTAGAAACCTTTGAGATTTTAGTAGTATGTTCATCAGAAATAATTAAAATGTGAGCAACGAGCAACCCCCGTTATCATTTCTACAAAACTTGTGTTTCTCTCACAAATTTTGTTTCCATCCATCGCATTTCCATTAATTTATCTGTAACACATTGACACTTGCGGAAAACACAGGTTTGTGAAATGACACACGTGTTTGGTGAATTTTATGAAAAACAGTTTAAAAAATGTGAACCTTAAGTGTGACACTATCAAGTATAGAAGTGTTTGTGTTGTGACACAAATAAACGGGCTACGTATTGTCTACTACAATACAAAACTTGACTTAACTGTCTGTTGTGTCATATTGCATCACTGACTAAAAGACGTATAATATGTACGTTGTGATACATCGCATCTCCTCTAAAACAATGTCAATAGTCTTTGTGTCGTATCACATCTCTTCTCAAACGACATCAACAGATCTTGTGTCTGTGAATGTGTTAAAAATCTAAACTTTACATTAATTGACATGTCTTTGGAATATCTTAAATCAATATGTATGTCTTATGTAATTCAATGGCCATGTGTTTAAAATCCGTTCCCCAAACTGGTTCAGGTGGGCATGCTGGAGGCGGCCATCCTGGACAAGAAGCGCCAGGTGGAGCAGCTGGTCAGCGAGATGAAGGAGGCCAACCTGCAGAGTCTCTCGGGCACCACCGACGAGATCCGGCACCTACTAGAGGGTAATTACCCTTACCCAGTAATACTACATACCATTATTAAGTTCGGTGTTGCTACGCTAACTTTATGCTAGCCACTAGACAGTGTTGATCATTTGAAATAATGTTATTTTTGTGGGATTTTTTGCAACTAATATGTTTTATAATGTGTAATTTTGCAACACAATTGAAAGGTAATTATGACATGTTTTGTAGTGTGGATAAATTAATAGTATTTGTCATGAGTTTTTTTTTATCCTTTGGTATTACTATTCTAATTAATTATTTATTTAAATAATAAAAAGGGAAACACTTTGTTTACAGTCACTTTATTGAAATTTTTAACGTCTACCGGTTTTTTTTATCTCTTTCTCTCTCAACTATTTGTTTATATATATGTGTATTATTCTGTATTTGTTAGTATTTTTATAACTGTCCTGATGATGGTACGGAGGTACCGAAACCGGTAGACGTTAAAAATTTCAATAAAGTGACTGTAAACAAAGTGTTTCCCTTTTTATTATTTAAAATGTCAAGTCACAATGTGTTTGCTTCTTTTGAAAAATTAATTATTTATTTATTTATTAACGCCCTTTTTAAGGTCTTTTACATATGAATAGAATAGAATACGTATAAATTTATTACATACCAGCTGATTTGTACCTGATGCTGCACGGGGTTTCGAATGGTTTTCAGTAAAGTTTTATGGATGTGAATTCTAGTGTATCTGAAAACTGGGTGCATTTTTAAGGTGGAAATAATAGTACAAAATGAAAAAGTTTTTTTTGTTTAAAACCACTTTATTTAATAAATAAAGTGGTTGATCAAGTGAAACAAATACTTATTAGAATACAATACTATTATTTCCTTATTAAATTATCGAAAAAAGCAAACACTTTGTGGCTTGACATTATACAAAATGAAAAAGTTTCTTTTGTTTAAAACCACTTTATTTAATAAGTAAAAGTTTGTTTTGTTTAAAACCACTTTATTTAATAAGTAAAAGTTTGTTTTGTTTAAAACCACTTTATTTAATAAATAAAGTGGTTTAAAACAAAAAAACTTTTTCATTTTGTATAATGTCAAGCCACAAAGTGTTTGCTTTCTTCGATAATTTAATAAGGAAATAATAGTATTGTATTCTAATAAGTATTTATTTCACTTGATCGTGCCATGCCTTCGTCGGGCATCCCTGACTTCTCCTACCATTCACTTCTACATCATACATTCTCCCTACATCCCTTTCATTGCACCATACGTATTACCATATGTATTTGATCATGTCAAGTCTTCCTCGGGCATTCTGGACCTCTTCAATCATTCTCTTTCAAGCCATTAATTCTTCTTTTACCTCCTACCTCGTTCATCCCTTATGCCTCACTTTACCACAAATAATTATTTGATTCATGTCTTCCTGGAGCGTTCCCGACCCCTTCTACCATTCACTTCTACATCATACATTCTCCCTACATCCCTTTCATTGCACCATACGTATTACCATATGTATTTGATCATGTCAAGTCTTCCTCGGGCATTCTGGATCTCTTCAATCATTCTCTTTCAAGCCATTAATTCTTCTTTTACCTCCTACCTCGTTCATCCCTTATGCCTCACTTTACCACAAATAATTATTTGATTCATGTCTTCCTGGAGCGTTCCCGACCCCTTCTACCATTCACTTCATGTAGCATCATGAAATCCTCACTATTATTGTTAAAAATTTTAATTATTGTACATTTGTAAAATGTTTGTGTATGTACATACATACTAACGTACATGGGTAGTACCTTTGATTCTGAAAATATCAGTTCTAACCTTTATTTAATTTAATAAGACTCAAGTAATTTTCCTATTGAAATAATCTTTTCAATGTTGGGTGAATGTTGTGATTGGTCATAATACATTAAATAATAATCAAACACTTAGGACGGGTTTTTTTTTTCAGAATTTGAACAATTCTTCACATTTAAAAATTGATTTTCAAGTTCTGTGAAGGTTCTATTCAAGTTCTGTTATTATTTCAGTTTTGTGAAACAACTGGCCAATAATCTCTAAATAGTAAAAGACAAAGTCGCTATCCGCGTCTGTCTGTTTGTGCACTTAGTAACGCAATAGATTTTGATAGGGTTTTTACTATCATTTAGCGAATTTCCTCCATATAATATATGGATATTAGACCGGTCGGTGGCTGAGTTGAAATCGCGTTTGGGTACCACCCAGGCGTAGTGTGTTCAATTCCTTGGCTGGCTAAGTCCTCCATCACAATACAAGCAATATTTTCCGCTTACTGTGGTGGTTAGTGGAAGATTTTCAAATATTGTCAGGTTATTCGTAACCCGTAAATTCTAAAAAAATTTTTAAATGAAATTATTATTGTAGAAAGTAGAGAAAAGTCGATGTTTATCCTAGAATTCACAACCTCAAAACTTTACTCTAAATCATTCACAACCCAGAGCAACGCCTGGTACACGTCAGCAAGTGATATAATAACAGAACTTGAATAGAACCTTCACAGAACTTGAAAATCAACATCGAAATTTGATGAATTGTTTCTTTTTATTTGATGAATTCTCTGAAACAACCCATTCTTAGTTTTAATAATATAATATTTGGCTAATTTATATAGCGCCATTTTCGTGAGAAATCACCTCAACTATTTTTAATGATGCAATCAAAATGTTTCGGAACCAATGGAACCTTAATCAGGATACAAAGTATACTAAAAATTATAATGCCATACAAGTATAGACATAAACACAACTGTAAAAAGAAGTGGTGGGAGAAGATTAAAGGGAGGGGGTAACTAATTAGGTATTAATGAGAAAAGAATTTTAGGAGGTGGCTGTAAAAAGGATTTGATTATTAACGTATAGGGGCCGGCGAGAGAATACCATACTCGATAAAGTGACATTTTTATCATTGACTAACCTAGTGGAGGTAATATCCAAAGGCCAAATGAATATACAAGTTCGCGATTCTTCAACACCGTAAATGCAGGGGTCAGGCCCCTTGGAGTCTTATTTAATTCACAATTAACACTTTTTATCATTTCTTAATTATCTAATGGTGAACCTCCTGGTATTTATATGCAAAATTTCCAAAACTTGTTTCAAATGGTGCCACAAAGTACTTTTACAATGTTGTAACTATTGAAGAAGATCATAATGCAATTTGGTAGTACTGTAATTTATCTCAGTAGTTGTGGGCTAAGTATTTAGTTAGGTACCTTTCCATTTGACATGTTCATTAATTCATTGATCATTGAACTATAAACCAATTTAAGTGCTCCTCAGCAGGTATCCAAGCTTCCCATTTTATTGGTGCCGCACAGCTTTGAAATTTCTCCATTTCCGCACTTTCTTACGCTGAGATATTATATTCATTACAGGATCAAGTAAACCAGGAAGCACCAGACGGATCATAGGGTCTCCTCGGCAGCTGGAGAACGCAGTTCCTACCAACAAGAACCCACATGGAGTCTGGGTGTGATTGAGAATTGAAGGCAGCAAAATAACTTATTTATTTTATTAACATACAACGTTTCCTCATTAGAAATCTTGTTACAAAATGTTTATAATTAAGTATTGATTAAAAATACTCTGATGTATTGCATATATACCAATGAATAATATTAAGTTTAAACTATAATTATCCTAGAAACAACATTAATTAAGTATTTTATTTTGAAATTTTGTTTAGTTAACTTGTGCACAAAATCTTTATATTACATATTAGATCGAAAAGAGACCACTGTAAAAAAACTTACAAGAAAAAAATGTATTACGCTCGCATTTTTATAGACTGTAGGGGTATTTGAACATCTCTGAGCAAACTGCTGTGTAACTACTCGTCAAGTAACTTTAATCATAAGATTAACATTTCTATTTTTCATCTAAACATGTAGTTTATTTACAGAGATTGTATCCATATACTGTTCTCCACGCTAGGTGTTCACCTCTGTTTTTGAGGATACTTTTCAAGGGTAATTTAAGTATGTATAGTGGAAAACTTTAAGAAACCAAATATCACTGTAACGAAAACAGGCATTTACATGACGGGTAGTGTTACTCAGCGGTCATGAAACAGATAATAAAGTTACTCAACGAGTAGCTCTAATCGTCAGTTTACTCAGAGGTGGTGATATACCACCTATACAATATAAATTATTATTATTATATGGGATGTGTCGCAATTATAATTATTTCGCATGATTTTTAGCCGTAGTTGATTGTATTCATTTTCATAGCAGTGCCATTTATTTTTTGCATAGTTTTAGAATTAATAAATTATATCATATCTGTACAAAGTAAAATGATTCGTAGAGGGACACAATACATAATCATTTTCATAAGGTTTATAATATAATGTGCAATGGAAGTTTTAAAACACTTTTTAAGTAATATTATATACATATTATAATCAAACTGTAGATATTTTCGGCATACAAATCATAGGGCCAACAAGTAATACATAGAAATAGACGATATGAATTTGCGTGTCTTTGATATTGTAGAGGATTTTTAATAATATTATATCATAGTGACTTGACCAGTGAACAAATTAAGTTAGGATTGTACTTAAAAAATTCTGTAAAGAATTCCTTTTGTTTAAGCCTGTGACATACCACGCTATATCCTCGTGAATTGGCCTATTTCAGCATATCGCTCGCTAAAAATTCCCATTGGGATTGTATGGCAAGAGATATGCTGACATAGGCCAAGCCATGATGCGTTTAGCGTAATCTATCAGCCCCATTAATCTTTGAAGATTATATTAACAACTCAAATGAAAAATGTGAAACAAAAAATCAGAAAAAGATTTGGTCGCATCTAGAAATTGAATCCAGGACCTCAGCCTTGCCGGGGCTTTGCTCTACCTCTGAGCTAATTCGACCATATCAACTTCGGTCATAATTAACTGTATCATACTTCGACTAAAAATTACCGACACTATCTTCATTTTATTAACGCATTTTTTTCCAAAGCCCCGGCAAGGCTGAGGTCTTGGGTTTATTTTCTAATTATGACCAAATCTTTTACTGTTTTTACATGTTTCATTGCAGAGTTGTTAATATTATCTTCAATGATTAAATATTACAATTTGAGGTTTTAATCAATAAGTTATTCCACTATAAAAATATTGAATTCCTTTTGTATTCAAGATTACAATCATATTATGCTCCATTCACATCGGAAGTCTTTTAGGTTGGGGTGTTTCTCAGAAATTCAAATGCAATATTGTCATCAAATTGCCAATCAGCTTGATTTTTTTTACATTTGAAAGGTGCCGATTCCCCGGACCTAGAAACGGATTTAGCTTTTGATCAATTTGTGATCAGCACAATAGCACAACTGTCGTGTTTTTATGCTTGTCAGCAGATCACAGTTTGAAAAGTGAGCTAAAACATAGTTAGAATAGATGTTTAACAACGACCTTTGTACATAAAAAAAAAACAAAATGGCGCTGATTAACCACATGGTGACATGTTACATTTATGTGAAACTCCCTTTTGCCTCTGCTGAGTGCCGTCATTGACAACAAAAAGACTCGAAAGCTTTTTGACTTCCGATATGAACGGGGCTATAAATTCTAAATAAATTACATACCTAGCCCTATTTAAATGCCCAATCTATTGATATAATACTTCAAACACTTTTTCTATTTTCACAAGATGTATTTTGATATGCAAAATATTTGTGCTCCAACTTTTTAAACTTATGTATTTAGTAGCAACGAGTTTTTCACTGTCCTTCAAGGTTATTTCTAGCTTTTGCAACTCAAAAAAAGCCTGAAATGAACCAACAAAATGTTAAATGAATGCAAGTGATGTTATCCGAACGTGCCTAAATTTTTAGTGTCTTGGGCTTGTATTTTTAAAAGTAGCATCATTTTATTAGATTTAAATAGTAGACATATTGTAGATCATCTATGAATTGCTGTGTTTAAATTGTGGAGTGTGTAGACATCACAGAATAAAGAAGAACACAAGAAATGCCTCGTGGGCGTGTTTTGTGATTGAAATATTTTCCCAAACCATGCTTAAATTTCCCATATAAAACTGTATTTACGAAATTCAAATAGAATGGAGATCAACAAAGTCAGACAGTGTAAGTGAGACACTTCTAGTTTTCTTCTTTATTCTGTAGTAGACATGTTTGTTTTAAGAGTAGGTATTTTTGAACAGAACTGGGACCAGGACTTACTTTTGCACCCGCTCAAAAAATTACAACATTTTTTAAGATGTGCAAGATTGTTTAAATAAGATTTTTTTTTGATTTCTAAAAATTTGCATGTGACCTATATAATAATAAAATGTCAACATATTTTTTTAACAACAACAAAAAATTTGTAGTTTAACCCGCAGGAGCCGCCAAGAATATTCGATAAATAAAAATACATTACCGGTCGGTGGCCGAGTTGACATCGCGTTTGGGTCCCACGTAGTGTGTTCAATTCCTCGGCTGTCTAAGTCCTCCATCACAACACAAGCAACATTTTCAGCTTTATGTGGTGGTAGTAGGAGATTTTCAAATATTGTCAGGTTATTAGTAACTTTAGAATGTTTGTCTTTCTTTTAAAAAAAAAAAAAAAATTAATTACATTTTTGTTAAGGCCAACATGTAGACAGTACCATACTTGAAAAGTGACATTTTGATGTTTGTGTTTAACAAACCCAGTAGAAGTGATATCCAAAGGCAAAATGAATGTATAAGGTCGACACTGCAATTGCAGTGCTTCGTGACGTGTATGGGCACAATTCTTCAACACTGCAAATGCAGGGCTCCAGCTTCTAGGGGTTAATTATTTTGTGCCATTTTAATATTTATTGTTGATTTTGATCCCCTTCAGTACTATTGTTTGGGACCATTGTCCCAGTTAACATAACCAATCCTTGTCCTGGTTCTGCAATTGGAATCTTTATATAACAACATTTATGTTTCGTGTTTTTCACAATTTTAATGTAATTCAATGCTCTATATGTACACCTACGAAATATCACTCATGTTTTATCGATTCAGTACAAACCCAATGAAGATCATTCAACTTTTTAAGGCTATCAATGAATGCTTCTGTAGAAGTTTAATCTTATCTTATAAATATAACAAACTGTATTATGTAAATAGAATATTTCTAGTCCAATCATATTGCCATTTTATCTGAACTATGAAACATGAACTATCTTTTGGGGAAGAGGATTTTTTAAGACTGTAAATTTGTGACATATTAATGATATCTTTTTAAACCTGTTTTGGTTTTGTACTTTGGAGAGGCAAATTCATGTGCATGTATTGACCGGAATTTAAAATAAAATCGGAAGATTAAATTATGAATTTTTTCCATCTTGAAATTTTTTTACTTGGAGTAGGTATGTGTTTTAACTGAATCATTGCGCGATCAATATCTGTTATATGACAAATTCTTTATAAACCCTTTAGGTGCGGTATGCTACATATCGGCATGACGTGTGATGCCCCTTGAGTGCGGCGTGCCGATATACAGGCTGGGCGTTATAAAATGTCTTGCATTATCTACCTGTACAAAACTTGGTCACCGCATGTTTAAGATGTGTCCCTATCACCTGATCATTCGACACTGGAAATGACTTTTTTTATTTCGCAAGTTTTTATCTCGAAACATATTATAAAAAAATGTCATAAAAGTGATAAATATCACCACTTTATTTTACACTAGCATATACACACGTCTTTGCTCGCGTGGCATCAGGCAGAAATTACTGTACAAAATAATTTTTCCACGGGAATGAAATGTTTTTTCGAGATAAAAAGTAACCTATGTCACTTCCCGGCTCTCCGACTATCCCATGAAAAAATCACATCGATCAGTCACTCTGTTGAGACCTGAAAAAAGGACAAACGAACAAACACACTTTCGCATTTATAATTTTAGTTGGGATAGATTATTGAAACTTCTAATGAAACTATAAAAAAATAATAGTGAGTACTGACTCACTCCCGTCAAATAAAATATATATAGAACTTGCGGCCAACTCATAAAACAGAAATTACTAAATGATGGCAACAATTTATCTGCAAATTTACTCCGCTGGAGTACAGTTTTTATAAATAGTATATTTTCAATGTATTATTTTCACTCATGCACATGCAAATTGCTACTACTTTTTGTGGGAGTTTAACTTTTTATTTTAAGGCTTAGAATTTAAACATTATAAAAATATGCAAACATAATGATCACAATTCAGTTTAATCTGAGTGTATTGTACCCATAGATAACAGAAACAAAGGGAGATATGGCATGGAAGTGTGCCAACTGTCGCGGAGCTATTACCAAACTACACGGACTATCAAAGTAGCGGAGCCAATGAAAGTTATGCATTTGGTGTAGGTAAAACAAAGGCGGGGCGCTGATGAGCGTAGATGCTATTTGCAGTACATATGAACTATGTTGGTAACCCTTCAGTGAGAGCAATTTCATACTCAATGATTCATGGCCCATCATCTTTGTTTCTATTATCTATTATTGTAACCTAAAATGTACAAACTATGAATACAATGCAATACACACAACATAATTTTATAACTTATTTCTTCAAACACAGCAAACTTATAAGATCGCACCATTTTAATTTTAAAAAATAAACACTTTGTTTTAACCGCTTTTCGTTGTTTTGATATCAAAAACAATTATACTCTCAGACTAATTTGTTCGCTTTTGGAAACAGCTTGTATGGACTCACCGAAATCGTTGTGTCTTTCTTAGTTTCATGGTGAGAAATATGATATAAATGGTGTTAGAAACATAAAACGATTCATATTCAAATCTGAAAGTTAACCACATAAGAATTACACGTCTATGAAACAAAGGTTCTGGCCGCAATTTGAGAAAAATTCATGAAACTTTGTGAATTTTGTATTAATTATTTTTATATGAAACGACAAAAAAAGTGAGGTGACTATAATGTTTATAATACATTTATACAATAAAATGTGTTTTTCATAATTAGTAATTTTAGTTCAGACAAAAAACGTAACGTGAGCAAAACTTTAAAAACTATTTTATGCATTAAAAATTTTAATATTTCAAAAGTGATATGTTTATGTGTTTCTAATAATAAATTTGAAAGCATATTTCGTCACCTTTTAAAACTTTTTTAGTTTTCGGATATGTCCAGAAATATTCCATTTATTAGGATTTTATTGCAAAGCTGAAATACTCCGACCATCTCTCCGAATATGCCAGAAGCCTTAAAAGTGATTAAAACAAAGTGTTTATTATTTTAAATTACAACTTATTCATTATGTATTTTAATATCACTCTCAAGTGTGTGTTTTCAGGCAAAACGAAAGTAAATTGATTAATGAATTTCCTGCAGGTTTCTTTTTAGCACCGAGCATGTTTTGTGTGTTGGGATTTTACTGCACGAAAGCAAATTTTCGGTTGCAATATATTTTAATTTTCTTCTGCATAACTATAATGAGATTAATTTAAATTATATTACCAATATATAAGCAATGCTCTGCATTTCAGAAAATATGATCTCTTATATTTAATGTTATTTTCTAATAAATATATCTTTATACTATGTTGACTATGTAAATCAAATATTGGAATATGATGCAGAATTCAAGTCTCATTACTTAAACGAAAATCTTAATGCCTATATTTAAATAAAAATAATGTACCTTATGTTACAGTTAATAAAGCCATGGTGTTCGAATATAAGCTGTTTTATTAAATTTTCATTTGTTTCGATTCTTCTTCTTTCGTATCGTGGAGGAGTCAGAGGGGGACATCTAGGTCTGCGAGCCAGTCTAGGGCCTCAGAGGTCGCCATGTGGACCTCATCAATCCCGCCGGGGAATGAATGGAGCGGGCATTCGTTGACCACATGTTCGGTGGTCTGCACAGCACCACATTCACACATCGCCGACTCTTTAAGGCCCCATCTGTGCATCATGTGGGCACAGCGGCCATGGGAGCACCTTAACCTATTGATGGTGGACCAGGTTTTGCGAGGCAATGAGAACCTAGGCTGTCTCTCGGTGGGGTCCTGTATGAGATGGGCATTTCCCACGTTGGCCGTATGCCACTCAAGTTTCCACCTATCTTCTGGGGCGAGAGGTAGGTTCATTGCTTTAACTCCTCGGGCAATTTTGGGAGATATTCTTCACAAACAGCAAACAGCCTAGTCTTTTTGGGAGTATATATTCCAGCCTGACACAGTCTCATAAAAGTTGTGCTGCCTCATTTCGTATTACGGTGGGAAATATGATTCAAACAGTGTTGAAAGAGAGAATCCCGCTCTTTCAGTTTGCATTAAAAAATTTACTGTAAACGTTCCCGAAAAATTAAAAATAATTACATGAAATAACATTTAGCATTTGAAAAATATTTGTCAGCTTTGTAAATATTTTAATAAATACTTTTTGTATTAAAAGAAAAAAAGTGAAGTAACGGTAAGTTTTATAATACATTGTGAAATTAAATATGTTTTTTAGTTTAGTGTAAAGTGGTAATTACAGTTTACACAATAAAAACCATTGGTGAGCGATTTTAAAAACTTTATCTTTGTTTGTGTTATATTTTAAATATTTTTGATTGCAAATGTAGACTTATAATACAAAAATCTGAAAGAGTCTTTCATATGCTTTCAAGAACAGAATTTTATTTTGAAATGTGTGCAAAAACTGCGAATTTATCTGAAATTGAATGTAATGTGAAAATATTTTCGGCACAATCTGCATTCTGACAGTTGTCATATGAGACGTACATCGCAAAATATCAGAGAGAAATTAACGTTTATTGTGAATGAAACGATCGATAAATAGTGCAATAATATTTATTTATTGTTAATCAGACTCTAATACAATAATTATCTCATATAATTTAAACATAATATTATACAGTCGAGTTCTGATTATCTAAGCACAAAAACAACTATAAAAATAATACATAATATAGCTTAACTCCTTCTGGATTGGAATAAAAAATATTTAGATAATATTTTACAAGTAAACAAATATATATCTACATGTGATGCTGATAATCGATATTTTCCACCACACCGTATCACAGTACAAAGTGATACAGTTTGTCAACTGGTTCACGTGGTTGTAACTTCTTTATGACATTAAACATTTCGATATCTTGTAATGTTGAAATCGGGAGATTCGAGGAAAAGTCCATTTTAAAATTGAATTTGAGCGGGGATTGATCCAATATTTTAGTCTAAGGTAAGTAATTACTGAGCCACCAAGCCAACAGATGTTGCAGATACATGTATATGAACTGTAGATAATAGAAACAAAGGGAAATATGACATGGGAAGTGTGCCGATTGTCACCAAGCTACGATCAAACTGCATGGACCGTCAAGTGGCATAGATAGAAGCAAAGGCAGGCGCCGATGCAATTTGCAGTACTATGGGTGAACAATGTTGGCGACACTTTTGTGCTTGCGGTTTCGTACTTATAATGGTTCATGGCAACAGTACGATGTGTGTCCCAATTTTAATAATATAGTAAAACCATTACATAAAACTTTTGTTTTTTCAGTCCTTTGAAAGTCGGGTGAGTTTCTTTTTCCAGTCCCTTCCTTGAAAATCCTTATAAGAGAGCTTCACTGTATGTATGTAGTAACAAAATGACGGAGATGTGATGTCTCTTTCTGCATCTCCTTTAGAAAACATCACATATTAACCCCTCAAGCTATTTGTTCGCTTTTAGGAACAACTCATACAATCTCATAGAAATCGTTGGGTGTCCTTCACTATCATGGTTAGAAATATGATCTAAAAGTTGTTAAAAAGAGAAAACACCACACATTATATTCAAATCTAGAAGTTAACCACAGACGAATTAAAATATACGTCTCTATGAAACCAAAGGTTCCGACCGCAATTTGAGAAAATTTTATGAAATGTCAGAAACTCAAACAGAATATGCCAGAGGCCTGAGGGGTTGAAAGAATAACCTTATTTCAAAATGTTAAGTAGGTGATAAGATCCAAATACAGTTTCTCGCATACTTACAGATCATTCTCATATACAAACATAGATAGTACGATATTTAATGGTTTCTTTCACAAAGTGAAAATTCTTAGAAATAAGGCCTCATATTCTAATGCGACTTATTCTCGAAATACAGCATCACAACACACTGCATGCAAGGTGATGTACCACCCTATCTGAAGACATTTACAAGAGACGGAAGTTTGGTAACAGTTGCACGCGGAATGTGTAAAATAGACTTTGAAACAAATATGCAACTAAATGCATTCGCTTATATTGTCCTGTGGCTGGCTTTGTCTTTCCTTGATTTTACCAGATTTTAACCGCTGTTTCAGTGACCAAATAAGCACACAGGGCAAGCACGCACAAGACAATTATTGCACACATAGTCAAGTGCACACCTAGACAGAAAACTACACATAAAGATGTAAAATAAAAATACATTAGGTCATGTAAATATATTATTTCCACTAATTTGTGTGCAGTTGCCAATGTGTGCATTTGTTTTGTGCGCACTTGTCTTACATAGTAGTTGTCATGTTACCGCTATCTCATAATAACAATCCCAGCCAATAAGAACAGAAAAGCGTAGTTAAATCGCGTATTAGATAATCCAAACTCCATTGTATGCGCGTATCTACCATAGCTACGCTTTCTCCTCCTTCTCCTTGTTGTACCTCTCCAGCTCTTTGAGGAACTGCGATTTTGGCTTCATGACGTTGGGTCGGTCCCCTCGACATTTGGGACAGAACCACTTGCCCTTAGGCTTGGTGGATAGCGACACGCACGAGAAGTGGAACCACTCGATGGGGCAGAGGTCGTTGTCACACAAGATCATCTCGCCGAAGGAGATCTGGTCACAGAGACAGTAGGTGGGCTCGTCTGGGTCGATGGGGTCCGGGTCCTCCGGGGGAGGGGTCTCGTCACGCTGGTTGTTCTGCGCCGATTGGCGGCACTTGCGCTTCTTTTTCTTGCCGGTGCCTTAAAAATAAGTAACACAATTTAGTTAGGAACGGAAGAGCTACACGGCATTATACCCCAGAACACTTTACACCATCAACACTTTGTCCGTAATAATCTCAAACTCACCGTCAAAAGTAAATATATATTACTTTTACGTTACCGTCACCTAAAAGCGACTACGTTTCTTTTTTGTTACAAGTGGCAAAATCTACAGCCTTACCCATGACTGTTGTCAAATTGTGACGAGCTTGACTACTCATCACAATTTGATTGAAAGCTAAAAAGGGCGCAGAAGCAAGAACCAAAAGTAGAAAAATTAAAAATGGCGCTGATCATCAATTTGATGGTTATCAAATAAGATGGAGTTTGAAACACCTCAACCTAAGGATGGGTTGTTTCACAGAATTTGAATAATTCATCAAATTTTAACTTAATATTCAAGTTCTGTGAAATAACCAGGCTTATGATGAAATAGTAACACAACGTGAATTCTAACTTAAAATTTGATGAATTGTTCAAATTTTGTGAAACAGCCCGAAACCAACTAAGTAAATTAAAAGTGTAAAGAACATAATGTAATGTTTCTCACCTAATTTCCCCGTGCCCGCCTTCTTATTGCTGCTGTTACCCCCGGCATTTCTCTGTGGAGGGTCGGGCGGAGGCGGGGGTGGGGGTGGTGCAGGCACGGGGGGTTCCCGCTCCACCCCGCCGGTGCGTCCCTCCAGGCCCCCCGCACCACCGCTGCTGCGCTCGTGGTCATTGCCAGTAGCGGTGTCATTTCGGCTACGTCGGGCGCGTTTTGACGCGCGTTCACCTAGATGTCCAATAAATTTGAAATAAAAGTAAGTATGGTACAGTTAATACAACATGAGATTCACACGAGAGTAATTTTTTTCCTACGTGATAATTAGGATCAAAAATGATCAACTTAAAAATAAATTTTAGACAGTTATCAACAAATGCATAAAAGGGTGGGAGGGGGGTGTAACAAGACTGAAAAGGTTAGGAACCGCTGCCCTAGACGAACCAGGCAATTACTCAATATGGACAGAAACTCACTGAAAGAACTGGTAGGACTACTAACGGGACAAAGCCATCTCAGGAGACACATGAAGATATTAGGAGTGGAAAACACCAATAGATGCAGAAAATGTGAAGAGGATGAAGAGACTCCAATTTACCTATAGTGCCAATATCCCGCACTGTTGGAAACAAGGCTTAGATACCTGGGAAGACACATTGTAGAACCAGAAGACCATGGTGAACTTTATAAAAAAAACTAGGTTACTGTTAAAGGAATGAGGTAAAATGGGAGATAACACAAAGGGCCTATGGCCAAGTGCTCACGGGAACTTTACAGTAACCGTCTCCTCTATAAAAAAATAATAATGAGAAGTAAGTATTTCAGTTTCCGGAAATGTAAAATAATGCATTTTAGTAGCTACTAGCTGACGTGTACCCAGCATTGTTGGAGGTTATCCTTAGGAGATAGACATATACCATTACGGACTTTTCAAGATATACAAATCCATAGAACATTATTTTGATATAAGGTTTAGCCAGCGTTAGCAAAGAGAGCACATGAAAATATTTTTATTACGGCTTGATTACAAAACATCGACTTTTCTCTACTATCTATAAGTATAATACGCATGTATTATATATATAAAGATTTTGTAAGAAATTCTCTAAATGATAGTGAAAATCCTATCAAAATTTGTACAATAGTTTAGAAGAACTAAGCACACAAATAAGACAGACGCAGATAGCGACTATATTTTATACTAAGAGATTTCATTAGTAAAAATTGATAATTTTATATCTTTCTTCACGCCACGTTTTGACAAAATCATTTAAATTTATTTTATAAATTTAAAATTACAATTTTGGTGATTTTCTCAACTACCATACTAGACTCATGCTTGTATTATGGTAGTCGTACAAAATTTAAGTAAGAATAATAATAATAAAACATAAGGGAAAAGGAAATTGTTATGATAAAAATTTTTTAAAAAATGCGTATTATTGTAGAAACCATATTAGATATAAAAATAAAGATAAAACTGATTGAAAAAAAGATATTTTAAAGAAAAATATTTAAAAAAATGCAAAATTATACCAAATTATTTTATATCATTATATTTTTTCTTTAAAACTGGTTAATCATGGATTAACTAATAATATTGAAATAATTTTCAATTTTAATTTTAACTGAATAAGCATAAAAACTTAAATACTTACTTCACATTACTATCCAACTGATACAAAGTGTTTTAAAATAAAATGTGCATAATAAGTGTGTCCCTATTTCTGTATATTTACCACCAATTTATATAGTATAACAAAAATAATGCGATGTCTTGCAAGATGTCATCAAACTTAATCAAAAGGCGCGCGATTCCTGCCCAAAACCAACAATTCGTCGCAAGGGGGATTTACAAGTTTTTCCTTGAGTTCTATGAAATCCACTTGCGCGGTCACTAGGTCACTTATTAATGCACTTAAATTTGAATTTCAAGGGAAAAAGTTCTGTGGTGTCACCTGTCTGTGCACAACGCTGTGCGCACTGTTAGTGCATGGCCTATAGACGGTCACTTGAAGAGTCGAGTTTGAATGTGTTAGTACACTTCAAGTACGCGGAAGTAAAAAAGTAGAAACTGTCCAAGTTTCAAAATTACAAATGATCCAAAATAATTTTGTATATTATATTTCTGCAAATGGTAATTGTTAATTTTGTGTTTAAATTTTTTTATTTATTTTGATGAAGACAAAGCTTGGACTATTTTTTTATTTTAATAGGATATGGGAATATCTGGTGGGGATCTGGGGATCCCTAGTGTCCCCCTTTGAAGAACCGCCACTGTGTCAGTGTCAGTTTCAACATTATATTTCGAACCTAATCGTCTAATATTATGCTGGTTTCAATTTAGTTCATTTATTAATTTTAATTTTCATGGGAACGAAAGAACAAAACTTTTTAAGCTTGAAACTTCTTGGGTGAGTTTACTGTAATCTCTAAATGGTATAAAACAAAATAGCTATCCAGACCTGTATGTTTGTGCGCTTAGTTCTTCTAAACTACGCACCGGAATTTGATAGGGTTTCCACTATCATTTAGAGAATTTATTCCGGAAGGTTTATATATATAAAATACATGCATACTATATTTATAGAAAGAAAAGTCTCCGAGCAACGCCAATTTCAGGTCCACTAGTTTGATATAAAAACAGAAATATATAATACCTGTTCTATCCTTGTCGGTCCTGTCCCTGTCCCTATCGTGGTTGTGCGGGGGGCTGGCGGGGGTTCGAGGCGCGCCCCCCTGCCCCCCACTGGCGCTGGGGGCCCCCTGCTGCGTTGCCGCCCCCCCCGCGCCGCCCCCTGCGCTGGTGGCCTCCTTCACGGAGGGGGTATCCACCGCCATTGCCTCCTCTTTCACGCTGTTGCCGTTGCCGTTGCCGTAATCTAGACATGATACTGGAATCAAACATCATAAAGGAATTGATTCCAAGGTTGATTGAAAGAAAGTTGGAGCACTGAATTTATTACAGGAGATGGTCTGTTTACAATAAAACTTCTCAAATAATGACTTCTGACAAAATTAGTGGGACTATGGCACCCCGATATAGGGGAATGTTGTGAGACAAATTTAATGATGAAAGGAAAGAGAAAGGATAGAAGAAGGGTTGTAAGAGCGAGGAAAACATGTGTTTAATGACAGTTATAAGGTTATCCTATCACTGCATGATAATGATAACTGACATTGTTAATAAATTAATTTTCAAGACATTACTAGAGTGTCAGGGTAAATTATAATAATAAAACAAATAACGAATCAAAATACATACGAAGATCTATTTAAAAATAGATAAGCATTGTGTAGGTGTAGATGTCTAAAAATAGCAAAAATTACAACTCACCTAAATTTCTATAGTCAATATCTAACTGGCGAGATTTATGATCGATAAGATCCTGCAGAAGCTGCACGATCTGAAGTTTCTCGTCTCCATACTCCTGGGCATTGATAAGCGAAGTCTTGATTCGCTCGATAGCCTTAGCTCTTTTTTTATAATTTCTTTCATCTTTTGTTGCCAAAGCTTGATTCAAATCGGCATTCACCGCTCGTAAACATTCTGAAAAACGTAATTCAAATGTGAAAACTCTATTTATCAAACAAACTTCCGAGGAGCTGAGCAAAGGAAAAGTGTGTTTACCTCTGTAATGGGCATCTACATCACGCATACGCGACAGATGCCTTTGAAGATCATCAGGTAAGTTTTCGACGCAATCAAGATAGTTTTCCACATAAGTAGCCGAATATAATGCCTCTACGGCCACTTGGTTCAACATTTTGGATTCCTGTTACATATTTCTGTAATAATTATGTTTCCGACACACGAAAATATAAACGAATACAAACGTATCAAGCCGAAGTTTGTTGGTTGACAGGTTTGATATAGTATATGGCAACACAAATATTTTACTGTGATTGTGAAATTGCGGCTTCCAAACGAAAAAATAAAATAAACCGAAAAAGAATACAGCTAATATATAATATATCAAATATAAACAAAGAGCGTTATAAATAAATAATATTTAAAAAAATGTTGAAACAAAGTTAATTTTAATTTTTAGAGTGGTAACATTTCCACGCATGTGTGGTGAGCCCTGTCGGAGAAATTTGAAAACAATATCTGCCTAATAAAATTTGCTGCTCGCATTGCATTTGGTTTGATTTTACCTCTGGTGTGCAGGCTTATTGTTCGGTGAATAATTAAAATTCCTCGTCTTATTTTTCAAATATCGCATCTTTTTTGAAACATTTAAGATGACTTCCACAAATATCTACATTGGATTGGCTGACAAGAGCTGCATCAAGTAAGTGAAATCTATTTTTTATTTCTCTGACAGTTTCCTATCGATGTGTTTATATGTAGTTTTGAACTTTTCTTATCAAAACAAACGCTAAATATTGTTCTTATGACATAAACTTGTCAAGAATTTAGTTAAAAAGCAAAAGAGTAGCAAATATGAATTTATGTGGATCCGTGTCAGTGAGTTTTCTAATATTTTGAAAATTGTTTATCGGGACTCACTTGTCAAAAATATTTGTTGGAAATGTTGAAATATCATTACTATATCTATTCTGTGAACTTTACAATTTTTTATCAGTGAAAATTTGAAAATTATCATTCTCCGTAGCCTAAACTCATCACCGTAGAACATTCGATTCGTTCTATGAGTTCTTTGAAAACATTTGAATTCACAGATTGTTTGAATTCAACGATTGCACAAACCAGCGAGACGTTCAAAACGTTCATGACTGATTACATTTTATATCTGAAAATAAGAATCTCCGTACTTTACTAGAACAATACACGTTACAATCGTAAATGAACAAATATACCGTATCTGTATTGTTTGTATCGTACGGTTTACTTATCAATCTTTCGCAGGTGATTTTTTCACCCCTGCCATTCTAATTATTATTACATGTTAAATTATAACTGATGGTAACATATTATTATATAATATTGCCGCTCATACTGTCTTTAGTAGAATACAAAATAACAATGATCGTTCAGGATAATTTTGAAATTTACCCCTAAGAAAGTTGTTTTGAATGTACATTATTTGCAATAATTTTGCATACTGTTGACATATATAAATAATAATGTATTGCGTTAGGATAGGTACTTACTTATTTCTACAATAAAAGCGTACAATATATATTACCCTTCAGTCGTTGTTTTATTTGGTAGCTAAGTAGCTAGCCCATTTATTGACTTTACGGCAAAGGATAATGCAAAGTTTGTTAAAAACATCGTTCCTGTCTGAACGGCCCAAACAACGAGTATTATTATTTTTTACCGTGACTCAGATAAGAGATCGATAATACAGGGGTTCTATAATTTTCTTTGCGTTCACCCTCGATGCAATTTATTCCTGTAAATATTAAATGGACGTTTCCCCTATGAAGGTGAGGGGGTCGGGACACGACAATATCGGGCAAATAGCTCATTATTATTTTATATCCTTTCGAATGATGCGTTATAATCGGGAATTTGTCGATTTATCAATACGGATCACCCTCTATTCCATTGCTCACTGTTATTATTACATTCAGATACGAATCTTTTACTAAAATACGCTTTTGTGGGAAATGAGCAGGGGTCCCACCTTTACAATTTATGAATATTATTTAGTAATGTTTTCTTTTCTGGAGAGCGATCGAAAGGGTGGGTGAGGGTATGTGTATACCATTTATAATGATAAACCACAACTACGGGTAGGTACGTTCATATTAAAAAGGGGCCTAGGCCGTAGAGGTATATTATTATGGTAACAAATCTCCTTGCGAAATAGGTAGGAACTTCTAGCACTGCTCTGCTTCTTGTTCTTACCTATGTCCCCTTTAAAATTAGTTGTTTCATCGGCCATTGGTCTCGCACGTGAGCCTCTCTTTATGTCCATACACCGAGTACTACACATTATATTTTAATTTCCTTGTACACCCCAATGCACGCAATCCATGCATTGAACTATAATTTTCCTACACTATGCAGTTCCTAATGGTCGTTTTTTATACATTGGCTCATTTGAATATCGCTTCGTGCAACTATTCAAATATGCCCCGTGCACCTTGTTTAGTGTTGGCCGCCCCCGCCCTCCGGTAGGCGCTGTTGGGCGGGACTATTGTTTGTCTGGTTTCGAGTAACAGGCGGTCACTGGTTTCATGATGGTTTCATGTCTCAACCATTTACGGATCGACACGTCTAACTTTGCAGTCGGTAGTATCGTCAATGTGGCTATATATTTAAAATACTAGTATACGTGATAAAACCCTTGAGGTAATTTTGCACAAAAACGGTGCTATATAAATCAACCGGGATTATGGAATATTTTGATTTATTTGGAATTTTTTTAAATTTACAAGTCTTCTTATTTTCCGCGCAGCGTCATACGTCATTAGCGGCAGCTCCTGGTACTGGAATGATCGGAGAATTTTTTTAGGTTTATTTTCATGGATGATTAAAGAATAATGCTTTGTGCGTTACTTTTCATAGATTTACCCGTTTCTACAGCTTTATTTCAAATTTTTAAAACTAGTAGTTCTGCACAGAACACATAAACAAATTTACAGACAGACGAAATGTAAAGTGGTCTAGTCAAAACAAGACTTCGCTACCATTAGTGAGTAACCCGAATTTCAATTATTGACAGCCAAATAACACAACAAAAAGGTTTTCGCAGCCTGCAAAGTTAGCTATGAACGGCTCTTGGTCAGAGAAAAGAGGCGCCTGCAATTCGTTGTATGCATTTTCCACAGGACATATGGGTTACTCTTAGTATCATATAAGCGGTTCCATGATAAATCCTCAAAATGACAATTCACCACACCTTTTAAATGTGATATAAAGTAATTAAAAGTGATGAAACAAAAACCTGGTTAAATAGTTACGCATGTAACCTATTTAAACTAGTTTTTGTTTCATCACTTTTCATTGCTTTATAACACTTTTCATAGGTGTGTTGAATTGTCATTTTGGTGAGTTATCCGGTCACCCATATAAGCACCATAACTTATACGAAGTTGAAGATAATGGCCTCGGCGGTATGGGTAAGTTATTGTTAAAATAATAGTCGGTTTGTTTGTTTTGATGAAGTCGTTGTGGCAATGCACGCTCCGTACGCGAGCGAAGTGTGTAATTCAATCAACCGTCTAGTCTTGCATGCTATGTTTTTTTTGTTTTCTTAAGATTGCAGTTGGATTCCATCTGGATGCCTATGTTATTATTGTCAAAGTCTATTTTCTAGATACCAGTTTAATCTTTGTATGGCTGATGTATGAAGGCCACTATCATCAGATTAGATTTATCCATTTGCATTATGAAACAAAAAAAACATTTGAGCCCTTTTTAGACTTTAATCCAACTGTTAAACCTTTAATTATTATTTGCCACCAGTAAAGATCGTACAGTGAAATAGAATGAGGTAATGTAACTTTAATATTTATTAAAGGTAAATATATGTTAACAAGACAAGGTTTTATGCAAAGCACAAAGTAAAAAAAAATAAATAATAATAGTATTTATTGAAAATTAATGAAATACTAGTATTTATTGAATTATTTGGCGGTTAAAAATAAGCCGACATAGCACAGTGGTTTCGCGCACCTGACCGGCAATCAGAAGGCGCGGGTTCAATTCCCGACGCTGCCTTTTTTCTCGGAAGATTTTTCAATTTATATTTGTGTTTCACGCTAATAATTATTGCTTATAATAAATTGTTAATGTAACTTTGTTACTTTATCACAACAAATTTCCGTCCTTCAAGCTGAATGATATAATATATATGGAACTGTCCGATGCTCTGTAGGGAACCCGCTTGCACAGCTCGGGTGTAAACTGTGCACCCTAAAGTTTATGTTTAGACTTACGGAATTCAATACTTCGTTTGTGTGAAAGCACTATGAAACAATATAGACGAGGTTTTGTTATTCAATTTTGAAATGAATAAAAATATTCAATAGTAGCTTCTTCTTTGCGTGACCGAGTAATCAATTGGGTACTAGAGTTTTGTCATGTCGAGAGTCGCTACCCGCATAGCAGAAAAGTATCTTTGATATTATAAATGATTTAAGAATGTAGCAAGGAGTATGCACTAAGACAGGCATTTCTGCCTTCCCCTGCGGAGAAACGCCGTGATAAGCATATAATAAGCATGTAAATCATTGCCAAATACTACAATCAAATATTAATAAGTTTAAAGATTGGTGCGTACAAAATAATCTGTTTTTAAATGTAGACAAATGCAAAACCCTGACTTTCTGCAGAAATAAAAATCCTGTTTTATTTGAATATTACATTAACAATACAGCTTTAGAAAGAGTCACGGAAATGAGAGATCTCGGAATTATTTTGGATGAAAAACTAAGTTTCGCCAATCATATCCACCAAATTGTAAACAAAGGCATGAAAACACTAGGCTTCGTATTAAGAACAACTAAAAACTTTAACTCCATACAAGCCATTAAACTGTTATACATATCTCTAGTTAGAAGCATAATTGAATATAACTCAGTAGTTTGGTCTCCCTCTTACAAAATTCACATTAATAACATTGAGCGAATACAAAAAAAAATTTCTGCGTTTTATTAATTTTAAATTAAATATCCCCCTAGAAGACTTACAATATCATTTCTAATTAAACACTCTAAAAATACACACATTGGAAGACAGGCGTAAAATAAACGACTTAACTTTTTTATTCAAGATTCTAAACTCTAAATTCGACTGTTGCGAACTTCTGCAACTCATAAACATACGAATACCTACAATAACAACACGACAAAATACACTATTCCACTGCAACACACATAAGCGCAATTACATTGCGAACTCCCCAATACAACGGTTTCACACTATGGGAAACCAATACTTAGGTGATGTCGATATATTTAATATTAACTTTGCGAATTTTGTGGATTACGTAAAAGACCTATTTCAATACTATTCCTAAATGGAAGTTATATTTTTGTAAACCAGTCAAATCGCTGTATTTTTTAATTTATGTTCTTGTTATTTTTTATTTTGTTTCTCGCATATACTTATGTAATTTTATTTTTATTATTTCTTTCTTATGTTTCAAAACTGTCATTTAATTTGTACCACCCACATGTAAAAGCCCTCTGGGCGTTAAATAAATAAATAAATAATATGCGCATGTAAAGGAATGGCATAAACATTACATAACATGCAACGAAGCCCTGAGAAGTTAAATTTTATCGCACTAATTATTAAATACTCCGATAAAAAATGATTCACGATAATGGGATTTGATAAAGGACACAATAAAAAGTTCTTGGTTGACGCATCAAAATGAGATGTGTGAATGTGCTGTTTTACGGCATATTTCAAAGCCATTTCTAATGTATCTAATAATTAATGTCGATCGAACATAGATAAGATAAATAAATAGATCTACAGAGATAGAACACACTCTGGTCTCTAGTCCATAACTGCAAACGCAAGCATACCTTCTAATCGAAAAATATTACGACCGTCGACGTGTGAAATGGAATTCTTTTTTGGCCCGGCATCTTTTCTAGCACGTTCGAATAATTGTGATAGTTTTTATTTATTCCGCTATCCCAAATTCATATTTTGAGAGCGATTCGCAATCACCTTGCACTGCGTTATATTTAGATTTGTTGAATCACTTTTTCTGATTTTTTTTGTCAACACATTTGGTGAATGGAGTGTTATGAATGCTTCATCTTATATCTCACCTCCCTTCTATAATATCAATACCAGCTGGTAAGTTACGGAATAAAACATTTTGCAGAATTGCGCATGAAATGCACAAAGTTTGTATAGCTCTTGAATTTATTTAAAATCTGAGTTCCTATAATGTTGTTTGTATTGTTGTTTCTCTGATTGGCTCTTCTTTCTTTCTGTCCCCGGCACTCAGCTGGTAAGGTGCATACCTTCGCAGTGCCTACTACCTACCCACGGGTCAGACTATGATTGCCTCGTTGGATTCCGGTTTCACCGTCACACCTGATCGGGTGTCGACGACTTTTGTTCTCGCGGCGACTGCTTTACTCCGTCCCTTCAGCATCGCAAGGAGTGTCAGTTCCTGCTGCGGGATGTCAATTACAGTTGACTGGCCGCATTCCGGACCTGTCAGCTCTAGTCGGCATCACATCACAGACCAGCTACCCGAAAGGACTGCGAAGTAACGGGAAACACTTGAGAATATCTTATCTACTCTCTCGCTAATTCACTGCCAAAATACTCATTTGCCAGTGAGTTGACGCAGATTATTATACGATACGATTTAAATAAAGTGTAATATTGTGTTTAGTGTCATCAAAAGAAGATGGCATCTAAGATACGAAGAAATTGTTTGTTTATGCAATCATATCAATGTTTCTTCCGCACACCTACGAAGCCAAACAAGATACAATAGTAACTAAATATTTAATCCGATTTGTGGAAATGTGTCGATTTCTTACGATTACCGTTGGTTTCTTATGGTATTGGTTGTTGATTTCTCGTGACAAATTGCGATGGATAATACGTTTCTTCATGGCCCCGGCACGTGAACACATCGCGTTTTCCTTTTCACTTACGCCTTAGTAATCTCGTCCCACGCCCTTTGCCAGTCCTTTTGCAACAACTTGATTGCTTGTAACGACGTGAATTGATATTTATTATACAACATCTCGGAAAGTTTTGCCTTCAGCTGTGCGATGTGTGAAATAATTTAAGATCACATAATCCAAGTATGCTTCTAGCTGAATTTCACCTAACCAACTCCCGCATTTATTAGTAGGATCCCAAAGGCTCGTCTTATTATGTATATTTTGTCCTCTGTCTGGCGTCCGTGTATGGTATGGAATGTGTGAATCAAAACCCTTTTCGCTCTTGTGTATATTCTTGGTGTGGAAATGCTGATTTATTTTATGCATCCCGAACTGTTCCAGTGTAGAAATAACCGTAAAGCAGCTTCTGGACTTGCTGATTTATATGAGCCATAAATTTGTTAACGTTTCATCAAATTGCCTAACGCCGATGTGCTCGTAATGCGAGCAATTCTCTCGCCTTCGCTTATCGTTTGCTTTCTGGACCCAATTGCGACGTTCACTATTCGCATGTTCTTATAATTAAATAGTTTTCTAAATAATATTGTTATTTCTTTACAAAAAACATGATAATGCAAGATTATTGCCTTTATCTGCAAGTCTCCAAATGATTCATGTACGCATTGTGCTATTACGCTTCGAATATAATGATTTATATTTCTTGGAATAATGATTTAAAATGAAGGTCAGTTGTCATGTTCATACATTTTTATGATTAGCCAAATACCCACATGGTGCCATGATGATTGTGTTGATGATGGTGACTAACACACGGTTCGGTGTTCAAGTTATTGCTCAAAACATCCGTAAATAAACATAGGTAGTTAATTTTCAGTTTAGCTATATAAGATGATTTGGAGTATTCGCGCACAATTGCATGTGATTGTTGGGTGTTTTATCGTCATCTTCAGCCTCTGGGAAGCAAAACATGGTAAAACAACAATTCTTGTTGTTCTTTATTAGCTTCCTGTTGTCCAGCTACAACATGAGCCTACCTCAAATGTGTCCAGTTTTGCCGATACTTGGTGACTTTCACCAATTAGAAGCCTATTATAGTTAATTCTAATTCTTCTAGTCAGCCTACGTCATATTAAGATGACGAGAACAACTCCACGGCCTCGATTTACCTAATCGTTAAAAAATTTGATGGAAATTAAAAATATTATTATTTTATTAGACATATTTTTATTTATTTATTTATTTATATATATATATATATATACGCCTAAAAAGGCTTTTACATAGAAGTGATACATGATGCAGTACAATAAGAGAATATGTATTATACAGGAGATATTGACAGTAAATAGATGTAATCCATTTTAAAGAAGGAAAAAAAATAACATAAAGTAAAAAAGAAATTACAACAACATTACATATAAAACAAATCATTAAAACTAATTTACCAAAGCTACTCTAATTTGTAGGATTCAACAAAGTGTTGATGTAGATTATGCTTAATTCTATATATGGAGTCAATAAATAAATCAATAACACCCCCATACTTGTTGCCCAGATCATGCATCCTATTGGTCAGTGAGTGTGTCTGATAGTTGGTCGAGTAAGTATTACAGAAGAATGTTATATTTTGCCTTGTATTCCTAGTCGGCACATGTAGTTTAATAGTGGCAAGGATGGCAGGACTATCAAGTAAGTTGTTAATGACTCTGTGTAACACAACCAGGTCTGAAATAATTCTCCTGTCAGACAGTGTTATTAGATGCAATTGATTCATCAAACTGACATAATTAATGTAATCAATAGGAATTCCGAGCTTAAAATTAACGTACTTAAGAAATTTGGGCTGAACTCTTTCTATATTATTGGAGTGAACTTTATATAAAGGGGACCAAATAGGTGAATTATACTCCAATTGACTTCTGACTAATGAAGTATAGAGGGTTCTCATACAATCTATGGACTTAAAATCGGTTAAAGTTCTGCAAAGGAAGCCAAGCATCTTTAAAGCCTTATTAGTTATATAGTTGATGTGTTCAATGAATGACAAGTTTTCATCGAATATTACACCCAAGTCACGAATATGTGATACTGGTATTAATTTAATATTATTTAATGTATATTCATGTAATATATTATAACGAGTTTTGGAAAATCGTATTACTTGACATTTCTGAATGTTCAAAAATAAAGCATTTTGTTCACACCATTGATGAAGTTGTTCTAAATTACTCTGTAAAATTTGACAATCGGATACATTTCGTATTCTTTTATATATTTTTAAGTCGTCAGCAAATAGCAGAACTTCTACATCATTAAATTGGTCAACAATGTCATTGATGAATAATAAGAAAAATATTGGGCCGAGGTGGGACCCTTGAGGAACCCCACTTGTTATATTTGATACGGTTAGAAAATAGATTCTCTCCATGAATATTAATTATTTAATTACTCACTTTGGGTACATAATGAAGACATTCCACGAAATTCTACATAAATTCAAGACAATTTATATTGTGTTTTGTGACTGAAAAAGAGTATATTATTAATCTCAGCTGACCCACACTCTTAGGTGGTGACAAACTTTTTTTTTGTCGTGTGTCAAATCTGGAGTAGGGCGCATTAACGATATAACTCAATGGTTTGGCGTCGAGTTGATTGACGCTTTAGTCGAAAAGTGACACAATGCAGTCATTATCTCTGTTCACCAGTCGCTACTTAAGTGTACAGTGTAAAAAAAAAACTTGATAAGGATTTATGGGTTTCCAGCAATCACTGAGTTGGCTTCGTCTGTTTTGGAGTTTGCTTCCCACAAACTACTTTTACTAAGAATCCTCTCACGTCGCAAAATAATAACATCGATTACCCGCATGAATCCTGAATGTATCGATATAATATTTATCTTTATATGATGGCTTGTTTGATTAAGATTGCTGCGAAAGCACCGATGTAATTGATCCCTCGAATGATCTTATTCATTTAGTCAGAGTTATTTATTTTATTTGCAAGCATGCTGTATCATGATCGCCTTCGTGTTCATATATCAAAACCCTTGAAGCAGTTCGCTGTGGATAATTTTATTTATTTATGTACGTACGTTGGTCCGTCCCTCGATTCAAACTATTCTTTATAATTTGCAAAATGGTCCACTGGAAGGGAATTACGTGGTGATTCTGGGGTTATCTGTAATTTCCTGTGCAATATATAATGTATAATACATATAAATGTGGATGTGGGCTACCAGGGGAACGTGACTATGTTTTAGACAAGGTCCCAAAGACAAACTACACAAATTTAATTTAAATCGGTCAAAAATTTAAAGCTAATTTACTGAGCAAACAACTTAATTCGATATCTTATTTGCTAAATTCTTATTAATCCGAAAACAAGAGCATCTTTTGTACCAGCGTTTTTGTGTTAAAAAAATAAATGCAACATTTGAATCGTGTTTGTTTAATGTCGGTTTCGCGTCTTCAAGTGGAGCAAGTTGATAACGTTACCATTCATTGACTGGTCTCAAAGAACCAAAACAACTTATTATTTGATGAGTTTAAGTGTTGGTGGAACTCATATTGTTCCCATACAATTTACAACGAACGATCTTGCTTGCTTCCAACAGTTTCAACTCACCGGGACTGGGCTTCGCCTACACGCAGTACGGAATGAGAGCGCTGGCATTATTCAACGAACAGGTTCTCCGATATGGCTAACTGGAGCCATTTGGTGATATAATGGCTGGTGTATTATGCATAATGACGCTCTGAATTCGTTTCCAATCCGTTCCATCAGACCTGATCCTGATTGAATATCTTACGCAGCCCTTCTAGTCACAATAATCACGAGGTTAGATCTGTGCAGGCCCAGATTCACCAAAGTGCTGAAAGGACTATTTCGAACCATCATTGACTTTCAATTTATGTTTAGATAATACGATAACTAACTTGTGGTTTTTAAAATTTCTGAAGAAGTTGGCGTGCGGTGCTTTCTGGTTAGGCAACGGGTGATTTTTCCAAACGAGTCCAGGTTCACGTATTAGAATAATGTGTACCCCAAAAATATTGAAATTTTTTCTTCAAAACAATATATATACTGAGGATGATGCTTGTTCTTGATTTAAGTCTGTTGCTGTAAGAGCTGAAGAACTACTATATAAAATCTGGTTGAACTATTGACCATTGAAAATAATATCAATAATTAATATTACAAAGTGTAAACTTTCAGTAAGTTATAATCCTATTTTTAATATCACTTTTAGTCACTGTTAAAAAAACTATATGATACGCTATAAGGAAATTAAAATTAAGTCTTCAATCATGCGGTTCTACACAAAAGTATTTCACCAAAAACCAGATTGCACAATATCAACTGAATTCACTTGTTATCTGATAGTGATAGTCTGAAATGTTAAACCTTAATAGATTTTAATGAATTAATTAACCATTTTAACAGGCGTGACTAAAACTTTATTTAATTAATTCTCCCGCAATTCGTCTGGAACGCACACTACAATATTCGTGTACAAACATTGCCAGAATATAAAATAATTTCTTACGTTTTCCAAGTTTTTAATTTGGTATTCCACTAATTTTGTTGCACTGAAACACTATTTTATGATACGAATATGCTTAATTGGAATTTCTGTTAAAAATTCTAAAATATGCATTTGGTAGTCCAGAATTGCAGTAATTGCATTGATAAGCTTTCGGATTCCACTGCGTAATTTTAAAATTTTCTGGGACTAACTACCATTTATGTATTCCTTATTGCCCAGAATAGCTATGAACGGAAATAATTACGCCGACTGAGTGGACAATTTATCGCTAATTATTCAATTTATCGCTAAACAAATATAAAAGATTTTTACTGAGGCAGTTCAGTTAAGTATACCTAATAATGTTTTTTTCTGTCCCTGTCTAAAGCCCCTAAAAAGGCCGACAGCAAATAAATCAATTATGTGTGATTTTTGAGGGCGTCTATGGATTAGCTTTAGGCCGTTGAAGGGTAAATTCTGCCCTGGAACTGAGGTTGTGTAACCATTGGATTGAACATTATTTGGGAGGGTCCGCTCAGGTACCTGGGGAAACTCATTCAAAATAAACAACAATAACTTGGATCCATTTACTAATGCCTTTGTTCACTCGGAAGTAAATTGTTTTAAGGCCGGGGAAATGCACTCGAATGAACTCCAATTATGTTTTGTTCCGCTTTAATAAAGCTTTGTTTCATCGATTGTGGTTTGCTTTGGTTTGATTCAGACTTGAACCCATCAAACGAAATATCATCACGACTATACTGAGAGAAGAAATTCACAATAATTTGTACATATTTCTACTTTTAACTTTTCATTCGTGATGGAATTTCATTGTAATATTATGACTGAAAAGCTTATTCATTTTTTATCTCTGATCATTTTCACCCCGCTGAGGGCATCTTCAGACAAGTCACTTCTGGACTAAACATATTCAGGTTGAGGAGATTTTGCACAATAACGGCGCTATACAAATCATCCAAATATTATTATTAAAAGTCCTGTCAAAAATAATTCAGTGAAACGAAGTTTTAAATTATTATAATACTAGCGCAGGACCGTTAAAAAACATTTATTTTAAAATATCTTTTCATATTTAGACGGGCCCGTGGTCGAGCGGCGGTAAATCCCGGCGTGCGCAAGTAAATTTTATTTTATTAATTTGTATTATTCCACAATTTATTCATTAAAAATAATATAGCATATTTGCGGCACTTTCCAGAATGGAAGATACTTTGAGTATCGCCCTGATTTAAGACCACCATTCAGAACTGAAACGTTGCTTGAAATGGATTAGTCGTGTTTGGTGACCAGATCTGAATAGCCAGGTACTTCCTCACCTTCCTCTTCCCCATCTCCTCCACAATATACCTCCAGCCTCACAAAACATACCCCAATCGGAGACGTCATAGTCTCACTGGCTCCAGACGGTTGGGAGCAGTTGGGACTATTGTGGGGTATTCACACAAAAAAAGAATCATTGCCTTTCAAAAAAGAACAAATTAACGTTTCCATTTTTAGTAAACTTAAATTATAACTTTAAAAAAAATAACGACATCGACAACTTACATTGCTAACTCTGGCTAAACCTTGCGAAATTCATCAAACTAATGTACTACCGAATTGAATACCTTGTCAGGTAGTTAATTAATAAAATATTTAAAACACCTATTTTTTTATTTATAAGTACATGTTAGATGATTAATACATTTATTTAGAGAAGATACATTAGAGCACATACTAGGCAGCTGCCTGTTTCATGGTACCCAATGGAAGAATGGTTAGTTTGAATTTAAGTGTAGTGTAAACATATTTTGGTAGAATTATAAAAAAAAATTGAAAATTGGTAAAAAAAATGTTTTCAATAACTCACAAAGTTTTGTATAAAATAAACACAAATATATAAAGTAGTACACATTTGTACATACATACATACACATGCACACGTAAGTATATATACATACATAAATGCATATATGCATATACTTACATATACACAACATACATTTTATCACTAAACTTGTCTAATATGATATATTTTCCAGTGTGTAACTATTAACAGTTCCAATTTTGAAAATTAGATGTTTATTGACCTTGATTAAATAATGCATTACGCAGGAATACAATTATTACAAATCATGCACCCATGCAAGGACAACCGAAATCAGTAGATATATTTAAAAATAATATATTGTTTTTTTTTTTTAATATATATATTTTTTTTATCAAATACAGTATAATTATTTAAATTTACATGGTAAGAACATATTTCAATAAAAAAATAACATGTTTACCTTTACAAGAGTCTAAAACTCGTGTGTAAAGGGAAAAAATAAAAAATAAAAACCTAACATACATATGTAAATAGAAGAAAAAAAGAATCATAAAAACATATAAAGTGAAGAGATTTTAGTGTTTTATACAATAATTTATATTATAATTTATAGTGAGATATCATCGTCATTCTAATTCGTTAAATTATTTAATGTAGTGAAGTTTATTTTATTTTTAAATTTATTATAGTCCGGTTCTAATCTCATCTCTGTCGTTAGTTGATTAAACCACACCACTCCAGTGTACGTGTAATAGTGTTGTGCAAAACTGGTGTGCATTAATGGAGTGCATAATATCTATTATTCTATCATAATATAATAATAATAATAAGTGTTTTATTATCTTTTTTTTGTGTAACAAGTAGATATAATGATATCCTCACTGGGATCTCCCGTGCTGAGGATTTCATTTACATATTATGTATAATTTAATTATAAGAAAATTAATATTACATCAAAGTTACATATTATGAATTTAATTATGAACATATATCATCAGTATAATTTTTTTTTTTTTTTATAATTTTAAAATAAGTAACATGTTTTTTGATATATATATATGAAGTGTTTTTTGGTATAGTTATATATATGAAGTGTTTTTTTGGTATAGTTCAGTTGATTCTGTTTTAGTCTGTGTTTGATCTCAGTAAATTTTCTATTTCAGATCTCCCCATGTTAAGTATCCAGCTTTTTATTTGAGATTTAAATGTTAAAGTGTTGAGGTTTTTGAGTGAGAGTGGTATTTTATTGTAGAGTTTAATACTATGATTTAAGAAGCTTTTTTGCCCAAAAGTTGTATTAGTAGTTATTTGTTGGATAAGTTTTTGACCATGAGATCTAGTTTTTCTATTGTACGTGTTTGTTGTTATTTCTTGGGTTTTGTACTTATGAATGTAAATGAGTATAGTTATATATCTATTATTGTTAGATATTTTAACAGCTTACACTAATATTATTTCTCTTGTAACAGACAATTTGAAAGTACGTTATCGGCATTTTAAATAACAGACTCTGCGTGTATTAACTTGTTACTTAAATAATTAATAAGACAGTACCTAAGTTATTTATCATCTACGTCAGGGGTGGGGAACCTTTCGCCGTCGGGGGCCATTTTGATTTTTGTAGTATCATCCGCGGGCTGCAGCAAGATTTTGTTGGCGGGGGGGGGGAGTGGAGGTCGGAATTCTCGATGTATATTATCCGCAGCCGAATATAGATACGAATCTGCAACTGGATTTTTAAATTTATACAATTTGTTTCTATGGTATTCCCAATATTAGGCATGTGGTGTGGGTAAAGGGAGTGGAATATGAATTATTACATTCACAAAGACAGCACAGGCGAAGGCCAATTTGTCTAAAGGTGGGGCAGCTGCCCCCCTGCCGACGCCCAACAAATGTTTTTTTTTTTCATAAATGCGTTTGCAGATGAATTCATAACTGTAATTTTATCTGTAAGCGAGTCCCCAGTTTAATTAGCACTGCACTCATAATTTCTTATTACCAATTTAAATTCTAATTAGTAAAAAAAAGCAATAAAAGAAAATGAATAAAGGATGTTGGATCGCCTATTTATTTGTGTCCAAACTGCTTTCTAATAACGTAGGTGCATACATAAGTACCTGTCAGTTTTGTTCTCACCTTTTCGTAATAATATGTATCTGAAACACTGTGAAGAAAGGAGTTCAAAGAGTTCGAGTTCAAAAAGTTTTTTTTATATACTATTTTTTTGTGATCAGCAGCAGGTCGTAGCGAAAGAGCTCGCGGGCCGCAGGTTCCCCACCCCTGATATACGTGTAGGTTTTCGTGTTACGTATACTTTGTGCTTGTAGTTTTCAGACCTTGACGTCAAAATAATGAGTTGTCATCGTTATAGCTGCTTATTAGTGTTTTAAATGTATACTACATAATATATACGGCTTATTAATTATTATGAGTTTATTTACTGCTGGGCCTCTTTAACTCCGCTCGATAAAAACACGTTATATTAAATCTATTATGTATTTAATAACCCATATAAAGATGGAATAACGGTATTCTTAAATGGCAAGAAAGAACTTAATGGGACGTAAATAATTTAGTATTTTCTTAATTTATTCCGATTAAAAATAAATTGTTTATTAATATATTCTAATAATATTTTATAATTAGCGATATAAAATATTGATAATTTATTAAAAATCTCTTTTAGGCGATGCCATACGTAGACGTAGTAATGCAAAATCATGTGTTTTTGGTTAGAAAATTTGGTCGCCTAGAAATGTTTCAGATGCTTTAATTAAATACTGCGAGTAGAATACATCTTGGCCTTTGAAATAATCGAGTATTTTTTATATAAGTCTTTTATAAGCCCAGAAAAAAATAATGTATAGGCCTATGAAAACTGCTTTAAAGTTCAAAATCTCCTACTTGCGAAGCCATTTTCGGTTATAATTTTATTTTTTAATGTGGCAAATTAAGTTATTTATAAAATGATCGGAAAAAAATCAATATTTATGCCTGAACATCCACAAAATAAAATAAAGGGCACTTTTAGGCCATGTTTTTTTCTTGCATAAATCGAAACAGGCGGATGGTGTTAAGCGGGAATTTAAACCTTACCACCATCTACGTAAGGGTTGTTATTGATAGCGGCTCAATTTAAAATATTACTCGACGTAGTGCATCGCCTTAAATTATTCGTATTCCTGTTAAAACGGGACTGCAGGCCCTTATCGAATGAATTGATAGGTTTCCTGTTAACTTTTATTTAAAAAAGGTATGTACTAACGCGACGTCGGAACTCGTGTTCATAACATCATTATATTTTCGCATTTCGTCATTATATGTTAACAGGACAAACGCAGGTGCGTGAACACGAAAGTACTAAAATTTTATTAGTAAAGGGCATGCTTTCCCGTTTAACACGATTTTGATAAATAAGCAATACTAATTTTTATTACAATTTAGCAACAAAACTCTCGTACTGTGAGATTTTACGTCGTCAAATTGTAGGTAGGTACCTACCTATCTTCTGTGTGGTAGTTGAAGTTAGGGTTGCCAGATGTCCGGTTTTGGATCGGACAGTACGGTTTGTTGAACGGCTGTCCGGTCTAGAAAATTTTGGAAAACAGGACAATACAATCTCCGGCTTTTTTTTTTAAATACGCGACATATATACGACACATATTGCACTGAATTTAAAAATACAATTTCAGGCAATAAACGATTACTAAAAGCAGTAGCATCTAGTGCCAAATATGTTAATAAGTGATTTTTTGCTTACCAATACTAATAATAAATATAAGTTTTAATGTTTACTACGTGTTTCATTGTGTTCAACCTTAGAAATTTTCGGTAATTTTCTCTGTTTGTTTTGGTCAAAATCAAAGGGGTTTATGATTATCAAAGAACCCTTTGATTTTCGACAAATTGTAACAAAATAAAATCCTTTGATAAAAAATTTTCAGTTTATTTATTCTGGACCATGTGACTATACATATATTAATGTGAGTTTGCAACATCATTTCCATCGTGCGTTTTTTGTCTAAGATAATTGTAATTATGATATATTTGCAACTCCTGATATTTATTGTATTTATATTTCTGCATTATGTAAAATTTCGACTTGTATTATGTCTGTAAAAGTCCTACGGGCATTCAATAAATAAATAATGCAAATCTTTATATGTATTTTACATCCATATTAGGGTTGAGACACCTATTTCAGCATATCGCTCGCCATACACTACAAACGGGAATGTATGGCGAGCGATGTGCCGAAATAGGTCAAGCCACGAGAATATGATAGAATGGTCTGTCACTAGCTTTATGTGCTACATTTTGTTTGGAATATATCACTATGCTTTTCCACCGAATTTTACAACCTTGACAACTTTGTGAAGACCCTACCCAATCCTTTAGAAAATAATATACATACCATATACATATCAATATTTTCAAAAGTTTATTTATTTTCTTGTATAATTTGCTTTCATGTAGTGGTGAGGAGAGTTTTACATTCAGCGGACTATTTGTGAATGAATGCGTTTAGTTGGCCGATGAATGGATTTTCTTACGCAGGTGCGGTTGCTCTCACTAAAGATTACGGAGACGTTGTTTGCATTCATTAAGGTCTGGTCGTTTGACTTTGATACGGAAATGGTGCTGAAGACGATCGACAGACTCAGGGTGAAACTCCGGGTACATGGAACCAGCTTTCTTAGCGGGCCTGCCCCCGTAAACCGCTTCCATAATGATCTGATCGCTGATCGTCTTATCACTACTCTCGCGGTTTAGTTCTCGAGATAGAAGACACTGGATGGAAACTGGCCGACTCCTGAGGTACACTAATACCGAGAAGTGAAGGAACCAACAAAGTATCAGTTAAATGCGAATGTTTTATGAAGACGGCGGAACACGTTTTCATCCAAATATTGATATATTGATACTCTCATTCGCATTCCGTCGTGATGTTTATTAGGAAAAGAACACGTGTTGTCGATGTATTCTAAATGACTAATATTTTATCAGAAAATTGGCATGCTATCACGTTTTTTAACAGAATATTTTTTCTCTATATACAAGAAAAAAATCGTTGCATGTACCAAGTAAGATTTTTTTGTTTGTTTCCTGTCATAACATTATATACATTAAGTTATTCAAATCCTGTTTCATAGTCCATTCCATCTAAATTCTTCTCCAAATTCTCCCCAGTTTTTTTATCGACCAAACCTCTAGAACAGTATGCGCTTGCAGGTTGATTTAACAATAACAGCATTTTCAACGCCACATGCAGACAGTTTATCGACTATCTTTCGACTTACGTCTGAAGATGACCGCAAAACTCTCCATGATTCTTTCCCTATTCTTTGAAGATGACCGCAAAACTCTCCATGACTTTTTCCCTATTCTTTGAAGATGACCGCATAACTCTCCATGACTTTTTCCCTATTCGTCTGAAGATGACCGCAAAACTCTCCATCACTCTTTCCCTATTCTTTGAAGATGACCGCAAAACTCTCCATGACTCTTTCCCTATTCGTCTGAAGATGACCGCAAAGCTCTCCATGACTCTTTCCCTATTCTTTGTAAATTGCTTGCAATGGTTCTTTAAGTGCTTCGGCTAATAGTGCATTCCCCTAATTGCTTCCTCAAATTACCCAGCTTTATGGTGATCGTAAAGCTGTCGGCAAATAGTTAGCGTGTACGCTGTGTTGTTTTCAGGTTGATGTCCAGTAGTTTTTCGTTTTGCGATGGATTCCGTGGGCTCTAGCGTGTGCCGTGCAGCGTGCATTGGCTACTGGCCGCCTTGTGGCGTGAGTGGCTCTCTCTATAAATATTGTTTGCATATCGGCCAATGCACCCGTCCGCCGCGGAAAGCCGGCGATGGTGGTGGTAGAGAGAACGGCTTGCACCCAATCTAACTGTTGGGTGTGGGGAATGCGGTTGTCATAATAATATGTGCCATTGAAGCTGGTGGAATGAAACTACCGCCCCGCGGCGGTGGTAACTTACTGGCAGTGACATGCAATCAATCCATAAAGGCCAATGACATTAAAGGCTGAACAGCTATGCCTGCCAAAAATCATTTCTATGAAGTGCAAAATTTCGTGTTTTTCACTTTTAGTATTTGGATACGTCGGATTCCTAGATTTTTTCTTCGAAAAATATGAAATTACTGATTTCGATAATAATGCGCTATTATTATCTACCCTTGGCCGCCATGTAAGGCCAATGCACCCAACTCCTGTGTACCTAGTACCTTATCATGGCATTCATGGCGCCTACCACAAGTCCGCAGGAGGAGGTATTGTACGAATCAATAACGCATTCATCACGTGTTGTGAAACTACATGTATTTGTACATGTACAACGAAATACCTTGGTGCATGACATTTTTCAATAATTCAATAGCTTTAGTCTACCCCTTAGTTTATATTTTACGACTACATTTGGTTTGTAACCTACCAACTAAAGCCAAACATGAACCAAAACTGAATGCAACATATTTGTATAACAACTAACAACTCCTAAATTTTTCCCGATTGAACCAACCAACACCATCTATAAAAATGCCCTGATTAATTTTAGTAAACTAATAAAAAAATTGCATACGATTCCATACAAAATTGTATCTTATATCGTTGGAGCTCCTCTGTTTCCTACATTATTACTATCGCTCAAATCATTGTAATTTTAGATTATTTTCAGTAAGGTATGTTGTGCGTGTTCTGTGTTGAATTGTGACGACCATTTTTCATTGTTGGATTTTCGTTTCGTGAGTTTTAATACAACGTATTCTTATCATATTTCTGAATTTTCATATTCATCTTATTTTTATTAGGGATAAAACTTGTAAAACCGCGATCATCGCTGTCAGTGTAGAAGCTTTTATACAGGAACGTTTAGATCTAATCTTTAAACCTACACTTTGTTGCCCAAACAAATATAGGTACCTATTTCGAGAATGCTGTCTTGGCGTTTGAATTATTATGGCTGTATAATTAATGCAACTATCTCGTAGTGTTTATTTGTTGATAAAGTACCATAATTCCGTTTCTCATTATGCACATTCTTCATCACAGAGGACACATAAACATTTCTAAGCCCCCTTAAGATGAGATGGTGACTAATTATATTCTAAATGGCACTAGAAACAACATGTGCCTGGGTCTTGCTACTAAATGACGCTTGACATTTCAGACTTGGGGGAAGATATTATTCAAGCGTTGTTTTGACTACAGCATGCTGAATCTTTTAGGTATTTCTGAATGGATTTAGGAAACTTGATGAAATCATGTTTATATTTTTTTACATTAACCCCACATAGGAGGGCTAATATCATCTTTTGGGATGCTGTGTGTAGGTTCTTTTTTTAAGGAAATGAAGGAGAGGAAGTTCTGGGAAGGTAACGGGTATGATGGCTGGGTAGGAATCTAGGGATCAGTGTGTCCAGGAGTGACGGACATATGAATATACCCCTCCCACTGCGGCACAAGGCGATGGGTTGAGAGACTAGTTAGAAACGTGAAAGCGTCTCCCCAAACCACCCTCGTCTGGCACCCCACGTAGCTGGAGGGCAGGCGCATCCTGAACACACCTCACCCGATGAACCCGGGCACCACTACTAAATCACTAAAAGTAGCGAACTACACGGTGACCTATGGCAGAGTTGTTGGTTATCCAATAAATGGTTCCTATAGAACTTTGTAATGTAGGTATAATCATTTGAGTTCGTGCAAGAACATTAATAACAACCCAACTACTAACAGATTTCACACACCAAAAACCCAAAAATAGACACCCAATTATTAAAAATACTTTAAGGTGTAACTGATTAAAATACGAATATCAACTAATAAATTCTTGCCATATATTTTGGAAACTGATAAAATTGACTGAAACATAGAAAATGTGAAACAGGAAAGCAAAATTCTCGAACGGTGAGCTCAGCATTGTATGTGTGGAGTTTCTAAGTCAACACAACTATCTTCAGCTTGCAATATCATTTCTATCACGAGCCTTGGAGCTTTCCATTTCGAATCTACCCAGAAATAAAGTAAATTGATAGTAAAAATAGCAAAGCTCATCATAAAAAAAAATGTATCTTGGATATAGTTGGAACCCGTTCGGGCAGAACTGTTCAACAACCTGATAGATATAATCCATCAGATTATAATTAATTATTCACTGTATTTCATTGATAAATTTGTTATTATGTTACTTGTATGTTGTTTTGACTTTTTCGTTTTTTTGGAAAAGAGTGATGTTGGATATAGTAACTCTGCCTACATATTATCTTTGTCTATTATCTATGCCCAGATTGTCTTTGCTTCTGAACTTGTTCCTGTCAAGCACTTGTTAATGAGAATGGTTTATTTATTAAACTCAATACAATTATAATCTTATTCTTATTTCACCACAATATAACAATGTGCAACTAAAATTTTTGCTGATTGGTTGATTTATCGCTTCGATAATCATTCGAACAGTTGTTGCTACTGATAGTTTCTTGCGAGTAGTTATGTTAGATTATTTTTCTTCACTTGTCGGGTAGGAGAAAGTTGAGAGGAAGATTGTTACTCATAAAAACAGCGGTATTTAAATTACCCTTTTATTATTACTGTATTTGCATTATGCATAATTGCATCAAGAGGATGTGAGGTGTTTATCTTCGAGCGGTGGTAGTTAATTCGCGACGTGCTTTGAATGCGTCATGATAAACCCCTTGTCCTCAGCTAAAAATAAACTTAATCTGATCTTCGGAGCAAAGTCAGCTAAGGCACGATGTCGCCCGCAGCCGGACGATTTGTGTTTGAAAATAAATAATAGACATTAGCTTGTCAACGACCCGCTAACTACAAAAATCTAAGAGTCCCCTCGCAGGAAATGAGAAACTCTCGGAGAATTTACCGAATCTGAGAGTGAGTGCTGTTGGTCTATATTTGGACCAAAACTCACGCGCGTGGCTCTATTATGAATTCAAGTGGAATTGCATACATATTATTTATATTTTATGTGATGCTAGTTTTGCCACCCGGATTCTGATCAGACTTCAGCACTCGCCGTTCTTACTAAACTATTAGAAAATATTGTAAAAACATTGTGGAGTCTTTTGCTCGTGATGGAAATTACTTGGCCAGTTGAAAACATTAATTTTCTCAGCATCGCCATTTTATTTTAGCACACAGAAAAAGTTCCTTTTTTTCCCTCAGGGCCTGTCTTTGGGGATGGGGGGTCTTTTTGAAGAGACGAAGGAGTAAAATTGTTGCAGGAGGGAGGAGACATAGCGCTGGCAAATCTTTCCTGAAGAACTTTTGAACTCTAGAACGTGTCGTAGAAACGACCCGTTCTTATGACGTAACGGGCGCGCGTTTGGCGTGTTTCTCGACTATTCACCGGTCAAGGGATCGAAGGGATCAATGACCTTTCCTCAGAGCAATTTCCTTTGAAATACCGGTAGAACGAGGATACCGGGGATAAGGATATCCCAACTTGGGGTATGTAGCTTCAGGCATACAAACAAATGGCTACATTATTTTACGTAAAATAAACAATTTCTACAAAATAGACTTCATAAATAATTCATCCACTCGCCAAGGAACCTCTGAAACATTCTTCAGCAACTGATTTGGAAACATTTACTACCCGATCCTTGCATTTCAAATACATTATCCCACGGTGTTCGTTAATGGGCGTTCATTTTTATTGCATTCTGCTCAGTTTCTTGTACTGCCCGATGTATTTTAAAAGGAAACATTCAGTACGCACCATTGTGGATTGGTCCTGCGACGAGAGAGATACTAACCGAAGACTGCAGGCCCTTGGCTGCTAATTGCTGTAGCATTTTATGATCACAGACCTTGACCTTGGGCGTCTGCTCCCTCGTTGCGTTGGTCTTGTGTTTCATTGGCTGACTAGGCATGGGTATTCGTCAGTCTGCTTGTAACTTGTAACTGACGATAGACATCTGTCAGTGTTGACTGGGGATAGGTCACGGACGGTTAGATGACTGCGGCTTGCCTAAATAAGTATCCAATAAACGTTGACAATGACTTGGCCTGTGATTCTCAACTCGACAATACCCAACCTAATAATATTCTATAGTTAAACGTATTATCTCTAAATATAATAAAATAAAGTCGCTATTCGCGTCTGTCTATTTGTGCGCTTAGTTCTTCTAAACTACGCAACGGATTTTGATAGAATTTTTACTATCATTTAGAGGATTTCTTCCGGAAGGTTTACATATGATTCATATGTCTTATACTGATTTATAAATGTGGAAATTCTAACTATACAATTGTAAATGTTCTCCAAAATACCCTGGAAAGAATCTCAGACTTGTGATGTCCCGAAAGAAACCATTCATCTGTTCTGAATGCAATTACTATGTTATCCAAATTGACCCTGGTAATAAATTACATCTTTGCGATTCTTTCAAGGATAAAGAAACCATCCTGTCACTTCGAATGCAATCAACAATGTTCTCAAAATTGGTTTTGATAGCATCGCCATTCCATTGTAAGAATATTATGTACTAAATACACAATTTGGCTGTCCTGAAACGGGAATCCTTCCCAGTTGGACAGACAAAGGTTAATTTCGTTTGTATTGTTTGTAATTTATATATATATAAAATAAATAAAATAAAATAAAAAATAAAATATAATAAATGCCTATTATACTTATAGAAAGTAGAGAAAACTCGATGTTTTGTAATCAAGTCGTAAAAAAAATGTGCATCAAGAGTGCTTACATTGCTAACGCTGGCTAAACCTTCTGAGACACATCAAAATAATATACTACGCAATTGTATATCTTGAAAAGACCTACAGAAAATTCTGCAATGGTATATGTCTATCTCCTAAATTTAACCCCCCAGCAATGCCGAGTACAGGTCAGCTAGTTCTGAATAAATTTGTTGTCGAGTTTTCTTCTAGGTTAACCAAAAATATGTGTAGGTACATAGGTACCTGCTAAGATTTATATTTATGGTGGCTTAAGTTTCATTAGTGCTTTTAAAAAAATATGTGTTTGCAATACACGTTTATACAAATAAAATTCGTGCATATTCATTTATAAAGTTTTTTCACAGCAAAATCTTAACCATGATGTAAAAAATTCTGTATCATTATGCAGCAAAAACTTTGTCGCTGAGTTCTGGCATCATTTTGCACATTGAATATTTTCAGCTCGCAACGTGAGGTACGGTGGTACTTTCAAATATCAAATTTACCTGTTAAAAAGTAAAACATGGCATTATATCTAATCCATATTATGATATTATCAAGTCTTGAAATAGGTAGGTAGGTATATGGCAATATGACTTGATTCATGTTGACCTCTTTATTATCTTCAAAATATGAGAGGAATAAACAAGAATCCAAGTAGTAAATCCGGGTAGTAATGTAACATAGTAACACAGCGCTTTTGGGATGATCTTTCACAAAAACTGAGCTATACAAATTATCCAAGTATTATTACATACACGGGTAAACGAAGCAAAGAAACTTTCGACGTCAATCATGAATAATAGGCCTGTAATAAGAGGAAACATAAAAGTCGTAAAACGGAAGCTCACGTTTTCGACATTGAAAATTCTAGCAACGTCTCGTTTAAAAGTGAAATGAGATTTTAGTGACACAGTCTTCAAAATATTTACTCTGATGTATAAATAAATACCGTAATTGATTTACAAAGCACGTCTCGTGTCGACCAGAAAGTAAAATGAACGTTCAATGACATGTTTATTATGAGCGTTGAGACAGACCTTGGGTCAAAAAGTATAAAAAAAATTTTTACTTGCAAGTTTGTGAATTTCTTTAATAACACATTCTGGTCTTCTGATACCCTGCTGCGGCTTATAGAATCGTACCTATCCGGAGGGAATCATTTTGTAAACACTATAACGTACTACGTAGGTTTTGGGGAGGTTTGTTGTCTTTCTCTACTTAATTTCGTACCACAGTTGAAAAGTGAAGATAAAAGGAAGCAATGAAGAGGGAGGAAGAAGAAAAAAAAACTTGTTTAGGTTAGGTTAGGTTAGGCTCTTAATGATTTTATATCACTTTTCAAAAATTTTCAGAGTGTTAAGGGACGTACTTCTACATTTTTTACTTGAAATAATGTCAGGAACCATTGGTTAACCTTGTACCTTAGGAACCTAAGGTACAAGGTAAAAAAAAGTTTTACATTAAAAATATAATAATTTCAAAGAAACATAATATCTAACAATAAGGGCGAAATTAGATAAATAGCAAAGTGGTATTTTTACACAACAACGTTGATGAATTGACGGATATTTCTTTGGATTTCTATTTAGATTTATACTATTCGAAATTTGTCTTATACCGAGGTATGGATCACATTCACACTGGAAGATGAATTCTGACCAAAACCTCGTACTCTGGTACCGCCCAGCATAAAATTTGCTTTTCCTTTCCTAAACACGATCATTAAAGAACATAAATATATATTATTAAAATAAATACCGGAGAGTCCAATGATGTCCTGTGCGTGCGAACCGTATCTAAATTTCGATAATCTCATGTGACCTACCAGGTAAGTATGGTACTTATATTATCTCCATATACTCGTATGGTTAGTAATAACATAGATCATTGTAGAAATGTATTATATATTTGTGCAGCGCCCTTGAGGTAATTTTGCACAAAAACGGCGCTATACAAATCATCCAAATCCATTATTATTAATATTAAAGTAAGTCGAGTACGTCCCTTAACACTTGTATATATCCACATTCTGTCTTCGTTGTCAGTCATCGATATTGGTTGATGGTGTTAGTGCTTCGTTTCGTGTCCAGATTGATTCAATTGACTGAATCCAAAAATGATCAATTCCAATTATTCGGGTAAAAATCCTAAACATCTGGAACAAGGTTAGATGTTTATTTTAAATTCCTTACGTCCGTCAATGCTTTGTTCACTACGTAATTCAAAAAATGGAATTAATTAAAAATAGTTTCTACTAATTATGAAACAAGGTTCTTGGTGCAATTTGTTTATCTGGCCTTAGTCTGGCATCGAACCCACCACCCATTTGTTAAAATCCCGTTTCTTTAAGTAGTACCTATTTTCGTGTGCACCGAAGGACTTCGCCTACACCTGCCCACTCCCGTCTGCCAACTTATTCAGACTTTCTCTGTTACCGAAACCTCAGTAGCTCCATAAAGGTAAATCCTAGCGGGGAACGGTACGCAACCGTTTATGAATTTATCTCTTGGAACAATGGGCATCATTGGATTCGAATTAAAGTGTTGCAACAATGTGTACATTGGCTACTTTCTGCTTTATGCAACCCACTGTTGGTTGTTGCTGACCTCGCGGGTCATATGACGCATCGTAGTCGGTTGTTCCTTCATTTCACTTGCAAATAAGATATACAGCTTTCCGTGTCTTTTATCTCGGGGTATCCTTTCCCTGGGCCAACGCAAAGCTCGCCAGCTGTTACCAGGTCAAAGTCATTTAAATTCAAGTTAATTCTAGATTTTTGAAATGTTGTATTGTTTGAAGCAAAGAAAATTATGCGTTTTCAATTTTATTTGTTTTACCAAACCTTGTCTGCCTATAAGGAATATTAAATTGATGACAAGAATTACAATAATGATTGGAATGAAATCTAGAATCACGACTATCGCAATGCACTTGCCGGCTCCGTAGGCTTCATAAACATTCTAGAAATAGATTTATAGACAGAAAAGTCTATCCACAAATTTCATGGCATCGGAACACACCCGTCGAGAGTTTTTTTGCCCTTCAGTTAATCGTTTAATGTCTTCTCAGTATTTTAAAAATAGATCTTGTTTTTCAGTTTCGCGAATTTGCAAATATTGTATTTTTATTGCGTCCAGATTTTCGCATCTAGATTCTAGACCGCATTCTAGAACTAGATGTTTATAAGATAATAAGAGATTGTTTAATTATGTGTTTACTTCCAAGCGGTAAAATTGTACTTTCTTCTTGTGTGATGTGTGTCAGAAGTGTTTCGTAAATATTTCATGATTGTATCCGAATAATAAAAATATGCAGTAGACTTGGACAGAAACAGAGGACGGTTTATAGACATACTTAGATTTTTATCTTATTTAATTGAATCATATTATTATTACTTATAGTATAGAGTAAACAAAAACACGGATGGTATGCGATCTGGTCAAATTGCAGTTGATTTAGTTACGGTTATTGATAAGCATTTTACAGATGGTCTACTGCAGGGTTTTCCAATAAGAGGTGTTATTTTGATATTCAATCGTGATAGATCAATGGTTTCGTTGCTTGTGTGGCACGTAGCGCCATCTTGTTGAAAGTAAACGTTGTCCAGATCAATACCATCCAATTCCGGCCTTAAAAAATCATTAATCATCTCTCGATTGCGCAATCCATTCACCGTAACTGTTGCTCCAGCCTCATTTTCGAAAAAATAAGGTCCAATGACTCCGCCGGACCATAAACCGCACCAAACAGTCACACGTTGAGGATAGAGAGGCTTTTCAACAATAACTCTTGGGTTTTCCGAGCCCCAGATGCGACAATTTTGCTTGTTGACGAAGCCACCGAGGTGAAAATGGGTCTCATCACTCAAGATGATTTGCATTTGATTCACTCAAGTGAATTTTAATAATTTCAATGCGTTGTTGAAGCGTGTATCGTTCCATTTTTATTAATGGCGTAGTTTCTACTTGTCAAATGTCAAAAAATGACAGCTTCAAAAGTAACATCTACCGAAATAGCGGGCTATTCAAAATAACACCTCTTATTGGAAAACCCTGCACTTACAAATCGATATTCAAGAAAAAGAGTCAAAGAAGCTTCATTTGAAAAGAAATTTGCAATTTCACGTTCAGTTGAAAAACGAAATATGCTGTAGAATAAAGTAACTCCCGGAGCACTGACTTACTTGGCCTGCGTGTATTTTCTGCATATCTACATAAAATTAATATAATTATCTCTCTATAACCGTTCATGCGCAAAAATGCTGTAAGTTTATTATTACTTCATAGCAATTCGCGACCTGTTCCGAGCTGTTTCCTGTTTGACTATGACGTTTGTGTTTTTTCTCGTTTTCGCGACCCCAGATCTTTCGACCGGTTGACCGGTTGTGGCCGATCCGTCTGTAGTTTGTATGGGCTGGCCGAGAAAATGTCGCAGAACCGGACATGAAAAGATAAGATAACTTGCCGGTCGTTGGCCTATCGACTCCTCGTTGCGAATAATTTTTATAAACAATACATAATGAACGGTTAAAAAGTACGGTTTACAAGAAATATTTTCTGCTGTTCGCTACCTCAGATCTTTATACCAGTTGACCTGTTGTAGGATCCTTTTGTATGGCTGGGCCTTAACTTACAGCAGAACCGAACATGTAGATAAGACAAAACTGGTCGGTCGTTGGCCTATCGACTCCTTTTTGCGAACATTGTTTACAAACAATACAATACAATGACCGGTTAAAATAGTACCGTTTATAAGTCATCGCATCGGTCCGATTATGGTCAATGACTAACTTGTTATGCAAATTATATCAAGAGAGTTATTTTCCTGCAATCCTCCTATATAAGTTTAAGATAATGCTCTTGCTATTTTTCATGAGTCTCTCTCTAGCATTGAGAAATGCTAAATACGTATGGATTTTTTAATGCCCTTGGTGTATCGTTTTTGTATCCTATTTGAACCTAATTCTTAATCTCGTGATCAGAAGGTGACTTAGTTTAGGTTTAGTACTCGAAATTGCTGTAATTGCTGTAGTAGTTACTTCCCGAGTTTATGCAAAATTTTTTGATTTTTGTTCAGATCTTATTGAACTTTTTCTTAAATATTGACAAAAATCAATTAGGCGTTTTGTCTTATTAAAAAAATGATGTACTTAAAAGCCAGTAAGTAGATCATGAAGTGAATGACGCTAGCAGCCGAAGATAGAAATGTTGAGCTAGAAATTCCCGACAGATGTTTTTAATTTATTTATGTTTATTTGCATTTTTAATTAATATGTTTAAATTGGGGTTTTTATCAATTCTCACTTAAGAGTAACGGCTGCGCGGCTGTTCAAATACGAAACTTAAATTTGGATTTGAGGTAAAAGTACCCAAACAAACTGTATAATTATTTTTTTAATCAAAAGGTTTAGCGAATATCTAGTACGGATATTATGTGCTACTATATTATTTGTGTTTTACATTATAAAATAAACGCCGTTAAAAATTCAATTTTCCATGGTTTTAGAGGAGAACTTTGGTAATTTAAAAATAAATATTATTATGTTCATTTGATGAAAAATAACCTAAAAAAATAAACATAATCAAGAAAGGCATTTTTATGAACGCAAATTTAAATTATAAATGACCGATTTACGTTGGTACACATATTTTTCATTATTTTTTTAATAATTAAAACTAACTCACAAAAAATGCAAAAGTTGCCTCTGAAATCATGAAAAATTGAATTATTTAACTGCCAATATATCATAATTTAAAACACAAATAAATGAAATAGAACATATACGTCCTCGATATTTGCTATACCTTTTGGATTATTTAAAAAATATATATTTTGGGTATTTGGGCGTCAAATCCAAATTTATGTTTTGCATAAAAAAGGCCACGCAGCCGTCCCCCTTAAGTGAGAACAATCCAGTTATAAAAACTCGGTTAACCTACGAATAGGTACATACATTATAAAAATCTTCTACCCGGCCAAAGGATACGAATATAATAATTTTTATTTTTTATTTATTAATTTTATTTTAGTAATTTGTACATTTAAGGTTACAAATTACTAATTAATTGTTACATGCATATATGCTATATTTTCTCCTGCTTGATGTGGCTCCTACACAACACCTTGAACCTTCCAATTGATGTAGACTTTAAGTTTTCCGGCAGCGCATTATAGTTCTTCATCCCTTTATATAGTATACTATTCTGAGTATTCGCCTTGTCCTTTTTTGGTAGACTGATTTCATTGCACGTCCTTGTTTTATGTTTGTGTATGTCCTTGTTGTATACAATTTTATTTGAGAAATATTTGGGTAACAGGTTGTTTACTATTTTATGTACAAATATCATCGTGTTCAAGGTCAGCATCTGTTTCACCTTTAGCCAATTTAGTTCCTTTAACATTTTATTTACTTTTGAATATCTGTTTCATCTAAGTATTGTTCTCGTTGTGAGAACATTCATTCTCTAATGGGACATACAAACGCATTTTCTTGTTTATATGTATGTATACGATATAAAGAAATTGATTTCAATTTACGAATGGTTTACCGATTTGCCTTAATAATATTTTATGAGGATACAAAAAAATTACATGTAAAAATACTTTATATACGTACTAAATTTGATGACTAAACTTCTTTCAATTCGTAATAAGTAATAAGTTTTCCGTCCAAAATCCCAATAATTGCATTTTATTCTGATACTCTATTATTAAACATGACGTAGTGATAATTATACGCATGTAAAATTTTATTATTCAACCAATGTGACGATAGCTATTTATTTAAGTTTCATTTGAATTCCATAAAAAAATATTTCAAATTATATTATTGATTTCTAAGGTCGACAGTTCAATTTCTGTTTAGCTGATAACACAAAATGTTTTACTGTCGTTGATATAAAGCATTGCTTTTATTTTTTCGTACAACATACACATACGTTTTGTAAATAATATAGATCCGTTGTGAAATTTGATAGTTCATCCTCGCATGCGACCTTTTGGCCTTCTTTCCTTTGAAACCCACAGAGCGAGAACATTTATAACTAATTGAGTCGAAGGTAGAAAAAGACGTGGGAGTGCCGGAAAGCAGGCATCTGATATTATTAATACTCCAGCGTCTGGACGGTGTAGGCCCTCTGATTGGTCAAATTTAAATTGTCTGTTTCGGTTAAATTCCGCTAACTTGAAAAGACACGATTTGAAAATTAAGACACGATGCTCATATAATTTTTGGATAATATCGAAGAGAATATGTTTTAGAAAGTTGACAATCCATTGGATTCATTACATTACAGTAAAAATTATCCACAATTACGTATTAAAATTTGACGTTTATCATTATTCACGCGAAAGACAGATTGTTCAGTGTTGCCAGCGTATATGGATTTCCAATCAACGTAAAAAACTTTTATAGCCAGTTAGTGTCAAGCAATGTACAATGTCAGTGTGATTATTTAATGTGAGATAAATTATAATTATAAATAATTATAAATAATAAATATAATATATATTTATAAATCCACCATTATAAATTAAATAAAAAATAACCAGTTCCACTCGATACTTATACGTAATTAATTATTTTTTGATATTACAACACCGACCCCATTCGCTGTCATCAGCTGTCATGTTTATATGTGATAATTACAGAATTATTATTGACGTGATAACCGTAGATATTTCTTTTAAAAACTATCGCTGTGAATCGCTAAAAAGAAATATTTTGTTTTCAGATTATTATTTCAATTTAATTACTATGGCTAAAAGGTATGTGGGCAATATTTTACCAGAATTAGTCAAATTTCGGAATGTTCGAATGAGAGGGAAATTTACCAAGCGATTGAAGTGCCATATACCACAAATTTTAGCTTATCCTCCAGCACTTAACGAATGATTGACAGGAGATTGTAGTCAATCTAAAAACTTTAGGAATTTTGTTTGTCAATACAAATGCTACTAGATGTATACAGTGCTAATAGATTTGCCTCATTTGGAGCGCAAATAGCTAATATCCCAGGTAATGGTCCATATTGTTTAAAAAAATTTGGTTAGGTTTATCATCTGACTTCCAGAAGTATACAAGTTGCAGGTAAAATACCTTCCTATACTCAGCTTTATCTATATGATCCTGATGAGGCTGTTAGAGTGCGTATGAGTCATCCATGTTATGCCGATTGCTATAAAAATATAATGCAAATAATTGATGATTGAACTAAAAGAAGCTGTCGAGGAAGAAGAAATACGCATTGCGGCTGAGGGTGGGCAGGTGAGAGATATACGTCTATTATTTACACGTTCATCAGAGGTACAATGCTCCAACCAGTTCTCACGATATCGCCATGGTTTACGTAGCAGACAGACGGGAATTTGTCATCGGGTATAGATATCGCTGTTTAACCTAAAAATGTTGAAGGACCTCAAAGGATGGCAACTTTATCAAAGCATTTAGATCCCATGGTTTTCCCACTACTATTTCCATCAGGTGAATGTGGTTGGACTCCAGGCTTTCAGCATCATGCTGATTTCTGTACTGCTCAATGTCATACTGTAACTGCTATGTAGTTTTATGCAAGTAAATTAGCAGTGCGAAGAAACATATTTAATCCAATCTATTATGCGGGTAAACTTTTTCAACAGTATTTAATTCATGCTTACATTATTTACCAATCTGGTCGCCTAGATTACATTAGGAAAAACCAACGACACCTCAGAGTGGAATGCTATCAAGGTTTGCAAAACCATGTAAGAAATTTAGCCACTGATAGAGGAGTATGTGCAGGTAATACAGTCATTCTTCCACCTTCATTTACTGGTGGACCACGCCATGTGAATAAACTTTATCAAGTTTCAATGGCAATGGTACGTAAATTTGGTCGTCCTGTCGTCGTCATAACTTTTACATGCAATCCCAAATGGCCAGAAATACCAACCGAATTGGAACATTATCAATCGGCCGCGGACAGGCCTGATATGGTAGCCAAGGTTTTCCATCTAAAAGTCAAGGAATTTATTCATGATATGACTGAGAAACATGTTTTTGGAAAGGTAATTTGTTGGGTGTATACAATTGAACAGCAAAAAAGAGGACTCCCTCATCTACATGGTGTGTTTACACTTTGCAGCCAAGATAAGTTGTATACAGCTTCTGATATTGATAATGCCGTATCTGCAGAACTACCCCATCCGAAGAACGGCTTTGTACCATATTATTTAAAAAAATAACATTCATGGACCAAGTGGCGTACTTAATCCAAGGTCAGTCTGCATGGTATACGGTAAGTGCTCTAAAAAATTCCCCAAATCATTTAAAGATGCTACTGATAATAATTCCGCAGGCTACCCAGAGTACAGGATACGTGATAATTTTTCTGAAAATCACGTTGTTCGGGATATACGTATCGACAATCGATTTGTTGTTCCATATAATGCATTCCTTAGCAAAAAATATGATGCTCATATTAATGTTGAAATTTGTTCCTCTTTGGATAGTATTTATTTATTTATACTGGGTTTTTAGAGATTTTCTCACGTATCTATACATGATCAATCTCACTCAATTTTACTTCTGGCTTTACATTTACCCGACAGCCAATCTGTTTATTTTGTAGAGGGGCGGGAGGAACAGGCTCTTAGGGAAGCATCTACAAGGAACACCTCTTTAACAGCGTGGTTCCAATTAAATCTTAAAGATATTGAGGGACGCTCTATTCTGTATCAAGATGTACCAAATAACTATGTCTTTTCAGCTGGTAAAAAGTGGACGAGGCGACAGCGGGGAGGCGGCAACATCATTGATGACATACGAGAATGGACGCAGTGCATGACGGAGGCTTCATTGTATTTGATGCCTAAAATTCTTAGACATCTATTTGTTTTAATTTTAATACAATGTATCCCTTCGATCTTCGGCTGAAGATTTTTTTCATCGTGGTGTTGCTGAAGAAACAGCTATTAATTAATCTTTGTCTTTTAAACATACAGGATATTCTTATGAAGGAGAATTCATCTTGCAGAATGCAGGGCTTACCTGAACCTGATGAAAGTTGCAGTTTTGGACAAGTATCTGATTTTAATGTAATTTCTGAAAACACTTTAGGTGAATTGATGTCTGCCAAACTCAATGACGTACAACTTCAAGCATATAATTCTATTTTGAATAAGTTTTTTCACATGAAAATGATGACAATGAATGTTTCTTCATTGATGGCCCAGGCGAAACAGGGAAAACATACCTTTACTAAACTTTAATTCACACTCTAAGACGAAAAGGTAAAAGAGTTTTATCATACTGCTTTTAATTTACCCATCAATTTACAGGACAATACAACATGTAAGGTCACATCAAAGAATCGGAAAATTATAACGGAAGCAGATATTATAATATGGGATGAAGCACCAGGTGTAGCTTTAGAAGTTATTGAGCGTACTATACGTGATATCATGGGAAGTGATTCTGTCTTTGGTAACAAAGTTATTGTTTTGGGCGGAGACTTTCGTCAGATCCTTCCAGTGTGTCGACGTACTTCACGAGGACAATTAATTGCCGCTTGCATAAAAAGCAGCATACTTTGGTACCATTTGAAAACTTTTCAATTAAAAACAAATGTCAGAGCTTTAGAAAGTGAAAATATATTTTCTAAATGGCTTTTGGACTTGGAAGATGGCAAACTTCCTTCGGTAGAAGGAACATTAGAATCATCTGTGCTTATTCCCAATGTAAATATTTGTCAAGATATTATTCACTATATATACAGTGAGACACATACAACTCCTGATGCCTTAGTGATGAGTCAACGTACCATATTGTGCCCTAAAAATAGTCATGTTTATGCTATCAATGAGGATGTACTTCAACGGAAAGCGCCCCTGAGGTGATATCTCACAAAAGCGGTGCTATAAAAATTTCAGCTGTAACTTAATTCAAGCCAAAATCATTACGGGGAACAGAAAAGGTACAGTACATTTCATTCCTAGAATTTAAAACACTTTTTCGGATGTTACAATTAGTCAAATTAGCTTATGCAATGACCATCAATAAATCTCAAGGACAAACTTTTGAACGGGGTGGACTGTTACTTCCTGAACCAGTATTTTCTCATGGACAGTTTGAGCGCAGTCATCGTTATTTATACAAATTCTGACTGATTGGTATACGGATAATATTGTTTATAAAGAGATTTTTTCCTAATGAAAGTGTATAATATTATGTTGTAGATTGTAAAAAATAAAAGTATAATAAATTGTACTTGCTTAAAAAGTTTTGTTTTTTGACTCAATTTATCCCACCTGTAAGGTTTTCCAGCCTAAGAATTAAGAGAGTTTTGGTGTATTTACTTTGACAATCGTTAGGTAAGAGCGTAATATTATTTCACCCAAATATGTAGATTTTTAGGACATATCCCAATAAAATAATTCTTAATATATTTTTAAAAAAATGTAATTACTTTGACAGTTATTTGGTAAGAGTATATTATTTTACCAAAGTTATATGTAATATTGTAATATGTTGATTTTTTTTTTTATTTTCAAATTACATATAAATATTTTGCAATTTAAGTTTCGATTTAAAAATTAAATCATTTCGGTGGTATGGAAGAGGAAACATTTTTCTCATTGACGAGATTTATTTTGGGGTGAGGGGTGTTTAATGGTTCAGAATGTCTTTCTATTATATATCTACCCATTGATCTAATATCTACCTATTAAATGTAACTGTTAGTATCACTCAAACTGGGCGAAGCCCAACGAAGTGCCGCCCGCAGGGCCTAGCAGCAAAAACCCGCGGAGCGGGTTTTTAACTGCTAGTTCAATATATTCTCGTTGGAACGATGGAACTTACCTATATTGAAATGGGACAGAATTTACAGGACATAAATCAAAAGTCAAGCAACCGAGAATCCTAATCGGAGTGTCAGGAAAAGGAAGAAGATTAAATTTATACCCTTTAAAGGAAAACCTGATCTCCTGAGTAACCTTCTTACTAACAAGATAGGGTAAGGTAACGTTTTACCGCCTCTCCGTCTTAATTTAAATATGCAGCATCCTGTAGACATAATCCTGTTTTCTAGTGTCCAGTTAGGCAATAAACTAGCCACATTTAACGTTACACCAGATCTCAGCGGTACCCGTTTGAAGTATTAATGCTCTTACGCACACAGGTAGTCGCTAGAGGGTTTAAAGTTTTTAGGTTTTATTGTTCCCATATTTAAACGTTCACACCATGTTTGTTCGTCTTTTCGTCTGGGTTCTTTATGATTACCTTCTATTTTAATTTCCATTGTTTTTCTGACTTCTGTTGCTGCATCCAGAATTTCACAGCTTCTCTGATAACTCTTGTGGATTACATGATTTTTTAGCTTCGTCCACGTAAATGTTTTTAGCGCAATTCGTTTTGATCCTGTGTCAGACGTACTTCAGCTTCCTACGAGTTTCCACTGGCAATTTACGAAACTGAACACTATACCCGAGGATGGCTGGTATGCAAATTGAAGCCCACGTTAAAACAAGCAAAAGGTTTCTTTGCTTGGCTTACGGGGTGTCTTGTTTCAACCGTAATAATTATATGTGCTTCGTGACATCCACTTCAAATAACACAGATTTCTTGCTCTATCAACAACCGTACACATTTTGTTCATTAGCCTGGAGGCCATGAACTCTTCTAGTATTCAGACTTTTGAGATGACCCGTCTCAAGTAATTGATCAATTGGTCCGTTCCTGACTCCAACGCTAGAGTACCTTCCCGCCACCGAAAAATCGTATTGATGTATAGTAGAAATCTACTTCTTTTTTTTTTTTTTTTACTACATATTATGTTCCAAAACTAAAAGTATCTAAAATATTATCTTCACGACAATGACAAAACACTGTCAAAATATGTATTTTTAAATGAAGTGGTTGATAAGTAGTTATCATGGTGCTGTTATCGTGAAACATCCTGTATATTATTTTACATCCACACTTAACTTCTCTGTTACATTTAATTTGTACATATTATTTATAATCTTTACGATCAAAGATCGTAATTAAGACACCTACATATCATTTATTGTAATTAATGTTGACCGTTTACGTTAAACTGTTTTATTTATGTTCGATTGATTGCCACAATAATTCTGTATGCTTTTCCGTTGTAGCAATATATTAATTATTGTTGTTATTATAAGAGCTTTGTAACTGTAAGTCCTAGAATAATCTCGACCATAAAAAATTGTTTCTCTTTGCAAAAAATATCTAATAAGCTCCGGGGTCACGAAATTTGAACAGCGACTGTCTGGAATTTCTAGGTTTGCAAAGATTGTGATTTTCAATTATTCCTCAATAACAAAATAAAGAGTATTTAGAAAACTCAGGCGAATCTGTTTATTTCACTATTAATTTACTAATGTATTATAATTGGAAGGCATTTATTTTAAAATTGTAATTAGTAATTGAGGAGCCTTATCTACTGAAACTTTATTTTTCGTAAAACGGTTTTAAGTGAATTATCAATCGGTGTTTTATGATAATTTTAAAATACCTATTCAATTATTAATTTTTTTCTTTCCTTTATTCGTAAAATATATTTGTATACAATTGTTTTACATGCTTTTCGACTACCACACTAGACACATGTCCGTATTATGGTAGTCGAAATTTGAAATTAAAAATTAACTGTTGGACATGATGAATAATGAGAAAACTCTATATATTTGCCATCTAAGCCATCTTTATTAAAAAATAAATCGAAAATTGCGAATTTTTTAGTAAAGAGAAATGTCTACATATTTGAAAACAAGAGTTTTCACAAATTCTGCAAAAATTTAAAAACAAATCCTACCGTTGATACGTAGGTTAAAAAAATTGTATAGGCAACAAAATTGATTGGGAATCAGAAATAAAGTTTCTTTGATAAATAGCTGGTGGCCTACATCCAAATAATACAGTAATGGCTATTATATATTATATTTCTATCATGCCAAGCGTAGTACATGTCACAAAAAAACAACTTTCCAGTAGAGCAATTTTAAATTTATAAACTTAGAGAGAGTACATCATTGGGTGATTTGAGTAACAAATGCCTATTTTCAAAATGAAATATATTTTTGAGATATTTAATTTAGATTTTACATAAGATTGAAAAATCTAAAATTTTCATTACTTATACTCTCAAGGTTATAGATGTATAATTTTCTATTTTCACATAAAACAGGTAAATATATTTGTTTTTTTTTAAATTTATATTAGCATTTTCGAAGACAGCTTCATAGAGATTAAATTAATAACTTTAATTCCTCAATTACTTTTGAAGTGGACTAATGATTTGCATTGTGCCTCTTGAGATAGATCGACAAGGAATTCGTTTCCCTTGTATCATCTCTCATCTTAAATAGATCCAGTACAATTATTTTATAAACAGGCGTTTATTGAACCCGATATTTGATAGCAACTACCTGGGTTTATTTAGTAAGTAAAATTTGAGAGAAAAACTCGTGCACATCCACGATAAATCAGCCATGATCAGAATGGAAGCAATTGAAAATGCATAATCGATGTCTGATGGAGACTTCAATACGTGCAGTGTAAACCCACGCCGAATTTAGAAATAAGAAGTAAAAATATTCGTTTTTACTTTGTGTCTCCCATTTTTTGCGTATTACTCTAGTAGTGCCTTACCATAACAAAAAATAAGTCACGTAACCAGGAAACAATCTACTTGCTGTATTTTTTTGCCTGCAGATTGCAATATTGTTACCTTTACCCAGGAACCTGCGTTAAAGATAAGGTTATCTGCGAATGGGATTTTGATCCTTCAAAACAATATTGATGGTAGAAAAGCCATAGAGCTTTATTACGTACGGTAACCGGATCAAACAGAACACGATGAAATAATCGTTTAGGTTAGGTGTGATTAATTTTTTTCCACCTTTTTTCTTTATTGTTCTATTTTGTCATGGAACCGTGAAACACTAACTGCAGACATGGCTTTATTTGTGCAAACATACCAATTGGTCTCGACATAACTAACATTTGTTTTTAATATTTGCCTTGACGAAAGCACAGTTAAAATTGGTTCCTACGCATGTTCAATTTTCTAATTTACTATTTTAAACCGTGGCTTACCCTTAGAGTAACAGTGGGTTACTTGTCAACTTGATCGAGGGAGGAGGTGCTTTTAAAAGGATACGAATGGAACGAAACAGAACGTGTCGAAAAAAAACAAGCAAATTTGCTCTTCTGAAAATTTTATCATCCTGAATTATTACCCAATTTACACAATGACAATTCGTTTTAACATTATGTGAGCGATTATATTTAACAGCGTCAATTCTCGTTTTTATTCCTGCCTTTAATAGTTTAGTAAGAATCAACCTATTATATAGTAACCGCCAAAATGTCTCGCGTGGGATTTGGTTTACTACGTGAAGAAATGATAGCCGAGAAACAACGTCCATACGGGCCGGTCAATGCCTAAATGTGGTTTTGAATGTGATGTTCCGTATATGGGAACATGGCACCATTTGAAACGGCCTTGTGACGATCAGTTGCATTGGGAACACTTCGGTCAGGGCTGTTGAATGTTCCAAAACATCAATTATTCGGGATCATCTATGTATTAGTCTCTATTGTTGTTCTGGATACATCTGTACCAAATGTAGCGCTGAATCCAACCTTTATTTGGTAATGCATCTGTATAAGTTATTGCGTGGGTCTATGGCTGCGTTTCGCTGAGATGAGTGCATCAATTTTGTACTCGATTTTAGGTCGAATAGTAACTAGCAGAGAGGACGGACCGCCAAACAACTCGGTAAGGGCCTGCAGTCCCGTTTTTACCAAATTACGAATAATTCGAAGAAGTTCTTACTAAATTAGCAATATTTCATATTAATTAGTAAGTTTTTTTTCGCGTTTGACGACTGTAATCTTAACTTAATGCAGAAAATCTGTCTTCTGGTGTAGCAAAAAGCGCAGCAGTTTCTCTTAGCAAATGTTAGGTCATCTTTACAAAGCCGTTTAAATCTTAGGAAAAATATTTGTTCGCTTTGTAACAGTGCACATGGTCTCATAGAAATCGTTGCGTCTCCCTTTGTCACGGTGAGAAATATGATCTTAGCGATGTTACAAAGTGAAATCACCACTCTTTATATTCAAATCTAGAAGTTTACCACAGAAGAATTTAAATGTGCGCCCTCTATGAAACGAGTGCAATTTGAGAAAAATTACCATAATGTTTATAATACACTTGTTTAATAAAACGTGTTTTTTTTAGTAATTTTAGTTCAGTAAAAACGTAAGTCGGGCCATTTTTAAAACTATGTTTGCATAGAAAATTTTAAAATAAAATGTTTATTTTAATAATAAAATTTAAAAACTTATTTTATCACTTTTCTAAAACAATATTTAGTTTTCGGATACGTTTAGAAATATTCCAATTATATGGATTTTTTTACGTAGCAGAAATTCTCAGTCCTTCTGATAAAATATGTCAGAGGCCTGCAGGGTTAAAGAAACTTTAGTTAGTTTACCTAAGAACATACTTTGTTACTTATTACGTGTTATTAATTATAGTATTTTCTTTTGTTCCAGGTAAGTGTTATTTATATTTCAACATTACATCACACAATCGCAGTAGCTTTACGGTAAGCACTACTTTTCATTGGAACTCGTGTGCGGTATGTATCACATAAAAATAAAGCATTGTTTTAAAAATTCGGTGACAGATTTATTTTGATGATTTTAAAGGTGCAAATTTATGTAGTGCAATTCATAATTCTCCAGTCCTAAAGAGTTCATAAATCTCCATTCGTTTACAAGAATGTCTAGTGTTTTTACTATAGTGTCCTCTGCGTGCTATGTCGTAAATTTTTTAATGAAAAGTCCCCGCATACCCAATTTGTACCGATTTATAACGAGATTCTCGTTAACTGTTTAAGATTTTAAGTTGCATTTACATTTGTAAAATGGCATGATAACAGCCCTTCTCCAATCTAAAGGCGTGTTTGTTATGCCGAAAAGTTAATTATATGAATTATTAAAATCACGTTGTGTTCTATTATTTAATATGTTATAGACGTGAAAAAATTATAGTGTATCTTTAAATGCAACTAAAGTATTTGTCGAGAGATTTTTGCTCTATTTCAAATGAGTCATGTTTTATTAAATTTTTTCAACATTTCGGCTTAATTATGTTCTTCTTTTTTTATATTAGCGCGCTCCCTCTAACATTCGTATTTACATATTTCCCTTTCAAACCATCTTACTAATGGGCCTTAAGTGACCAGCCATGTAAGTATGTTTTTCTGAATCTGTTGGAAAAAATAAAATTTGACAGAGCCTAATAAATTGTACAGGGCCCTTAAGGTGATTTTTCACAAAAATTATAAAAATGATCCTATTATTATTATTAGTGGATTGAAAAAGTACAGCTTTAATTATCTGATTTTCAATATAACCACCTTCGTATTTCAATAGTCCAATAAATATATCATATATTTTGAACCAATATGATAAAACAAATATGTGCATTGCATTGCACCCCACATCGAGTGTTGTATCAATAGACGACGCGATCAGATAAGAATTGTTCGCGGAATTGAATTCTAACTTACAACTTTTGTTGTGGGTATACGAGTAGAGATTTAGGACGGGTTAACAATTCAGCAAATTTCAAAGTTGATTTTCAAGTTCTGTGAAGGTTTTATTCAAGTTCTGCGATTATTTCTGTTGATATAATAACAGAACTTGAATAGAACCTTCACAGAAATGGAAAATCATCATTGAATGTTGATGAATTGCTCAATTTTTTTGAAACTACCCATCCTTAGGACGGTTGTTTCAGAGAATTTGAACAAATTCAAATTCAAAAAAATATTTATTGCACAAAAATACAGAGTACAAAGGGTATAGCTTATAGGTTACATCCTATTTATTCAGCTAACCCAACAAATACACATTATATTACATAACCCAACAATTACATGTTAGAAAATGTATGTAAATAAAAAATAAAAAAACCGGGTCATTTAATTTATGTAAGGTATTCATTTAAGGTGTAGTGACATTTGTTTAAGAGAAATGTTTTTAGTGATGATTTAAATTTAAGTATGTCGGTTATTTGTTTGATGCTACGTGGAAGGTTGTTATATACTTTAATGGTCATGTAGTGTGGTCCTTTTTGAAATATAGTTTTGTTTGCTTTTGGTATTAATAAGTTTTCTGTGAACCTTGTAGCGTGTTTATGTGTTGAGTTTTTTTGTGGGAACTTTTCTGGAGATGATCGAACTAACAGGCATAACTCCATTATATATATATGTCCGTCACTGTCAGAAGTTTGAGATTTTTATAAATTGGTCTACATCAAGGCTGCCCAACCTTTTTAGCAGTTGGGCCAAATTGACGATTTTGAATCACTGGCGGGCCACTGAGTACCTGACGGTTCCTATTTCCATGGGGGGGGGGGGTTGTTAGAGAATTTCTATAAAACATAATTCCCCACAAAAGAAATTTAAATAAGTGCTCCCCACAAAATATTTGAAATCCATGGGGGGGGGGGGGGGGGTTGTTACGGAACTTCGCTGAGAAAAAATTCCGCACACCCGAACTTCATATGTAATACCCCACAGCAATTTTTCAAATTCCATGGGGGGGGGGGGGGGGGTGGCTACAGAATTCCATTTCGACGCAAAGAATATTATGTCGAAAACCGGTGTATTTTTGTTTCAAAAGTAAGTTCGACAGGTTAAAATTTTTCGTCGCTGATTCTCGTTCTGAGTAGCCTAAATAGCGATAAATCGCAGTCGTTGGCAACACTGGTGACCGCGCGCAAGCTGCATTGTTTGTTTTACCGCGGGCCCGCGACACTTTTTCAAATTGGCGGAGATTGGCGGGTTTTTTGAAAATGTTTCAGGCGGGCCACTTATAATTCGTTCGCGGGCCACATTGTGGCCCGCGGGCCTGGGGTTGGGCAGCCTTGGTCTACATGAATCCCGGTGATCGGAGTTTGTAATTTTTTGTAGGCACCTCTTTAGATGATAAAAAACATCTTTGGCGTTTACTGAGTTTCCCCAAAAAACTATTCCGTATTTTATCATTGAATATACGTATTCATAGTATGCGGTGATTACTGACTCGATGTTTAAAATATTTTTAAGGGTGCCTAGATTAAAAGAAAAGCTACTGATTTTTGGTACAACTTTAGATACGTCATGTTCTTTCCAGTTTATATTTGCATCTACTTGTATTCCCAGCAGTGAACAAGTTTGGGAAGGTTCGATATGATTGTTATTAAAGTTAACATTTATGTTTATAGGTGTAGCTTGTACTGGACAAAATTTTAGAAGATCAGTCTTGTTTGTGTTAAGTGACAGATTTTGTGATAACAGCCAGTTTGCTATTGATTAACAAGTCTCGTTAACATGTTTATTAAACTCGTCAACGTCTCCAGTACATTCAAATAACAGAGCAGTGTCAGCAAACATTGAACATTTTTTCAACACAATTCATCAAATTTCAAAGATAATTTCCCTGTTCTGTCAAAGTCTAATTGTTGTTATTATGTCAACATGGGCCATTTGCTTCACAGAAATAAAATAATAATAGAACTTTCACAGTCCTTGAAAATGAACTGTGAAAAGTGAGGAATTGTTCAAATTCTCCGAAACAACTCATCCTTAGTCAACCAAATTAGTGAATATGTTTGTACGAATGTATGATTCATTCTAAATTGTAACAAAAACTTGCTCTCGGCGTAATAACTCTGAAAACTGTAGCCTGTTGCTGAACGACCGTGAACTAAAAGTGCACCACGTTCTATTTTTTGTTCTTGCCAATTTTGTAGTTACTTTATGGGCAGTGAGATGGCACCTGCCAATGGAAGTCATTGCATTTAACAGATTTTATAATGGAAATTTAAACTTGGATTAAAGTGCCGTGTTTAATGATTGTAATCGAGATCTTATTATCTTCACGAATGGCTTAACGGCCCTCGCTACTAAATGTTTCTAGCTCGAATTCGAATATCGAACTCGCTGCACCAGCAGCTGGCAGGTGCGTTCCATTCAAAATCAACACGCACAGAGCAAAACAATTTATTATTAATTAAAGATATTGTGATTATGAAAAGTATGTTAAAATATATTTTAGAATGTAATGCAATATAACGATAGCTTGATTCATGTTCTCAGTAACAACATTTAATATAACTTTTTATTTGGAACTTTTTTTGATACATACATAGACGAGATGTATTACTATGTGTACCATTGTACCCATACAAAGGTACATATAGTAATACATAAAGAGTGACAAAAGGCTTGGCCTTTGTTCCTGCCTGGTTTCGCAGTGCGGCCGGGCACTGTTAATACTAAATTGTCTAGTTGGATTAGAGGTCACGGATTCAAAATAAATTTAATTTAATTTATATGAGTATATCATATTGTAAAATCAATTTTTTTTTTATATAGGTACATATTATGAATCTGTACCTCGTTCCAAAGTGGAAGATACGTTCAGTATTATCCTGGTGAGAGACCATAATTCAGAATTGAAAGTTGCTTGAGAACGGCGTAGATATGTTTAGTGACTAGATCTGAATACTGAATAGCCAGGAACTTTCCAACCCCCTCTTCCCTGTCTCTAAATATGTGGACTACATACATTAGGAATATAAATAAAATTTATTTTGAAGACACTTCAATGAAATAAAATGTTATTGATTTCTTCTTAACAATTCCTTCTTACATGTTTTGGTTTTAGCTGAAACCAATTTTACTTTACTTCTTTTCGGTATTATGCACTTTTTTAAATACTCAGGATTTCAAATAGGCATGCAGCGATTATGTCGAGGATCAATTAATTCGGGTAGCATGCAAAAATTGTAAAAACGTTTCTTATTTATTTTTTATTTTTTTTATTTTTATTTATTTATATATATATACGCCTAAAAAGGCTTTTACATAGAAGTGATACATGATGCAGTACAATAAGAGAATATGTAATATACAGGAGATATTGACAGTAAATAGATGTAATGTAATGGAAAAAAAAAATAACATAAAGTAAAAAAGAAATTAAAACAACATTAGATATAAAACAAATCATTAAAACTAATTTACCAAAGCTACTCCAATTTGTAGGATTCAACAAAGTGTTGATGTAGATTATGCTTAATTCTATATATGGAGTCAATAAATAAATCAATAACACCCCCATACTTGTTGCCCAGATCATGCATCCTATTGGTCAGTGCGTGTGTCTGATAGTTGGTCGAGTATGTATTACAGAAGAATGTTATATTTTGCCTTGTATTCCTAGTCGGCACATGTAGTTTAATAGTGGCAAGGATGGCAGGACTATCAATTAAGTTGTTAATGACTCTGTGTAACACAACCAGGTCTGAAATAATTCTCCTGTCAGACAGTGTTATTAGATGTAATTGATTCATCAAACTGACATAATTAATGTAATCAATAGGAATTCCGAGCTTAAAATTTACGTACTTAAGAAATTTGTGCTGAACTCTTTCTATATTATTGGAGTGAACTTTATATAAAGGGGACCAAATAGGTGAATTATACTACAATTGACTTCTGACTAATGAAGTATAGAGGGTTCTCATACAATCTATGGACTTAAAATCGGTTAAAGTTCTGCAAATGAAGCCAAGCATCTTTAAAGCCTTATTAGTTATATAGTTGATGTGTTCAATGAATGACAAGTTTTCAACGAATATTACACCCAAGTCACGAATATGTGATACTGGTATTAATTTAATATTATTTAATGTATATTCATGTAATATATTATAACGAGTTTTGGAAAATCGTATTACTTGACATTTCTGAATGTTCAAAAATAAAGCATTTTGTTCACACCATTGATGAAGTTGTTCTAAATTACTCTGTAAAATTTGACAATCAGATACATTTCGTATTCTTTTATATATTTTTAAGTCGTCAGCAAATATCAGAACTTCTACATCATTAAATTGGTCAACAATGTCATTGATGAATAATAAGAAAAATATTGGGCCGAGGTGGGACCCTTGAGGAACCCCACTTGTGGCCTCGAATATATAAGATTGTACAGAATTAATCTTAACACTAAGCACCCTATGGCTAAGATAACTAACAATCCAACTCAATAATTTACCTTTGATGCCCAACGATCGAAGTTTATAAATAAGTATGTGATGTCGAACCTTATCAAAAGCTTTACTAAAGTCAGTGTATATACTGTCCACTTGTTGTTTGAGACCCAGAGATTCAGATATGTAATTTTCATAAATCATTAAATTACTTAAGGTAGAGCGACCTGTGATGAAGCCATGTTGGTTAGGAACAATAATGTTGTTGATAGGTTTTACAATGATATCTAGGACTAATTTCTCAAAAACTTTCGGTAAAGCAGACATTATACAAATTGGTCTATAGTTTGATATATCGCTTTTGTCACCTTTTTTATGAATAGGGGTTAAATAACTCTTTTTCCACTGAGCTGGAAAAGAACCAGAACTTAAAGAATTGTTATAGAGTTTATAAAGAGGATATATCAGACTACTAACACAGGTTTTGAAAAATATTGGAGGAATACCATCCGGTCCAGCAGATTTATTGCTATCTAATTCTTTTATGACTTTTTCTATAGATTCTTTTTTGATGAAACATTGGCTTAGATTTAATACCTCTTCCACTGAAATATCGGGAATCGTATTGACACGAATATCTGTGTCGTAAACACTTTTAAATGAATCAGCAAATAGATTAACTATACCTTCGATACTGTCGGCACATTTTTCTTTTAAGTACATGTTATTGGGAAATCCACAATCATTTTTTTGTTGACTTTTAGAAAAACTCCATAATTTTTTAACATTTTGGTGTACCTCTTTTTCAATTAGGCTTACATAATCACTATAGCATTTTATTGATAATTCTTTACACTGCTTACGTAATTTAGTAAAAGTTATGTAATCATTAGGATTTCTGGTATGTTTATATATTCTATGGATATGTTTTTTATAATTAATATGTTTTTTTAATTCCCTCGTAAACCATTTGGGATAGTTAGATGGTGTGAAGTTGACCCTAGGAACGAAGCGCTCTATCGAGGTATTTAAAATTGAGTAAAATTGTTCTAATTGATTATTTAAATTATTTTCGTTGTCTAAAAATGACCAATCTACCGAGGTAAGGTACTCATTAATATTATGGTATTCGGCTTTGGAGAAATTATACGATGTGGTAGTTAGGTTTGGAGATCTTCCAGACATATTTGTTATGATAATATCTAATGGTGGATGGTGTTTATCTAGAGGCAATAATAATTCGTCAGATTTCTCAACCACTATTTTTGAATCACTTGAAAACACTAAATCTAACATTCGATTATTAGAATTAGACACATTGTTTGATTGAGTTAGTCCTAGGAATATGGACATATCACGAATTTCACTGGATTTAGCGCACTGTAATTCAACTTCGTTTGTGGCAGATCCGATGTCATCTTGGCTGGTCCAGTTCGGCAGATTATAATCACCAGCAATTATGAATTTTGCTTTCGGATATTTGAATTTCAGCATTTCTATGTCCTCATTGTGGTTTTTATATATTTGCAAATCCGATGCAGGTGGGATGTAGACACAACCTATAATAATTTTACTATAAGGTATGTTGAGCATTACAAAAGTGTGTTCAACATTTGTGTGCTTGACCGGTAGTCTACAGGATGAGATATTTTTAGACACACATAACATCACGCCTCCTCCGTTAGACTTTTTGCTCGAATTAGGACTTCGATCAAGGCGATAGATAGTATATTGATTTAGGCCTAATTCTGACGAGCCGATATCTGCATTTAACCATGTTTCAGTTAATAATAAAATGTCATATGAGAAGGTGGGTGAATTCCTTTTAAGTTGTTGCAATTTCGTACGGATTCCTCGAACATTTTGATAATATCCATTGATTCTTAAGAGTGTGTTATGTTTGTTTATCATTTTTTTGCGTGGCTTTTGATAATTTTAGGAATTCCATTAAAATGTTTGATTTGCAAATCAATTTCACCCTTTTCTTTTCTCTCCTCCATTTCCTTCCAGAGGTCAGTCAAATGTTCTCTTTGTTGGAGGGTCCTATCCGGTTTCATTTTTATTCCATTAGGCAAAGTATTTTTATTAAAGAGAATAAGTTTTGCCAGCTTAGGGTCTTCAAATTCGACTTTAATGGGCCTGATTTTGTTTGAAATTTTACTACCAAGCCTGTAAATTTTTACTTCTTCCGGTTTGAACTCGCTATTTATTTCACTAACGATAGTTAAAACTTTTTTTTTATCTTCCAAGATATTCTCCATGCTTGAGTTGGAACTAGACTCGGGAACGTTAAGTAAAATCACGTTCTTGGTGCGGATCTTGCGTTCCTCTATCTCTGCGAGCAAGTCACAAATTGGTGTTGTTTCTTGGGGTAATACTTTCTTTTCTATGATTTTTTCAAATGTCATAACTTTCCCCTCCAGGACTCCTACATTTACTACTAGGTCCTGCATGGTACCAGAGAGGTTAGATAGTTTGGTGAGTATTTTTGCCATTTGATCTTTAGTGATTTTTAAAGAGGGATCGGTAATGGCACTATGGATACCAGTAATCTCTTCCTTGGCTTTATGTAGAAGAGAAAGTGCTTCATTCATATTCATTTTGAAAGCGATATTCGGCGGAATTTGGCAATATAGTTATTAAGAAGAAACAGATTCACTGCACACAGAAGTTTAAATAATAGTTTTAATTGTTGGCTTGTTTGCAAACACTATTTATTTGTTAGTATATATTTTTATTTATTTGGTTTTATAGATTTTGATATATTTTAGCTAAATACTTGTTAAAAAAACATTAATTATTGAGAGCAAAACAAAAACTCGACAACTGTCATTCAGCTGTTTAACCATATTAGTCTGCCAAAATTCGTCATCCCGTAAAATATTTCGATTTTTATTTCGAGTTCAATCCATACAACAAACATACAAATATCTTTTTTGTTCCATGAAACCTGGTAAAACCAGTCGTGAGATGTATTTACTAGCATTCCTCCATTTTTGCTAAGTTTCCAAAATATAATTTTTTCGGATTATACTGCTTCATATATGAGCATGCTGTGAAAGGATATTTAATTTTAATCACGGTGTCTTCAGAAGAAATTCCATCTGGGGTCGCACCCATATACGGATACTCTTCATCTATGAAAAGACCACACTTTTCTATGGTAATTCTTTTTAGTCCTGCAAGCTCCTTCAGGACATTGTATTCATGTTTTTGTCCTTGTCGAATTGAAGGAATATTTGATAAGGATTGCTGATACAGTATATTTTTGACTAATGGAGCGCAACTGATATTTTGCCGCCGTTTGCACACTTTTCCAAACCACGATGCCGTAATCATATTGCGGCGCATCTCGATCCACTTTCCACTAGATGCTTGAAGTACTGTCGCCCTTTTAATTGCTTGCCTATCTTTGGCTATGGTAAAAAGCCTTTTAAAAAATCATCTTTGGCTGCCTCATACTGATGCTTGGTCCATATCAGGTTTTTCTGCATTGGAACCATAATGCTGATCTTTTGCTGGAGCGAGCTGCAGGGTTTTTCTTTTCTTTTTTTTTTTTACTTAATACTTGTTGATTATTTTTCTGCAATCTTTTTAATTCTAATTTCTTTATGAGTTTTCCGGGACTATTACCAGTTGCAAATTTATGCAAAGAATAGTGTGGACGATTGGTGTTGAACGCCACTACTGCTGCAGCGCACCTTTCATTGTAGGACCGTTTTAGAAAATAGTTGATTTAGTTGATTTTTATTACACATCATTATTATAACACTCCACATTTTTGCTGTCTACATCACGTATTAAACTTCGAGCATTAGATGCCAAAAATCGAACGTGCTGCATGATTCTGGGCATTTTCAAGCTCGAAGTCATATTGGGTACGTAATTAGTGTCGCCAGTATCCCGTTTGCAAAAGTATGCCCGTTCCTTGCATAGTGAGTGGTCTCCAAATACGTGTTTTGGACCATTCAATATATCCAAATAAAAGTGTTTTATTTTTCCTCTTGACTACAATTCATAGCCTTCCGGTACGTTATTGCACAACGTACAGCCGTTCTCAGGCGTGAAATACGGCTTGACACAATCTTCCTCAATGCTAAGGGATACTTTGTATCTTCTGACAGTGATCTAAGTTTTTTGCAATAATTTCGAAGTAAGTGATTTCGGCATTCGATCTTTTCGACTGAAACATTTTTATACGATGTGTTTCTTTTATTTTATTGTAAGTGCTGGAATATTTTATATACTTTTATATTTTAAAAACATCAAATTGTTTATTACTTTATTTATTAGAAACCCGAAAAAAAGTTAACAATAAATTAATTCTTAATAATATCAAATTGTTTATTACCTAGAAACCCTAAAAAATGTTAACAATATATTAATTCTTAATAATATCAAATTGTTTATTATCTAGAAACCCAAAAAAATGTTAACAATAAATTAATTCTTAATAATACTATTTGACACTACACAGCTTCGACGGAAACGCACAGATGAAACATAAAAAAGGCGACACACTATTATAGTCCCTACGCGCAACGCATAGAGTGGAATATTGTTGAAACGTCACATGGAAGTGTAATAATTACGCGGAATTTCGAACTTTCAAAAAAGATTGACACGGCGGACCGTAGGAAGCGTGCATTCACGGCCACCTCATAGAGCCGAATGAGTAGGAGAATTCTTAGATGTTCATTATATAGTATTTAACGAAAATAAATTTTTAGTAAAAACATATATCTCGACAGAAAAATGTATTTATGATAGCCTAGCGTGGCTACATTATCGATATTTTGACGATTATTAACTTAGATTGTCGTTTGAATCTGACAATTCATGATTCTCCATCAACGATTGAGATCGCTAGTAAGGAAGGCCCTTAAAGGTGTAATGAACCGAATTTGGTACCTAAGTATTTTTAATCTCCATTTATTATTCTTGAATAGTTTTTGCATCACATTTAATGTCAAATCTTAAATTATTTTTTTTTTAATTACTTTCAAAATACTGATACTATAATTTGCGTGCACTATCGTTCTTGTAATTCCAAAGAACCACATGTACGAAAGTTAAAAATGCAGAATAAAATAACAATATTTGGATGATTTTTATGGCGCCGTTTTTGTGAAAAATCACCTCAAGAGTGCTGTACAAATATATGATACATTTCTATAATTATCAATCTTATTACCAACTAGCTGACGTGTACCCGGCGTTGCTGGGGATTATCCTTAGGAGATAGACTTATATCATCGTGGACTTTTCTTCCCTTGAGAATAGAATTTAAATACTTTGTTATTCTATTTGCTAATTTTGTTCTTGTGATTGAATAACTAATAGACTTAAAGACAAACCGATCTCGATACTTATCGTAAAATATGGCAGACCTGTGACAGACCACGGTATAAGCGCGCTACATTTTCTTGGCTTGGCATATTTCAGCGTATCGCTCGCCATACATTCCCATTGGTAGTGTATAGCGAGCGATTTGCTGAAATAGGCCAAACCATGATGCTTATAGCGTAATTTGTCGCCTACCTTATTTGTGGCGTTTGTTGTTTTTCGGTTCGTCAGACTTAGGGAACTAGACCGTGTCGTTATTATAACCGATTTTTTTCTATTTTGGTTTGGATGATGTATGAAAAAAAATGCACGTGATTCACAATGCAAACCCATTAAATTCAAACATATGTTTAATAGTAGTAGCTCTCGTCTGTTTGTTTTACGATCCCCAAAAATTCCGGTAACGTGACAGTTTGGCCGTTAATTATTGTTTAGCTCGAGCGTGCAATTTAGTGGATGTCTTTGGTTTTTTTGCTCGCCGAGAAATGATGTTTCTCTTGGCGGCACTTAGCTCTTCAGTGTCGCCAGATGAATTATTCACATCGTTTGCAAGAACCAAGCACTACTCTGCGTCGCGTTATCGTGGAAATATCACTGTGATTCACTTCCACAGATGGTAGACTGCATAGGCGTACCGATGATAGCTCCATTGTAATCTCTCCCTCTTTCTCATGAAGGAGGTATTTTACAGAAAGAAGGTTACATAGGCAGGATCATACAAGCTGGAAGGTGGATTTGACAGAGGTATACTGTTTAGATGTACCGATGATAACTCCGTTATAGTATCTCCCTCTTTCTCATGAACGAGGAATATAACAGAAAGAGATGTTACACCAACAATGTTGGTAGGTGAATATGACAGAATCTCAGTCCAATCCATTTGCAAACAATCACCCATTCAGAATCAATGGTGTATAATTGTAGCCTGTTCACGTTCAAACTCGACTTTTAAGGGACGTGTCATAATAATAAGACTAATATTAACAGTTATGGAACACTCATCATACTCTATAAGGTTTGACAGTTAGGACAAATGACAACATCAATTCGTCTCCTACCTATATTCTTCGTTGTCCACGCATAATTTATTATGACACATGTTTATTATTTTAACTCCATGCAGGAGACTGTTTGGTATTTTTTATGGGTAGGAACATCGTGTGATGTACGGTATGATTGAAGGGTAGGAAAGAGTGTGCCTCGGTCCTGAAGAGACCCATTTTGTTAGATGGAGACACAAAAAAAAACTGCTATCTTTCTAGGTCTGCTGGATTTAATATCTAATACATAATTTAAGAATATTTTAGTAATGCCAGATTTGTACGACACTAATTTATCATATCTTTTATTATTTTTCTATAATTATGTTTTAAAACACTTCCGGCGGGAAGGGTAGTTCTACCCTTTGCCGGTCTTACTTGAATTACGGTAGATGTATTGCTGTCCGATAATGTTATATGAATATTGTATACCAATATTGTTGTAAGAATAATAAACTATAAATATGTATAGTGTAAATAATGTGATACAAGTCTCCCATTTTCTTATAGTCTAGTCTCTTGTATAGAAGAGTATTTAACCAAATGGAAACTATACTAAACCTGTAAGATGGGTAATAAATCCGTGCGCTTATGGCACCGGAGATCTGGGAATCATTCTTTTGATTTGCGAGAAAGTTAAAACCATTTTTTTTAATGTAATAAAAAATAGTATTATTTGAATGATTTGTACAGCACCGTTTTATATATAATACTAACTATACCCCGCCACACTTCTCTTTAGCTAAGTCTGACTGCAGATAGAGAAACAGTAGCGCGTTTTGCTATTACGTCCAACTTACTGTCATAGGTGACATCTATATAATATGGGTACATAAAAACACACATTCTATAATAAAATATCTACGTTTTTTACGGTTCCATGATAACTCAACACAGTGACAATTCAACACACTTTTAAAATTTAAATATAAAGTCATTAGAAACGATGAATTTTTTTTTTAACCTAACCTAACCTAGTTAACCCATTTAATAAAGTTTTTGTTTCATCACTTTCCATGACTTTATATAACTTTTTAAAGATGTGATGAATTATCATTGTGATGATTTATTCGGTCACCGTTTTTTACACATAAAAAATATCACTAAATGGCCTTAAACTGACTTTAACTTAACTGGTTAGTGAAGTTGTATTACAGACTTTAATTTCAGACAGTACTTTTATAGTTTGGTGTGGTCACTACCATGCATTCAAATATATGTTTTATTTTAAAGGAAAATCCATCTTCTCTTAGATGGAACACTATTTTCGCCCACTTGATGTATGCTAATTTTATGTAGAACCTGGTCTGGCTTTATGTAGGGTATGTCCTATTTTTACCAGAATTGTCTCGGTTTGTTATTTTGACCCAATTCGTAAAAAGGAACTGTAAAAAACACAACTTTATTACACAATCACAAAATTATTCAACTCTGCAGGACCACTATTTTTTCAGTCAATCTAAGGACAGGTTGTTTCACAGAATTTGAACAATTCATCAAATTTTAAAGTTAATATTAAGTTCTATAACACTTATACTCGGCTGATAGTTCTGTTATCAGCCGAGTACTGTGAAATAACCGGCCCATAGTAAAATAATAAACGAATTAGATTAGAATCTTCACATTACTTGAATTTTTACTTTAAAATTTTATAATTTGTTCAAATTCTGTCAAAACAACCCGTCCCAAGAAGAGTTTGCTGAGTATTTAGAATTAAAGATATTTTGACAATGATGATAATTCTAATGGTACGTAGACATTTGCGAACTTAAACTCGAACCGAGCTACGAATAATGGAAAAGGAACGAAGCAACTGCAAACGGCGTTTCGCGCCAATTGCGGTTGCTTCGTTCCTTTCCCATAAGTTGAGGTTCAGTTCGGCAGTTCGGCAGTTCGGCTAGCGTATGTATACGTAGCATAATGATAACCATATTTATCATTGTCAAAAACATGTGCAAGAAATAACAAGCGATGTTATTATTTTCCGATGCCGAAATATAAAATATTAATGAGATATTTCTATACGCCAATTCAAATGGCTGCTGACAAATTTATTTAATCTGCAATAATAATTAGGCAATCAATCGATTTTGCACTTGTCATATATTAACTATGGTACAGAATGGATTACTTTCGGTAGTTTTTATGTTGTTTTAATGAACAACACATTATGTTTTCTCCCACATAAATTCATTATTACGTACACTTCCTTTTGAATACTAATTTTTCTTTGATAATATATTTGAACACAGTACTTTTTATGTCATTGGTATCATAAATTTAACAAACATTAAATGTTTTATATGCGTCAAGCTTGTCCTCCAACAATCTGACATAAAATCATTAAAACTTATATGGGTTAGGGAAGCGTAGTGTTAATGTTTGCTTCACGAGAATCGAAAGTTTATTTTTATTGATTATCTTATGACCTAATTCATTTATATTCCAGACAGGATTTTTTTTGAAGTGTGTCAACGGTTAGTTTTGTACATTAAATTTATTTACCAGCGTTTTGGTAAGTAAATATTTGATAACCCTAAGTGATTACATATTTGACTTAGCACTTGTTTGACCTCTATAAAAGTGCTCGTAGTTTTATTGGAAATATTTTTATTATAATTTTGGATTATTATGTAGATTAGTTACGCATAAGTCTATATTATACCCTCCTGCTGAGTTTGGTACAATGCAAAAATAATCCTGCCAGCTTTCGCGTTCCATCCTTTGTTTCACTTAAATCCTCGGGTTCACAAATTTCTGTCCTTAAAAGGATACTCACACAGCATCTCCACAGATGACATTGGCGTAATAAGGTGGATGTACGTGGTGCATATTTCGCCTCAAATATATTATTTACTTATAAGTATTATAATATCTTTTAAAATCTCCCCTCTAATGGGGTCGTAGACGTTCCTGGAAGACATTGGACTATCAAGTTACATCTTAAGTTGGGTCATGTCAAAATCCAAAATAACAAAAGAAAGAACGAATTAATAACCTTTATAAATACCTCATCAACTTGCCAATTTTTCGGTTTGGACGATCTTCCATCGCATTAAAGCGTTTTCTTTTATTTAAAACTAGCTCTACCCCGCCAAGCGTTGCTGTGGCTCAGTCTGTGTGTGCAGATAGAGAAACAATAGCGCGTATTGCTTTTACGTCCAAAAGATGGCGCTGTTTTTCAAAACAGCATGTTTGTCCAACAGATGGCCCTGTTTTTCAATAAAAGCATGTTTTTACCTGTCATAGGTGACATCTATATAATATAGGCGTATGCAAATGCGTATTCGAATGCAACGTTGTATCAAAATTTCAAAGCAATCGGTGAAGAACTTTCGGATATTTAAGATTTTTAAGAAACGAACATTTCCTTTTTTTATTTATATATATATATATATATTTCAATCTGAATGTTAATTAATAATGATTTCAATCGGTGATTCATTAACCGGCTGCTAAAACCAATCGACGTCGATAAATCGATTTTGCATTGAGACATTATTTTCAAGTGCGTCTCAAACGACCGTGTGGTGGCGTCACACTGCTCTGCGCTCCTTATATGTCCACAGACTCCTTGTATAATACGACTGCAGCGAGAATCGACAGACAAAAGACCGGCTGAGAGGCAAGGTTCAAAGAAATAAAATCAAGTGACTGAAGAAGAACTGTTTATTTTTAGTAGGAGCATTTACAATATTATGTAAGGTAAGTTCAAAAGATATTTAAATTTGGAACTCGAAGAATTTGCGAACATTTATATGTTAGGCAAATTCATATTTGGAACTCGCATTACGGCGAACATTTATAATACGTAAGACAAGTTCAAAAGAAATTCAAATTTGGAACCGAAGTATTAGTGCGAACATTTATAATACGTAAGGCAAGTTCAAAATAAATTCAAATTTGAAACTAGTAGCTTTTGTGCAAATATATTATATGTATGGCAAGTTCAAAATAAATTCAACTTTGGAACGTGTAATATTGTTTCTACGAAAGTTTATTTGTAAGGCAGGTACAGAAATAATTGTTTTCAGTTTTAGAACACGTATTGAGAACTATGCTTTAAAACCAATTTTAAGACACCAAGGTCCAAAACAATTTGTGGGGACAAGTAAAATTGAAGTATCTGGGTCAGTTTTAGAAATATCAATTACTCGTCTAGTAATTTGGTAGACGGCTTACATGGGTCGACCCATAAAGATTTCCTCTTGCATAGACTTGTATTGCTGATCAACAACTCTCAACAGTTCAATATGAACAATAATTTTCGATTTATAATATTAATGTTCCAGTTGAGACAATCTGACAAGCGAATAATTATCCTGTCTAAGCCAATTGTCTTCTGCACATCATGTTAGATTGGATAACTTGTCCATTTCAGAGTAATCGATGCAATGAACATGACCTTTAAATTAGTATCAATTCAACTGACAACTGGTTTGTCTTCCAAGAATTTTTTTGGGTTCTTGATATCGATTTTTTTCGCCACTTTTAATGATTTTATATTATTTTTCAAAAGTGTTCTGATTTTGTCACGGAGCCCTTGGTATCCGGATAAATCTGAACACTTTTTAAAGTGATCGACAATTCATGAAATTTTGAATTTAATGTTCAAGTTTTGTGAAAGTCCTATTAAATTTCTGTTATTATCCAAGTACCTACTGTGAAACCCGGCACAGGATGAAATAATAACAGAACGTTCACAGACCATGACTTTTAACTATAATAATAATAATAATTGGATAATTTGTAGAGCGCCGTTTTTGTGAAAAATCACCTCAAGGGCGCTGTACAATTTATTTCCTAGGATCTACATTTACTCCACTATGGATCCACTATGTTCCAATTCATCATAGTGGATCCACCACGGATCCACTATGATGAATTGTTAAAATTCTGGAAACAACCCGTCTTTAAAGCTAAAATCTTTGTTAAGTAGATTAGGTTAGGTTTTTAGGCTAGTTTTTTTATCACACGGAGTATTGCTAATTTAATATCGAATATCTTTTTTTTTTATTTTTAATTTGGTACAACATTTTTTTACATTTCAAAGTTTTCCAGTAATGTTGGCCTCACTGGGTAGCTTGCCCGTGCTGAGGCCTTCATTTTATAATATGAAAATATAATCTAAATACAATCTACAATATAAGATAAAATAATACATTTAATATATAATCTTGTGTGTTTGTGAGTGATGTGTGTTTATATTGGTTTTGTGTGTTACGTGTAGGTTTTATTTTTATTTTATGCTATGACATTTTGGTAATATTATCTTTTTTGTTCTTTAATCCATTTTGTTCTTTAATCCATTTTGTAATTTTGTGTGTGAATTTATTTTTATTTTCCTCAATTTTAATTTCAAGTTTTACACTGTTGAAAGCTTTTATAGCATGGTATTGGTAGTGTCTTTGTCCGAAGCTTGAATTTACTGTCGGAGTTTTTATGTTTTCTTTGTACGAAAACATAAAAAAATTTCTTTATTTAAATTGTTATAATTAAATCCGGTTAAAAACAGGATTGCAGGTCCTTAACGAATGAATTAATAGGTTTCCTGATAAACTTTTAGTAAAATACAAATATATTATCATGATGGCGGAAAAAGTATTCACAAAAATCTTAATATTTTATCATTACGTCATAATATATTATCAAGGCAAAAGCAGGTACATGAACACGTGTTGCGATATATTAGGAATTTACTAAAAGTTTATCAGGAAACGGCCTGCAATCCCGTTTTTAACCAGATTTCAAATAATTAAAAGAGTTTCTCGGTGCACTTTTAATGACTTATGCAGAGATGTGCTTTATTTCAAATAAATCCATTTCAAATGGAAATGCAAAATGCAAAATAGGTATTTTCCATTTTGCATTTTAAATGCTTTTCTAAAAACCATTTTGCATTTTAAATGCTTTTATCAATGCATTTTCCATTTTAAATGCTTTTTTGCAACATTCTTCCTACTATCTCCACTCATCTTTTTTTCATAAACCCCAAATATCAGTCGGTCCTCAACCTTGCTATGTGAGATAATTTACATTTGTCAAGTTGCTCCATGGTAGAAGCCCTGGCAATTGAGTGATACCATTACAAAAAATACTAATTATTATTTTTTTGGTAAACTAATGTTTACGACAAGATTTTTTATGCATAGCACAAAGGGTAACAATTATTTTATAAGCAATAATTATTAGCCTGAAACACTCATCCACATTGAAAAATCTTCTGATAAAAGATACATGACGCCAACTATAATAAAGCCAAACCAAAATAAAGTTGGTTGTTTCAGGTGAAAAAATGTAACAAGCAGTAATTGTTGAATGAAACACTAGTATATATTGAATTATTTCGCGGATAAGAGATAAGCCGCCATAGCTCAGTGGTCAGAGCTGTCGACCGGAAATCGAAAGGACACGGGTTCATGTCCCGTTGGCGTCATGTATCTTTTATCAGGAGATTTTTCAATGTGGATGAGTGTTTCAGGCTAATAATTATTGCTTATTTAATAATTGTTACAAAAAATACTGATTCAAATACTGAACATGGGGCCATGACGCTGTAATATTAAATGCTAGATAGCAGTTTCTATGTTTTTACGTTGGCAACATTAGTACCGCGCAAATTTGTTGTGGTTTCATAATCCGTAGTCGTGGTGTTTTTGGATTTACCATCATGTAATATGTTTGTTCTACATTGATGTCCATTATTAAATGACAAAATTGTTTAAAAATTCTATAATTATTTTGATTGTTTGACCTGAGAAACCATTTTGCATTTTCAATGCATTTTGAAAATAGGTATTTTGCATTTTGCATTTGAAATGATTTTCTAAAAACCATTTTGCATTTTGCATTTTCAAATGGAAAATTTTTGACCCATTTCCATTTTGCATTTCAAATGGTTTTGGGTACCCATTTTGCACATCTCTGGACTTATGTTACTTTTCAAAAGTGTTCTTATTTGTCTTTGGAACCACTTTTAATGAATCCTTTGTACATTGCCTTTTGAAGTGATTTGCATAAATAATGCGTTAAAAAAATTAGCTAAGTATTATTGGATTATTAGCCGAGAAATTAATGTAGGTACGAGTAGCATTTGGTATCACCATTCTATAGTCTGTATACATACCACTGTCCTTGGGAGTGGTGACTTTACTATCTTGAGTAACCAGATCTGAACAGCCAGGTAGGATTTCCATTTCATCCATCAAAGCATCCCACACGGAACCTTTCGATAAATAGAAACTGTGGGTGGAATAAAAATTCTGTCTCTTATTATTTCTGACAGCCGGTATTTTAAATATACACTTCTTGTTTTGGAATCCAGAGTTAACCGTGGCTTTTAATGTTGTTCGTCAATAAAAAAAAACTTTTTATTCATAATCTGTAATAAAACTCTGAAAAAACATTAAAAACGACGTAGAAAACTAATTAAACAGAAATGAATAACTTAAGTCCGCCTCATCACAAGTCACTCTAGTGAGGAGGACTAAGAAATACAACTTACTACACATATATTTAACATCATATTTTGTATGTACAATGTTTAAATAGTCGCTATAATAAAAAAAAATAAAAAAATGCGCCCTTGAGGTGATTTTTCACAAAAAAGGGCGCCATACAAATTATCCAATTATTATTTTTATTACGCCACATGAATATCTCATTTTTCAATAGATGTTTGGGTTTTTGCTATAAAGCAGACTTCGATGATACCCTAAGCCGCAAAATCTTTCGTATGGTGTGCTCAGGTGTCCTCAAACTTGCATGGCTTTTTTGACAACAAAGGTTTTCATTGTTCGCAATGTTATTTCAATTATCTGTCATGTAGCTTTGAAATTTCCATTTAACTGTTAAAACATTATTCGAGACACAATGTCGTTTGTTCCATATTTTTTCAATTTTTTTAAATTTCGATAAAGAGGGGTTTAAACCGGGTAGTAAATAACTACAAATCGTTTAATAGATCAATCTTAACCCTTCAATGGTTCTTTATTCCTTTCATCAAACTACCTGTATTTTCACGATTCGCGTCAATTTTATTTATTGACGCCATGCAGGCTTTTACACGAATGTAGTGTTAAAGGTAAGTTGTTCAGGAGTACAATGATAATTGCATATTACATAACTTAATAAGCCGAGTATGAACAATGTAAGCAGGTGCAATACAAGTTACCATGGAGAGTTCTGTTGTACAAAGGAGTTCAGGAGTTCTGTTGTACCCGTGGCTCTATCCCACTGACTTTCTTTTGGGTAAGCTCGGAATGAACTATCTACGGGTCAGGAGAGATGTGCGCATTGCTACACATTTCTTTGGACTGATTCGTGGTTGGTTTGAAAACTCGGTCATCATGGAGAGCATTCATTTCTATGTTCCCGATGGTTATCTACGTCACCGACAACATAGACTATTTTATCTCCTGGCCTGCAGAACTAACTTGCCAATGGTCATGCCTGTGGGGAGAGCAATCTTGCTGTTGAACAGAATCGATTCGGATATCGACATGTTTTGCATCAATGAAGCTTCCTTTAAAAGGCAAGCTCTATTATCACTGATATAGTTGATATACACACTTCTAAGAATTCTTATTATAAAAATATTTGAAAAACGCATTGAAATTAACAATTTTGTAATGTTTTTGAAATGAATAAACAAATTGAATTGAATAATTATATATTATAACAGGAGTACTAGATAAGTAGTTGAGGCGATAACCGGGGTTTGCTCAACGCCTCATCACACTTTAATTATTTTTAATGAACGTATTGCTAAAATCTCAAATGTTTCTAGAGCGATCCCCACGGATGTAAGTTATTTATATTTAAGATTAACACAAACAGGACATTACCATTAATATATTTTATGTAAAACGGTTTGAAAATTTTATAAAACGTTTTTCAACTATAAAATTAGCGGTAAGCATCAGATTTTATTTTACTAAACTATGAATTAGTAAATTCCCGAGGAATCCCTCTAGAAACTTTTGAGATGTTAGTAATAGGTTCATCGGAAATAATTAAAAGGAACCTCATGGAAAGATGGATTTTCTGGGCCTGCTAGGGCAAAGTCGACCATAGGTCCGTCCATTAGGCCGGGCCGCTCGCCGAATATTGTTTTTACACGACTTCATAACGTATGTCGTTAAGATTCCCTCTTTATTTTAAATATTTGATTGGGCAAATTCAACCGCAGGTCTGTCCATTAGACCAGGGCCGCGCGTCGCATATTTTTGTGCACGGCTGCATTACTTACGTCTTTAAGATTCTGGCTTTATTTTAGGGCATTGTCTCGTCTTAAGCTACTAAAGTAGTAACTTTGTAACTTAATAAAAATAAACATGAAATGTTTGTGGTAAAGCATGTTTGTATTTAGCAAACCTTTATTAAAGTTAGAGATAGCTGTTTTATAGTAATGTAATAACGTAGTTAAACTAAGTTTATGACATAATTATAAAACATGATCAGTTTGTTGTGAAGCACGTTTTGTAATGAACGAACATTTATTACGCCCGATTGGGTGTTTTACAGAACATAGAAAAATGAGTGTAGAGATTAAAACAATAGCTTTTTTAAAAAAGAAAGACGAAGGTTGAGGGTTACGAGTAACCCGACAATATTTGAAAAACTCCTACTACCATCATTATACGCGACATACATTTCTTGTGCAATAATAAAGGACTTAGCTAGCAGAAGAATGGAACCCTAAACGCCTGGGTGAGAACCTGACGCATTTGTCCACTCGGCACCTATCCCGCAAATGATTTATTTACCACTGAACCAGCCACTAATGCCCCCGCTCCCCGGTCATCCACCATTCATCTTTTCATATCGTTATTGTCTTGGTGTTAGAATCCAGTCGTAATGGAAGGAATGTTTAATATAAAGAAATACATACCTGAGGTATGCTAATGACTGTCTATTTTTTATACCGATATCTTCGTTTGATAACGGGCCGGGAGATGTAAACATTCATTAGCGATTAGTTTATTGAAGTTATAATCTATTAAAGTTATTACTGTTATTAGTTTTTAAAGAATACCATTATTTTCATTCCGTTATGTTTTTAAAATACCTATTTAACCCCTCCAGCATTTGAGGGTCATATACGACCGGACGTCCATATTTTATAAAAGTATTTTTATCTTTTTTTCTATCATGCGAAAATAGATAATTTTTTGACGTTAGAAAGAGAAGTAATAATTCTCTCCAGTTTGCTTCAAATATTTATACTGGAATCCATTAATAAAATCCTAATATTAGCCAAATTGAATAATTCATATTTTGCGCCGCTATCGTAATAATCCGTTTACTTAAAAATTATTTTTTTTTACGTAAGGTACAGTTTTCTTACAAATTCCTCAAACAAAACGTTTGTGTTTTCGAAATATCGAGTTATCTCAATTTTTCTATGATTGGAGTAAAAAAAAGTAAAAATGTGGTTAGCATTTCTGATAACATTTTCAACGTTTAATATTTAAATTTTATTATTTATAAATAGTTACGTTTATTTTAAATGCATACACTGTAAAGATAATTTTATCTAGTTTCTAAAACAGAAACAAATACTGTTTTAGAAACTAGGGAAAATTTAAAAAATAAGATGCATATACCGCATTTGAAATACACAGAAAACATTGAAAACTGAACAAATTTGATGAATGTACTGAAGGGTTAATATTCTGATACTTTCGTCAGCTTCGACGGCCGCTAATAATAATTATTTGTCCTGCAACTTATCTTTCTATTGGAGGAGAGGGTTTAAATGTGAAATGTTGTATTACAATTTATGTTACACCTTCGTCGTCTTTGGGGATGTTGTGTAGTGACTGGAGGGTTTTTAATGACATAAATTAGTGAAGCCGGATCTTGATCAGGCCTATGTTATAGGAGGAAGGAAACACGACAGCCGACAAATCGTTCCACAGCCGAGCAGGCGATAACGAATCATGTAAACGAACTGTTCTAATGAGGAAAATGTCAACCCTGGTCGAAAGTTGGGGCGCATTTGGCGTGTCTCCGAGATGTGCGAAGATAATGACCCTAGTTCTTTGGAACATATTTCATTGAAACTCTGGTAGAACAGACACAACATTCTCACCCAAAGGCTTTCGAACGGTTTGTCTGTTCTGCACTTCATCGAGTTTTTTTGCGAAACGCAATGATCACACGTGTAGGGCACACATGAATGTAATCTATGTTTTCTGTTCACCTCTGTTGAAGTGATTGATTACTCTTCGGAACACCTTTGATTTAAATATTTTTATTTATAATTTTTTTATTAGATACTACAAAATACAATTGCAGAATAGTGAATCTTTGACTGTCCAACTAGGAAGGTTTTCCGTTTCAGGACAAGGAAATTGATAGGTTTAATTCATATGAAGTAATAATACATAATAATAATAATTGGATGATTTGTATAACGCCGTTTTTTGTAAAAAAATCACCGCAAGGGCGCGTACAATTCGATATAATTAAAAAATGTTAATGTTCTTTTGTTATAAATTTTAAATCTCCGAAAGTTCTTCAACGATTGTTTTGAAATTTTGACGATTGTTTTGTTATTTTGACACAATGTTTCATTCGAATACGCGTGTGTTTTTATAAACGTATATTATATCACCTGTCACAGGTGAAAACAAGCTTTTTTGGAAAAAACAGCGCCATCTGTTAAACAAACATCACGGGCAATGTAGCACAAATACATGACAATAAATTCAATCATTATTCAAACATACGCCAGAACATTCACAGTTTTTCTACGAACATTATTGGATTCAATGATGTGATATATTATTAAGATTAATAAATAAATAACCCATTCGTGTAATTATTGTAATCATATATTTTAATTACGCCGCACTTAATTAAAACTATGTATGTCAATTTGTTTCCTACACACGTGAATTTGATTTGTTATTACTTTATGACCTTCACTTCCCACATAGTTATCAGTTATCACTATTAATTGTTTAGTTCGCTGGTTCACCATTTTCCATTGTGAAAAGGTGCTTATATCAGTGCAAGTGAAATAATTATATTCTCGTCGTAATTGGCCTACTTTGGGAAGTTCCAAATTGAGTTACTGACCGAATGAATCACAGACAGTAATGATTTATTCGTCACTGCATTTTTTTCTAAGACTTAATTAGTTTTGAATCCATGATTTATTCTGTTTCGCATTGTTTATAATTATTTTAGATAACTTTATGCAAATGTTTATTTTTCTTTATAATGTTTGCCTCACCTTTCAACGCTGCTAACTATAAAAATTATCTGAAAATGAGTTATTATATCATATTTTTGTAAATTTGTAACTTAGCGACCTTGAGGTGATTCTGCATGAAAACGGCGCTATATAAATCAGCCAAATATTATTATTAATAATAATGATCTAGCATGTAAAGAAACCCTGTAAAAATGTCAAGTAGTTTTGTCACAACTATCTCATTATCAGGGCAGTTATAAATTAGCCCTGACGAAGGTGCGATTCTACCGAAACCGGTTTTTGCGGGAAAATTTCTATAAAGTAACGAATAATTGTTAACAAAATAATGTTGTTTTATTTAACGAATTGTTATTACTAAAAAGCCTATATCAAAATAAAGTAGGTGTTTTGACCTGGTTCATCGATTCAAAACTTCAGTTTATTCTACAGGTATTTGATAATTTCGTCGTAATAGATAATTTTTAATTCATTTTCAAAAAGGAAGATAAACATTCCCGAGTTACGAATAACCTGACAATATTTGATAATTTCCTATTACCACCACAGTAAGCGGAAAATGTTTTTTGTGTTGTGATGGGGGAGCCAGCCGAGGAATTGAACACACTACGCCTGGGTGGGAACCAAACGCGAAATCAACTCAGCCACCGACCGGTCGAAAACAACATTTCCACATTATTTTAAATAATTATTATATTGAAACAAAATGCATTATTTAGAGTAAATCTTTTACTCAGTTCCTACTTAGAGGATAAAATTAATATGTATATTATTTTCAAATTCAATTTATTATTACTGAACTTTTAGAATAAAAGCATATCCGCGTTTTTTCAAGAGTAGGTAATATTAAATATTATTCGCTTTGCCTAAAAGTAACATTTCCTTCTTCCTTGATTGATTCGCATCAGATTTTTTTTGTCATATTTTGTTTGTCGTCAATACAATGAGAATAATATTATTACTGTATTTGTGAAATATCCCCACAAGGACGATGAAGATATACATTTGTTTTTCACCAGCCTTCGTTAGATAATTACAATCACTTTAAATCCCGTATCGGTGAGAAGTTTCGTCCGATGCTGTAAGTTTTTCGATCTTGATTTATTTGTCTCCTTTTTTGTTTTAGTAATGTGTGATTTTGTAGGCGGACAAGTAATGTAAATCTCAAAATGAGTCCAAGGATAAAGTTTTGATTTTAGGAATACTTACAAATTTTAAACAAAATTAATTTTAATTGTTTCCGAATAACCCATAAATCATTCGTAAACAGATGTTTAGGTTGAATTTCGAGATAAATTCCACGAAATGGTTTTGTCAACTTAAGTCACCCCTTTTGAATTCTTTTCCCATTCCTTCTTGCTTGTAGCTACCTAAACATACAATTACCGCAACAATGTATTTCCAAAAAAAAATCCGATGCACATACCCTGAAGACATTCCAGCTACTGAAATTACAAAATTCGTTTACAAGTACACATGACGAGGAATTAGATTATCTATTATTTTAATCCAACTATCCTCAATGCCATCATGGATGCCTATACGAATTCTCCCCTTTTTATTCATTGAATTCGCCCTCTGGATATTTTTTTAACACAGCTCTAGTATGTTTTATCTTGTTCTTTGGATATTTCAATTTATGGACGTTGTTCATTGTACTAATCCTACAAACCTTTCGAAATAGTAATAATATTATTAATAAAGCATTGGTTGTAAGTATGCTGATTAAAATAATCTCGCCTTTTAATTCTGATAGCTTGTCAACAGGGAATGCCGCAGGGGAGTTCATTAGGACCATTACTACTACACTTTCATCTGCTAGTAATAATAGTAATAGTTGTAATAGGTTCCATTTGATTACCTCGCGGTTTAATTAAATCTGCAAATTGCTCTCTTATTATTAACTATTAAGCTAATCATTAGTTTATTCATTACCTGTTTTCTACTTGCCGGTCTTGAGAACTTTGCTTCAGATGCTGATACTGTAATGAATGTATTTGATACTGGGTATTTGTATTTATTAACATCACGATGTTAATTACTGTAGAGCGTTGTAAAGTCCATCTTGAACAATCGGTAGGTCTCGCCTTTATAGAGTGTCGCTTTCTGAACCTATAAAATAATCACATTTACGATGGAGAATAGAGATTTATCGGACTCCTTGACCGCCCTTTTGCTAGAGCTTTCAGAGAAAGTTGATTTAATTGTTTGGTTCGTTTCCTCTTATCTAATCAATAAACAATTTTAATTAAAACCTAACCGTTTATTAGATTTTCATTTGTACGTATAATAACAATAATAAGTCAGCTCTTGTACTGTTCAGTATTGTTCAAGAGCGCATTTAATAATAATTATCGGTCAGTAGCTAAGTTGGCATCGCGTTTGGGTCCCACCCAGGCCTCGCACGTTCAATTCCCCGGCTTGCTAAATCCTATCACAACACAGGCAATATTTTCCGCTTACTGTAGTGGTAGTAGGACATTTTCAAATATTGTCAGGTTATTCGAAACCCGGGAAGACTTTCTTTAAAAAAAATATAATATTTGGATGATTTGTATATAATACATTAGGTACTGCAATGATCTATGTTATTACTATCTATAGATAAATTTGATTTAAAAATTATCAGAACACTTTCGAGCATGTTAACTCGGCCACCCTGACAAATCGGCAATTGCCGCGGCCATTCACGGTATCATATCTACGGTTCCATGATAACTCGACACAGTGACAATTCAACACACTTTTAAAAAGTGATATAAAGTCATTAGAAACGATGAAAAACATAATTTAATCCTAACCTAACCTAACCTACTTAACCCAGTTAATAAAGTTTTTGTTTCATCACTTTCCATGACTTTATATAACTTTTTAAAGATGTGATGAATTGTCACACATATCTACATACATAAGCACACACTTTACCACAATTTTTCACATCTGCCCTGATGATGTACACTGTAATGCTGTCCGAAACGTTGGCTAAAGAAGGAGGAAGCGAAACACGGCGTAATACCCAAAAAATAAATCACTATAAAGAGCATATTTGTATTCATATCATATAATTTTTAAATATCTAGTTTGTATGTAATTTGGCTCTCTGTCATCGAATCCCGCTTAAGGTTTTCGGAGAAATGCTAAGATAAATTAATTGGCATTCTGCATCATCTTGTCTCCTGTTCTTAGAATTTAGAAAAGTCATCTTTTGCGTTGTTCATTGTTTAGATACTATTCAAATATTATATTTTATGATGCTACGATATAATATAGGCTTAATACATTTTTCTCATGTTGTATTAGGAACATGTTGTTATGAGCAAACGTTTTGTTTTATTTGTAGTTATTATATCTTATATTCTATTCATTTTATTATTTTTTCTTTGTATAGGTACAATTTTTTTATAAATAATTATATTTGACATCTATTCTGATAACTAGTTACTACACATTAAATTCAACTTCTGATTCCTGAGTGTTTTGAAAAATATATATTTTTTTGTTTACCTCTTCCACTACTAGTTTTGAATACCGTGTATTTTTGATAGCTATTGTCATAACCTTTCGTCTTGAAAATTAAAATTAATTTATTACCAAAAATGGAATAAATTGTCTGATTCAATTAATTCATCGATTGATACCCCAACCACCATAGACACGGACCCAACCTTTAAAAACAAAAACGAAAACTTTAAATTATCAATTTTTTTTAATACCCATCTCCATTGCGTTGTTGTGGTAATATTTGCGTTCGAAACAAATCACTTTCCCATTATATACATTTTTGTGTATACCAAATTACCACTTAATTTGTATGCAGGCGCCCAGCAAATTAACAAAAATATTTTCTTTATTAGATACTCATATTTATGATATACTAAGAATTCGTAAACTTTGCCGTTATTTTTCAAATTGCTTAACCCCGCAGGCGTTTGGGAGCAGCTCATATGGTCTCACAGAAATCGTTGTCTCCCTTACTGTCATGGTGAGGTATGTAATCTAAACGGTGTTAGAGAGAGAAAACACCTCGCTTTATATTCAAATCTAGAAGTTAACCACAGAAGAATTAAAATGTACACCTCTATGAAACAGAAGGTTCCGACCGCAGTTGAAAATTATTTTTATATGAATTTACAAAAAAAGTTTAAGGCTATAATAATAATACATCTGTGTAATAAAATGTGTGTTTTTTTCGTAATCTGTAATTTAGTTCAGTGTTTAAACGAAAAACATAAGTTGACCCATTTAAAAAAAAATTGTTGCTTTTAAAAATTTTATTATTCATAAATTAAAGGTTTATTTCTAATAATACAATTTGAAGGCTTTACTCATCACCTTGCAAACATATTTTATTCGGTTACGTTCAGAAATATTCCATTTATTTAAATTTTATTGCAAAGCGGAAATACACACAAATTCTTTTATAATATAACTAGCTGACGTGTACGCGGCGTTGCTGGGGTTTATCCTTATGAGATAGACATATCCCTCCACGGACTTTTCTATAGTCCTTTTTAAGATATACCATTTCGTAGTACATTATTTTATGGTGTCTCATAAGTATAAGGTTTAGCCACCGTTAGCAATGTAAGCTTCCGAAAATATATTTTTACGACTTGTCTCTACTTCCTAAATAAAATAAATAAATACCGGAAAGTCCAATTATGTCCTAAATCCTATATCTAAATTTCGCTAATAAGCAATTAGTTAATATTAATTAAGTGTTAATCTCAAGTGACCTACCAGGTAAGTGTGGTACTGTGTATTATCTCCATATATAGTTAGTAATAACATAGATCATTGTAGAAATGTATCATATTTATATTTATACAGCGCCCTTGAGGTGATTTTGCACAAAAACGGCGCTAAATAAATAAATCCGAATATTAATACTATGGATTATATATCTAAACTTTCCAGAAGAAATACTCTAAATTATTCCCCTAAACCCTATCAAATTCCATTGCTTAGCTTGGAAGAACTAAGCGCACAAACCGACAGACGGATAGCGATTTTATTTTATACTATTTAGAGATATGCCAGAGGCCAGATGGGTTAATACTGGTTTTAATTTTTTTTACAGTTCATGAATTATTAATTATTTCCGTTTTGTGACGTTAGCGCCATTATTTCCCCAGCGATCAACATGATAAGCTTAGCTAGGAGTCCTCGCTTCAGTTTTATCATAGTTCGCCAATTCGGGCACAGGTGGCGCTAGCGTCAAATAATAATCCAGCTGACTTTGAATATTGGCTTTATTTATTATTACGAATTTAATCCTCTTTTCATTTTTTAAGCTTTTCATATCGATAAATAAATCATTTATTTGAGTTTGCTATTGTAGTTTTTGCAAGATTAAATAATATATCATTTTTTAAATAAGACAATAGCCTTGTTTATAACCACTATTTTATTTAATTTATTACGACCGGCCGGTTTCATCAGGTACAAATTAAAGTGATTTTTTTTTGTTTTCAGCTTTTTCCTTGTATTTTTGATAGTTATCATAAATTTCATGTTGAAAATCTTTTATGTGCAATTTTTTTGCGAACGAAACAAATTGCTTTCCCATTCTGTGCATTTTTATGTATACCAAATGACTTTATTTGTATGCAGGCCAGTTTAATTTGTATCCTGATGCGTGTGTTAAGCGAAACCGGTCGGTCGTAATAAATTAAATATAATCGTGATTTTAAACAAAGTAATTGTTTTATTTCATAATTCTGAACTAGTATCTAATGTGCAATATTTTAATTTGTTTAAAAACTCTTATTATCCCCGTTTTTAAGGCTCCGTTAAAAACGTTCAAAAAGAAGAAGAAGATGGTTTGAGAGGCAGATAATAATATGTAAATACGAATGATAAAGGGAGAACGCTAATATTAAAAAAAATAAGTTATACCTAATGAATAGGCGTAAAATCTTTATCTTGTGAAAATATTTAATAAAAACCGACTTATTTAAAATAGAGCAAAGATCTCTCGACATCTGAGTTAAGTAGCATGTAAAGAAACACTGTGATTTTTTTTCTTGATTCCTGCAGCATGTTAAATAACAGAACCCGATGTGTTTTTTATAATTTTGTTTTGTCTAGGGAATTTCATATAATTACTTTTACATATCAGCATCTGAATAAAGATTATCTTGAAAAATAATGGAAGTATGCTAAAATATGTCTGTATGTACGTGAATGTATAAGGATTGCGGGGTTTTAATATTTTTTTTGCCCTCGCTGGGATTGAATCGGCCAACTTTGAGTCCAAATCCAAAGCCAACGTTTGCACGAGATGAATATCTAGTCTTGTTTTAAAACAAAATGCACGCATTCTTCCTGTGACTGAACGTCTTTATTTTGGCACTCCGGCGCCAAACTCCACCATTTCCTGGAAATGTCATATTTCGGGTTGACAACCTCCTCCGTGTCTGGGAATAGTTTTGTGCTTTTCTGCGTTGTTTTATCTGCATTCCACGGAAGATACAGAGATACAATGTGTATCTTCAGCTTTCAGCTGATTGGCTGGCAAGTATGCAGTTCCTTTTCTCTCATTTGGCATTAGGAAATACGTAGAGGCTGGGTGTTTGTGAAGTCATCTCAAGGGCGCTTACATAGATTCTGTTATTTGCTTTTCACTATTATTAATAATAATAATAATAATAATAATGATTCATTGTCTTCTTTTCTTAGTAACATATAGAGAAATTGATAACCTCACTGGGATCTCCCGTGCTGAGGATTTCATTTACATATTATAATTTAATTATAAGAAATTAATATTACAACAAAGTAACATATGAATTTAATTATAAACATATATCATGTAGTATATATATATATATTTTTTTTTAAATAATTTTAAAATAAGTAAGATAGTGTTTTTTTGTATAGTTCAGTTTAGTAGATTCGGTTTTAGTCTGTGTTTGATATCAGTATATTTTCTATTTCAGATCTCCCTATATTAAGTATCCAGCTTTTTATTTGAGATTTAAATGTTATAATGTTGAGGTTTTTGAGTGAGAGTGGTATTTTATTGTAGAGTTTAATACTATGATATAAGAATAATATTAATACTATATACCGAATTATAGGTAGTAGTACACGGAGAAAAATAAGTACAGTTTTTTTTTAACGATAACCATATGGTGCTGATGGCACCGTCAATAAGGGGACTAAGAATTCTCTTGAAGATCTGCGAAGAATATGCACTCGAAACAAACATGTTATATAACGCGAAAAAAACAGCACTGCTGGTCGTCAAATACAGAGAAGGACCAAAAAATATTCCCCCAGCATTTTTAATTGAGAACCTCTCATAATAGTAGAAACAACGAAATATTTAGGGCATATCATCACCAACAACTTAACGGATGACGACGACATCGACAGGCATAGGCGAGCACTGAGCATAAAAAGTAACATGCTTAGTAGAAGATTTCGACTCTGCAGCCCGCAGGTGAAAAGGATGCTATTCTCAGCTTTCTGCACTACCTTGTATACTTGCGAGCTGTGGGCCAATTTCAAAAAGCGAACCATGGAAAGGCTTCGGATTCAATATGCTTACCGCATAATGTTCGGACTTCCAAGGTACTGCAGTGCCTCCTCGATGTTCATGGAGGGGAGAGTTCCCGGCTTTGCAGCCCTAATGAGAACCAGGGTAGCAGGAACGAGAGGAAGGATCAACGACTCCAGAAACGTCCTCATCACCGAATCCCGCCAGACCTCAGGATCGAGCATCGAAAAACATTGGAGAAAAATATTGCCCCCCATAATTATCGCTCCGAAATACCAATAAGCTTACAAGAAATGTTAATGTTTTATGATATCACTCTCAATTCTATATATTTCCTTTTACTTTTTCTTATGTTTTATTTGTTTTATCAAACTTACATTTCATATTTTATTTTATTTGTACTTACTTATCTCTGTATATAACATTGTAGTTATATTTTATGGAATGTGTGGGATTGCACTCACCTCCCCACATTTTGGAATAAACAATTATTATTATTATTATTTAACAAGATACCATTAAAAATGTGACTGTATGACCATTTCTTAATAAAATATTAGTCATTCAGAATATATCTGAATACGTGTTAACCCAGCTACCCTTGTTCGAATAAATGTAATGGACGAGATGCGAAATATTATTATTTTGAAGAGCACGTGTTCCGACTTCCTTATAACATATTCGTGCTTTACGGATAGTTAGTTATGAAATTTGTCAAATCATTAGTTATAGGCCTCTGGTCCCGTTTTTATTAGGAAAATGAATAATATTACCTATTTTTTATAAACTAACAATATTTCGTAAGTTTTCTCCGCGTACAAGAATTACAAAAGTAATAACGCGCTAATGATTCGGTTTCCAAGAGTGCCTTAGACTTATTACAAGATAAGTACTGAGTCTCGATGATAGTCCACGTTCGATCATCCTTTCAACTCATCTCAGTCTGAGAGAAGACTTAATTGGAAGGTAATTACAGCTTCAGCAATCATCATTGCTGTCTGCCCCTGACTGGCTCAGGGTCCACCCACTGTTCCCTTTATCAGAATCGCAATCTGATGAAGAAGACAGCCAAGAATCTTCTCCAAGCTTAGCTGGATGTGGTGGGTGAATGCAGGATGCAGGACTTGTAATTTTATCCTTTATATCCAGAGTTTCTCAAAATTATGCGGTCTACTTTGAAACCTATGACATCCTCAATTTAGTGTGTTGTGAGACCAAAATAAGAGGGGAGGGAGGAAGGTTGGGATATAACTGGATATTTAGATCTTGTTAATAAACATGGCGTATGTCATTTCGAGCAACGTTTCGACTCTGAATGGTGGAATATCACCAGGGTGATACGAGTGTAACCAATCCGGATGGAGGCAAAAAAACTGTGTACATTAATAAGAGGGGAGGGAGGAAGGTTGGGATATAACTGGATATTTAGATCTTGTTAGTAAACATGGCGTATGTCATTTCGAGCAACGTTTCGACTCTGAATGGTGGAATATCACCAGGGTGATACGAGTGTAACCAATCCGGATGGAGGCAAAAAAACTGTGTACATTAATAAGAGGGGAGGGAGGAAGGTTGGGATATAACTGGATATTTAGATCTTGTTAGTAAACATGGCGTATGTCATTTCGAGCAACGTTTCGACTCTGAATGGTGGAATATCACCAGGGTGATACGAGTGTAACCAATCCGGATGGAGGCAAAAAAACTGTGTACATTAATAAGAGGGGAGGGAGGAAGGTTGGGATATAACTGGATATTTAGATCTTGTTAATAAACATGGCGTATGTCATTTCGAGCAACGTTTCGACTCTGAATGGTGGAATATCACCAGGGTGATACGAGTGTAACCAATCCGGATGGAGGCAAAAAAACTGTGTACATTAATAAGAGGGGAGGGAGGAAGGTTGGGATATAACTGGATATTTAGATCTTGTTAATAAACATGGCGTATGTCATTTCGAGCAACGTTTCGACTCTGAATGGTGGAATATCACCAGGGTGATACGAGTGTAACCAATCCGGATGGAGGCAATAGGTACATTCTCCTTTGGGAATCACTGGCTTATACCGTGCCACTTATTAAAGACGATGAAAAGATTGTCGGCGTTTACGAGAGTAATATTAGAGACGTGCAATTATTAGTCAATGGAAGAGGGAATCGGGGTTGTCTCAGGAAGCCAGTGCACCATCAAGTGTAGCTAACACTTAGGGCGGATCACGTCACGAGTCATTTGTGAGAAGATGTGTTTGCATGTGGATGAAACAAGGTCTATGTGTTGGCAGCCCTGGCCTTGGTCAAATGGTGCCCGGAGCAACATCATTTTGACGGAATAAAATCAAATCGGATTAATAGTTGGGTTTAGTAGTTTATTTCCCACATAAACTCGTTATGTTTTCTTCGAGTGTAGACTTTCTGCTGACAGTGTGTACCTTTAATACCTTTTGATTTAACTACGCGAAGTATTGGATAAAAAACGTAAAATAAGTATATTTTTAGATTTTAATTTCGAGTGGCGAGTTTTTATCGTAGCTTTGTGTACAATACCAGCCAAGCCCCCGGCGTTGCCCGGTCTTTACTCAGAGTTTTTCGACATCGATGCATCCAGTAATTTTCCTTTTATTTTGAACATAAGTGTGCAAAAATTCATCAAGAAGTATCAACATTTTTAGCTTTATTAAATTTATGTTCCTTTCCTAAGGCCCCGTAGTAAGCGTTCAAAGATGCGTATATTAAATAACAGAACAAAACGTGTTCTTACTTAGTACTTAGGTATTTTTTCTATCGAGGGAATTTCATGTAATTAACGTTTCGGCATAACAAAAGTAAAAATATTATCCTAAAAAATAACTTTTTTTTGGAACTTAAAGAGTTAAAGAGAAACTTGCTATAAATCGGTAGAAATTGGGTATGCTAATCTATAAGTGATTGTATTTTTGACATAGTGTAAAAAATCGTAAAATTCAACTGTCGATTTTTCTCAAAGATTGATAAATAGAAGGGGATTTGGGGCGGTTTTTCGAAAACTCACGTAAAAAGTGACCTTCATCTTGTTTTATTGTTTCGTTTTGAAGCTCAAATTTCGTCAATCTTCAAATAAAACTGAAGAATATACAAAAAGATCTACTTTTAAAATGTGAAGAAAATATGTTTTTAGTTATAAACTTTGTCTTTTTACTAATTATTGTATTTTCTTTTGTTCCAGGTAAGTTCTATTTATCTATCAACATTACAATAGCTGTTTCTGTAGGGGTAAGCACCACTTTTCAGTCGACACGGAGGAATTGTTTGACAAAAAAGGTTTTGGAAATAATTATAATCGTTTAAAATCGAACACTTAATAACACGTACAAACTGTTTCAATAAAAAAAATCCTGAAAAGACGCTCGCTTTAAATCCTGAAAAGATGCTCGTTTAAACCCTCTAAGTCACAAAATGTTTATTTTACAGGAGACGATAAAAACGAATATTTTTAAATAAATCTAATTAAAAATCTTTAAGTTTATTTGGAAGTGGTTTATTTTTTTCAAAATATTGAAGTAAAATATTGCAAATCTATTTATATTATGATAGTTGGGAAAATAATACTAGCGTTTTCTCGAAATAACAAAAAAAAATGTACGCATTAATTTAGTTTTTAGTATTAAAAATGCCTTAAAGGCCCGAACAAACCGCCGCGATCAAAGCGCGTCCGCGATCCCGTGCACGGTGGCGATCATATGTTGTGTATGAACTTGTAGCAACGTGTTCACATCGAAGCGTTCTCAGATTGGCCGCGGCGTCCTGTGCAGCGTCTGGACGCGGCGATCGCTCGCGTCCGCGATCAGTTGCTGCTTGCAGAATCTGCACGCTGAACGCAACGTAACTATCTCTGAGTTTGTGGTATTTCTCATGATGTCGGATACAAATACAGAGAGAATGATCAACGAAATTAGCATCTGCCGATGGTTTTTTCATGTTTTCAGCAATCAAATTACAATTATTATCACTTTTGATATAAAATATAATAAACATAATCGATTAGCTATGAATATTCATATTTTTCCGATATTAAATCGCTTATTTTGAGATGTGTATTGACTACACAGCACCGGAACGCGTGTATTTTTTTAGCACAGTTCTATGTTTATATTTTGTACAAAAGAGGTTGTAATTATTACATATGTGTTAGATTAATTTGTTTTATGTAAGTGTAAACCATTCTTAAGAATTTTGTCCCCATTAATCTGATATTTAAAATATTAAAATCGAAAGAAACTCTTGTAATTAAAATTTATTAAAAAATAGTTTATTCAAATATACATAAATTCTAACAAAATTGCATTATAGGTTTCATTTTATCCTACCAACCCGTCGAAATTATTTATCTTACCAAACCGTCTTTTAAGTATGTATCTTAACTAACAAAATATCCGACCATTATATAACAGGAGTAGCAATCGGGAAAGAGGTACTTACAAAGGATTTAAATAAAAAAAGGGAAATCATTGATAGTAAATTGGTGTATTCTAAATTAAAACTAGTAAATTGGGGAAAACTATTACAAACTGAATGTCCCTCAGAACTGTACTATACTTTGAAAAATATATTTGAAAATATTTATTCGTCCTCGAAGAAAGAAATATCATTTGAAAATAATCTTAGACACAGCAATCCATGGGTTACTGAAGAAATTAAGAACATGTTTAAAAAAAGAGATTATCTTTACCGAAAATGTAAGAATAGCCCAAATAACCTGGTATTTCGTTTAGAATATACTCGATATAGAAACAAAACAAACAAATATATTAATATTACTAAAAACGCATTCCACAAAAATGTAATAAATAGCTTAAACGGAAACCCGAGGAAACTCTGGGACGAAATAAACAACCTAATAGGAAAACCTAAACAAAATCTAGATAAAATAATCCTTCAACGTATGGGAAATCAAGGAGACACAAAATTTTTATGCGATAAATTTGCTACAACATTCGTAAATGAAATAAAAGACATAAGACACAATTGTACTACAAAATTCTTAGATCGTAACATGTATACAACTCCTGCTATTATGTCAATGAGATTTATACCTGTAACAGAAAAAGATATAAAAAAAATAATTAATGATATGGATGTTAAAAAGTCAGAAGGTAACGACCAAATAAGAATTAAAGACCTGAAGTTAATTGCTGATAATATAATTCCAGTACTTACTAAATTAATTAACCTTTGTGTAAATAAAAGCATCATGCCTGACGAACTTAAAACATCCATCATCAGACCTATTTATAAATCAGGAAATCACAAAGATTTCACAAACTATCGACCAATTGCGATTCTCTCGTGTATTGATAAAATTATTGAAAGAGCTATCTTTAACCAAATACAATTTTTTATAGAAAAAAAACAGAATCATAAATCCCATACAGTACGGATTTCAAAAATAAAAAAGTACTACACAATTACTTTATAATTTCACTGACCATATAAATTGTCATTTAAATGAAAAATATTACGTTGGTATAATTTTTATAGTCTTTAAAAAGGCCTTTGACACATTGGACCATCAAACATTACTAAAGGCAATGGAAGAATGTGGTATTAGAGGTCCTTTACATAAAATGTTTAAAAACTATCTGTTAAATAGAAAAATTAAAGTTAAAATTGACGGAATTTTCAGTGATGAAATGTTAACAGACACTGGAGTAGCAACAGGGTCGATATCGGGACCTACGTGTTATATAATGCAAGTAAACAGTTTACCTAACGAAATAAAACGTTGTAAATGTTAAATGTTTGCCGATGATACTTGCATCATATGTGCTGACAGAAATCTACAGAAAATTGAGGAATTTTTACAAACAGACCTAAATAACATAATTAAATGGTCCCACGACAATGGAATTATTATTAACGCAAAAAAAATAAAATATATGCTTTTAAACTCTCCATATGCAAGTTGTCAGGATAAAGAACTGCATATAAAAAGTCATTCATACGATTGTTTACACACAAAAAACCAATCAAACTTCCCCACCTTCCTCTTCCCCATCATCCCTCCCCTCCCCAATACCCTCAGCCTCACAACATACCCCAATTGGGGATGGATGATGAATTGGGACTCTTGTGCGGTATTACATAAAAAAAAAAAAAATCTCTGCCATGTAAATGCCCAAACATAAAAAAAGTTTACCAATATACATACCTTGGTCTTACAATAGATGTCAATTTTAACTGGTCAAATCACATTGAAAATGTATGTAATAGATTAAGATCCATTTTAGGGAAATTTTATCACCTAAAAAACTTTGTTAATTAAAATATATTATACTGTATATATAAATCATTAGCGGAATCAATTATAGGATACGGAGTAAATAGTTACGGATTAACGTATAAAACGTACTTAAATAAAATAGAACAATTACAAATCCGTTTCCTAAAATTGATATCAGGCAAAAAAAAAAACAATTATGTGAAGGCGATTATAAAAAAATGTTTTCTTTGTGTAATGTACTCTCTATACATAGTAGGATAGATTACCAACTAACGCTAGATGAATTCTGGAACACAGAATTCAAAAACCCTGTAAACCATAACTACCCTACTAGGCATAGAGAAGCACAAATGTTTATTATTAAAATATCGCAAAATGTATACGGAGATAGAACAAAAAGACATAAAATTCCGGAATTATTTAACTCATTACCAGAAGATATCAAAAATGAGACATGTTATTCAAAAATTAAAACGAAAATTAGATCGTTCTACCTCCGTCAAACATAAAAACAATTAATATTGAGGATCAAGATATCAAGTTGAAATTAAATATATTATTATGAGCTAATAAATAGAAAAAGTGAGAGATTTCTTACAATTAAACTGATTGATCAGTTTTGTAGGATCTAAGTAAGAGAAAATAATGTACAAAAAAAAAAAAAAAAACTGAATAAACACATTAAAAAAAATAGTAAATTTACACTTTTCAGGGGCTTTTTCACCATCTTCCCAATAGCTTATCTACCCTAATAACGAATATTATTAAAACAAAAATAAAATACTTGCAGTGGTTAAAAAAATCGGCCAACTTATCCAATATATAGCCACTATACATAGGTTCGATTACCGAATTATAAACTCCAACTTAATAAATAAATAAACCGTAAATCGAAAATATTCGTTATTAGGGTAGATAAGCTACTATCTTCATCATCTGCAATAGCCGCTAGAAGTAATAATTCTTCTTCAGATTCGTCTCCAAACATGATTATGATTATTTAAATGGTTCCCGCTCCGAGCTATACCTACCACACAACCGACGCGAATGTACGAGTACCACGGACGCCAGCTGATCGCTAGTTGATCGCTAGTTTGGTGTGAACGGTTCTGCACGCACACGGGACGCTCACCGTGCACGCCATCGCGGACGCAAAATGATCGCGGCGGTTTGGTCTTGCCTTTAATCAGCCAAAATTACCTTACCATGTTGTACTATGAAGACTGTTCCATATGAAATTACTGAAAAGCAACATACCCAAAACATGTGGCTTGAAGGGTTTTACTAAAACCCAGTCGATTATATATATTAACCATTGGATCTACTCGTATATCCAAAGTTATGGTGGACTCAAATAATTTCTCAGCGCAATAATACCTCTTATAGATCGGTTTGAAGTTCAATAAAACAATGCATTATTATTTAATACATTATTATATGTACAAGTCTCGCAGGGTCAGTGCAATACCCCGGCTCCCGCTCGTGATCATAATAAAGCCCGCTGACGTGAATGTACAAGAGCCTCAGATCGGAATCCAATTGAACTGTAAGCCAGTGCTATTGTTTGCAAACGTTTGATTTATTTGCCACGGTATTCCCAAGTGGCATTTGCCCGAGAAAACACATATAAAGGCGACGGATCTCAGCACTAGATATTGACTGCACCATACTTAATAGCAACAAGATAGAGGAGCCAAAGATCTCGCCTACTACAAACGTATCATATTAATTAACAGGATTTTTTTATTCCCGAAAAATGAGAAAAAAATGATACAATACGATAGCGAATGTAGGTATTTTAAATTTTCTATGACGGTTTAAAATGTGTCATTTTCGTTTTTATTCGTGATTTTTTGTTGGTGACTGCCGTCTTACCAGACATTGTGTTATGATGCAGGGCTAGACTCCTTTTGTTTTAATATTTTATTCATTAATTTATTCTGCATCATCACATTTATCCTCGCCGATTCTCTAACCTAGTTAGGAACTGGGCGATTGTCGCTGGTATTGGTTTTGGTAAAATTTCGAATCAGAATTTAAAATTTAAAATCTGTACCGGGCGGAAACAGAAAAAAACAAAGCACTTGCTTGCCTGCAGAGAAACCAGAGGGTGGGCCTGATCTCTCGGCAGACGACAGTCACAGTTTTCCGGAGTGAAATTGTTTGGGAATGGTTTCTCTTTAATCGGAGAGGCGAAGTCTAATCTTATATGCGGAGATTGCATAATAAAATCGTATAAATGGTGTAAATACGAAGTTCCATAATTGAATTAGTTCCGTGGCTCGTTCGTTTATTGTAACCACGCGGGATCATGAATCGCAAAGGGAGTCAGACGTGTGATCTGCTTGAATCTGACCCATCCTTTATGGGATGAAGAAGCCAGTGGCTTAAAATATTGTGCCCGGTTCCCGGAAACCTAAGGATAGTATTCTTTCTCGCGGTTTGGCACTACGTCGACCGCATTTTCACCAGGGCCGTATTGAGGCCTATTTTTCCTTACATAAAGGGAATCCTCGCCAGGATACACGGATGCGACCGCGGGCACCAGATACCTCTTCCTCAGTCGCCAGATTACACATTTTCCTGCCCCGGACAGTCGCCAGGAGGCGGAACTGAATCTTCCTCTTGCTCCGGCTGGAGCCCCTAGGAGCTCAGCCTGAGGAGGTGCTGCTCCAGCTCGAGTAGGATGTTACTTAAATAGCTAGATAGTTAAAGCGTGGTCGGAACCTTGGGGGTAAGCTTATATCTAACTTTTATTATATTGTTTTCGTTATAACTCACACGGTAGAGTGTGTAGTCTTTATTGTATTCGAAATAATATACATTCCTTTTACATCAAAATCTTCTTTCCTTGACTCTAAAGTACACATTGTAACTTGACACATTTCTGGTTTCGTACCCAACCCCCTGAGAACCCTGGGATCACAAACATTCTTGTGGGTATCTAATCCTCAAGAATTGGCGCTTCCAGTACTGGATAAAGTTTGTGATTCCACATTCATTATTATAACCTAAAATGTCTGGTGAGTATTGTAGGCTGCACGTAGCAAGTAACCATAGCAACTACTCTACGTAGCAATTGGCGACCCACTTAAAACACGGCTATAAATGTGTCAGATTATAATTGTATAGGGTACATAATTCATTTGTTCACATTGAGGCTTATAAATCTGTATTGTTAAAATAACCTAAAATATTGCTTTGTTTTGAATTGGTATCATTCCGTCATGTTGGTAACAACATTTAAAATAACCTCTTGTGTCAAATTGACAGCGGCAAATCATAAATATAACCTGCAATTATTGCATTGTTTTGGTAATCGACAGTAATTATTATAATACTACGAACAAGTATTTCACAAAAGTGTGGGATATTATGATCCCTTGAAAAATATAAATTATTATGTTAGATACTCGACAGCATATTCCAAGTTTTAATAAATAACATGTACTTGTTAATTGATTGTTTACGCTTCGTTGGAAGAACGTTAATATTTGGCGCGAAATAAATAAACGGTAAATAAGTAGTCATGCCTTAACCTCATATATAATGTTGTATTTCCGTCATTCTTACGTTTCGAAATACTATGGATGACAAATGTTTTGTTTACACTGGTATGTCAATCTGTCATCACAACAGATAATACTATGAATAACAAGTGGGTAGTGTTGTTTATTATTGGAATTAAATAGACTTTCTTCGACATTAATCTTGTATCTGTATATCAGATTCATGTAATAACAATGTTTAATTTTTTTTTTAATCCCTTGACAATTTATTTTACACATTTTCCTGCCACGGACAGTCGCCAGGAGGCGGAACTGAATCTAATAATGTTATGATGCAGGGCTAGACTCCTTTTGTTTTAATATTTTATTCATTAATTTATTCTGCATCATCACATTTATCCTCGCCGATTCTCTAACCTAGTTAGGAACTGGGCGATTGTCGCTGGTATTGGTTTTGGTAAAATTTCGAATCAGAATTTAAAATTTAAAATCTGTACCGGGCGGAAACAGAAAAAAACAAAGCACTTGCTTGCCTGCAGAGAAACCAGAGGGTGGGCCTGATCTCTCGGCAGACGACAGTCACAGTTTTCCGGAGTGAAATTGTTTGGGAATGGTTTCTCTTTAATCGGAGAGGCGAAGTCTAATCTTATATGCGGAGATTGCATAATAAAATCGTATAAATGGTGTAAATACGAAGTTCCATAATTGAATTAGTTCCGTGGCTCGTTCGTTTATTGTAACCACGCGGGATCATGAATCGCAAAGGGAGTCAGACGTGTGATCTGCTTGAATCTGACCCATCCTTTATGGGATGAAGAAGCCAGTGGCTTAAAATATTGTGCCCGGTTCCCGGAAACCTAAGGATAGTATTCTTTCTCGCGGTTTGGCACTACGTCGACCGCATTTTCACCAGGGCCGTATTGAGGCCTATTTTTCCTTACATAAAGGGAATCCTCGCCAGGATACACGGATGCGACCGCGGGCACCAGATACCTCTTCCTCAGTCGCCAGATTACACATTTTCCTGCCCCGGACAGTCGCCAGGAGGCGGAACTGAATCTTCCTCTTGCTCCGGCTGGAGCCCCTAGGAGCTCAGCCTGAGGAGGTGCTGCTCCAGCTCGAGTAGGATGTTACTTAAATAGCTAGATAGTTAAAGCGTGGTCGGAACTTTGGGGGTAAGCTTATATCTAACTTTTATTATATTGTTTTCGTTATAACTCACACGGTAGAGTGTGTAGTCTTTATTGTATTCGAAATAATATACATTCCTGTTACATCAAAATCTTCTTTCCTTGACTCTAAAGTACACATTGTAACTTGACACATTTCTGGTTTCGTACCCAACCCCCTGAGAACCCTGGGATCACAAACATTCTTGTGGGTATCTAATCCTCAAGAATTGGCGCTTCCAGTACTGGATAAAGTTTGTGATTCCACATTCATTATTATAACCTAAAATGTCTGGTGAGTATTGTAGGCTGCACGTAGCAAGTAACCATAGCAACTACTCTACGTAGCAATTGGCGTTCTCTATGTCATAATGACCTTGTGGCCAATTGAAATCGTTTCGTAGTCTGCAGTTTGAGATCGTTTTTTAAATCAATAATGATAAATTCAAAAATTAAACATTCATATTTTTAGTGCGATAATCAATCAGCAAAATAAACTTTAAATCTTCCACAAATTTTTAAAGGTAGTCATAGTTTGTGAAAATATCCGCATTAGAGACGGAAATTGAACTTTGAATTTTTTTTAAATACCTAATAGTACCGAAGATATTATGAGCCGTCAAAATGTTGAATTTTGCGGCCAGCCACTGTCATTCGAATTATGAAGTATTTATTGTACTGCCTGTGACTTACGGGGCACTATTGGCACGACGGCATACATTTTACCAATACTTATAACTTCGTCGTTTTTGGAAATATCGAAAAGCTAATTTTACTTAACTCATTTAACTCTTTAAATGTAGTACATTATCAACAAAATAAAAATAAATTAGCAGGCGACCTCATTCGGCCATGTTATTAGTAAAAAAAAACGCGCGCGCCTAATTGTGGCCAAAATCGTTTATTCCATTTAAAGTCTAAGACACATTAGGCTACGCGCATCGACGCTTATTTGGGTGTGGCCTATACATATTATATGTTAACGTGTCACGCTACGCTATAAACTTCCTCTCCCTACGGCGGGAGAGGTGGTCAGATCAATTGGGGAGCTGCCGCGGAATATCGTTTCTTTGTACGGGATTTCGGCGTATCATCGTCGCCACGAACGCATGTCAGGTGTGACAGGTCTTTATGAGATTGTATGGCGAGCTATATGGTATTATATAAAACGTTTTTAGGCGTATATCATAATGTGTCGGCACCCTTATTTACACTACTGTAAATCGCATTTGCTTATTTCATAACTTTCCCGCTTTGAAAATCCGTGCAAATTTTTCAAACGTTACAGGCGTCAAACTTTTTATACTATATCTCCCTTTGTTTCTTTTATCTATGAACCGCTGACGATAGCAGTTACCTAATTACAGGTTAAAGTAAAGAATATTTCTAGCAATTAGCAAATAAGTGTGAATTAGGGTAAGAGGAACGTGACAGCTTGAGATGAACGAGGGTGTGACACAAGGCGATGATTCCTAGTGTAGGTAAGTTGGTAGTTTATATTATAAAATATTGAAAGTTGTATTCCTTGTGGACAGTTTAGTAGACCTCGCATCCAAAAAAGTTTTTTTCTGATTTTCTCTTGTGTTTAATCAAAACCAAAATTTCCTCTGAAATCATAAGATTTCTAAGTAGGTACTTAAATATATTTTTTTTATTTCATATAAGGAATTATATAATTTGTCCAAAGAGACGTCACTATCTCAATGACAATTTATTTAATTTAGGTACATAAGTAGAGTAAGGAGCTTGAATAATAAATTGGATGAACCAGATTTTCGGAACCAGAAACGGAACATACAAACATATTTGCAGACAGATGAAATGCCAAACGGTCGAGTTAAAACAGCCTCGCTGCGGCTCAGTCGACAGTCAGTAAATTCGTGGTTCAAAAGAAAGAAGGCAAGAGTTCCTAGCAAGCCACGGGCAGAAGCCGAAAGACGTCCCTACAAGTTTTTCTGCTACCGTTCTGCAAACTGGATTCCTGCATGAACTTTATTAATTTCAGCCAGAAATATACGTGGAGCTTGCAAGTACATTTTGTCGGCAATTTAAAGCATTCTTTGGGAAACCACGATTGAGGTAACAACGGACTCCATGGTATTCAATTTAAATCACTTTGAGATTTACACTTTACGAGTTCGACTCCCATAGAAGTGTACAGATTCGCGTACAATTTTGACATGTGCGATGATGCATGTTATATGGATGCACGTAAATTTGTAAAACATGTTTTTCCGACAGAGGTCAAAATTTTACAAAGCATGAAAACTTCATCAGAAATGTGTCACAATAATTTATCATTTTTTTCTCGGAACATGCACAGCTTTTGAGCTTCAATTGACTGCACGCCACTATTCAATACATATTTTCAGAATATACTAACTATCTGAATTTCTTAACAATAATCCTTGCATTCTGTTCACGGCTTTTACAAAATTAATTAGTCAAGCCTCATAAATTCTGCCGCTAAATTCGAGTGGGCATCAAATGCACGAAAAGTTCTTCAGGAATGCGGCTTTAGATTTCATTTTCATTAGGCACTCCATTGGAGCATGCCATCACGTGTTAAATTACATGCATACGTAATCTTCTTCCTTATCCTATTATGCTATTTTTTTGGAATTTTCCTGAAGGGATTTGTAAACGATTCCATGTTTATTTCCACGGCTTCTTGCCACAAATCGGGAGTACTAAATTCCTTGGATTTTTGGAATCAAATAGTCGGGGTGTCGCTATCGCTACTCTATAATATATTGGGACTATCATTGCAAACGAATTGTTTTCTTGATTGTAAGTTCCGCTTTTTACTATCTGCACAGTTTGTAAATAATATATATTTATCAGCTTTTTCTAATCGAGACTGGGACTGTTTCGTTTCGCGCTTCTAAAAGATCATTTTTGCGCTAATTCAGTTCCCTTGGTGCATTGTAACCTTAATTATTTCTTATCTTGTTGCGCTCAAACAGCAATAAAACAACTGCCAAAATCTTTTTATGGCCACCACAGTGGTAATGTTTTTGACCAAAACTACAGTGGTGTATTTTTTGTGGCAAAAAGGACTCTCGGAGCTATTTTTACTCTGTGAATAAGGTTTATCTTCAAGTATTTCCTTAGCTTTGTCTACGGCACAATTTACTGCACATCTTCAAATTTGTTGAAGAGTTGTATTGATTTTCTAAAAATGTATCGCTTTCACTGCATTTTCATTTTATGGTTTCTTGCGATATCTGTATCCGTGAGTAGTTGTCACGGTTTAATTTTTTACATATCACCTCACGGTCTAGGGTTATGTAGTAATTTGAGCAAATAATAAGGCTTCACCAGGTGCAAATTACGGATTATATATTGCACGGTGTAGCTGCACATTACTTGTATTGCTCCACTTATTTTTAAGTCGTTCATATTATATCAATGGTCAACTATTTTCTCCTTATATTTTATATCTATTAATGACTTGCTTCTCCCGCATTACAAATGCTTGCCTTTGTCATACCGATTCCTCGCCGTCTTTACTGAGTGGATCAACTTCAACCTGTTCTTAATAATAGATTCTTACAGGTCTGCCGATTACCGTCCAAAGAGTATTGAACTGTTTCTTTTCAGAGCTTACGTCCGAGACTTCGGACATAATTATTGCATACCTTTTCAATGTTCCTCATAGGTATACATTATTTTATGAAAACATCACCTCAAGGGCGCTTAACAATACTTGTAACATTGTAGATTACAGATGTACAATTTCCCAACTACAGATTAGACCGGCCATTGAAATGCTTCCGTTATGAGACGCATTTAGTCTAAACTCTATACAATTTTCCAGCTATAAATTGAATCGGCTAATGAAATATTCCCGTTATGATGTGCCTTTATTCTAAGATTCCACCTCTTCCCAGAATTCAATTCAATTTAATGTTTAACTACATCTTTTGCATGACCCCCTTTAAAGATTTCTCGGCCAGTAGCCTTTTATTTGGGGTTTGTTTCAGGCATTGATCCTTACGCTTCATCTTTCAGGGACTTGGTGGCGGCAATGACCTTTTTCAGTGTGTTTTTGAATTCCCATAATTTAATGATTATTATATCGTTTCATTATTTAACATCCTCCGTTTCGGACAGCCTTTCAGTATGTACGGAGAAAAATGAGTACGGATAATTTATCAAAATTTTGTTAAAGATTTGACTGCATGCTCATTTCCTAATAAAATATTAGTCATTCAGAATATATCTGAACATGTATGTTCACGCAGTTGGCCTTGTCCCAATAAATATAATGGACGAAATGTGAAAACATAAATTTTTAAAAACACTTGTTTCGACTTCTTCATAACAAATTCATGCTTTATTGATAGTTCGTTATGAAACATGTCAATTCATTCGTTAAAGGCCTGTAGTCACGTTTTTAACAGGAACACGAATAATTTGACCAGATTTTTGAATAAATCAACAATATTTAAAATCAGTAGGTTTTCTCCGTGTGGATATTCATAATACGGATACAATATTACTGTGCATATTAATGAGTCCAAAACGTCGGTTAAAGTCTTCTCTTAGAGGAATTGCAGCACAGTAGTTCGACGCCTCAAAAACAACCAACTTATTATTAATTTATCCACTTACAACATGAAATGTTCTCTAAGAGCTTTTGAAGTATTTTGTATTACCGGAAGCTAGAGATAATTTCTTCTGGAAAAAAATCTTGAGAGACTACTAGTACACTTCAAGCAAATAATGGCTTAATCGGAACGCTAAAAATAACGTTCAAATCATTCTTATAATAAATATATTATAGTAGGCTGGATAGGTTTTCATTCGGTTAATTTTGATGTACCCAATTAAATGTTCTTCTACGTAAGTACGTCAAACGATTGCTAAAAAAAATTGACTTCATTTTTATATGATTAAAACGATGTAGCTAATTTATTCAGCAATTAAAAAAAAGCTTTTTATAAATAGCTTTTTACAGTGAATTCACTGAAAGTTTTTCAATAATTGATCCCTGATACAAATATATAATGTACTGAAGATAATGATATGCTTATTCGTAAAAAAAACATGTGAAAGTGAAATGAACGATTTTCACTTTGTGAATTACCTGTCGTTCTTTTCAATTGCTTACTTAATGACGAGTTTACGACTTATTTGATCAAAAATCACGTTCTTTATGCTGTTTACTATTTTTTAATTGCATAATCACGGGAATTTTCGTGTGGTTTTATTTTCTATACGAGTTTACGGATTTTATTACGAATGACCTACAGAAGAAATCGCCAAGTAAATTACAGGCTGCCATGATCAGCGGAATCTGTACTGTGCTTGGGGGGCCGGCGTCGAATTATAATATTCGTTATTTCTTATCTTCTTACAATGTTATCTAATTTGTAAAACCTTTTGGCCCTTGGGCTCGGCAATTTATTGCTGTTTATCGAAAGTCACGTTTTTATCTTAATGCTAGTGAAAATCTTGTTTAATTTGAAATAGACATTGGACACTAATTTATACCTATCTTGATCTTATATTTAAAATTGATTTAAAATGATTCTTATTTCTCAATCTTAACCGCAAACCAGATAAGTAAGTATGTAGGTACCTTTTATATCATAATTTCGCTGACATTGAATAATGTTTTAACTTATCATTACATTTCACTTTCAAATTTAGTATATTTTAATACCCATGTTTAACGAAATGTTGAGATTCGTGTTTTATTAAGTTCCTACATATTCAAAATCCATCAAATTTACGACTTTTTTTATACACTACTGGATCTACAAATACTCGAAAACCTCAATATCGAACTATGAAACAGAAATTCGGTTAGTGTGTCTCAATAAAAACTCCTTTTAGTGATATTAAATTTGCACAGCTTTTATCTTCCTGTAACTACAGGGTTTTCCAATAAGAGGTGTTATTTTGATATTCAAAGAAAAATACAATTTTTTAATATAAATGATCGAATGTTTATTTCATTATAAAGAATAAGGTATGCCGTTAATAGTGAAAAATAACATCAGTTAAATGACCACCACGACCACGCCTACAGGACCATATCCTTTTCATGAAATTTTCCATAACCAAATCGCAAAGTGGCTGCCTTATGTCCTCGATAGCCTCACGAATTCCATCTTTGAGGTCTTGAATCGACGCTGGGCTGTTGGCGTAGACCTTCTCTTTCACGTGGCCCCAAAGGAAGAAGTCGCAAGGTGTTAGTTAAATCACAAGATCTCGGTGGCCAATTGTGATCACCTCTTCGAGAGATAACACGGTCCGGAAACTTTTCCCGTAAAAGATCAATGGTTTCGTTGCTTGTGTGGCACGTAGCGCCGTCTTGTTGAAAGTAAACGTTGTCCAGATCAATACCATCCAATTCCGGCCATAAAAAATCATTAATTCTTTAATTAATATTTAAAATAACACCTCTTATTGGAAAACCCTATACTAGAGCAACGAACCTGTTGCTTACAGCGTCACTTCAACTACGTCACGTCATATCAAAATAAGATGATAAGCTGTGTTTATTTTGAAGAGCAAAATATGGACAAACACAATTTCAATATATTAATTGTTCTAGATGTCTAAAAGAGAAATTTAATATTGTGGAGCCAAGGGCACCATATATCCCCACCTGATTGGGCGGCGTATTGGGACGGAAGAGGTGTTGTTTACATCGATTTGTTTATGATCGCCCCGTGCCCCCGGAAGCGCACGCGACTAGTGTGTACTGTGTATCGCCTCCAAAACAACCCGCTGTATATCAATATTACTGTAAAACAATTAATGGCTTCATTGTTCAATTTTCTTCGAGAGGGTCCCAGCGGCGGTCTTATCCCGTTCCATCTTATTTATTAAACGATGTCGTAAATAATTTGTGCGAATGTTATTAAAATTTACCGACTTGCGGACGGTGCAGTGCTCCGCGGGCGTAACACTGGTTACGACAACTTCGCGATTCGCTGATACGACCACTTTAACGCACATTATTCTGACGATACGACTGGCTAAACCATACGAATCGTCAATTGCCGAGATTTGATCGTTAATAATGGTGACAAATTTCATAGATAACAAAACCTTTTTAAAGTTTTATGGGCAATTACCAAGATGTGTCGCTAATAAAGTCACAATCACGTTCCAGTTTTGAATTCCTGCATTCAAATATAAGAAACGAAGAAGAAAATTATAAAAATAATAGGTAGGTACTTTCTTTCTTTGACTTCCTTTTACCCTTTTTTAAATCCTTCGTGGCATTGCAACGAAAAACCCAACATGATTTATCTTGGTAATACAGAATACGGCCTACATAATTAGTTTATTTTCAACTAGTTGGAGTCCCCGGCGTTGCCCGGGCTTTACACAGCGTTTTTCGACATCTAATATAGACAGAGACCTTCCTCTTCTTTTAAAGGTTAAGTGTGACAAAATTTTATCAATCTCGCTATAAGACTGTAGATTTGTATACAAAACAAATCCACGCCGCCCATCCGTTCGTCACACTCTTCTCAGACGCCCTTCTTTATATGTATAATAATCTTGAACTAATTACATAAATACATGTAGTAAAAACATAAATGAAGCTATTCTTGTCATACTGAGAAACTTGTTCCATTGTCAAAAGGTGATTTTTGTTCGGAAATATTCGGAATAATTGTTGTATTCGTTATAAATATTTATCATCTAATGAAATCGTTCATCATACGACCGTAATTTCGGTGTAACACAGCTGGTCGTATGTTGTGGTATACCCTACTCGTAAAACCGCACTTGGATTCTCCTTACTCGGTTCAACTTTAACTAATGGCAATAACCGTCGTTAATAATTATTCTGCCAAACATCTCCATCTCTGCGAGTAACTTTGTCAGATTTCTCTCAGAGATATAGTATTATGTTTTGCACTGATTTACGGCCTTATTAATAGGTGTGTTGGGGTACTTAATTAAATTGCGGTCAATTATATCACTCGCGAATGGACCATTGCTATTTATTGCTTATTTGTATAGAATTTGTATCAAATTTTAGCTTTGATTTTTGTCAGAATTTCCTTTAACGGTCATAAATAAATTAAAGTCCGTTTTGTGTCATACAACGAAACTTTACGTGTACGTTAATTGGAAAAAGTTAACTGAAATGTTTTTGTTGGAAAGAAGGACCAATTTCATTAAAAACGTTATATTATTATGGTCTTATTTTTGATCTGTTGTGCTATATTTTGGTTCTAAACTTACCTATTATAGTTAAAAAGAAAAGCCTATTTTTTTTGTCCAAATTTGAACATGGAAACTTACTCATTTTTTTATGTGAGTCCCCACTGCTTTCATCCGTCTGAAACCAGTGAGACTATGGCATCCCGTATTGCTATGTGTTGTGAGGAACGGAAGGAGATGGGGAAGAGAGAGGTGTGGAAGTACCTGGCGTTCACATCTGAGCACCAAACAGGGCTAAATCCATTTCAACCAACGTTTCTTTTTTGAATGGTATTTCACATATATAAGTAAATACCACTCTGGAAACGTACTGCAAATCTTTAAATAGTATAAAATATAGTCGCTATCTGCCTCCGTGTGTTCGTGCGCTTAGTTCTTCTAAACTACGCAACTGATTTTGATCGGAGAATTTCTTCCGAAAGGTTTTTGCATATTATAAAAGTATTATGAACATAAAAAAAGAAAGAAAGAAAGAAAATATAAATAATTTTATAGAAAGTAGAGAAAAGTCGATGTTTTGTAATCAAGTCGTAAAAATAATATTTTCAGGCACTTACATTGCTAACGCTGGCTAAACTTTTTGAGATACATCAAAATAATGTACCACGGAATTGTATGTCTTAAAAAGGCCTACAGAAAAGTCTCGAATGGTATATGTCTATCTCCTAAGGCTAACACCCAGCAATGCCGGGTATGTCAGCTAGTATGATATAAATGGTGAAATAACACAAATTAATCAAATAAAATTTAACAAATTGAAAAAATCTTGCGAGAAAGAATTTTCACAATTTGTCAAAATAGACTTGATTTTAGACTTATATATCTTTTTTTAAAGCAAATCATTTTAAGGCTTATAATTTGATGCGGTTAGGAGGAAAATTAAAACACTGTACATTTTCTTTGTTTATCCCGATAACAACGGTTTTTGCTACGCCTGTCTCACTGTTAGGAGTTCCCGTGTCGAGAAAGACTAGTTAATTGAAAATTATTGGAGCGAGATTTCAATTTAAAGTTTTTGGATTGATTTTTAACCTTTGGTTCCGACAACTTCAAGGGGTCCCGGGCTCTGTAACTGCCATTGAGGTATACCGCAATATAACTACCGGTTTTTCTGTATGCTCCAATGTTTATGAGTCGTATTGGGTTCAGGATTCCCAGCCGATAACGACTAAACGAACATAAATATCCATTAAGCCGAGCTTAAGCATCTTCTGAAATACCGCTCCTAAATTTTTTTTTAATCTATATAATGTACGAATATAAATGTTTTTTTCGATTCCTGTCTCACTAGGAAATACACGTTTCGAGACAGACATCGTAGGTACGTAAATGCGTATATAAATAAAGGTTTTTCCAATAAGAGGTGTTATTTTGATATTCAATCGTAAAAGATCAATGGTTTCGTTGCTTGTGTGGCACGTAGAGCCGTCTTGTTGAAAGTAAACGTTGTCCAGATCAATACCATTCAATTCCGGCCATAAAAATCATTAATCATCTCTCGATAGCGCAATCCATTCACCGTAACTGTTGCTCCAGCCTCATTTTCAAAAAAGTAAGGTCAAATGACTCTGCCGGACCACAAACCGCACCAAACAGTCTCACGTTGAGGATAGAGAGGTTTTTCAACAATAACTCTTGGGTTTTCCGAGCCCCAGATTCGACAATTTTGCTTGTTGACGAAGCCACCGAGGTGGAAATGGGCCTCATCACTCAAGATGATTTGCATTTGATTCATAATTTCAATGCGTTGTTGAAGCGTGTATCGTTCCATTTTTATTAATGGCGTAGTTTCTACTTGTCAAATGTCAAAAAATGACAGCTTCAAAAGTAACATCTACCGAAATAGCGGGCTATTCAAAATAACACCTCTTATTGGAAAACCCTGTACATACATAAATAATATATATACTAATTATAATAGTAATGTTCAAGAAGTAGTATACTCGGCTCTGCATTTATAATATTACTAGCTGATGTGAATCCGGTGTTGCTCAGGCTTAGGGATTAATGATTTGGTGTAATGTTTTGAGGTTGTGAATTTTAAGGTACCTGAAATCTGGGTGCATTTTTAAGGTGGAAATAATATTGTAAAAATCGAAAAAAAAAATGTTTTTAAGTATTTGTTTCACTTGCCTGGTTTTCCTCGGGCGTCTCCGACTTCATATACCATTTACTTCATGTAGTATCATGGAACGCACATTATTACTGTTAAAAAACTATATTGAATTGACTTTAATTTACTAGGTATCTCATTCCAATGTACAGATAATGTCTTCCTCTGGGCGTCCCGAATTTTTGTTCCATTCACTACTATATACCACATTGTTATTATTGTAAAACTACATTATTTCGACTTTAATTCATTGTTACAATTGTAAAACTACACTATGTCAACTTTAATACATTGTTACAATTGTAAAACTACATTATGTCGACTTTCATTAATTGTTGCAATTGTAAAACTACATTATTTCTACTTTAATTCATTGTTACAATTGTAAAACTACACTATGTCGACTTGAATTCATTGTTACAATTGTAAAACTACATTATGTCGACTTCAATTCATTGTTACATTTGTAAAACTACATTATGTCGACTTTCATTCATTGTTACAATTGTAAAACTACATTATGTCGACTTTAATTCATTGTTACAATTGTAAAACTACATTATGTCGACTTTAATTCATTGTTACAATTGTAAAACTACATTATGTCGACTTTAATTCAACTCCGTATCTCATTCCAGTGCAGAGATAATGCCTGAAGTCTTCATTGGGCGTTCACGACTTCTTCTATCACTCAAAACACTCCTGGCAATAATGATAACAAACGTTGAAATTTTAAGCGACATCGGTCCATTAGTTTTTTAGTCTAAAGGGGACAAACAAAGAAACATTCTTTTAAATATACATAGGCATAAGCAGTTCATTGCGCCAGACCCAACATCTAATTAATCGGTGAATAAAACCTCGCATCTCACATCTGTTGACGGCGGCCAACCAGACTGGCTCTCATCTGAATTACCGCCGGTGCAATGTCACTCCATTTAACCTCTGCTGCTCAGAGAACAATCACAAATTACGTTATAAAACGGTTCATAACGCTTTAGAACCGTTTTAATTGCACGCTCTCGATTATTTGCTCCTCGATTAAACCTTTCTCTTGCGATTTAATTTCTATGGTGTACAAGATTTTTACGTTTTTCTGTCATGACTGGATCTTTTTCTCGAGTCGCTTGTGATGTCTCGATTGTATAACCACGTGCGCCTGAATTACGTTATGCACAAGGAAACCCGAAAAGAGTGGTAGGCCGATGTAATCTCCATATGCAAGATTAAGCCTGTCGTCCCATTGGGTCGGTAAGAGTAAAAAAACGATATAAACCGATGACCCTACACATAAAAGTAAAGTCCGGTTTGCAGCGCAGCCATTGTGGGACTATTCTGCAGCTATTGGACGAAGGGCTAAGCAACAATCTTTTGCGCAAATGGATGGAAAAGTTAGGGATATCCTGGGAAGACGTGGCATGGCAGAAAGTCACATGCCAAGTGTTGAAATAACAGATTAGCATTTATGAATACGATACCGTGCCTTCCGATTGTTACCAAAACAGTAACCGTGAATATATTACAGTTAGTTATTCGGTTGCTTGTGTGGTTTTGTGACTTCTGAAGCTTACGTGTGTTAGTACCAGCTCAACGAATCAAAAACGAGAATGTTTTGCTGTATAAAGGTTTCTTTAATCATTTAAAAGCATTAGGTACATACTAAGAGAATACAGAGTGTACTTAGTAAAATGTCCTCCAAGTTTTAGTGTTGAGGATTGTGAATCGATTATACCTCGGCAAAACATCAATGCAACCTCCAATGTCAGCTTTAAAAATTCGAATTGTATCGACGTAAAATAATGTTGCACTAAAGTCGAATTATCCAATTTCCATGTTGCGAATTTAATTATTCAATATAAATTCGCGGCGTAATTACTACAACTAGGTAACTCCGAAATCAGCTTCTTCGAATTACACTCAAAACCATACCTTTATTTCCTCGCCCGTGTATGTCACAAACATTAAATAATGTATATGTGGAATACATAGGCGTTGAAATAAATATACGTATGGCTTTGTGTGTAACTCGAAAAAGCTGACTTCGGAATTATTTCACTAATTATTGTTGTTGCTTAGCTACACTTTTTTCGATTTTTCTGTACCGCTGATTGAACATAATCGTTTATTCGTATAATCGAATGTCTACTGTATTTTCAAACTCCATTCCCCATTCATGGTCCTTGTGTCGGTGAATGCGTTCATTGCGCTCATTAAACGATTAGATGTTTTGTTTCTGATATTCTCCGATGTTTAATTAGCAATAACCGATTTCCTAGCTGTTTTTTCCACGTTTCTCTTTGAATTTACTGCTAATAACAGAATAATGCGAGTTAGTCATCGATATAATATGAACTAACTTGATCGATGATAATTGCGGCTCTCGGATTATAATTATTAGTTTTATTTTAAAGAAGCCAATTAAACCTGTACTTAACATTGTACTTTCATCTTTTTACAAATATTACATTATTATAAAAATTCAAAACTCGAAAAGTAGTCTACCGATATAGCTGGAAGTTTGTTCTTATCAGTAGTGCCGGGAGTGTATAGAGAGTGATTTGAATGGTAGAAGACGGCGGGGATGCCCGAGGAATACTTAACGCAATATCTCTGCACTGTAGTGAGATACGGAGTCGAATTGAAGTCGATGTAATGTAATGTAAAGTGACATTAGCAATAGCGAAGCATTCCGATGCAACGGTATCAACTTTCTTTCCCAATTCTGCTATAATTTTTATTTTGTTTAACGGCAATATAAAGTAAAGTAAAGAAGATACAATATTAAGTAACATAAAGGTATAAAGTGATGTAGTTTGTTCTCAGTCCTCGTCACTAGGTATTCCTGTTCCGAGGAGGACTGTAGGTTGTTGTATGTGTGTTGATCATGATTTCCTCATCTTCTAATTTGTTGGTTCCCACAAAATATAAAATAAATTAAGGCGATGCACTACGTCGTGTAGTATTTTAAATTGAGCCGCTATCAATAACAACCCTTACGTAGATGGCGATAAGGTTTAAATTCCCGCTTAACACCATCCGCCTGTTTTGATTTATGCAAGAAAAAAACATGGCCAAAAAGTGCCTTTCATTTTATTTTGTGGATGTTCAGGAATAAATATTTAATTTTTTTCCGATCATTTTATAAATCACTTAATTTGCCACATTATACAATAAAATTATAACCGAAAATGGGTTCGTAAGTAGGAGGTTTTGAACTTTAAAGCAGTTTTAATAGGCCTATACATTATTTTTTCTGGGCTTACAAAAAGACTTATGAAAAAAATACTCGATTATTTCAAAGGCCAAGATGTATTCTACTCGCAGTATTTAATTAATGCATCTGAAACATTTCTAGGCGACCAAATTTTCAAACCAAAAACACATGATTTTGAATTACTACGTATGGCATCGCCTTAAGCAAAAAGTATTTATGTTTGTTGTCTGTAGGTTGCGTTGGGGTTAGTTACTTCATAAATTTAATGATATCCTCATTTTCATGTTGTGTTAGCCATAATTTGATGTCTTTTTTATACTTTTGTATATCCATGGTGTTTTTAATTTCAATAGGAAGGGCATTATATAATTTTATAGCATGGAAATAGTGGTTTTTCTGGCCGAAAGATGTATTTAATTTTAGAATGTTTAGTAGATTTGAGGATTTAGTCCTTGTAGTGTAGGTGTGTTGTTCAGCAAGGTACTCATATTTTTCTTTAATATTGAGTAGTGCATTTTTTTAGTACAGTGTTATAATGCTGAACACATAAAACATATAAAACACATAAAACGTATTTTCAGATATAAACTTTTGAGTGCTTTATTTCTAGAAACCTAATAATTCATTGTTACGAAGTACATTTACTCGTAGCACCTAACGGTTGTATACTTGGATAATAATTATGTTTAACCATAACTCATCCATTTTACTATTCTTTTGATTGGCGACCGAAGTGTCTGCAGTTAACGTAGTTAACTAAGGAAATGTAGAAGTTTTATGACCGTTCTTGTGGTTGGTCCCATATCAGATGAATGCGTTCACATGTGTTTTGTTGAAGACATCATATAAATCAATAACACCCTCCGCCTTTGGTGTTTTGTTGTGTTGGTTTATTTACGTCGTAGGTCTGATCCTTAAATCCCTGGACCCGGCTGCTTTTTTCGGTGTTTTGTTTGGATAAGCTCTTTTGGATGTCATTGAGATATGGCAGGCCGATTTCTTTATCCCCAATAAATTCGTCGAGCATGAAGTTGAGCATGGTCGTGCTTTATGCAGTCTGTAGGTACCATCTGGTATTTATTATTTATTTATTTATTGGATGATTTTTATAGCGCCGCTTTTGCGAAATATCACCTCAGGGGCGCTGTACAGTTAATGCAGATATTACAAAAAAAAAAAAATATATTACAAATTGAAATTAAGTTAAATAAAATGAAGTACAGAAACAGGTGACACGGAGATGGAGAGTCTGCTGCAAGAATCCTAGGTGGTGAGGAAACTGGACCAGCTGCTGCAGCGAGAGAGTCCACCAACAGTGCCAGCACGAGGTTCGTCATCCTTCCAGGTATGTGTCTGCTGCTAATTGAGCGCTGACACAATGTCCTTTCATGGATTCCAGACCTTGGCAGCACCGCTGTGACATTCGACGAAGATATATGGAGCAAATCGTTTTTAATTGCTCCGCTCGGATAGCAGAACAATACTCGAACAATATTTTGAATTTGAATTCTCAATAAACAAAAAATATAACGACAGATTTTTCTTTGACAAATTGCATTGTTGTCAAGTGTAAAATAATATTATAATTAATGTAGTTTTTTAGTGATCTTAATAAGAATGACTTTTTTTGAAACGGGAGTAGGTAGGGAAGTCGGTAACTGAGTCATGAGTCCTATCTCATTGCTAGCCTATCCTCCTATCAATTAAACTGTCAAATTCCTCGTGAAGTTATTGTTCTTATCTATTTATTTCTTTGAATTTTATAATTTAATTTTTCTTTAAGTATATATCACGGGTCAAAGCGTATTTCTTCACGGCCCCTGTCATCAGTCTTTATCATGAATAACGGGTGACCATTGAACATTGCTAAAAACTGTACTTTTAGTACGAGATGTTCTTCTCAATCCTTTCCACATGAATTTTTGTCTTAGCCTAGAGAAGGATTATCAAAATTATAATGTGCTTTACATTTACATCTTGCACATGGGTATTTTTTTTTACACGTCTGAAGAGACCCATATTGTAGGAGGAAGGAATCACACACGCCGGCAAATCGTTCTACAGTCGAGCTGTTGAACTCAAGAATGAGTCGTAGAAACGAACTATTCTTATGTTCGGCGTGTTTCCCGACTAAGCACCGGTGCCGAAGAGATCAATGTTCTATATATAAAATGAACAATTTTATAGCTAAAAAAAATATACAAATAAATTACGCTAGTTCCTCAGAGCATCCTCCAAATACCAATTGTAATTCCGGACAAGGACAGCATACTTACCAGAAGCCTACGCTCTAAAGATTGTAATCCGTTTGTTAAGACAGTGGAATCTGAAACTTCTTCTGCATTTGCTAGAGTGCAATCACGTGGACCACCACCAGACCTTTGCAGGTAAATCCATTCTAAGATAGATACACCTCCGCCTTTCAATAGTAAGTTGTTGTATTGGTCTTGATGGATCGATCATCGGTCTGAACTTACTGATGGATGGGCTCGTGAAAGTGTCGTAACTGTTCGTGTAATTTATAGACATCGGATTCAGGTGAGTTTGATTACCGCGAGTCGGCGTCGTCACCCGTGTTGACCCTCTCATCCAATCCCGAGCCCTTTGTGTCGGAAAAATACTAGGAATCGAAAAAGAAAGTATCTGCTGACGTGTTAACCATATTTGGTAACATTTTAATTTGGTACCGTTTAATTAATAGTTGTTTCCGTTGTTATTAACCTACACGTCAAACAGCTAATTGAGATTTCAACGTTGTTGTTTAGAAAAAATTCACTTTTGACAAAGTTAACAAATTTCCACTCAGCGCCGTTTTTTTAGATTCGTTTCATTTGATGCCATTTGATGACGTTTATGCCTGAGCTGAGCTTGTGAACTGAGCCTGTCTTGTGTCAATTATTAGTTTATTTTTTTCACATTAATAACTTAAAAATAATTATTATATTTTATTCGCACAAATATTTGCTCCTCACTCCAGAGTAGACAATAACTATTCTCAGTATTGGTGAGAGATAATATTGAACCGAAACATGGCTTGAAATTGCTTTGAATGTGATTTGGAGTAGATCTGAATATCCAGGTACTTTTTACCTTTATTGGGCAGTTGGCAAAAATATTATAGTTTTAACTGACTATTTTCTTGTTTTAACTCCACCATTTGTCGTTTTATTTGTCTGTAAAATTTGTTTGTAACGTTCCGGTTCCGGTTTAAGATGGTGAGATGGTTCAAGAAGAAAACTACCCTTTTATGCCGACATAGTTTGCATGATTGTTATTCCTACTACGAGCTGTTAATTCAATACTGTCGTAACTACCGGCCTGAAGAAAATTTAAAAAAAGAATCGTCATTGAGATTACATTTCTTTGGACAAATTGTATAATTCCTTAATTGGAAAAAAAATGTCACGTAAAATATTTGTTGTTCATAATGCAGTGGGTAGATTTAAGTACCTACTTACAAATAAAATAAATCCTATGATTTTAAAGGAAATTATGATTTTATTCATGCATCGCTTATTTGGAATCCACAATATAGACTTTACATAGATAGTGTAGAACGGTGACCGGATAAATCATCACAATGATAATTCATCACATCTTTAAAAAGTTATACAAAGTCATGGGAAGTGATGAAACAAAAACTTTATTAACTGGGTTACGTAGGTTAGGTTAGGTTAAATTTTTTTTTCATCGTTTCTAATGACTTTAGGTATATCACTTTTTAAAAGTGTGTTGAATTGTCACTGTGTTGAGTTATCATGGAACCGTATAGAACGTATCCAAAACAAATTTATAAAATATATTACCTACAAATTCAACAATAACATTGAGTGTACATTTGAAACTTTGCAGCGAAGACGAGCAGTAGCTGACTCGATATTTATACACAGAATTTTAAATAATGACATTGACTGTACTGAACTTCTGTCCCTTATTAACTTTAACATACCTTTGAGACGTACACGACATACAGTGCTATTCCACGCGCTTAATTATAAAACAAATGCAGCATCTAATTCGCCAATTAACCGAGCTCTTCATACTCTAAATAATATTTGTCTTAACTCTAACATTGACATTTTTCGGATTCATTGCCTAAATTCAAACGTGGCATCATGTCAATAATGTAAACTATTCAATGCGCATACATACAGACACAAACACACACAAACACTCACACATACATTACACACGTCACGCACACACCTATAAACTACACACGTCACCTGGTAATTAAGGAATAAACATACCACTTAGCAGACATTACAAGGAAACATATCATAGGTTCCTAACATAAAATATCTTATTCTTGTATATTGTTTCATCTCTGTAAATCATGTACTGTTTGTTTCTATAATATAAAATAAAATTAGAAAAATATTTTTTAAAGGTGAGGTCTAACCTGTTAACAGAACTATTAGTATTGTGTGGTTAGATATTATTATAATGCGATAATCTCATTTGATCCAATACCTTGTATATTGTACAATCAGCAAAGCGTTTTATTGAAATTAAGATTTGATGTATGCGTTTCAATAATAATTAGTATTATATAGAATAGCTTTCTCGATCAAATTATCGTTCATTATAATAAATTATTTTTATTTATCTCTCTGCTATAACCAAACATTTTCGCATTATGTTTGTAAGTACGCATTTAATTCGTCCAACTTCAATTATTTTCTTGCAATCTGTGTAAGCCAAAATAATAAGTGGGACTTTGTAGTCTACATTTAACAATATGCTTCCGTGTCTGCGGTGGCTGTAAAAACCACAAATACTTATTATAAAAATAATGATGGGGTATCATATTTGGTGACCTTGAGGATTGAATGAAAGTTCACCACATGCGTAGGTATGATCTATCTGTCTAACAGCTGCAATTTAGAGCGTTGAAACTCTTCTCATTAGAACCGTCAATCATCAATGTTCTCCCTTTTGTCCGTACTTCTGTGCAGGTGACCAAAAGACGAACTAACAAACTTTTTGTTTGGATTAGTGCATAGATTCGTAACGTTTTTAGTTTCCAATTCAACAGTTCCTTATGTCATTTTAAACATCTACATTATCTATATAAATAAAAATGTTGATGTTCGTTTGTTCAAAATCTTAAATCTCCGAATGTTCTTCACCAATTGTTTTGAAATTTAGACACAACGTTGCATTACAGACAGTTGCATTGCAGACATACTGAGCCTCTGCAACGCGTGGTGGGGTACAGCTAGTGCATGATACAAAAATTAATGCTTTACTGAAGGCGTATTGAGTTTTTCAATTTGTAAAAGTTTATCCTTTGTGCTGTTTACAATGCTAAAATTTCAAAAGCTGCTATTCAAGAGCTTGATTGTAAGATTATTCCACAACTGCCCTATTCTCCTTGCGCCGTATTTTTCACTCTAGCCAACACTCTCCGAGGATCTCCTTTAACTTGACTATTCACCCCCAACCTACTAGATTTCTCCAGGCGTCAATCAACAATCTGCTAGATAGTCGAGAATCAATCGTTAAGAACGCAGGAGATTATTTTATTAACAAATAAAAAACGGTAGTCCGTAATATTATATCGATAGCATCAACCTTAAAGTGTGCGGAGATACCAGGAGTACATGAACTTACGGATAGATAATAATAAGGTATAATCGTTACGTACCTGTAGGTGTAATAGCGAAGGTAGGCACCCGCTAACGAGATGAGACTCGTCCGTCTTCCCCCCCCAGCCTCTTGGTGCGCCGAGTCTCGTTAATCCGAGGCGACTGTACCACCACCTCTCGGAAATAGGAAGTCTGTAAATCATTTGCACGTGATCATATTCCAATCCGAGGATTGTCATATACACTCGTAATTATATTATACAGTCACCGCATTACCGGAACCTGTAAATTGCAAACTTGATTGCAGAACTGTACAGTACGTCAAATAAATCTTATTTTTACGCGGTATCTTACCTGATCCAAAATCACGCTAAACCAACGCGTTGTTCACGCAAAGTTAGATATGGAACACAATATCCACAGAGCACAACTATGAAGCCTAAAATACAATACAAACATCATTACTATACATATGAGTTATAGATACCATTTTACAGCAATTTAAACACAACAATTTAAATTTTACTAAATTTTATAAGTATTTTTGTTTAGCTTTACGAAATAAATATCTCCATTTGATTCGATACATTTCAAGGCTATTCGATCGTGTGATGTTTTTATTTTATTTTTCGATTTATTGTTGTAATATTACGGTGTTACTCTGTTGTACAGTGTACAGAAGCAAATATAACTAACTAACTAACCATCACGCCGTTTCACCGCAGGGGTAGGCAGAGATGACGGACCGTTAAACAACTCGGTCTTGGCACACACTTCTTGCCTCATTCACATTCATACATCGTCTCATAAATACTCTTATATTATTTTGACTCTTGACATGGCCGACTCGAGTATCTGATTCACTTGATCGTGCCATGTCTTACTCGGGCGTCCCCGACTTCTGCTACATTCGCATTTGCTTCATATATCCTCCTTACACTCCTATCTTCGCTCATTCGCTCTACATGCCCAAACCATCTAAGCGTCCCTTTTTAATCTTACTCATTACGCCTTACATCAGCCTTGAACTCTTTGCGGATCTCCACATTCCTTACACGATCAAACATTGTTTTACCACACATACGTCTCAGGGATCTCATTTCAACAGCATTCAATCTACTTTCATCCTTTCTTTGCCAGTTCCATGCCTCACTTCCATACATCAGGGTAGGTACCAGCACTCTATTGTGGACTGCTAACTTCGCTTCTTTGGACAATTTTTTGTTAGCGCCAACTGCGTTCAGCCTTCAGTCCTCCATTAATGGAGTTACCTGCATTTACCCTTCTTTCAATATCTCTGTCAGCCTTCCCATCTCTCGTAAACATAAGCAAATATTATACAAAATATAATGAAATTGTTATTATTATTTATCTCTACATGCATGTTCTATTCATTAATAATAATAATATTTGGATGATTTTGTATAGCGCCGTTTTTGCGATCGCAAAATCAGACTTTCCGGTATTTATTTTAATATATATCTATTTTCTTTAATGAGCGTTTTTAGGAAACGAAAAGCAAATTTTATGGTGGCGGTACTAGTTACAGTACAAGGTTTTGATCAGAATTCACTTTCATAAATGTGATTCGTCCCTCGGTATAAGACAGATATCGAATAATGTAAATCCAAATTATTTATATTTAACATTTCCCGAATCTGTCAACAACATTGCAATGAAATATGTTTATTTTATATTCCTGTCTCCTGCCTCAGAACAAGTTATGCCTAGTGAGGTGGGTATTGTAAAGCATACAATTAAATTAATTATGGTACCTACCAGTATTGTTGTTATTTTTTTTTGTATGAAAATATAAAAATTATATTTCCATGAACCCCCATTTATCGGCAATGAGCTTGCCGATAAATTGAACTGATATGTTTCTTATAAAAGACTGCCCATTTTGAAAGAAATGTCAAATGTATGTTGATAATCAAGCCATAATACCGTTCGACTCCGGGGTCCCAGACAGGTCGTTGAAATTGTTTATTTGCACATGAAAGAATTTCAATGATTGAATATGTTTTTTTCAATTCCATCAGACGTGTGGACATTTTTAAGTTTATTTCGACCACGACGCACTTTAAAAATAATACAATGTTTTTTTAATTAAATATTTTTTATAAAAATAACAGTATAAACAAGTACATAATGTTAAATTACATTCAGCATTAACACTTTCGCACTATTCACACTTTAAACACCTTGAGATTCATAACTGGATGGAGAAGTATTCATATTATTGTAAATTTAAGAATAATAATGCGTTATGTTCGGTTTCTGCTTCAATTTGATACTTTTGTTCTCGTTTTGACAGTATGCTAAATTTACAATTACCATGTTCGAACATTTCTAACTGTAAAAAATAAGGTTTGTGATACCAACTCAACGCATGTAAAAAAATCTAATCTGACGTGCAAATAGAATATTCTCAATCTTTTTCATTACAACACACGTCGTCGGGGATAGCGTATATATCAACGGTACCCTTCTACTCTGTAAATCTTTCATCATTATCGGTATGTGTGTACTGCGTACCTTTTCTCAGAGCTACTTTCTTGCACCTGGGACGTGTCTGTACCAGGGGGTCATCTGCGTGCCTTCATGAAATATATACCTATGTAATTATTTTTTCAACGGCGGTGTAGTTGATATGTGCCGTCGTTTTTGCTCTTGCTCCAACCGCCTCGTGAAAAGTTATAAATACTAATTGATTAGTAGTTACTTGGAGAGTAACAGACGTTTTACTGATCGATGATAGGATTTTTTTTCTTAGAATGGAAAACAAGCCGAAGATGATACTTCTTTCTTTTCACGGGAAATTGTTGCACATGTTTCACGTTTTCGTGCATTTTGTAGTTTTGATGTTGTTATAGCTGAAATTTTTCATTTTCTTTTTATTAATTTAAGTGGTTTATACATTTTTACTAGCGTGATCCATGGCAGTCACAATTTGGGGAATGTTGAGGCTGAAGGAAGTGTGGAAGATATTAGTATGTTGTGAAGAGTCTCAATCGGACTCTCCCGATCGGTCCACCACGCATAAGATGGGCAGATGCATTCGTCCTCAAGACATGGACCAGCCACAACCCATATAACAGGGCACCCCTGCTAAGTCACCGAACGTCGCAAACCACTTGTGGTGACCTATGACAGAGGTAACCAATTAGAAAGTTGACGTGTTTTACATGAATTGAACAGCACACTCAGCAAGATGATGTTAAATTATGGTTCCTTCCATCTCGCTACCATGGGTAATCGTGATTCAGTATGCTTTTACGCTACACGTGCCAGAGTCTATTAAAACGGTACACACATAATAATTATTACGTCTGCCGTTGCACAAATCAATATGGAGTAATTGTTTAGTAATTATACTAGGAAGTGATTCCTACGGTACATCCATGTTAAAATGCACATGAGCGTAACCGCTTCACGCGGGGTGCACCTCTACAATAATTTATAAAATAACATAATGTCTAACCATATAGATGAGTATATAGTATAGACTATATACTAAAGGCCAGGGTTACCCGTACTCACACTCATGGAAATAACTTATTAGGAGTCAAGCGATCGACTTCTCACTACAGCATGTCACACTTAGACAATACCCTAAAATAAAGCCAGAATCTTAACGACGTAAGTGAAGCATCCGTGCACCAAAATATTCGACGCGCGTTCCAGAAGTATTGGACAGACCTACGGTTGAATTTGCATTATCAAATCTCTAAAATAAAGTGGGAATCTTAAACGACACAAGTGATGAAGTCGTGTGAAAACAATATTCAGCGCGCGCGCGGCGTAATGGACGGACCTACGGTCGACTTTGCCCTAGCAGGCCTAGAAAATCCATCTTTCCGTGGGGTTTATTTTAATTATTTCTGATGAACCTATTACTAAATTCTCAAATGTTTCTAGAGGGATTCCTCGGGAATTTACTAATTCATCGTCTAGAAAATAAAATCTGGTGCTTACCGCCAATTTTTTAGATGGAAAACGATTTATAATATTTTCAAACCGTTTTACATAAAATATTTTTAGTGCTAGGTCCTGTTTTTATTAATTTTAAATATAAATTACTTACATCCGTAGGGTTCCCTTTAAAAACATTTGAGATTTTATTAATACGTTCATCAGAAATAATTAAAATGTGAGCGTCGAGCGGACCCCCGTTATTATAGTCTTATGTCGCCTTAACTTCGTAAGCGGCTAAAGGTGGAACTAACGAACTAATATACTTGAAGCTGAAGCTTATCCATCACGCGTTTACATAGAATTACTAAAAAAATGGCGGAGGATTCCAAATAATATTTTTAATTTAATTTAAATTTATTAAATGTTTTAATTTAAAATTAAACAATAACTTTGTAAACATCACTTATAGGTAAATACTTAATGCCGACCGGGTTTCGCTACAACACGTAGCCTCATCAGGGCAGTATAATACTAAAAATCTAAAAATTAAATTAACATGTGTGGATTTCACAGTAGGTGGACAGTCTGAGCTACAGTGGAAGAGGTAGGGATAGGTGGAAGATTGAGAGGCGAGTGTTCTTTGTCAATAGGGAATAATCTGAGTATAGGACTTTTATTTAGGTTTATTTGGTTGTTGATGACTTTGCTATTGACGTTTTTGGCTTTCCTTAACTCTAGCGCTTCTAAGTTATCCAACCTAAGACCTATTCCGTTTTTATGTAATAGACTGACGCCAGTATTTTTGTCGAACGTATGGTTGGTTGCTATGAGGTGATTTGCAAATTCGGAGAACCCATTACTGGTTAAACATCTTAGGTGTTCTTTGACTCGTGTTTTGATATTACGCGCTGTTTTGCCTATATAAAACGCGGGACAGTCACTACATTGCAGTGAGTAAATACCTGAGTGATTTAACCGATGTTCTTTGTCCTTAACGTTCATCAAAAATTTACTTATACTATTGTTAGTGTAAAAAGCTGGTTTGATATCTGGTGGGAGGTTTTTTATGCTTTTTTGAGAGAAATTATCGATGTACAAAATTCTACGCCATTGTTGAGGTTGATTATTATTAGTTGATTTATTATTATTATGAGGGGATCTGTTAAATAAAAATTTACTTGTCGATAATCTTTTTAATTTCTTATTTAGGATGTTATTGACCATATTTGCATTATAGCTATAAGTGATGTTTACAAAGTTATTGTTTAATTTTAAATTATAATGTCACATCACAAAGTAACAGCTTCATATGAAGAAATATTAAATGTTTATTCCAGATCTCGGGCGGGGTGGTGCAATCCCACAAGTTTCGTATAATACATAGAGTATATGAAAGTAAAAATATTTGTTGTAACGGAAAAATGCAAAGAAAACACAAGAAATAGAATAAATACATTTTTAGAAATCTAAGATGATATAATGGTCGCGATCGACTTTGAAACCTTTCGTCTCTCGACTGGTCGATCGCGATCCATTTTTTGGGCACCCCTGCTACACACCATCCTACCCACGTTCATATTAGAGCCTTATTGTGCATCTAGGTGCATCATTGCACCATATTATGATTTCATCGTGTTATTTGAAATTCGGTGCAATCAACCCTTTGTATATTTGGATTGTTTTAGGTTTTTTTTTAAAGAAAGGCAAAAATTTCAGAGTTACGAATAACCTGAAAATATACATGGGACTACAACTCTAGTACGGTATTCACATAAAAAAATGTAAGCTAAACATCTAATCTCATTGTGACATTTAATAAAAATTAAGAAATCATTTCGTGATCAGGCCCTATTGTTTCGGTACCTGTTTTAACAGCTTCTATGTTCCCTGCCGTGTGCCAATAAGGCTTTCTACATGCATTATGCTTTCACCTTTGAATGTCATTTGAACTTTGACGGCTTCCAACTTCCGACAATGGCAGCTTCTAACTTCTAAGACACTTCTTACTATACCATAAATACTGTGTACGTTGGAAGGTATTGGTTGCCAACCTTTTGCTGTAAGCATTACTTAGTTTTGTTGAAGAATATAATGTGCAGTAAAGTTACCATGTGCACACGAAACACTGTATTTTAAAACTGCAAGATTATTTTACCATTCCAAAATTTAGTTATATACCCTGTTAAAAAAAACTAAATAATTATTTTATGTGCTTTCTTTTTACTAAGAAAAAGGTTTTACTGATTTACAAATTTACTGTAAGAATTTAAAATATATATATTACCGTACACTGGGAATATAGGGGAAGTGCTTGCTTAATATTTGTAATTATTTTTTAATGCGTTATGTTTAATTTTATTTTCTTGTTTTCGAAGCAGAGTGCTCTTGATTTTTCACCTGTTATTGAACGCGAATTGTGGAATTGATCTTGCATCCAACAATCTAGAAAATTTGAACAGCAACACCGGTGAGGTTGCGTGTATATAATAATAATAATAACATGGCATTTATATAGCGAACCCTGTTAAAAAAAACTAAATAATTATTTTATGTGCTTTCTTTTTACTAAGAAAAAGGTTTTACAGATTTACAAATTTACTGTAAGAATTTAAAATATATATATTACCGTACACTGGGAATATAGGGGAAGTGCTTGCTTAATATTTGTAATTATTTTTTAATGCGTTATGTTTAATTTTATTTTCTTGTTTTCGAAGCAGAGTGCTCTTGATTTTTCACCTGTTATTGAACGCGAATTGTGGAATTGATCTTGCATCCAACAATCTAGAAAATTTGAACAGCAACACCGGTGAGGTTGCGTGTATATAATAATAATAATAACATGGCATTTATATAGCGAAGTTTAGTGTCATTTCACTTCAATGCTGCTTTATTTAAAATATTTTATTTATTTTAAAAGAAATATCAACTCTACTTTTTCCACAAATCTTCTAATAATTGTAATATAAATAGTAATGCGGGGGTAAAATAGCAAATGCAAAATCAATGTCCAGTGTTTTTACTATAGTGCCCCCTGCGTGCAAAGTCGCAAACTTTTTAATAAAAGTGCGATCTGAAGTGACCAGCCAGATAAGTTTGTTTTTCTGAATGTGTTTGTAAATAATAAAATTAGATAGAGACTAGGAATCTCTAAATAGTATAAAATAAAGTCGCTATCCGCGTCAGTCTGTTTGTGCGCTTATTTCTTCTAAACTGCGCAACGCATTTTGATAGAGTTTTCACTTACATTTAATGACTTTTTCAGGAAGGTTTATGTATATAATACATGCACATTATATTTATAGAAAATAGAGAAAAGTCGATGTTTTGTAATCAAGTCGTAAAAAAAATATTTTCAAGCGCTTACATTGCTAACGCTGGCTAAATCTTAAGAGATACATCAAAATAATTTACTATGGAATTGTGTATTTTAAAAAAGCCTACAGAAAAGTCTTCGATGGTATATGTCTATCTTCTAAGGATAGCGCCTTTGAGGGGATTTTTCACATAAACGGCGCTATACAAGTTATACAATTATTATTATTAATTCATTTGCGACATCGGTTTCTATTCAAATCGATACGAAAGAGATTTGTATTTTGTTTATTTATTCAGAATAACATGCGATGGTTACCAGCTATTTTTTTAATAATGCTAACCATCTCAGTTGACAAATTAAATTCTACTGATTAAATTACTAATTAAATTTCTCAATTGAGATGAGGTCCCAATTGTTCATCAAATAATTATTTAATAGAAAATTTGAGAAGCAGTCCATAAGGAAGAGATACATAAGCTGAAAATGTTGTCAATCTTGTGCTTCGCCGCAACGTGAATGAGCTTGTTACATTATTTGTATTCGCGCTGCACTGATCGATTGATCGTAAAATGCACATTGTTCTGCATACATGACTCCATGAATGCACCTTTGTTCCCAGCGGGGCTTTGTTTATTGTTGTTTTTCGGCTATATGCATTGTTTACCTTTAAAAGCTTCCGGAATCCGTTTTGTTTGAAAATGACATTTCTAATGACAAAACGATCGACTGCTTTTTTATCACTTTTTAAAAGCTATGTTGAATTGTCACTGTATTGAGTTGTCCGGTTACCATTATTTTGATTACATTTGTTTTATATTCCTGAATTCGTATTAGAAGGTATTCTAGACTGTTAGATGCTGTCGGTATCGCTCTAGAGAAAGAACACTATTCAGAATGGAAAAGTTGCATGAAATGACTTTAGCTATGTTTAATGACCAGATTAGACTTTTCCACGTCTCTTTTTTCCTCCATACTCCCTTCAGCCAAGTGTGTGTGGGGAAGGGGGGTGCCAATTCCTACTTGCTTCGAGCAGGTGGGACTCTCAATTAATATTGACGTGAGGCGTACGAGAGTAGAAAGAATCATAAATAATAATTTCAGTTGTGGGTCTGTTCTACGTGACTCTGGTTCAATGAACTAAATTTTTCTATTTCAAAATTGGAACTCATTGTGTGAAGGATTCAGACAAGCGATAAAGTAGGTACCTACCCATATTATAATATTTTAACAGAACATTATATTCATTCTCTTTTTCAAAATCGCTCTAGTCCAGTTACTAAAACCCATGCGTTTTATCAACATACGCGAATATATAAATTCAATCGACCACCTTTGTATAATAGAACACGTAACCAGCAGACGTTCAACAGCAGTTAAAAATGATTTATTTATTTTTATTCTACTTCGAACGTTTGGCAGTGATTTTTTAAAATTATTTATTTTTGTTGACATAAGCTTTTTGCTGCAATTTAACCTACTATATTAATCTCTCGTTTGATATTAGGCTCTGCCACACGTATACTTCTGAGCGGCGGTACCACGCGCCGCTCTAGGCTGCCGCGCAGAAAAGTCTCACGATGGACTGTTTATTATTATTTATACTTATTTCCGGATTTTTCTGCAGCCTGTAGTGGCGCGTGGTACCGCCCCTGAGAAGTGTACGTGTGGCAGAGCCTAATATGATCTATATTCTCTTTGCGTGTTTGTCAGTGATTATAACCGTATTACATCTAGTTAAGATGGTTCTGATTGCAAAACCCTAATGTGCTTTTATTTATTACCAAAGCCCTCCGTTAAATTAATTATTGTTTTATTAAGACCAACACTAAAAACTACGCCTAAATAATAATGAGCCTAAAAGCTGGACGGAATGCATAGTAAAATTACAAACTACGGTAATTATCATCTTTGTCAGTTTGGTCATGCATTAAAATGATTGCACTAAATCTCGTTGGTATTCGAAGGGCTTCTAATCGTTTTGCAGAAATTGATTTGTCTGGCGTTAACAAAATTGATAATGCGCCATTGATTTTGCATTGTTTGTTTCTGAAAGTTTATTTACTCTCGTATGTAACGCACGTATTTACTGTTCTCCGATGCGTGTGCAGTGTGCACCGTGCACGTGGCTAGAATTATTTTTATCTTGTCCGTTAACCCTAGGAATGCTGTGACGATATCTTCAAATATCTCAATCCGTCTTCAAAGAAAATTATTTGTACAATTTGGAAAACATTTTTTTATTATTGTCATCTGATTTTGCAGATGATTTAGTCTTAATATTTTCTATGTGCTATGAAATGTATTTCGTTACCTACTTAGGTATTTTTTATTATTGGAATTTTTGGTTAAATATTTCAAATGTAGCCATTCTCAAGTTGCAAGCCACATAATAGCATGGGACAATTAAGTTGAAACGTCAGTTTGTAAAAACATATCTACCCGTTTTCGCAATATGTGATCTATTATACATTTGAATCAATTTTCTTGTGAGACTCTGAACAACTATTATGGTACCTACCCGAAGAAAGTTTGAAAAATAATAATTGTCAATTAGATAGTGACGTTTCTTTGGACTAATTGTATAATACTTTATTTGAAATTTAAAAAAAATGTTCCATAAAAAATAATATGGTTTATAATTAAGTAGGTAGGTAGGCATTTAAGTATCTACTTTAAATCTTATGATTTTAGAGGAATTTTACAATTTTTTATACGAGAAATTTATTAAGTAGTAAAATTATCTTTTTTTAATGTGAATACCGCACAAGAGTCCTAATTGCTGTCTGCAACCAGTGCGACTATGGCATCCTCAATTGGGGTATGTTGTGAGGCTGAATGTAGTGGGAGGGAAAGGAGATGAGCAAGAGGAAGGGGGAGTACCTGACTGCTGAGATCTGATCACCTAACCCGACTAAAGCCATTTCAAAGAACGTTTCAATTCTAAATGGTGGTCTTACACCGGGGAGATGGGCAAGAGGAAGGGGGAGTACCTGACTGCTGAGATCTGATCACCTAACCCGACTAAAGCCATTTCAAAGAACGTTTCAATTCTGAATGGTGGTCTTACACCGGGGCGATACCGAGTGTATCTTACACTCTGGAACGTACTGCAAGTTTACTATATATTATTTTTTACCCCTCTACCACGGAAGCCGTCAATCATTACTCTATTGTCAATTGTGTGTTTGTAGGTATAAATAATTATTTAAAAAAAAAATGTTTCGAATTGTGATAATCTTCTTATGTTTTTTGGAGTCCGTTTCTTAAAGATTTATTTTCATTATTTACCAAAACATTTTAACGCTTAATGGTGTTTTGTAAATCTTTCCCATCATTTTAACATTTATGCTATTCGCACACGCTAATATTATGTCAAACGTGTCGAAGTATTGGCGGTATATTATAAATAGTGCCATTATTATTTTCATCACAGTTCATTCTATTCTTTAATCAAATTTTACCGTTATACCATGGTGTGATAATGCGTGATCCACCGGTCAAGCATTTCATAATAGACTATGTACGCACTTGCATTTCGTGCGCAAGTAGAGGATTTTATTATTCCGTGTGTGCATCGGGTCCAAAGCACTGTTATTTCTAAAATATTGTTTCTAGGAAATACACGCTATGTTTTTGCAATTTCTGCGAAATTGCTCTAACACCAAATGTATTGAAATTCAAATAAGCACAGAGAAAAAAAAAGAGCTGGACGTAGGGAAATGCTATCTAAATGTTATTACGTCAGAGTTCACAATTTGAAAGGTTTCGGTATTTCAAACAATTCTTAAAATTTTCTGCATTAGGTATAGGTCGTTTAAATTTTCTATTGCGTTGCGTCGTTTTATGTTTTCTATGATGTTTAGTTTACCTATGTTGCAATTTATTATTACTGACACCGTGTCTTTTAAAATGAATATTGCTAATTTATTAAGAATTTGAAGAAGTATTTTGAAGAAATTTGAGGAAGTATTTAGAATCTATTCAAATTATTGGTAATTTGGCTAAAAACGAGATTGCAAGCCCCTAAAGAATTAATGAATGAATAGGTTTCCTGATAAATTTTGAGTAAGATTATCATGATATCGGAACACGTGTTCATAAAAATCTTAATATTTTCGCATTTTGTCATTATATATTATTAAGGCAAATGCAGATGCATGAACACGTGTTCCGATATATTAGGAATTTACTAAAAGTTTGTCAGAAAAGGGTCCGCAATCCCGTTTTTAACCGGTTTTAACCATTTTTCTCCGTGTTTAGGTATAATTTGTCTACGACATTCGAAATGTGATGCTGCTATTCATGGCATTATGAGGTAATATTTGTTTTTCAAAGTTGTTTTTTTCAAAGATTCATATTTTGGTAGTTTGGAACATCAAATCAGGATATTTAGGCAACGATATAGTTATGCCTACAATTGAACAGCTCGCAATAGTGATATCTTACTAAATTAAATTTTCATCCATCAGATTTATGCAATCACAGCATCTATAAATAGTTTAAAACAAAGTCGCTATCCGCGTCTGTTTGTTTTTGCGCTTAGTTCTTCCAAACTATTTTGATAGGGTTTTCACTATCATTTAGAGAATTTCTTCCGAAAGGTTTATATGTATAAAACATATTATATTTATAGAAAGTAAAAAAAAGGCCATGTTTTTGTAATCAATTTGTAAAAAAATATTTTTTCAGGCGGTTACAGCTAACGCTGGCTAAGCCTCATGAGATGCATCAAAATAATGTACTATGGAATTGTATATTTAAAAAGGCCTACAGAAAAGTCTGCGATGGTATATGTCTATCTCCTAAAGATAGCGCTCTTACAATTTATTAAATAATTATTATAACCCCGGGTAACGCCGGGTATAAATGAGTAGGTACCACAATGTGACGTTAGTAAAATTGTTATAAATGTCTTAATCTCATAAGAAAGTTTAATTCCGCTACAATCTCATCTCTCACGCCGTGATTACGTTGTGTCTTGCGCCTGTGTGTCTGTCGAGGATGCCGAGAGAAAAGTGTCAACTCTCCTGTCAGCCATCCATCACTCCTCCACCTTAAGACCATACCCCGAGAGCTGATGATAGAGAAGCTTCGTGATTGGAGTTTTACTACGTGTTCTGTTGCTTTCCTTCTGATCGACATAAGCCTAGGCCCTAGACTGAGACCGCACTGGCTATTCATGATAAATGCATAAATCATTTTAAAAACCATAATTTTTCTCTGATTGGGTTTATAAGCTTTCTTCGTTTTTTTAATTGTTTTGGCTAGGGGTTTTAATATAGGATTTAGTAGAAAGTAATTTCTAAATTAATTAAATGAAAATACTTGGTTTTAAGTCACTTTATTGATATATTTTATTTTATTGTCTACCGGTTTCGGTACCTCCGTACCATCATCAGGACTGTTATAAAAAATCATTCATTTCATTTATTTCAAATGTCAAGTCACAATGTGTTAGCTTCTTTTGAAAAGGTATGTTCTAATCGTTTGCAATAATTAGTCGCCTGCAATATCCATACAAATAGAAAATATCTCCCGAATATTAATATTCAATTCCCGTCGGCGGCATTTATTTTTACTCGGGAGATATTTTCAATTTGTATGAATATTCCAGGCGACTAATTATAGCTTATAATAATTTTTGATTATATTTCAGTGTTGACTGCAGATTATGCATTAAATTGTTGGGTATTTTAGTGGAACATCGGTGTGGTTTCCTCCTAACTGCGGTGACTTGTCTGCTCATTAGGTATACATGATAATACATACGCCTCTATTGCTGCAATCGATCAGAAAGCAATTTTACATTCATGTATTCCTAGTGGGTAATTGGACTGAAGGTTTCTTTCTCTGTGACTTCACAGCAATAGTGCTGCGTAGAAAGTTGGGATCGTCGAAAGAAAGTTTCCTAATCGTACATTCTTCACAATCCCTTGACAATCCCTGAGCATGATTAATAGTCCATACTTCTTATATTTGAATGCCCGCAGTTTGCACTTTGCTCTGAAGATATTACATAGGTTATTTTAAAACTTGTGTAGTGAACTATTAGAGAACTAAAAATTATTGATTGACCTTTCTATTGAAGATTTCATTCAAATAAAAGTAATATAAATAAATGCCCCAGCCCTCTTTATTTATGACGTAAAACTCTTTTGGCTCGTCTAGGGGGATAAAGCCTACTCTTGCGTAGCAAGCGTTGCAAGACGGGACGATGCTCTTGCACCGAACGACGCTGTATTCGGCCAGCCTCGTAACTCGTCGGGTCTTTCCGCCCGGCCGCCAAAACTCTGTGCGGTATATTTGCTTCTATTCTCATCAGAATTGGTAATGGATCTATTCTAAATGACGTCGAATTTTTAATTTTGTAATATATTTTTTGTGTATATTTTAATAATAATACAAAATTTGATTTATTACCAATAATATAAAGACTTGTTTACTTACATTTTTTATTCCTTAAATTAAAAAAAAAACAATTACTATGTTTCACATCTGCCAGGCGTCCCGGGACAGCTATTTTTTATGCCTGATTTATGCGCTGAATTTTTTTTTCCATTGCTTCACGTGGACTTGACATAAGGTAGCTATGATGTTGAGCTATGTTGTGAGTATTTTTGTAATAATTAAAAACACGTCACGACGTTTTAATCCCGCTCGCGGCAGCAACATTTTTCTTGTGTGTTTTTCTAATGGGTAATTTTTATATTTTCTTGTGTGCTAATCTTTCTAATTTGAAATTTTATTTACTTGAACATTTTTGCTGTGATGTATTGCTATGTTGCCTGTATTTTTCTTTTTGACTTAAAAGTTTTATTGTTTTAAACCGCATATAGTGAATTATTAGTGATGCACAATCCTTTACCAAAAAGGTTATCTTCATCCAAAGTATGTTAGCTACAAAATTTAAAAAATATATATAAACGGTTATAGCAATTAAAATAAATGTCACATTGCTTTTACTTTTTCGTGCTGTGACACACTACTCTGTTAGAAAATTTGACTTCTGGAGAAAAAAAAAACCTTCAAATTTCTTCACCTGTGCTCTACTGATTTGAGGGCAACTTTTTTTGCTTCCTCCACTCTCTAGGCCTCCGTAGGGCCCCTTAGGCCATAACTCATCACAGGCTTATCGTGTCTTATAGTTGTCTGCGCTTAGCATTAAATATGAATAATTAGCCTGTCTAATTACGGGAAGCATTTATAGTGAAACTCCCAGTCTTTGGACTCTTTAGATGGTATCTCCTGCTAATCGTTATATAAAAAATGACTATTTACTTGTAATTTGCTCAGTAGAGATATAGTCAGATTACCATCGAAGCTTTGATAAGCTGAAGAAAGTTTAACGAGCTGCTCGCGTTTGATAGTGCCCATAATTTTGCAAGAACTGCTGCGCGAGAAAGCTAATGTTTCCGCCTTTGTAAGATGTGATACTCTTCTCTGATAATTGAGCTCATACCACTAAACCTGACTACTATCATCTGGTCAGCATCCCATTGTATGCATTTCCATCCATTTTCTCGTGATGTTTCTTGAACAGATAACGCCTACGAGGTTCTATTGAATCTGTATGCAAACGAGGGTCTTCTCGATGTACTGGGTCGGGAAAGTCGTACAATATAATAACTTGAATCCAGGGCAGCAGTTTAAGAACTCGTGTCCTATCTTACGTTCTGTTATATTTTATTAATTCTCGTGTTCTTATCCACTTATCGATGTTTCCGAAACGAAAAATTTGAACTATCTGAACATTATCAACCCATTTAAATTGTTTTAATTGTCGTCATATTATATTGGTCACTACTAAAAAATGACACTTATTTGCCTAGAAAAGGACGCCCGGAGTTATTTTACCGGAGTATGGAACGGGTCAATGACAGTTATCTTTTTCTATTATTTTCTTCGAGGTAAGAAAAATAGTATTTTAGTAAATTCATCTTTTCAGAGATAAACCGCAATACCTTATTTCTACGTTCGAGAATTTTTTTCAATCGACTACCTGAAGAAATTAGAAACATTAATGATAACATCCAAATAATAAACACTGTGAAAAAATATTTTAAAGACAAACTTACAAAAAATAAAAATGTTTCCAATTGAATTAATCTTAAGAATAACTCATCTCAATTAGTTTCCTATTTAGTTTTCCATTCTTCAAATAAGTTTAAAATCATTTTATTTTTAATTACTTACATACTGTAATAAAACAATGTAAACTCTTTTTCCAGCCACAAGCTAATGCTTCTATGGAAGAGGGGTCTTGAAATATTGATCATATATTGTAACAAATAAACAAAAATGTACTTATATAATAAAATAATAAATAATAATAATAATAAAATAATAATTGTCTATATATATCTATTGTATATAAAGAAGACTGTGTGTGGGCGAGTGACTCTATTTTTTTATAAAAATCAACAATTTTATTTCAATATTGATGAAATTTTGCACGCGTGACCTTCAAAACAAGAAGAAGATCGCTGTCCGTCATTAGATTTCTAAAAACCACTCCCATCCCATTTCCCACCCCTTTAAAATAAAATTTTAATACTTGATTAAATTTTGCCCACTTGACGTTAAAAAAAGGAAAATTGTGAATTGAAAAAAATTGAAATTTGAACGTGGTCAAAAACGAGTTTGTGTTTTTTATTGTAAATCATGATGAGCCACAACTACTCGTACTTCTGATTTCGAAAAACTCTGGGTAAAGCCCGGACAGCGACGGGAAGTTCGTCTAGTATAATTTGTCTAGTTCTATTGTATAATAATAAAGCTGCATTTTTAGTTCACTTCTTGCTTTGTAAGGCCCTCTTTCGGTGATATTTCATAAACATTGCTTTACACATTCTAAGATCTCAAGTAATATTTATAATTGCAAAAGTGTTTTTCTTTTGTTTGTCCTTTTTTCACGTCGCAATGGAGCGACCTATCAACGTGATTTTTGCATAGGAATGTTTGAGAAGGACTGGGAAGTGACATAAGCTATATTGATCTCGGAAAAACATTTCATTCCATGGGAAAATTCTTTGTACAGTAATTTGTCCCTAATACCACGCGAGTGAACCCGCGGAAATCACTTTTGTTTTCGTGAATGAATGAATGAATGCAAATCTCGTCAGGTAGACTAGTTGTAATGAATAATGACAATGCATTCTATCAACTTTTGGTGGCAATCGTCGGTACTGTCCGATCGGCGTTTGGCGAGGTTAGTAGAGTTGCCAACTCCAGTAAAATGGATGTATTAAAAACATAGTTTAACGGGTTGATTTTTTAAAAAGTTTTTATTAGATATTGTAATAATTTTTGTTTTATTTTTTTTAGTTTGTCCTACATTTCAAACGTTACATTTCTGCAACCGGCATTAACGCATAAAATTCATGGTTATTGACTCCTCTGAATCCGATCAGACCCCCGTGCAGGGCTTTATCTGTGATTCTTACGGCTTCGTTGTGTTTTCCTCCTAGTACTAGTACCTGCTTTGCATAATGCAATTATGTATGCCCGTTGCTAGTACACTACTTCTCCGGATTTATGAAACTATGCTTATCGTACCGTGCCTTGTAACCCCTAACATTACTTCCACGATCTGCAATCATAATTATAATATTCTGAAATGGATATTCACTACTTTGGAAGCTAACTGAACTTGGGCTTGTATGCGTTTATGAAAATTTTGTTTTTTGTTTGTGAAAGCATTTTTTTAAAGGCGTAAAATAATTGACTGATTTAACTTAAATTTTAATCAATATCTTACATTTCAATCAGAGTGCATGTCAAAAATTCGCTCCACTTAATAATACAAAATCTAAAGCCTACAAAACCTAATATCCATAAAATTTATCTATAAACATGTCCCCGAAGATCAGTGTAGAGAATAATCGAAGTTTGTGAAATCTTAACGCTCTAATTTTACAGAATTTACAAGTGTTTAATTCAAACTGTGAAGTGTCAGAGTGTTGTTGCCGAAATAATAACCTATCATTCTAATCACTGTAAACATACCTGTGCGAAAATAAAAACAATTAATACGAATCATCAAAGTTTGTGAAATCTTAACGCTTTAATTAACCAGGTTTACAAGTGTTTAATTCAACTGTGAAGTATCATTATTGCCGAAATAATAAACAACTATTTTTATTGTCTTTGCTGCTCGGTTCCTATTATAATCTGATAAATCCACGGATCACCTTGCGGCGTTCGTGGGTCAGTGGTATAAACGGCCGGACGAGTTTATGCAGACATTCTGGTGAAATCAGATCGAATCCTACTGAAGCCCAAAGAAAAAAATTATTTTATTTAAATTCATACATTTTTATTTTTAAACTAATAATATCCGATCATCGAACCTTTCTTCAAAATGAATAAGCAAAAGAAACCTCAAAAAAAGGCGCCATCTAGCGACTCAGAAGAAGAAGACACAATGACTAATAAAATGATCAAATGCATTGAAAAAAAATTTAATGAATTAACCACTCAACTTATGAAATCTTTTAATGAACAAATAAAAGAACTTAAGAAGTCCGTTGAATTTTGTTGCGAGAAACTAGACGAATATGAAGAAAAAAACAAAAATAAAGAAATATTGATTAAACAACTCCAAGTAGAAAATAAAGAAATTAAACTACAAATTAATAAAATGGAGCAAAATGAAATAAAAAACAACGTCGAAATACAGGGTGTTCCTTTTAAGGAAAATGAAAATATTAAAAAAGTGTTTAATAAGATACTAGAAACACTCAAATGCGATATAGAAACTATTAAAGTGGCAAATATTTACAGAATCAAAAATAAAAACCCGAACAAAAATCCTCCCATAGTAGTTTCTCTACAAAACAAAGATGGTAAAGACGTAATCATAACACATAAAAAAATATATGGTATTTTATATGCAAAAAACATTAATTTTGAAGAAAACAGCACAATATATATTAACGAACAACTGACCCAACACAATAAACACCTACTTTACCTAGCTAAATCGTCAAGGCTTGGGTATAAATTTATTTGGGCAAAGAACGGAAAAATTTGGATGAGAAAAAATGAAAAATCTCCAATCATACAAATAAGAAGCTCAGAAGACATCCCCTCCGAATAAATAATAATAACACCACATAGCAAACACCAATCAACATTTAACATGGCTGAAGAAAACCACATATATGAAAATTATAAATGTACCAACCCATGTGAACTAAATCTACTTTTTAAAAATGTTAATTTCTCTATCTTAAACATGAATATTAGAAGTTTACGGAAACACTTCGATGAGCTCTGTATCCTTATTAATAACCTAGATTTTTCTCCAAGCATAATTGTTTTGACTGAAACTCAAATGAAAAATGTTATTCCATATAACTTATCAGATTATACCACAATTTCCTCTGCCTGTAAACATACTGGTCATGATGGAGTCACTGTCTTCTATCATAATACTCTGAAAAATGTTGCCACTGAATTTATTGAATTTAAGTCAGCCAATGCAATAAAATTAACCTTTTTTCAAAACAACTATAAATATCACGTACTAGCCATATACAGATCCCCATCATTAAATGATTTTTTATTTGTAAAAGAACTAAAATCTTTTGTTAGAAATCTTGACAGAAACAATTTTACTTTTTCCATTTTGACAGGTGACATTAATATAAATATTAATGATAACAATATAAATGTAAATTGTCAAAATGAGTATCTAGATTGTTTATCAAGCTCTGGATATATGTCATATATTAGCTCACCAACTAGAGTAACCTTAAATAACTCTGCATGTTTAGACCATATATTTGTCAAGTCGCACAAGGCTACCAATATTATCTCTTCAATTCTTGAAACTAATATCACAGATCATTACCCGACCTTTTATGGACACCATTTCAAAAATACACCTTTAAACCAAAATTCTGTAACTCTAGAAAAAGTAGACATTGATTATAAAACTTTAAACTCTTTACTCCAGTCAGAAAACTGGGAAAATGTAATATCAATAGAAAATCCACATTTAGCATTAGAGAATTTCTATAATACTCTTAGAGATTATATTCTAAAAAGTGAAAGTAAAATAGTTGTCACTAACAGAAAATATAAAAAAATTAAACCTTGGATTACAGTTGGATTAATTATATCAATTAAACAAAGGGATAAATTATATAGAGAAATGATAAAATATCAAATGGATTGCCAAAATAATAATCTCAGAACAATGCCTTATCTGAAAACAAAATATCTAATGTACCGAAACTTACTAAATAGACTGATACGAAACTGCAAAAAGAAATACTATTGTGAACAAATTGAAAATGCTAAAAATAATACTAAAAAAACTTGGAATATTATAAATGAAATTGCCAACAAAAAAATTATTTCTTCAAATATTGTAAATGAGGTTAAAATAAATAATGAAATAATAACTAACAAATCGACCATTGCAGAATGTTTTAATAACTTTTTTACAAATATAGTAGACGAGGTACTTGAATCCTCCGGCATTAATGTTAATCATGATTATATGGAGACATCTCCTCAATTAGATTCTAATAACGATTCAATTAACTCTATAGAATATTTTTCTCCTATTACATAAGAAATTGAAAAATATATTGATAACCTAAAACCATCCAACTCTAAGGGAAATGATGGACTATCATGTGATACATTAAAAAAAATAAAACAACATGTATTAACGCCATTACAACATATTTTTAATATATGCCTCAAAGATGGTCATTTTCCAGAACAATTTAAAATCTCCACTATAATACCTATTCATAAATCTGGGGATACGCATAAATTAGACAATTACAGACCAATATCCCTTGTTTCAAACCTATCAAAAATATTCGAAAAATGCATAAAATTTAGAGTCATTGAACACTTAGAAAAATATAAAATTCTATCGAAAAACCAATACGGCTTTCGTAAAGATCTAAGCACTGAGGATGCCATATATGAATTGACAAAAAATATTTATACATCTATCGATAAAAAAAAGAAATGTCTTGCCATATTCCTAGATTTAAGAAAAGCTTTCGACACCGTTAATCATAATTTACTCATTAAAAAAATAACTCGACTGGGCTTCAAAAAAGACACACTAAAATTATTATCAAACTATCTTAAAGACAGAACACAAAAAACAAAAATTGGGAATAATTATAGTTCAGAGACACAGATAAAAAACGGAGTTCCGCAGGGAACTGTTCTTGGCCCGATTTTATTCTTAATTTATATTAATGATTTATGTAATTTTGAAATCCCTGGTAAAATTGTTTCTTACGCCGATGACACGGCAATAATAGTGGATGGTAATAATTGGACAGAAACTTTTTCGAAAGCAACTGTATGTATTTCACTCGTTTCAAAATGGTTAAAATACAACAAACTTGTCTTAAACTACAGCAAAACATTTTACTTACCTTTTTATAAAAACATGAAAAACAAACCAAAAGACAACCTTAAAATTAGAATCCATAATACAACTTGCAATCAAGAATTGTGCTTCCTGTGCAACGAACTCGCTAATGTCAAAAATATAAAATATTTAGGAGTATCAATAGATATTAATCTTAATTGGAAATCACATATTAATCAAACCACTTCTAAACTAAGATATCTTACCTACATATTTTATAGACTCAAGGAAATTTTAAACGCTGAAAAATTGAAAATGATCTACTTCTCTCTGGTGCAATCTGCAATCACTTATGGCATAATAGGTTGGGGTGGTGCACCTGACACGTTCATTAAGCCTCTACAAATAATTCAAAAACACATAATTAAAGTCATATATAACAAAAATAAAACATTCTCCCAAACCAATACTAAATGCAGACCCATAGCAGTTTCATTGGTCCTCGTACATTTAACCTTCTACCACTACAAACTCAAATGATAAATAAAAAGATAGAATATATTAAAGAGGTAAAATTATGGCTAAATGAGGCAGATATTGAAACGCTTTTACTATAAATTTATTGATCCTTTCTTCAACTCACTTGCTGAAACTTTATAAACTATTGTACATGATGTTTTCTCTTTACTTTTTATAATAACTATAAACAAAAAAACTTTTCTACTAATGTATATTATACTTTAGGTACTTGAAATATAGTAATCGTTTTATATTACCCACACTCAGGCAGTGCCTTAGTGGGTTTTCATTTCTTGTGTATACTATTTGGTATTATATATTGTGTTATTATATACTATCTATTAATATGTATAATATGTGTAAAGAAATGAAAATAAATAAAGTATTAAAAAAAAAAAAAAAAAAAAACTCGACTGCCTTGCATTTCGTCTATATTTTTTTACGTGAAACTGCACAAAAGCCCTAATTGATCTCAACTGTCTGTGAGGCTGAAGGTGGTAGGGAGGTGAAACTTGGGCATTGCCTGTTTCATTGCCGAAGTTGAGCAATTAATATTCACGGGGATATTGTTCTCTTAACTATCGGATTTGCAATCAGCGGATTTTTTTTATTTATTTTTATTTATTAACTTTCAAAAATACAGTTTTTTTCTATTATTTTTCTATTTTTTTTAAGTCCCGTTAAACTGATTGATATCAAAATGAAAACAAACACTTAGTTTTAAACCACTTTATTAATGATAATGTCAAGCCACTAATGTCAAGCCACAAAGTGTTTGCTTTCTTCGATGATTGATATCAGTTTGTCAACGGGTTCTTTTAACAATTACTTTTTAAATACATATACAATTTTAACAAGTACATAAAATATACACATAATTACATTATTACAATTCTTTCACATAACCATTTTTTTAACATACATTTCCTTCTGTAAGTCAATTCACAGCTTTTTATTGAGTTTGGTAACATGTTGTAAATTATTGGAACGAGGTATTCTAGAGTTCTTTGACCGTATTTATTCAGGTATCTGGGAACTACAAGTCCATCGTTTGCAATCTGTCTTGTATTATGAACATGTGTCACTATTTTATTATGTTCAGATTGAGATGTATGCTGAATCGCAATTTTAAGCCACAATCGGATCGGTTTATTATCAAATTTATTATGAATATACAAATGTGCCTTTATCCCTACTAAATGCTATTTATTATTTTGGTACGTACCGTTGAATAAATAAGCAACTTCTGTTAAAATAACAAAATAAATAATAAGAAGAATATAACTAAATACAAATATTGTGATTATGTGAATAATCTGGAGCCAGTGAGACTATGGCATCCCCAATTGGGGTATGTTGTGAGGCTGAAGGAAGTGGGGAGGGGAAGGAGATGGGGAAGAGGAAAGCGGGTTAGTACCTGGTTACACAGATCTAGTCATCAAACACGGCCCATTTCAAGCTACGTTTCAATTCTGAATGGTAGTCTTACACCAGTGTGATACTGAGAGTATCTTCCACTCTGGATCGTGCCGCGAATATATTATTTTAAATTAGTGTGTTGTGAAATAAAACAAATTAATCAATTCACATTTACTAGTCGAGAGCCTTACCCCTAGACTACGGAGGCCTGTTAATTTGTTTGTACACTCCGTTTCATGTTCAAGATGGTGGCCGTTTATGGTTCAGTAAAGTTTCTTTTTTCAAATGTGAAATCGTCGTTTTTATTAAGGACGGGTTGTTTCAGAGAATTTGAACAATTCTTCAAATTTCAAAGTTAATTTTCAAGTTCTGTGTAAGATTTTATCAAGTTCTGTCATTATTTAAGTTCTGCCAAGCAATTAGCCTATAATGATATAATGACAGAACTTGAATAGGAGTTTTTTTTTTAAATTGCTTTCACTGTTTTCGCTCTTCTAAACTTAAGCAATTCGCCTCTTTCGCATATTTTCGCTTGGAACAGTCGATAAAAACTTACGTAAAATATTGAAAGGAAATAGATTTATTGCAAAAATTGCGTACGCAATTTTCACACAACAACGATTTTTACGCGCGGAATGAGCTATACGATTGAATGAGTTTAATATCTGTTGAACGGCGGTTTTTCCCATCATATTATTATTACTTTGATTTATTTTTATAGCAACATTTTTGAGAAGTATCACTTAAAGGCACTTTATAATGAATAATAATGACTTGATGAAAATATCCTTAAATATACTTGAAAAATGCAGTAAATTAAGCTGATACTAGTATTTATATATATGAGACATAACTTTTTTACTCATTTAAAAATAAACCATTAACCAAGATTTATAATATTAATAGACTGAATGCTGTGGAAATGAGATCCCTGTGCGGTAAAACCATCTATGACCGTGTGAGAAATGTGGAGATCCGCAAAGAGTGCATGGCTGATGATGTAGTTGTAATGAGTAAGATTAAGAAAGGGAAGCTTAGATGGTTTGGGCATGTAGAGCGAATGAGCGAAGAAAGGAGTGTAAGGAGAATATATGACGCAAATGTGAATGGTGGCAGAAGTAGGCGACTCCCGAAGAAGACATGGCACGATCGAGTGAATAAGATATTTGAGTCGGGCTATTTCAAGAGTCAGTATAATAGAAGTGTATGAATGTGAATGAGGTAAGAAGTGTGTGCCTAGACCGAGTTTTTTGGCAGTCCGTCCTCTCTGCTTTCCCCTGCGGAAAACGGCTTGATGGTTAGTTAGTTATAATATTAATTAGCAAAACTTGAGTTGCAAGAGTAAGTAAATCGGTTATCCTCCGTGCTTTGCCACGAGTATCGACATATCGACAACTAGCTACCCTCCCCACCGAACTATCGCCCACTAAAGCAAATTTGTTTTTTTGTTTTAATAATTTTATTTTAGTGATTTATACATTAAAGTTTACAAATGACTAATTAATTTTTACATATTAATATTTTATGTTTTTTCTTGTTTTATGTGGCTTCTACACAACATCTTGAATTTTTCAATTGGGGCAGTCTTTAGGTTTTCCGGCAGCGCGTTATAGTATGGTTAATTATTCACTTAATTGGGTAACTTTAAAATTGAAATAAATCCCTTCGGCCGTCTCGGTTTGAGAACGGAACCTAACCTAACCTAACTACCTGACCTTGTTTTTGATCCTCTTTTCCGGGTCGGCGTGGCGGATCGGCTCAAGCCACGAAAAAAGTCGTCGTCGGCAATAAATGGAAAATGCAGCTAAATTGTCTCGAGGAATAATTTATTTATTTATTTATTTCACGCCTATTAAGGCTTTTACATACATATATATAAAAAATATTTACGAAATTATACATGAAAATAGTGCAGGAAACGACTACTAAAACAATTGCAGAAAAATAAATATAAAGTCAAAATATCACTCAACTTGATCTACACAGAATGCAGGCACAACATATAAAAAATCCAAAATATTTTTTTCTATTTCAGTTGACAAAATTATTATATGTTAGTCAAATCAAATGAAATACCTTTATTAAAATATTCCACTACTCGATGAAAAAAAAAACTTCAATAGGGTATGCTTATATATTGAAATTGATGTACTAAATATATCAACAACATCTGAGTATTTGTTTCCTAGCTGTTGAATCCGTCGCATAGGAGTATGATATTGGGACGTTGACATAGAATTGCTACAATAATATGGTAGGTACTGTCTTGAAACCGACCTGCTTGGAGTATGAAAAGAAATTACATATAATAAATCAGGGGTATCAAACATTGAATTAATGATTTTATACAAACAGGTTAAATCGGAAATAATTCTGCGATCAGATAATTTTATTAAATTTAATGAACAAAGTAAGTTATCGTAATTTAGGTTTTCTCTAGGAATGCCCATTTTGAAATTTACATATCTTAAAAATTTATTTTGGATTCTTTCAATCGCATGTGAATGAACCTCATAATTTGGGGACCAAACCGTGGAATTGTATTCTACATGACTCCTTACTAGTGACATATATAATGTTTTTACAGTATTTACATTATTGAAATCACTAGATACCCTTAAAATAAATCCCAACATTTTCAAAGCTTTATTGGTTATTATTTCAATATGCTTGATAAAGTTAAGTTTCGTGTCAAACCAAATACCTAAATCATTAATTTCCGAGACAGATACTAACGACATGTTGTTAATGGAATAATCAAAAAATATTGGATACTTTATTCGATGAAACCTCATAATTTGACATTTGCTTATGTTAAGTTGCAAGCGGTTATCACGACACCATATAATTAATCTTGACAAGTTATTTGACAATATATGGCAATCGTTAATGTTTCTGATTGCTTTGAATAATTTCAGGTCGTCTGCAAACATTAACACTTGAACATCATTGAAAATATACAATACATCATTGACAAATAATAAAAACAGGATTGGACCTAAGTGTGATCCCTGGGGAACACCACTCGTAGCAGTGAATTTGTATGAAAGTGTGCCATCAATTTTAACAGCCAGTAATCTGTTGGTCAAGTAACTATTAAACCACTTATATAGTGACCCACCTATACCGAATTTATGGAGTTTATTCAGCAATAACTCATGATTGACTTTATCGAACGCCTTGCTAAAATCGGTATAAATAGAGTCAACTTGACATTTACTAGACATGGAATCAGATATATAGTTTTGATAGGTTAACAAGTTAGTAAGGGTAGATTTTCCAGTAGAGAAACCATGTTGCTTAGGAGAAATGACGTGGTTTAATCGGAAAATAACTTTTTTAAGAAGAATTTTTTCAAAAACTTTAGGAATTGTTGATAAAAGGCACACCGGTCTGTAATTAATCACCTCGTGTTTATCGCCTTTTTTAAAAATAGGCGTAAGAAAGCTGAATTTCCATTTAGTAGGAAAACATCCTGTTCGTAAAGACTGATTAAACAGCAAATATAAAGGATACGCCAGATTGGTAGCACAATTATTCAAAAATACAGGAGGTATTTTATCTGGTCCACCACTTTTGCTTTGATCTAGTAATTTTAGTTCAGTCAATATATCATTATATTCTATGTAGATAAAAGATAAATTAAGATTATGATCAGTAGTAAAATTTGATACTGTACTAGCAGAAACTGGTGTCTCACATTCATAAACGCTTTTAAAAAAATCAGCAAAAAGGTCAGCGATACTTTGAGTGTCTTTGGCCTTTTTACCTGCATATTCCAAGTTGGCGGGTATACCAAAGTTGTTATTTTTCATTGATTTTGCATAGTTCCAAAAATACTTTACATTATGATTTATTGAAGTTTCAACATTATTAATAAAAGAATTGTAGCACATTTTTGATAAGATTTTACAATCTTTTCTAACGTTTTTAAATTCAATATAATTTGATAAAGACCTGTCTTCTTTATATTTCTTATGTAAAACTTTTTTAAGGGCAGTTAATTGAACAAGTTCTTTATTGAACCATCTCGGATATTTTGATTTTTTAAAATGAATGAGTGGGATGAGATCTGTAATAATTTTATCCAGCAAGTAATAAAATGATTCAATATTTTGATTAATATCGCCTTCCTTAAGAAATGACCAATCTTCCTTGTGGAGACGATCATTTATGTCCCGATAGTTCGCATTTTTAAAGTTATACGTAGGAATTGAATTATTTTGATTGCCTTCTTTAGTACAAGAGATAAGTATTGCTAGTGGGGGATGGTGGTTGTCTATCGGAAGAATAGACTCTAATGATTCATTTATAATTACGTTGCTATCATTTGACAAAACTAGATAATGATAGATTGACTCATAGAGTTAGAGAACAACAGATTTGCGAAGATTTTATTGCATTTATTCTGCGTATTAATTTATCTGCATAAGAATCGTTCAAAAAGAACCAAATCATCTCTGATAGATTTTTCCTTTATTAAATAAATCATCATCGAGCGTGCTAATTTCGGCTGTGGGTCTATCTGTGATTGTAACTCTGGTTCGATGAACTCGGATCTGTTTTAATTTTTTTTACTAAAATTCGAACTGAAAAACAATTTAATTCAACAATTCAGACGAGTTATAAATTACCCAAGTTATCTATATTTTTTTTTACAAAATTATTTTCATTGTACACGGTGTCCGGAAATCGTAGTAAAAGTGGGAAACTGGTGAATATGTATCGCATTTATCGTCTATTTTGTGGTATATCTGTTTTTGATATGAGCTTTCGTTTACGAGTAAATCTATTCCGAAGATAGAATTTTTCAAATTTGGAAAAAAATTGGTTAATTAATATCAGCTGTTTAATTTCTTTAAAAATGTGCGAATGGTAGACCAGGCTCCAGAAATGTTTTTAATCGTTTATTTTCCGAAAAAAATGGAAAAAATCAATATGCTCAGATCGAAAAAACTAAGTTTATTGGATTCTCTATGTCAGGGCTTCCCAAACTTTTTTCAACTGTGACGCCCTTGGGAAGTTGCTATATTTTTGCGACCCCCCCCCCCTCTCGGTGACTAAAAATCTAAGACCCCGTCGCTCATTTGTACCAAGCGTAGTATTTTACCTAATAACAATTTGTCAGAAAAACTCCAAATAGTATCTAAATTTTTTATTAGAAAACAACATAAAAACAAAAATGGAAGCAAACAAAAAAGATAAAAAAGCAATTGAGAGTGAGACTTTTCTGCGCGGCGGCCTGAAGTGGCGCTGGACTCAGTCGCTCCGAAGTGTGCGTGTGGAAGACGCTATAAAGATTGCCTCACGACGCCCCTGGGATGATCCCGCGGCGCCCCGAGGCGTCGCGACTCACAGTTAGGGAAGCCCTGCTCTATGTGATGTAGATTCACCAGTTTCCCGCTTATATTACTCGTTTCAAGACACCGTGTACATTCAAAATGTGTATTTCTTTTGTTTAAATTTCTTAGGGTTAATCTTAACAAGTAAAGTAAAATTTGGCGATTTTTCAAGGTTCTGCGCTTTTTAGCTAACATGCAGGGGTAATGCAATGCAATACATTCCATATGCTGAAATAACAACAAAAAAATCAGAATAATATGTAGTTTTTAAATATACAAAATTATAACACATGATATACTTAAAATATGAAAAGGAAACCAAAGAAAAAAATGAATAAATAAATAAATGAAAAAATGCCGAAAAGAAGTGAAAAATGTATGCGAGCAGCCGTTTATGGGCGATATTTGACATAAGCATTTTTGTTTAGTTTCATTGTATTATTTGTGTTTGTTCAGGTGGGAGTTCATTATACGCTTTAGGCCATTATACCCCAAAAATAAAATCCATCCTTAGTTAAGTACTATTATTGTTTTCACTTTTTCCGTGGACTAATGTTTATTTGTTGTTTTTTCTCTTTTCAGCAAGTAAGTACCGGATCATCTTGTAATCTTCCGCTTTCTTGGCTGTCAACGGCCACTCGTGGGTTCACAGCCAGTGGGTAAGTGACCCATTAGTGGCTTCACAACGGCGTGACTGTAGTGACGCAACATTTAACTAGCTGAATCCTGATTGAGTCATTATTATACTCTTTCTCTACTTTACATTTTCCGGTACAATTAATATTGATGCTAATTATAAAAATATTTAATATAAATGAAACGTTGTGGATTTGTGTAGATAATTAGATTTATATATAATGATATGCACTTTATTTATACGGAAATGCCAACCGGTTTCGCACAATTATTTTGACGAAAACAGTTAGCGAGGAATCAGTTTATTTGTACATAGATTCCTACCGGTTCCGTCTGGTAAAATGTAAACCAAATTTTAAGATTTTAATTTTCTTCCGTCCTGACGAAGGCACGATTTTGTCGAAACCGGTTGCCGTGGAATTACTTTGTTTACCCAAACATGCCAACCGGTTTAGCTGGGTTATTTAGCGGTATTTAACACGGTCGATTAAAAAGGTTTAAGGACTTCTTAAGGATAAAGGTCGAATAAATTAAGAACACTTAGTTGTGAACTATTATTTGTTTGTTGGCGATCTGCAGTCATGCTTGGAAACAATGGAAAGTTACGTGTTAGATAGATAGCCTGATCGTTAGATTATTTTTCAACCCGATGAGGGTACCTTGATACAGAAACTGGTTGGATTATTCGTATAAATAAGTGAAATTCGATTTATTTTATTTTGATAATGTTCCTGTTTAATTTAAGGTTTAATCACTGTATTCACATTAAAATTAATTTAAACGAATTGCATGATTAGTGTATGTCCAACAAACGTTTATCTAAACATTAGTAAATGCCACGTAATAAGAGTTTTCATAGTAAATCAACCTTTTTTAATGTCAATATAAAATTGATAATTTTTTCCCTCACTTCCGTCATTTATGACTTTGATATTATATTTGATTCCAAATTTATATATTTTTTCACACATCAATGTAGTAACAAATAAATGTTTAAAAATCTTTGGCTTCACTCTCCGTATGACAAAAAAAAATACTTAGCTTCCATATATCAATTCGAAATACTCGATTACAAATTTTAATCGACTATTGCGCCTGTCCACCTGCTTCGTGGCAGTCTGATCGGGAGAGGCTGGTTCGGGGAAACCCTCTGACCTCTCCAACTAGTCTCTCGACCCATCCCCTTGCAGTGGGAGGGATATATTCATATGTCCTTCACTCCTGGACATACTTATCTCTTGATTTCTACCCAGCCCTCATACCCTTTACCTTCCCAGAACTTCATCTTCTTCCTTTCCTTAAAAGTCTCTCCACAAGATGACATAGGCTCTGAAAAAAAAAACAAATTTCCTCAGGGTCTCCTGTGTATTGTAAAAAAAATGCAACAATAATATGCAGGACTGAGTCATTTAGATACTTGCCGGTACTAGATTACACGCAGTTAGCAATACTTCTCAGAAATAGTAGATGTGTTCAACTGCATGAAATTTAGTTACAAGAAGGCTGTGATAACATACCTCAATAATGAATATAAATGTTAGCTTTTATTATTATTTTGCAAGTGTTCTATTTTATAATGTCTACCAAATTTTACTTCTCTTATAAGTGTTCATTAAATTATTATATATATCACATGTTTGTAAAAGGTATGGGCGTATAATATAAATAAATAAATAAAGTTACCAGTGTACAAAATTAGTAGATATTATTTACAGTTTTTTACACACACATTATTATTGTAAGTGTATAATTTGATAACGGCACACGTTGCTAATTTCGAATATTAAAGCACTTAAAGTTTAGACGTAAAATAACAAAGATTTGATTGCAATTCGCGCTTCAAGCTAATTAATTCATGGAAATATAATTAATAATAATTTATCATTTACTGTTTAAGCCGTTGTGATTATTGCCGGTAGTATAATAATCAAGAATTATTATTTATTAATATAAAATTTGCAAATGCGTACATGTAATAAATCTATTTTTATTGATCTTAAAAAAATTTATTAATTTAACAGGAAACCCGCTTTACGCTCTTTTTTTTTCAATTCTCAAAAGTTTCGTCCAGACTCCGGGAGGCTTGCGATGAATGAATTAGACGAGTACGGACAGGTATCAAGCAATCGATAAAAATTAATCTAGAACTCTCTCGAGCGGTGGACAAGGCTATGGATTAAGGGTCGAAAAAATATATTTTTCCGGATAATTTAGTTTCAATTTTCCCAAAAGCACATCAATTTTGGACAATTCTGTTAGCCTAATTGTTCGAATCCGCCAATTTTTCTGGCCAATTGCCCAGTATGATAACTACTTTCTTACAAATCAGGGGAAAACGTGCCAATTTGTTAGTTTGACCTACTGGAGAAACGAAATGTTTTCGAGCAGTATCAAAATATGTTTGAATGTAAGATAAAAATAATTATTCTACACATCATTCTTACGAATTTAATGGTCTCGCGTTTCGTTATACAAGTAAACCAGGTTAAGCATATCTTGGTTTTGACAATCAAATGGATATTTCAAATCCCCATAACTCATTATGTTTGACGTCACGAGTTGAGAATAGTTGAGTTGTCTACTTTTGTTACTTCTAACAGATTTTAGCTTTAGGCATGTATGGTTCAAATAAAACTATTGACACGAAACTAGCTAGCACCTATTAATTCTCCGTAGACTGTAGAAAAATTGTTATTATTAAATTTTCCTTTGAAATATGGCTAATTAGATAATGGTATATTATTTTGCACATGCTTTTTTATAAATGACTTTCTAGCTCTATGTGCAGTTTTTTTTTAAATATGTAAAGTCATCATCGAATACATCACGGCATCGCATTCAACAACATTGTAAAAAAATGTATTTATCGAAATCAATTAAGGTGGGTTAAAGGACAGTGGTTGCAATAATACTGATTAGACAGTATATATAGTAGTAACGTAGGTAGTTCAGTCTCTCTCACCGTATTCATTATAATAAATTTATAAGTATAAGAATAATTGGAGCTACCTGATCATCCACATTAAACACACATATTTAACAGTATAGTTAGTTTCCAGCGACAAGTTTCGTAAAGAATGTTACCACTCGTGTAAAACACGCGTCTGCGTACTTCACTCACATCACGATAACCTGTAAAAACACGCGTCTGCGTATTTTACTCACATCACGATAATCTGTAAAAACACGCGTCTGCATACATTATTCATATCACGATAACCTGTAAAAACATGCATTTGCGTACTTAACTCACATCACGATTACCTGTAAAAACACGCGTCTGCGTATTTGACTTACATCACGATAACTCGTATAAACACGCATCTGCGTACTTTACTCACATCACGATAACCTGCCACAAAATATGTGCATCCCAAACAAAGCTGCTACAAATAATTCCCGGAGTTGATACAATCTCACGTACCTACTCGTTACGTTACGGGAATTCAAATTTACACGTCCGAAAATTAACTTCTTAATTTATAGTTGCACTTCAGCGGCTAAAGCGTGTAATCATCGCGTTAGGGCAATTAACTAACTAGATTGTTTACGTGGTCAGAATAACTAATTTTATACTGACTCAACGCTGCGGTCGATATTTCGATCTTATTCTATATTCTACTGTTAAGAACATGCTTAGAAATCGAGTACCCATACTCGTTAACAGGTCCACACTGTTAATTGTTTTCATGTGTATTTTCTGTTGCTTGGTTTTATGACTTGATCAGTTAAGAGTTAAGCAGTTTGTGAGATGTTTCCAAGATATCGATGATTGATGAAATAGAGCTAGAGAACTTCACGTCTTTTCGGCTAAAGCACGTTGCTTAGTGTGCTGTTTAATGTTTCTTTGATGTCGACTTACTCGTCGAAATTACTTTTGTAACACTGTACTATTATGTATGTCACTTTATTTATATGAATTTGCCGATCATTGACGTCACAACTTCTCTATCTGAAATCGAGAAGTGGTGACATGTGAAATCGCCAGACCAACTTACTAATTAATAATTAGTTAAAGCACCCAGTGATAATAATAATAATATTTGGATGATTTGTATAGCGCCGTTTTTGTGCAAAATCATCTCAAGGGCGCTGTACCAATATATAATACATTTCTACAATGATCTTATATTATTACCAACTATAGTCTAGTAAAACTATTATCAATTTATGTCTAACAGATTGTATCCACCGATTCGTCGATCAGTAATACAAAGATATACCTACAATGCATTTGATTGATGAACGTGATGCTAGAATGTGTACATGTTATTATTTTTATTTATTTATATTTTGTACAGGCAGATAATAATATACAGTACCATACTTACCTGGTAGGTAACTTGAGATTAACACTGTTTATTGTTTATTAGAGAAATTTAGATACGGTTCGCACAGCACAGCATAGCACATAATTGGACTTTCCGGTATTTATTTTAATAATATGGTGACCGGATAAATCATCAAAATGATAATTCATCACATCTTTAAAAAGTTATATAAAGTCATGGAAAGTGATGAAAAAAACAACTTTATTAACTGGGTTAAGTAGCTTAGGTTAAGTTAGGTTTAATTTTTTTTCATCGTTTTTAATGACTTTATATTACTTTTTAAAGGTGTGTTGAATTGTCGATGTGTTGATTTATCATGGAACCTAATAATATATATTTATGTTCTTTAATGGCCCATATTATCAAATAATATTATCTAATGAATCTAATAAAAGAAAAACTAGGTAGCTAAAAGAATTGCTATTTCATGTAGGTACCTATGTCAGTCAACTTTTTTCGAATGTTCAATGAAACACGTAAAATCTGACATCAAATTGAGTGCTTTTTGAAGTTGAGGACTTGAACGTAACATATTTATGTAAACTTTCATATTCCACATGACTAGTTTTTCTGCGTCTCAATTTAACGAAATTTTTATGCCAGTCCATCAAGTTGTCAAAATCATTATTTTTGAAATCGTACATGTTTGATAAACCGCAAAGCGTTTGTTTTCAATGAGAATGTTGATTCTTGGACCCTCGGGTTGAAAGGTGGTGCCTTTCTCGTAATTTCTGTGAGAATTATTCATCTATTTAAGCTAGACGGTAAACAGCATCCCGCCTAGGCGACGCAAGAACTTTGCTGTGTTGCTTTTTGCTCAAGTCTTAACCGTTGTTTGACCAGAAGATTAATGGTAATTTTTCCCTTTATAAATGCACATAAATTAATTCCTCTTCCGTAGTTTGAGATGAGAGAAATCCACCAAGAATAATTCCTCACATGGAGATATTATTGAATTCATTTTTCAAATTGTTTTGAAGACTTTGAACCTTAAGTAATTTATAGTATTTACACTCGCTGCGTTAAGGCGTGGCCAATCTTTAACGTTTTCAACCTCTTAACAACGAAAATTAATCAAATCTCATATAGTTTTTAAAATTATCATTGAGAAAATTATTGCCAATGCCGGATGGTTTCAGAAAAACTCGTCAGGACGAATGTTGTACCGGCCTATTATTATGGTCCTGTCGAAGGGATAGTTCTTCCGAAATCGATCGGCAATCAGCCTCCAGATATATCAGCCCTTGAAGCCATTCCCGCACAAAATCAACAACATGTAGATAACAGTTCATCATTTTGCAAGAGCAGGGGGCCCGAAGTTTATTTTGTGGCTTCCATGAAATCTTTCATATCGTCAGACTTTCACATTAATTTTAGTAGAATGGGAGATCTAAAGGAAGAGAAGATGTTAAATATTATAATGTGGATAATCTTCAAATTCCCATCACGATTCCTGCCCGGTGAAGCTCCCGCGAGCGCCCATCCAACCCACACCTAAAGACCATTGTGCAGAAGCGATTAACGTCTCCGGAACATCGATGTATGGAGTACGTCGATGTTCCTGAACAATGCTAAGGCTGGTCCCTTTGCGTCATCTGCCCTCATAACAGACCCATTACACAAATTCCGAGCGTTCCACCGATGTCAATAGTCCATCGATTATTCTTTGCATCGTGCTTGGTGTCGGGAACGACACTCTCAGCTTCTTAGTAAGAGATAAGTATTATATAATATTTTGTAAACACATTCCTCTATTTTGTTTAAATTTTAACCATCACGTAAATGTGATATAATATGCTCTGCGAGAAGTTGATCTTGATATGACCTGTTAATAATTTAAATATAATAATACTATTTATTTATTAATTTCTTACACAATTACAAATTAGGGTTTAATGCATATAAGAAATTAGGTTATATAAATTTTTTACAAAAGATTGTTTTAAAGTATTTATACATAAAAAAAGAAATTTCAAGAAATGTGGAATTTCCAAAAAAAATTTCAGGCAGCGATGAAAGATCTCGTCAATGTGGGTGGAGAGACTCTTTCAAGAATCAGAAGAATTTCCCTTCTGAATCTCTCCTCACTGACGCCAAATATATCAATCTCGGAGGAGATTTGGTTCAGGAGTAATATACTCCTCCCTACCGGGAGAACCATTGGCAGGTTAGTTCTGCAGGCAGGAAGATAGAATAATCTATGATGACGTTGTCTAAGATAGTCATCTGGAACATAGAGACTCACGCGCTCCAAAATGGCTGAGTTCTCAATATAGCCTCGCAGCAGTCTGAATAAGTGGGTAGCGGCATACCCCTCCCTTCTGAGCTGCAGGGAGTGAAGTCCCAGCATGCCCAGAAGAAAGTTCGTCGGGTAGAGCCATGGATAGTGGCCGTACTCCCTCGTGTAGAGAAATCTTAGAAACTTTTTTTGAACCCTCTTCAACATGAGGGAGCACCCCACCTCATGAGGATTCCAGATAAGCGAACCACTCTCCAGCCTACCGCGGACCAGGGAGAAGTATAAAATCTTCAGAGCACGGGTATCGCGAAGAACTCTGACGGTTCGGAGAACTAACCCTAACATTTTTAAGGCCGACTGGCACACCCCTTCGATATGAGGACGAAATGTCAACTTATTCTCATATATAATCCCAAGATTCTTTATGTTTGAAACTCGTTTGAGATTATGACCGAGCATAGTGTACCTGTGGTATGTGAGACTAAATGCTCTGGTGAAAGTCAGAACTACGCATTTCATGACATTGAAATGAATATATAGCAGACGTTCTGCTTGTACCTCTCATTGAAAACTCGCAACCGGTGAACTCTCAGCGCCATAAAATTTTGCACTCATTTTTCTGTGTGACGTTTCTAAATTAACGCAACGAAATTTGAATGAACCTGGGTAATACCTAACTACTAACCTAACATACTCTATCTATCCGACCAAAGTGTCCTGGATATATTAACGGTTTGATTTTGATATTGCTTTTCCATAATGCATGTTATCAAAATGTTAAATTAAAGTAGTTCGGAGTAGTTTGGATTGAGCTTTTGACTTCATAATTATTAATAATTCCAGAATCGTGAGTAAGCCATTTTTTGCAAATTTTGTTATCAATCCGTTACCCGGAGGCGGCTGGCTTCAATTTGATCACTGGTTTGGTGGAATTCGTGTAGTGCACAGTGAAGTATAAAATGCTTCAATAATGGTAGTCTTAATGGTAGTGCATAATTCCGTTCATCTTCTATAGCGAGCATGTAATCATTTTGGATTTATTTAGTTCGCATACCATCACGATATGCAAAGATCGATCATTTGCTCCAAGACTCTTGTTATTATTTTTTATTCCTCGATTTGCTCAAAATTTTATCGTATCTATCAGTGTAAGTCTCATGGGTCAAGTAGATAAAAAACGAATTGTCGGTGCAAACTGAAAGGCAGAGAATGTTTAAGAAAATCACGACAGGGTAGAAATTTTTATTTTATTATCTTTGGGTAGAACGATGATGAAATAAATACATCAGTTTTTTTTTTAAATTTCATTTGGTTTTTAATGTACTCGTGCTCATTCATATGGGACAAAAAGTTTCCATCCGCCAATTGCGTGAAATTGAGAAAATAAATGAAAAATTACATTTATGGAAAAGTGAATATGCAGAACGTATTAAAAATATGGCATTTAGCCAAAAATAAAAAATATATTAAAATAATCGGAAAGAATTCCGTTGCTCCGAGTTTACCTGATTTTCGATGCAACAATGTTATGTTTTTTTGCTTATAATGTTTTAAACGTAATAAATAATTCAATTACAATACGTTCCGTTACAATATATTCAATTTTTCGTAAATTTCAAGTGTAAATATTTTATTCGAGATTCTAACTTTAAAACTCAATATTTCAGCTTTATTCCAATGGCACGTAAAACCTCGTTGTTCCATTACATCTGCATCATGCATTTTAAGTTAATCGCAATCTTATCGCCTTTTATATTTCTATTTGTTGTTAGTTTCATCTACAAATTTGTATCTTGCTTTGGATTGTATCGTCTTTTATTGATTGGCAATTGAATGGTCGCAGATAAATGTTTCTCTGTGTTTCGTTCAATTAGCAGCTCGCTGCCACTCCTTCCGACCGTTAGCCTTGTCGATTCTTAACGCAGTATCTGCGTTTGAAAATAATGTAGGATACAAATACCGTTTGGTGGTAATAATTCTCAATTAATCGTAACCACATCTAATTGCGTTGGGATAAGTTAAAAATAATAATAGTAGGTATCAGCTGAATTTACACAAATACGATGGTGAACGAGGCAAGGATCAAACTAGGCCTCCACATTTTATAGCTCAATGAAAATGAATGCTTCTTAAATTGGGTAAGGATTAATGAAATAAACATCCGTGCAAAAACGAAGTAATCGACCGCAATTTGATAGTATTTTTTTATGAAGTAAAACAAATCTCGAACTGTCAGTTCTATCTATTTGGAATATTTAGGTCAACGCTATCATTTTACTAGCAACATAATTTCCGTAGGAAGCTATGGCGGTTTGAAATATAATCAAATGGCTATAAAATATAAAAATAGTAAGAAAATCAGGTGAAAGCCAGGTAGTTAGTAATATTAAGATATATATGCACATTAAATTATTTATAGAAGGTTCTTGCGAATGTCAGCGGGAACATAACACGTCAATCGGTTTAATTGTTGGCAGATGAATCATTTGAATGCGTTAACGATCGACGATTAATTTCATTCATTCATTTAAGAAAGTGAATGTGATACATTTCCAGCTAATAAGAAAAACTAATTTTAAAAACACCCTAATATAATAGAACTTCCTCCTTCTTCTGGCGCTTGTAAAATTAGATCGTTAATGTTAATTTTAGTTATAAGTTTCTACATACGTAAATATACATTTTATTAAGATAGTAGTTATAGGCCTTAGTCGTAAGTCACTAGTTTTAAGTCAGTAATTCTAGTATTAACTATTTAAGGAATAAATTATCGAAGAAAGCAAACACTTTGTGGCTTGACATTATACAAAATGAAAAAGTTTTTTTTTGTTTTAAACCACTTTATTTTATTATATATGTCCTGAAGAAGGTTGGGAACAACCGAGACCGGTCGACATATATAATAAAATAAAGTGGTTTAAAACAAAAAAAACTTTTTCATTTTATTTAAGAAATATATTTGTACAGCGCCCTTGAGGTGATTTCTCATGAAAACGGCGCTATATAAATTAACCAAATATTATTATTATTATTGTCAGAGATTCTGGCGTTTTTTTTCTTAAACCTTTAGATTAAAATATCTAAAAACATAAATGGTAAATGGTTTAGTTTTGTATGACGAATTAATATAGTTCTATGAATTGACCGCGTCGTATTATTATTTTTCCGGAAAGCTTTATTGAATGATTCGAAAGCGTTCTAGTGGAACAAGCACTTTGAAATAATTTTCTAGGAACATGGCATGACTTGTTCTATCAAACAACAATCATTCGGAACTCATGTACTTGAATGTCATTAGTCATAGTTCATCAACAACGAAATATTATTTGTCATTACATCTTAATTTGCCATTGTCTTCCGAATGTTGATGTTCTCGAAACATCTTGGGAATTGAGTAAGACTTTTATTGCCTGAAAGCGTTAATATTTCCGACAAAGGTAACCTTCTTTCACTGTTTTGAAAGATCATTATATTCGTTATTATGCGGATATGTAATTATAAACACAACACATTGTGTGATTATTACTATCGAAGTACAAACTCTGTATTACTAAAATGATTAGCGTATTTTGTACCCACCTCGTATTTGAATATAATGTAATTATGTCGAATCAGAAAGATCTATAACCCCCTTACTTATAAACGCGTCGTGTAAGGATAGAACAGTGAACAACTTGACTTATGTATTACCACGGCGTTTGCATGATTACAACAGCCTTAAACCATGCTTAAGCTTGCCTAGCTTTACCATACCAACGTCGAACCGGCATACAATCTAACCGCAATCTAATTACTAAGACGTTAAATCAACAAAGAACTTATAATCTTACTTTTGAAAGCTTTTTAGGTTCTATTTTGTTTTGTTTTGTTTTGTTTATTTAGGAAAACCAACAGATTTTTTACATCTTTAAATAATTAACTTATAAAAAATACAAATAATATCTAATGATAGGTTTTCACTTAAAAAAATAATTATAATAACAAACTAAGGGTCCAGTACCCGTGGGCAAAAAATATTTACAGAAAATACAAAATACTAAATAAAGTAAACATAACATCGGATATAAGAACACAAGTAAATTACAAAATATCAATTTTATCCTCACACAACACCAATAATCACCAATATATGTATATACCTACAACTAAACTGAACAGATGTTTATAAAATGAGTCACTTGTAACTGGACAGGGTTCATATCAACAACATGATAACTTGCAGTATGTTATTAATTATTATTTAATAATAGCTAAGGTATCTTTTTTAAATGTTCCTAAACTACACGAAAATATGTCAATACAATTAAAATTCTTATTGTATAGGGTACAAGCTCTGAAAATAAAAGCGTTTTGTCTGAGATTAGTAGAGCATTTTTGAAGATGAAAAAGTGACTTATCTCTAGTTCCAAAGCTAGGGACTCTAAAATTAATCTCAGACAAAAGGGGCGAACAATCAATAAGGCCACTGATAATTTTATAGAGATATATTATATCTGCGGAGTCTCTTCTAGTTTTTAATGGTATTAGTCCATAATATTCCATCGAGCTGTTAATCCCGTGGTTACCAATATTCATCTTAAAATTTAAATGATTGACAATTTTTTTTTGGATGGCTTCAATGCGCTTTACATAAATGTTATATTGAGGATTCCATATCTGAGAAGCAAATTCAAGATGACTACGAACATAAGAAAAATACAATATTTTAAGTGTTTGAATATTATTGAATTCTTTTCCAATACGGAATAAGAATCCTAACATTCTAAGGGCTTTCTTCACAATCATGTCAACATGCGCCTCGAATGTAAGTTTACTGTCAAGCAGAACACCTAGGTCACGAATTTGTGTAACCTTTTTAAGTACTTGACTGGCTATGTAGTAGTTATGTTCAAATTTTATTTTGTTTCTAGTGAAGGTAATCACATAACATTTTGAGGTGTTCATGTTGAGATGATTGATAATGCAGTAGTCATCAAGTCTATATAGATCTTCTTGTAATTTATAACAGTCAATAATAGAATTAATAGGAAAGAATATTTTCATATCGTCGGCGAAGAGTAGAATATTTGCATAATTAAAGCATTTTATAATATCGTTGATGAAAATTGTGAACAGCAACGGTCCCAGGTGAGATCCTTGGGGCACACCTGAAGGTATATTTACAATCTCAGATATGAAGCCATTAATAGTTACTCCTTGAGTGCGCCCATTAAGATAGACCAGCCATCGGTACAAATCCCCGTGGATTCCCAGAGCTAGTAGTTTAGATAAAAGAAGACTGTGATCAATTTTATCAAATGCTTTGGAGAAGTCTGTATAGATTACGTCAACTTGGATTTGATCATCCATATATTTTGATATATTTTCAGTGAAAGTTGCAAGATTAGAGACAACTGATCTTTTTTTCATGAATCCATGTTGGTTAGCAATTATTACAGACTGGACACAGTCATACAGTTGTTCATGAACAATTTTTTCAAATATCTTACTGAATATCGGTAATTTAGATATTGGACGATAGTTACGGACTTCATTTTTCGCCCCAGACTTAAATACTGGTGTAATATGAGCACACTTCCAGCGATCCGGAAAGACACCTTCTTTCATTGAGGATTGAAAGAGCAATAATAGTGGCTTCGAGATTACCTTGCTACACATTTTGATAAATAATGCCGGAATTTTATCGCTACCTGCACCCAATGAGCAAGAGATAGTATCAATTATTTTTTCTATTTTTTCTTTGGAAACTGATACCGAAGATATGTTAACTTGATTGTCTACGTGATAATTGGTAGAATGAACATCGGAAACAGTTTTGTGATTAAAAGTTGAGACGAAGTGTTGTGAGAACAGGTTGCATATTGCGAAGGGATTCACGGCAGTTATGTCACCCAGTTTCATAATATGCGGTAAACCAGAATTATTTCTCTTTCCTTTAATATAGGTCCAGAAATGTTTCGGGTCACGGGATATATTAAGTTCGGCGTTTATTATAAATTGTTTAAGACATTCCCTAGACATTTTCTTTTGCCTTGATCGAAGAACACAAAATTCACGGTAGTCCAAAGGATTTGACCACTTTTTCCACATTTTGAACACTTTATATTTTTCTTTAGTGAGTTTTATCAGGGCTGGATTAAACCAATAAGGATAAGAGTTGTTAATATGAACTTCCTTTGATGGGACGTTCAAACGAATAATTTCATTTAAAATAACATAAAAACGGTCAATGGCATTATTAGTTGATAGGTTTAAAAATTCTGCATCCCAATCAATATTATTGAGGATGTTATTGATCGTTTCAAAATTAGCATTCCTGAAGAGATAGATTGTCCTTTTGTTGTCCACCATAGGGGTTTCCAGAGCTATATTGATGTCGAAAATAATGGTTTTATGATGTTTACATTCAGGTATGAGATAATCATCAGTATTAGACACATTAACAGGGAACGAACTAAAGACAAGGTCTAGGAATGTATGATTATTATTCGGGAAGGTGCAGTATTGCGAGAGATCAGTAAAAGAAAGGGTGTCTGATAGTTTCGAAATAATTTCAGATTGATAACCATTCATAATTTGCATACTGTTACCGTTACCAATAGACCAGTTAATTAGTGGTAAATTGAAATCACCTGATATGACGAAGTGATCGTTGTGGTAAAGTTCTCGAAGTGCACATAATTTATCCATGAATTCATTTATGCTTTGAGAGTGATTGACTCCTGGTGGTATATAAACACAACATAAATGAATATTTTTGAAATTCTCAATCGAGATAGTCACCCAGATGTCTTCAGCACTCGTATTCCAGTCATTTTGTACGTGAGATTTGAGGTGCTTCTTCAACGCAATCATTACTCCACCTCCTCTTTTTTGCTCATTGCGATCGCGCCTAAATACCAGGTAACGGTTGTCAAATAGCTCTTCACTAGCAATACTGTCTACAAGCCAAGTTTCAGTTATCATAATAATATCATAGTTGTTATTGGTAACATTAAAATAAAATCTATCAGTTTTAGAACGCAGTCCAGTCACATTTTGATAATATACATTCAACATTTTATTACATTTAGTTGATAAAATATATAAAATATAAGACTGATAAAATAGTTGTAGGCATGTTCTAGTAAATTATAAATATTAGAGTGGTGTTGTAGTAACGCAAGCAGAGTAAATGTAGGATAATTTGGATTAAAGTTGGTAGTATTAAAAGAGTTAGTTGTTAATATTATACAAATAAAGAAAAACCAGTACAAAGGATGATATTTTAAAGTAGAAAAAAAGATAAAGTAGATAGGAAAAATAAATTGATAATAGCTTATAGTATTAATTACAACATTTTATGTACTAATTAAATTACTAACATTCTTGATCTTGGATTAGATATCCGGAACCAGAATTTCTTAATAAAAAACTAAAATATGTCAACTTGCTAAAATTACAGGTGAACTTACATAGTTAACATGCACGCAATCAAAAATTTTAACACGCCTAAAAACAAAACTGCAAAACTTCATACAAGATTTAATCATTTTAAAATATCTGTCAGTTAAAATAACTTGACAGTTAAAAAAGCAGTTAAAGATATCTCTCTCTACCTGTTGAGTTGAATATTTTTCAGTCTCATATCAGACAATTGAAAATTTCTGTTTCATTTAGCAGCAGTTTATCGCTTGAATCAAGAGTGGGACAAGTTAATTGTCGGTAATTATCGCTTTACCACCGTGGCGCCTGTCCCGTTTTTCGCATCATAAAACAACCGCGCGATTCAACCGTTATGAATATTCATCGCTATTTTGCGAATCTTTCGCCTGTTTCAGTTTTTCAGATGTTTGTGGCATTTGAGTCCCACACTGTATACATAATATAAGTGTGTCCGCTGTTGCTACTAACAAAAATATTCCAGGGGTCTATCTAGCACAGTAAAATCGATACCTTTATAATATCAGATCGATAGATCGATGATTTTATACCGATTTCTCAAACACGGTCGCGCTGTTGATACCCAGACCTATATTGATGACAAATCGAAATAAGCTACACTGGCGCATCAGTCTATGAATTGACATTCCTCAACGTCAGATGGCTACGTAAAAGTTAAAAAATATAATGAATGAAAAAAACATACACTTAGTAAGACACCACTTTATTTTTGAATCAATAACGATAGCCAACCGGGTTTCACTTGTCCCAAGCTTCATCAGGTCTAAATATCAACTAAAGCTAATTAGATACAGGCACATATATATAAGTAAATTTATATTACATATGTATTAAATTTATATTACATATGTATTTACCTATATATATGTGCCTGTATCTAATTAGCTTTAGTTGATATTTAGCCCTGATGAAGCTTGGGACAAGTGAAACCCGGTTGGCTATCGTTATTGATTTAAAAATAAAGTGGTGTCTTACTAAGTGTATGTTTTTTTCATTCAATATGTCACAACCCAAAGTATTTGCTTCCTTCGAAAATAAAAAAAATATAATGTCGAATTGAAATCATAACTTTAATATACATTGGCAGTCCTCGTGTACAATTAATTAGCAACTTCTGTTTCTTCAAGTTGGAACGGATTCAATTGATCGCGTCTTTTAAGTCTATAGATCGTCTATGGGATTTCTTCAAATTCGAAAAGCGCTTAGTTGATTCACATCCATTCATTAATAAGCCAGTTATTTTGCACAACTAACGACATTATCTATAAAGTTGTGCCTATTGACTGCTTATCCGACACCTTGGAGGCCGCGCTAAAAGCAGCGGATTTTGTCTACCGATAGTCGGAATCATATTCTGAACGTGCTCGCAAATATCGCTAACTGACCATAGATGCTAGACGTCCTGCAATATTTTGACTCCCTGCATAACCAAGGCTTTTGAATATATTCTGAACTTCCATTTTGTAGTTATCCTCCGGACAATAGTTGCAGACTTCTGCTCCACGGCCTATTAGCTATTACATTACTCTCCCGTAAACAAATAATTTCCTCGGTTGTTCTAGCTCATCGTTCTCATCACTTATTCACTGTGTTGTGTTTTCCACAGTTTAAACCAGTATACAATGACCGGCGCGCGACTGTATATTATTTGTCCCATTGTACGCACTTGACATTGCAATTGAGGTTTTTGTTCTGTCCGGGAGCTTTCCCGTTCTCTACACCCGAGAAATGTGGCCATCGTATTGTTTGAATAATCCCTTTTAGGTGTGGAGTGGAAATGATATGTCTATTTACAAATGCATAACGACAAACCAATCAAACTGGAAGCTAATGCTTTTTCCGTATAATTTATATAAACGCCATTGTATCTGCTGATACTGGAACCGTTGATTTTGATTGGATGATTCTTTTTTTCAAACGCTAGGATGAAGTTTCATTCCGCAGATGCCTTGACTTGTTATTTTATTTTAGTTTATTGGGGAAAAAAACAGTTTTAAACTTTTATATAAATAATTACATTTTACATTTTTGCATTAACCGGTGAAGTTTCCACATAAAATTCATGTTACATCCAGAAAACAAAAACATTTAAGCGAAAATAACTGAGATAGCTTACACATACACACACATATATTTAATGACTTCATCAACTTGTTTAGAATAATATTCTGAACAGCTTGTGGAAAGTGAAAAATCTGTATTAAGTCAATATTTCTTGAATGCATACAACTGCACTTATATTATATTTTTGTTGGAATGCTTGCAATAGTTAATTTCGCAATTTGTATAAAATATTATAGGAAGGAAGAATTTTATTTTTTATTTATTTATCTATCAATATAAAGGTTTTTACTTGTATTTATCGACATCTGTCTCACTAGGGTACACCTGTGTCGCGACAGACGTAAGATTGTTCTTCTTATGCTTCATTCATCACTGTCAATTCCTCATGTCGTGTATTTAGCGACGTTCAAAGTTTTCAAAGTTCCAGTTTCTTTTCCGTGCCCTCCGGTGTACCTCAAGGTTCTCATTTAGGGCCATTATTATTTAATTTGTATATTTATGATATTTACAAATGTTTTTTACACGCTAATTACCTAGCATATGCAGACGATAAAAAAATCTACTTAGTTATCAAATCAATCGAAGATTGCATTAAACTTCAAGAGGATCTCAATCGTCTTTTTGACTACTGTGAATCAAATAAACTTGTAGAAATACCTCAAAGTGCAATAAATTATCATTTACACGTAACAAAAATAAAATTTCCTTTGATTATACATTAAACGGGACACATATCAAAGAAGTAGAATCTATCAGAGAACTTGGTGTAATACTGGATGTGAAATTAAACTTCATTCAACACACTGATGCAATCATCAACAAAGCCAACAAAATGCTAGGATTTATAATACGTTTAAGGAAACCTTTCCGCAACCTTAAGACTCTATATTCCCTTTACACAGCGTTCATCCGTCCCATCCTAGAACACTGCACACCGATCTGGACTCCTTTTTACCAAGCTCACATTGAAAGAATCGAAAGAATTAAAAAAAAAATTAAATACATTAATTATAAACAAAACTTACATTTCTCAAATTACACCAATTCTATTAATTACCACAACTTCAACTCCCTTCATACACGACGTTTGATTTTTGACCAAATCTTATTATTTAAAATTCTTAACAATGGCCTCGACTCACCAGAGCTAACCAATTTAATAAATATTTATATTCCAACAAGATCAACAGGGCAATCCCATTTGCTTCATTTACCTACATATAGAACTAACTTTAGAAAAAAATCACCAATTCCACGTTTATGTGCCCAATATAATACTAAATTTCAAAACATAGACAATTTTAGCAATACACTTCACAAATATCGATTAGAAGTAACACGTACGATCGAAAATTAATACAATAGTATGGAATGTATCCAGAGCATCTCCTATCCTAATCCTAAATTCCTGTTCCTCCCCTCCTCACCTAATATATATATATATATATATATATATATATATATATATATATATATATATATATATATATATATATATATATATATATTTTTTTTTTATGCAATAAAACTCCATCTCCAATCAATTTTAATATAGGAGACTTTTTTGGCTTGACTTAATTTAACATGTATATATTTACATTTATATTTTATATATAAGCTGTTTGTCTCTTACCTTTACCAATAAATAAATAAAACTACAGTGTACCCTTGTTTACCGGGCGCCCCGCGACAGGAGTGCTCCTGTAGAGCCATGTGTGGGGTGATACAAGCTATCGGATCATGTAAAATCTTAGTCACCTGTTTTTTGAGATTATTCCGAGCGGTAGATGGCTGATCCTCATATAACCAATGGTTATGATCGTATGACGCTTCTTTTCAAAAACTATTTATTATCCTGTTCGAATGCTCTTCGAATTCCAGAAATGCTTTGACTTTTAAAACGATTAAACTTAATGCAAAAATTGAAACGATCAAATTTAATTTTAAAACGTCAACTCGTTTGTTTTAAAACGTCAACATGGTTGTTTAGAAAACCTTGAAGAGTTAGGTGGAAAGCAAATATTCCAAACAAGAGTTGAACCAAATAACATTATCTTGAATACTTACAGTTACCGTACTATATCATCTTCTTGTTGGAATGTTCGCTATTGATATTTTCCCGCGGAACAATTCCTTAGCTGACCAGGTTAACGGACAAATATCTAACATATAAATTATAAATACCAGCTACCGTGTGAACCGTGCTCCACGACAACTGCTTATTATGTCTTTAGATAACAATGAGTAAACGCTCTTTACCCTTTGGCGGCTGATTTCTTCTCTCAATTGCTATATTTTCATTAAATAATGACCCTTTCAAATTGACTCGTATGAGAGGAAAATAAATATTAAACACAATGGAAACGAAAACGCAGTGCCTATTAAAAATTAGATATAGATTTAATTACCGATGAATTGATGCGAAAGTGGATTCAATCAAAATCTGAAACTCTTACTTTCCAAATCATAACATATTGAACAAAGCTAGATAACCTTCATGGTACAGCGGTGGGTTCCCTGGCTCAGCACCCAGAATATACAGGTTCAAAATACGTCATCGGCAATAAATTCTTATTCATTTTGTATGGGTAGAATTTGGGGCTTCTTTCCAGAGTAGAGGTGTCGTTTTTGTAAGTGACCACTATTAAAAATCAAAACTTTGCTTGAAATGACTTTAGCTATATAATAATAGGTAACTCAATGTAATTCAAAACAGCTTTAAAAAGTAATTGAATTCAATAAAAAAACTAGCCTCTAAACCAAGGCTGCCCAACCCCAGGCCCGCGGGCCACAATGTGGCCCGCGAACGAATTATAAGTGGGCCGCATGAAACATTTTCAAAAAACCCGCCAATCCGCCAATTTGAAAAAGTGTCGCGGGCCCGCGGTAAAACAAACAATGCAGCTTGCGCGCGGTCACCAGTGTTGCCAACGACGGCGATTTATCGCTATTTGGGCTACTCAGAACGAGAATCAGCGACGAAAAAATCTAACCTGTTGAATTTACTTTTGAAACAAAAATACACCGGTTTTCGACATAATATTTTTTGCGTCGAAATGGAATCCTGTAGCCACCCCCCCCCCCCATGGAATTCGAAAAATTGCTGTGGGGTATCACATATGATGTTCGGAATTTTTTCTCAGCGAAGTTCCGTAACAACCCCCCCCCACATGGATTTCAAATATTTTGTGCGGAGCTTTTTTTGAGATTTTTTTTTGTGGGGAATTATGTTTTATAGAAATTCTCTAACAACCCCCCCCCCCCCCATGGAAATAGGAACCGTCAGGTATTCAGTGGCCCGCCAGTGATTCAAAATCGTCAATTTCGCCCAACTGCTAAAAAGGTTGGGCAGCCTTGCTCTAAACCTAACCTATGTAACTTACTTAATTTTGTTTCATGACTTTATATCACTTTTTAAAGTTTTGTTTTATTGTCATTGTGTTGAGTTGTACGGTTATGTTTATTGACCAGATCTGAATTGTCGGGAACTTCCTCTTTACATTCTAAACTGCAACTCCTTTGGTTTCACAATATTCCCTACTATTCGATAATATTCAATTTATGTTTGAGGTTAATAGCTTACTACGTTTCAAAGTACCTACTCGCTGTCTTTGGCGGGTTGAAAAATTCGAGCATTTTCGCGAAACACCTTATCGTATCGCTTCTGTCGGCTTTATCTTTCGCCGCCGGGATCTGAAGTCGTGTTCCTACACATTGCACCGGTGCACGTACCACCTACCAGCGCTATACCTCTACTGAACCTCTACTGAACCTCTACTGAACCTCTACTGAACTACTACTGCACCACCAATGCATCTGTACTGCACCGTCTATTGTGGGCTATATTATATTATGTGGCAGCATCTCGACGTAAAAGTGTTTCCTGGGCCGATTGGAGAACAACTCGCATCGCTGGAGATGAGTTGATTTGTGCGAAACGGTTCCTGCATTTCAGACGTTCATGCGGGCCATAGAGGGTCGGATAAATACCTTAATAATAACATGGCATTTATATAGCGCAGTTTAGTGTCATTTCAGTTCAAGTGCGCTGTTACATGAATCATGAAGAAAACTATTCAATTTTGATACATTGTACTTTGTTATTGTGTCGTAAGAAATAGTTAACAGCCAGTTATTCATTATCAAATAAAATTGTTCTTTCCTCAATTTTCTCTTTAGAGGAATACACAAGTCAAAAATGTGTATATTCCTAATGTTCCCAATATCACTACGAATATTGGAATGGGCATAAAAATCACGTGGCTAACGAAGTCTAGAAACGGTCGATTTTAGTTGTTGTTTTTATTTATTTTGTGAATAATTTTAATAAAATTTTATTGTTTTTAACATTCGCTACCTTAAGCGTGTGTTATCATTAAAATTACACATGATTGGTCCGCCCATGGGAGTGATAGGCACTGAACCGGTTAAAGTTGTTTCTTATATGCGTTCATAAAAATAATTTTTTTAGTAGTTTACGTTTATATTTTTTATAATTAATTAACAATTTTATTTTAATTCTACTCAAGCGAAACGATAGGAAAGCATCAATTTCTTGAAAGCATATTTTTGGTATTCATAATGTGAACTAATCGTATTAAAGATTAATCGAAAATAGTGATTCTACATTAAGCTTTGTCGTAAAGACTTTCCACTCAGAATTCTCAAAGATGACAGTCGATTAATGGTACCTATACGTACTTATTTTAGGAATCTGCAATCTGTGTGGAGTATATGCTGTAATAAAATGTTTTGTTTATAATTAAATTATTTCAACTCACTTCTTTCATTCCTTCCCACGGACCTTCATAATGATAACTAATTATTCTTAAAGACCTCCTGTGTCATTTTGACTAAAACTAGATGATTGAAACTCCGTCAGTTATACCGCGTTCTTTGTAGAGTTTTTCGAAAGCGATGCGTTGCTTTCATAATATTGGATCGTCAGCCCTTCTCACTCCTTCCCACATTCCTGCCGTACAGTTGTTGCACGGCATGCATAAGTAGATTACGAATACTAATGATACCGTGTGGTGTTGATGCCACGGAATTACCTCTAGCAACATTATCATCTCGGCGTATTAGAGGCGGCAGGGGATCTTACCTTTACCTATGGTAAGAATGATCACCTACCATCCGAGATGTACGTGTAATTGATAGGAATGAGGAATGGATGTGTAATGTGTACAGCGCGAAAGGCGGATGGCAACACGGATTAATGATGGGTATTAGAAACACGAGATAAATATACATATTAATCAATATAACATATGCAAGGTATCGTTCATCTTCGACGAATATTATTTGCGCATATGTGTCTTTATTTCTAAGGCAAATGTTGTATACCTACTCTTACACAGTATTTCATGTTCATACTCATAACCGTGATACTTCAGGGGCTGATTATTCATATATATATATTTTAAAAATTAGGAACTAAATTAAGAAAAGAGGATTTTTTTCGTACGATTTACAATTAATTCGTACATATATTAATATATCATAGGAATCCACAACGTAATATTTAATATCTGTTTCTCACTGTAATCGATGAAGCTTTATTTCTGTAATAAAATAATACTTTTGACGTTTTTAATCTTGGTTAGTATGAAAGGTTAGCATACTCACGCTGCATTTTTCCAATGAATATTTTTATTTTATAAATTTTAATAGATTACAATTTTGGTGATTTTTCTCAACTACTCATACCCGTATTGTGGTAGTCGTACATGATTTCTTATTAAATGTATATTTATTTATTGTTATATGCATATTTCAATAATGTATTGCTCTATTTAAAAAAAAAACACCGAAGTTCACGATATGTGTTGAAACATGGGACGGGTTGTTTCACAGAATTTTAACAATTCATCAGATTTCAAAGTTATAATTCAAGTTCCGTGAAATTCTACTCAAGTTCTATTATTATTTCGTCACGAGCCGGTTGTTTCACAACACTTGGATAATAACAGAACTTGAATATTAATGTATTATAGAATTTTCATCTGATAATTCATTTCGAGGATCTTAGCTTTTAATGCTTTTCTTTAAAAATCTAATTCTTTTCTTGCAAAATTTTTCCATATTTTTCGTTCTAGTCGCCTTTAGTAGGCATTTAGTATACAAATTGATATAGTGTAATATATTTTAACTTTTTTCTGGGTGGAGTTAATGTAAAAAAAAAAACACCACGAAGTGTTTACTTTCCTACTGAAATTATTGTTAGAATTTACTTCTCTTTCTTAAATCATATTTTATTTTATTTGATAACCACTCTTTAATATCAATTTTTTCCTCTTTATTATTATTATGCCAACTATACAAACTTACTCAGTTATTATGTTCCTACATACATAGTTCATAAACTACCTCTTAATGTTTCGGTTCCGAGTTATTTGTTTCAATGTTTTGTATCATACGCATTGGTACGACGACTTTTATTGCATCTAATTTGCTGATAATGTATGTAGATGAGATGATCCAATCTATTCGAAGACTACCGCAATTACGGATATTATTTAACCATCGCAGTTAGTCTGTAATTGATCGTCTTCGTGGCTTTCGTCTCGGTCACACTGATCAGATTAAATAATTTAAAAATACAAATTGAATTCAGCGAGCAATTGGCATAACAAAACATCTTCCCGCATTAGATTTGCAAGCGAACAACATACTGGCTCTGCGTCACACGTACCTCTGTTTTGTCGGTTAACAGTAATCCCACTTGGGTCAGTGTGAAATCAAGAAATTCTAATTTAAATATTTCTTGGTTTTCAGTTATTTTTGTAACACGGAGAAAAATAGTATAGTTGATTTATCACTCAGAATATATCGGAACACGTGTTCGTGCAGGTGCGCTTTTTATTATTATAAACGCCCTGTTGGGCTTTTTTTACATATAACTGTACATAACATGATATACTGCATGATACAGAGACACAGGAGTTTTTTAAAGTTTAGATAACTAAATTTAAATGCAAATCTTTAACACATCACATGGCTATGACATTGTAACTAACAAAGAACTTAACCACTCGGGCTTTTGCTATTTCCGTAGTTTGTGTGCCTTAGGAATTTGTCACTTAAAAAAAAGGTTTTATTTCCGCTTTGCAATTAAATGCGCATGTATTATGACCACCTTCCATTGACCACCTTCACGACACCCGACTTTCAAGGAATAATCCAATAGTCCCAATAAAAACCTCGACGTCCCTTGGGCAACGGCAATTCTCGTACTTAGGACCTAAATTAATTAATATCATTCCTAATGCTTGGAAAACGAAAAGTACAAATGTTTTGCGCAAATTGGACAACGACTGGCTCCTTGATTTAGGGAGGGTAAAAAGTGAAGATATGTTGATCAATAGATAATCTCATTATTTAAAATATATATATGTACAATTGTCAAAACACTGATACATAATTTTTTAAAGTTCATACAACACAAAAACACATATTTATCACCTCTGAACACAACTGTCTATTCTGTATTAATCTATATTTATTTATCAATGCTATCGATTATTTTCTAATCATCCAACTATATTATAAACTTATAAACCACCCTTTCCATTTTTTCTACCTTACATTACTACTATGTCTTTTTATTACTACTATCTGGCTGTTATTTACTTTACCGGTGTTGTTTTATATTAAGTGCTCAATTATGATATGAACTAAACTTGTCAATTTGACTGGCCTAAAACAGGATCCATTCCTAGTTGGCTAGTAAAAGTTTTCGCATGTTTTATTGTATGATTTTTATGTGAAATAAATTTATTATTATTATTATTATCTGTTTCTATGAACAACTTAAGATAGGGATAATGACGAAATGCCACAATATTAAAATTTTTATGAACACGTCCTGATAACACATTCGCGTTTTACTAATACTTAAAGCCTACAGTCCCGTTTTTAACAGTAATAGTATTATTTGATCTGGTTGTTAATAAATTAGCAATATTTTATATCGGTTAGTTTTCTCCGTGTATGGCACCCTTCTGGAGATATTTCACAAAAATTAGCCTTAACAAAAAGTATTTTGAATATGTTTGGATAATCTTTTTAGAATCGAAAAATCAAATGCGGATTTGTTTTCGGTGCTATGAATTGTAGTGGTCAATTACCGTTTCTTTTTCCACTGCACGCGTTAAACTACATTATGTGTATCGTCCGTGTGGATTGCTATCGCATGACTATTTACGATAATTTTATTAGACACTGAATAATATTATCAGGTTCATTAAAGTAAGATTCAAGTACGTTATAAGTGCATAACACGTATACTCAGCGAGCACTAAAATTATTATCGGAAAAAAATAGAAATGTACCTGTCGCCACCTTTCAAAATTTCAACAGTAAACAAAATATTTAATGAACACATTAAATTATTATTTTGTTGTTAGATTTGGGTATCCGCTGTCTGCAGCTATGTAATAATATGCTCACGTGCAACGGGATTCTTTAAGTGCGATGCAGATTTTGTCTTCAGAATTTTGTATGAAAATCTGTTAGTGTTTTCAGGAAACTGGAGTTGCGGCGATTTTGCTTATCACCCTTTTCCTTTGCTGTAATTACCGATGCATTTTTAATAATTTAGTTTAGTATTAAATTGTAAGCAATGTTCTGTGACATTCTAGAAAAGTATCATTTGTCAACTCTACTGCGAGTATTTAACAATATTGTGAGTATTTTAGAGAATGGAGATACTTTGATTCATAAGTGCGTTCCACATCGAGTTTGTCATAATAATAGTTTGTCATTCGAAACAATGCTGAATTACGAGGTATTTCACGCTTCAACTGTTCGGCGGTCGAATCAATGGCCGCTTCGGAAGCGTGCATTGTGTTCCCGACATTTAGTCCTTCCGGTTCTGGTTATATCATTTAAGGCTCGCCCGTTACGACTGTCTATTTCATCGCGAGGATTCTAGAACGTTCCAGGTGTTACCAGGTAGCTGTTTCCGTTAAATTGTGACCTTGGCATGCATACGACTCCTTGACGCTTGATACCTTTTCGGTCACCCTTGAATGAGGTCGTCTGAATACACTTTAAGGGCCCGCTTTCCGCGTAAAGAATTGAGATTTGGGCAACACCCACAAAATAAACAATATTTAGTGTTAAAAGAATCCGACAGAGGTGTCTGAATTCGTATTAGGAATAATTTTGGGGATTATTTAATAATTTAAATAACGAAATTAAATTACCGACATCTATTGCAATTTTAGAAAAACAGAACCATTTTTAGTTAGCACCGAGCAAATGAACGAAGTCGAAATGAAGATGGTTCTCAAAATATGGGTTTTATTACGGATTTAATTAATTAATTTTTTTTTTAATTTTACAAAAAACATTTACGAAAGTTATTTGTATAGGTATAAAAATTACTTTACTTTACTAAAATACTATTATCACTTTTATAAAAGTAATTTATAACTTTTATAAAATCAATAAATATATTTTTACATCAATAAGGTTTTTCTTATATGGTTATCTTTATAGGGTGTCCGGGGGTAAAGTGCTCAAACTTCAGGAGGTTATTCTAAATGCTAGAAGAAGTAAAAATGAAATGGAAATTATTCGAATTTCCAAATTTTTTCCACAAAAATTTATTTTCCGTAGAAGAAATTGTTTTTTTTTCTATACAAAAAATTAAACTTTTTTACTCGAAAACTATCTTAACCCTTAAATGTATGACTTTTTTTATTTGAAAATAATATATATTTTTGCATTCTTTTTATAAATTAAAAATAGGGAAAAATAATTTTAAAAATATTTATCCATAAATTCTGCTTATTTTGAGAAAAACGTTATTATATCATATGTGAAACACTATGCATCCATGTCATAAAAAATGCTCTTACCTAATGTTACAAAAATAATTATCAGTGAATAAAGCGAACTAATTTATGACTTATACGTAAAAAATGAAGACAAATAAAAACAGGGAAAGTATTAATTTAAATGAAATGCCGTAAAGCAGTTTTTGTTCTTATTAAAACATAGAGGGACTTTGTACTTTTGGCAGTGGCAGTACGTCAGACCATTGCAGGTAGGAAGACGACACCTCTGCCTCTTTTCGTGCCATGTTGGCCAATGAGATACCTCATCGCTTCTTATGTCTTTTGGTGGGACATTTAATTTTGGGCCTTTTTTCTTCTTTTGTAAAACGGGCTCTAAACTTCCACTTGGCCGACCAGTTCGTTTGTTGGTAAACTTAGAGTCAACGGTGCATAAAGATCGAGAAATTATGGTTTTAAATTGGGCGAGACGCATAATATTTTATGTATTGGCATTTTTTTTGATCTTGTACTCTTCTATATAGAAACCAAGAATTTACTATAGTCGTATCAACTAAGTGGTATAGCACCCTCATCCCTCATATACCATCTATTGCTTCTCATCGCAATTTTATATCTTCCCATGACACTGTCTAGTAAGTCAACTCCTCCCATATGTCTGTTGTACTCTATTATAGCAAATGGGCAGTTAACTGTGACATTATATTTTTTTTTTTTGTCATAACTGCAGGAGTCATCCCCGATACTGCTGCTACATTGACGTCCATGGTATGTTTAGGTTTTGGGTCGCATGTGTTGACTGTAAATTTGGCGCCACACATGTTACATTCAAATAGTATTTTGGACATTAGACCAACTCTTTGCTCAGATTTAAGAATAAGATTTCGAAATCCGCATCCAAAAGGAGAATGGTCCGATATGGATTGCAGCTGGTTAATAAAAAAGAAAATGTCGACGATGCGTCTTTCTTCTCCTCCTTCGACTGCATCATTTTTATCCAACCTAGAAAAGCAAAATTGATTTATGAAAAACTACAAATAAAAGTGGATATTGATAATGATTTGGATACCAATACAAGTATTATAGATTTTTGAATGTTTGTATTACTGAAGATTAATTTTTTCGAATGAAGCGGATGTTCTTTCACATAAAGCAGATAGTTTGTATATTAATAATTCATCTCTTTAGAACTTATGTTTTACCGTTAGTAAAATAAAATACATAAATGTTAGTAAAGTAAATCACTATAACATACCAATTGTCAATGCTTTGAGAAAGACCTCTCCGGCCGATGGGTTTCTTGTTTACAATTTTACGTTTTTTGTTGTAGTACACACGTACATCAGATTTACTGTAATAAAAAAAAAAGTTAACGGTATATATTTTTTCACAACACGATAGTTTAATCGAAATTCTGAAATCCATTTTACCTTCCTCCATTATCTATATTCTCCTTAGGTATGTCGTTATATGTATTCTCAACAGGTATGCTTTCCCGTTGTTCGTGGAAGCTGGAACAAAATAAAAACATTGATTATAACTACATTTCAAGAACTTTCTAAATAAATGTGAAGGGCGTAAATGATTTTATTGTTACCTCAGTGCTTCAACATCTTTACAAGATGTGGACAAAACGTTCTTCAGTTGAGTATAGTCACATCTGAAATATAATTAAAGAACAAAATGAAATAAATATTTTGTTTTAACTACTTTATTTTCATTTATATTCGTCGACCGGTTTCGGTTGAACTCAACCTTCTTCAGGACAATAAACATTTATATATATCGACGAATATAAATTAAAGTTAAGTGGTTTTTGTATGAGACGATGTATGAATGTGAGTAAGGCAAAGAGTGCGTGCCAAGACCGAGTTGTTTGGCGGTCCGTCCTCTCTGACTACCTCTGCGGGGAAACGGCCTGATGGTTAGTTAGTTAGTTATTTAAAACAGATCGCCTAAAAAATTAGACTATCTTCAAATGGACGAATTCTGGAATAAATAAGTACGTAACTATAAAATAATAGAAAACCTAATTTTTATTGGAAGAAAAACAAAATAATTATTTATTATATATCCGATCAATAATTAACTTCCTCAAATTAAATTCCCTAAAGTTTGAGAACTAGTATGAAGATCTTTATGCTCTTGGATACATTATCTAAAATGCCGGTAGCTTGCTTCCACCGTAAAAGTGTCTTATTATTGTACGAAATCATTGGCAGAGATGCAAATCTGACCGGGTCGCTTTCTACATATTCCAGGTACCTACAGTGTTATTATACATATTACTTGCCTCGATCCAGAAAGCTTAGAATTTGTATCAAGCCTTAGTTGGAACGCGTTCTAACATCAGATATACAGTTCTATGATATGAGATGTCAAAGTTTGCAAAGACGATTTATATATTTACCAATTTCTGATTTGAGTTTTTTGTAAAGTTTTTTAGTTTAATATTTTTAAAATGAAAAATATTTAAATAGGACATATAATTACCATTTTAGAACATACCTAAATATGCATATGGAATATTATGCAATTAGCTAGGGCATAATTATTCATTGTACAAGATTCTAACGAATGCAATTCTGTGCTCTGGCTACGTACTTTATAAATATTTTCCATTAAAATATGACGAACTAAAATAATTTGCACAAGATTGAACCTCAAATTCAAAAATTGTTAAATGGATTACGAAAACTTGTCTTTGCAAACTTTCTCTCCTCAGAACATTGAAAAGCGAAGTTAAAACTATATTATCCAATCAAAATGAACAACTACAAAACGCCTCAGAAACAGACAAATACAATAGGACAAAAAAAACAAACGTAATGCTGTTAGAACGTTGTAAATTAAGTGCGGCTTGATTTTAGAATTTCTTCGCGCAATATATACAGTACCCATACTACGTGACCCGTTCAGAGAGGGGGAGGGGATCTTCAACATACCACGCGCTTGGTCACAATGGGTTAGGTTTATATACTACACGTGGTCACTGAGGGGGGAGGAGTGGGTCACGTAGTATGGGTACATTCCCCTTCCTACTAACTAAAATATATAGTTTTACATTCAAGGGTCATTTTTGAAAAAAAAATGTAAATTTTAAAAAAACTTACTCGGCAATTTCAGTTTCAGAGGCCTTGGCAATAGATTTATCTCCCAAAGTACGCATTCTGAAAAATAAAACAATTCCTGTCACCTTTGTTACACAATATATAAATAATTTATTTATAATAAATATTACCTACGTAATAGTAAATAATAATATATTCATCAAATCAAAATTTATATTTTTCTTCTTACCTTACAATGTCCACCATGCGTTTTTGTTTCGAACGAAATAGTCTTTTCTTAGAAATACGAGCACTTTTTCGCTTATTTCCCATTTTCGGTATACAATATTATTATTTACGATAAATATTATTTAGGAGAAATCACGAAACGGAGAACAACACGACCGTCCGCGAAGCTCTCTAAGCAGTGACTGAAAGGCAGATAGCGTACGCGCGTGAGGAAGTGAGAGGGGCTGCAATAATCATGCTTAGAATCATAAGACGTAAGCGACTGTTGTGAAAATGTTTAATAAATCACGGCGTATTTCAAAAATAGCAAAAATCACTTTTGGGGTCTATTGAGTAGCATTAAAAGAAGCATTGTGATTTTTTTCATACATATAACTTGTAAAATAACAGAAATAAAAGTTTTAATAATATTTTTCGGAGCATACTTTGCGATTTATTTCTATCGAGGGAATTTCAAATAATTACCGTTTCGGCTTTTGGAACAAATAGATACTATCTTAAAGAATAACATATATTTTTTTAAGAGCTTAAAAACTTCAAACTTTTAAGGAAAATATCTCGGAAATTGGATGAAATTCGATTAGTGGGCCCTTAATTGAGAAAGGTGCGATGTGACCACAAAGTTATTATGTGACATATACACCTAAATAATTAAATATTTTTGGAAATACAACTTGGTATCACCATCGACGCTACAATCTTTGAAGAATCCACATCTCCATTCTTGTATGTTTCCTTTTTGCGTGCATTAGCCTTCTTACTTATAATCGTGGTGTAAATGTGGCGTGGCGCGTAAGGGGCCGTTCAAGTATTACGTAAGCAGATTTATTACAATTATTTACCCCCTCTTCCCCCTTGTCATCAAAAGTAAGCAAAGCTCTTACCCCCCCACCCATGCTTACGTAAAAATTGGTACCTATATGCATTTTTCTGTTAATGTATTCTGTTTTTTTATTGATTCATAAGCGAAAGAGGATTAACGGTAACACAAATATTAACTTGCTTTGATTTGCTTACAACACGTCAAATCGTCAATCGTACTGAAACGAAACAATAGTGAATAGATTGATGGAAGAAATTTTGACAAGTGAGTAGCGCGCGGTGATTCCCCCATTCGCTTCTAAGCGAGTACCTAAACCTATTAATTATTTGTGGGAATCCCCGAATATGTATTCGGTTTTCAAACATAGACAATGTGTGGGTTGCCAATGTGTAAAAAACAAATAACTACTGCTGAGCAGTGCTGACGTAATCACTATCTCGACCCCCCCACCCCCCATGTCATCAAAAATAAGCAAAGCAAAGACCCCCCTGCCCCCCTATAGTGCTTACATAATACTTGAACGGCCCCTAAGCTCGGAATAGTGAAAAACTTGATGTGTTACCACGTTGGCTTAACTTTACCAAAGCTGAGCCGGCGAGTAAGAATCTAATAAGTACGACGGTAGCGTTCGCCTCTACACTGTTCAGTCACATAGTCTATGCGTATAACATTTAGGACGGGTTGTTTCGGAGAATTTGAACAATTCATCAAATTTCGACATCCACTTTCAAGCTCTGTGAAAGACTTTTTCAAGTTCTGTTTTCAGTTCAGTTCTGTCAAGCAACTAGCCTATAATGATATAATAACAGAACTTGAATAGGACTTTCACAGAACTTGAAAATGAACGTTGAAATTTGATGAATTGTTCAGATTCTCCGAAACAACCCGTCCTAAGGACGAGTTGTTTCGGAGAATTTGAACAATTCATCAAATTTAAACGTTCATTTTCAAGTTCTGTGAAAGATTTTTTCAAGTTCTGTTTTTATTTCAGTTTTGTCAAGCAACTAGCCTACAATGATATAAAAACAGAACTTGAATAAGTCTTTCACAGAACCCGAAAATGAACGTTGAAATTTGATGAATTGTTCAAATTCTCCGAAACAACCCGTCCTAAGTCTTTCAGGCTTATTCATTTTGTTATCACTTCGGTTAAGACGCTTTATACAAACGCTTATAGGATCTATTCAAAATCAATCAAATTTAATCCTTGCAAAAAGTTTTTGTTAACAAGGATGCGCAAATTCTAATCTGACCATCTGACTTTTCAATCTCAGCAACGAAATTGCGTCAATTGACCCCGTTTCTTTTTCTAACAACTTAAAACTAATATATTAAAGCCACCTTTTAATTTATCCCAGCTGTAATAATTTCAATAGTGAAAAAAATTATGTAAGGAATATTGAACGTGTGCAGCACAAATTTTTATGATTTATTAACTTCACACCAAACATACCTATTCAACACATTAACTACACATTCCTATTAAATACGCTTAAAATACATTCCATAGAAAATAGAAGAAAAATAAATGGTTTAACCTTTTAGTTTAAAATTATTCACTTCCAACTCGAATGTTATGAACTCCTCCAACGCATCGACTTTAAAGTACCAAATCGAGCAACCAGGCAAAATATATTTTCTGTAATAATAATTACGGGACTAACTACCACATACATGCACGTATTTGTCACATTTTTTGCACTGGGAAACAAATTAACCTCAAATATCGACATATTATTTATCAGTATTTATGAGATATTTATGCATTTAAATGCAACTTTATATCTACCACGTATAAATATTTAAAAAATACTCTTGTTGTTACTGTATCATGCAGTAAATCGTGTAAAATATTTTTAAAAAGTATCTATCTATCTATCTTTTGACACAACGTTGCAATTGAATGCGTGTGTGTTTTTATATACCTATATTATATCCAGCGCCATCTGTTGGACCAAAATGCTTTTTTAAATAGCGCCATCTGTTGGAAGTTAAATCAACATGCGCTATTGTTTCTCTATCTGCACAGACGGACTGAGCCACAGCAACGCGTTGTGGGATGCAGCTAGTAATTAATAAATACATTTATTATAGCTCTCACCCCTGCAGAAAGTTCTAGGTTCTGTGTATTGTGCAGTGTGCATATAAACATTGCTATAAACACATCTCAGGTGCTACAAATAATGTGTTTGGAATTGAACCTGACCGCTGGCTGAGTAGGTACTGGGTACTGGGTAGTTACCGCAGTAGATCACGGTGCTAGATTCCGATTGGGAAGTCACGACTGCAGTATGAAATTTGTCTTACTGTCGGTATCGTGAAATAATATAATATTATTTTATATGTTGTGTATTTCTTCTACCGAGTTCTGTTATTATTATTATTTGATCTGTTATTTCTCATTGATATTGAAGAGAAACAAGCTAGCACCTGATTATTAGCGATAGCTTACCACGATATAATGGGATAAAATTTATCAAAAGCGATGCGTTACTAATGTAGCCGCCTTGTTAATCAAATATCACATTGCTGTAGAATGCTTACGACTCCATTCGCATTAATTTAATATTCGAAGAGTTTTATATCACTTTTGTAAAAAGCTGCGACTTCTTCATAGGTATATATTTTTTCTCGAAGAAAGCAAACACTTTGTGGCTTGACATTATACAAAATTAAACAAACACTTAGTTTTAAACCACTTTATTTTGAGGTATATTCGTCGATCGGTTTCGATTGGACTCAATCTTCTTCAGGACAATAAAATATAATACTAAATTATAATACAGAGCAAGGTATATCTCCCTCTACTACATACTTTCTCTTTCTTTTATGTTTACCTTATACCTTGCTCTGTATTATGATTTAGTATTATATTTTATTGTCCTGAAGAAGATTGAGTCCAATCGAAACCGGTCGACGAATATACCTCAAAATAAAGTGGTTTAAAACTAAGTGTTTGTTTCATTTTGTATATATTTTTTGTTACGTCTTGATCATGCTGTATGAAAATTTATACACAACTTTGGTTATTCGTATCATCAATCATTTTTTTGTTTTTTGAGTTAGGCGTTGCATCGACAGGGTTGGTTTTGGAGCTTTTAATAGCTAATTAATGTTTTCAAAGAATCTTTGCTGATGTACGCAAAGTAGGTAGACCATTAAGACTTGTTGATTAAATACGTATCATTGATGTGAATTAAACTGTCTATTTACTCCCATGGCAATATTGCAGTAGTAAATAACCCGGAAAATGAATCTCATATCAAGATAACATTCATACGTATCGCTATGCGTGCTGCGGTGGAATTTAATTGATTTTAAAGAGCGAGTTGAAGCCGGTCAGACCTATATGTCTAAATTACCAGATGATACCCAACTACCGTAATATCCAGTCTTATTGGATTGCTTGAAGTGCTTGCTATCTTGTCATTCGAATCGATTGAAGTGTTTGCTATTTTGTCATTCGATTGAAGTGCTTGCTATCTTGACATTCGATTGAAGTGTTTGCTATCTTGTCATTCGATTGAAGTGCTTGCTATCTTGACATTCGATTGAAGTGCTTGCTAACTTGTCGTTCGATTGAAGTGCTTGCTATCTTGTCATCCGATTAAAGTGCTTGCCATCTTGTCATTCGATTGAAGTGTTTGCTATCTTGTCATTCGATTGAAGTGCTTGCTATCTTGTCATTCGATTGAAGTGTTTGCTATATTGTCATTCGATTGAAGTTCTCGCTATATTGTCTTTCGATTGAAGTGTTTGCTATCTTGTCATTCGATTGAAGTGTTTGCTATCTTGTCATTCGATTGAAGTGCTTGCTATCTTGTCATTTGATTGAAGTGCTTGCTATCTTGTTATTCGATTGAAGTGCTTGCTATCTTGTCATTTGATTGAAGTGCTTGCTATCTTGTCATTCGATAGAAGTGCTTGCTATCTTGTCAATCGATCGAAGTGCTTGCTATTCAACTGAAGTGCTTGCTATCTTGTCATTCGATTGAAGTGCTTGCTATCTTGTTATTCGATTGAAGTGCTTGCTATCTTGTCATTCGATTGAGGCGCAAGTTAACTTGTCATTCGATTGAAGTGCTTGCTATCTTGCCATTCGATTGAAGTGCTTGCAATCTTGCCATTCTATTGAAGTGTTTTCTATCTTGTCATTCGATTCGCGTATTTATTTCAAATGCGTTGCCTTTTATCTCTTTAATTTGATTAAAATATGTTTATGATGTGTTCATAAGTGGTCTCACAACGAAGCAAGATTTATGTTAAATTAATATGCCATTGTAATCATTGTAATTGTCTGTGTTGGGCGGAGTAGATATGATTTTTTTATAGAAATCTACAGTTTTATTTCTAAATTGTAGAAATTTTGCACACTGTCTACATGAGTTTGCGTATAACCACGCCATCCCCTTTACCGTCCCTAGATATGGTATTATTAAAGAAATGATAACTAACTAACTAACTAACCATCACGCCGTTTCCCCGCAAGTGTAGGCAGAGAGGACGGACCGCCAAACACTTCGGTCTTGGCACACACTCCTTGCCTCGTTCACATTCATACATCGTCTCATACATACTCTTCTATTGTTCTGACTCTTGACATGGCCCGACTCAAGTATCTGATTCACTTGGTCGTGCCATGTCTTCCTCGGGCGTCCCCGACTTCTGCTACCATTCACATTTGCATCGTATGTTCTCCTTACACTCCTTTCTTCGCTCATTCGCTCTACATGCCCAAACCATCTAAGCGTCCCTTTCTTGATCTTACTCATTACGCTTACATAAGCCTTGCACTCTTTGCGGATATCCACATTCCTCACACGATCATACATGGTTTTACCACACATACGCCTCAGGGATCTCATTTCAACAGCATTCAATCTACTTTCATCCTTTCTTTGCCAGTTCCATGCCTCACTTTCATACATCAGGGTAGGTACCAGCACTCCATTGTGGACTGCTAACTTCGCTTCTTTGGACAATTTTTTGTTAGCGCCAACTGCGTTCAGTCCTCCATTAATGGAGTTACCTGCATTTACTCTTCTTTCAATATCTCTGTCAGCCTTCCCATCTCTCGTAAACATGCTTCCTAAATTCACAAACTCATCCACCTGCTCCAAGTATTCCTCATTCACAGCTATATTGCACACTGTTTTCGTACTCTCTCTTTCAAACACCATTACTTTAGACTTACTTACATTCATCATTAAAGAAATGATTCCCTCTGAAATTAAATTAAAACAAAATAATCATTTTCCATAATATTGTTACGTGTTTATATAGGTAACCATTGAAGTTAAGTGAGTGAATATGTAATTTTCTTTTTTCTAAAATCAAAAATAGTAAAAAAGTTTTATTATTATTCAAGTTCAAGGTCCTTAGTTTTTTTCTAGGTTTTGTAAAACACCCTTTAGGTAATATTTCACCAAACTAATGTCTTGTAGGGTTGTATCTGGATTTATGAGCCTATATTCCTCTACGTTATATCCCTTTTTGCCTTTCGAATCTTTTCATAATATTTTAGACAGTCTAGTTTTGTTCGTTCTCACATCTGTACATTTAGTCCTCTTTGACCCTTTCCGCTTTCCCCCTCTCTCTTTCGCTATCGTTTTGATACCATCCACTGCCGCATGCTTCAGGTGTCATTATCCCCATCCCAAGCACGGTCGGCTTGTTCAGTGTGAGTTAGAGTTCACTTGGCGGTCCCCTAATGACAGGACTCCTCTTCACGCGTGTTGACATTGTTTGACAGCTCAGTGGAAGTGGTACTCGCCCCATCGCGGTCTGTGGTATATCATTATTGGATGCGTCCAGTACCGACAGCCGGAACTGTATTATAAACGGTTTACCATTCAGCCGGTCTTCGTATTGTTCTCTTTTTGTGATGTAATGACTCCAATGCTCAATTGTATGTTTGTCTTTTTTTGTCTTTACTGTCCTATTTAGTCGAAAGAAAACTTTCAAATCGGACGTGTAGTAAAAATTTATTTTGATTAACCTAACTGACCTTTGATCCGTAAGGTAAACAAAATTATCGATAGCATGGTTCTTTTTTATTTAAACAACAGCAGAATCTTTCTGATGAGAAAGCAGCGATGTCTTTCGGCCGGTGTTCTTTGGTATCATGAAATTTGTAAAATCACCGAGCTATCGTCCATCTCTTTTCCAGCTATTTGATTGCATTCTATCTACCTGTCCAAATACTAATCTTTTATTGTAAAATTGCATTCAATTGGAGAGTTTATCAAACTTTGGTACACAAATAAACAGAGCAATGGACAGCATTTTAATATGTCACGCTGTCCAGCTATTTGGCGAGCATATTTTCTACTAAATGACGGGGGACGGTTCAGTTAATGATCTCAATTATTTACGAGCGATTATTCTTGAAAATTCACCGGACACAGCTCGCGCCAGACAAGAGTCGTGATCCCCTGAGCCTAGTGCCCATTATCGTTATTTACTTGGCAAATTAAGCCTGAGTTGGGTGAAATTATGGCACATAGAAAAGCGAGTTAATTATCTCGGAAGCCGGCTGGCTGCAACTGGGCAACAGTGATATCTCAGCAAAGTGCTTTCGATATATTGAGAGTATCAAATTATCGCATTCCGCATTTCAGAATGATATAATGGGCTTTTGTTCATAACTACCTGCTACACTTGACGCTTTTTGCACCGTGTTGGTACTGGAGAAAGCAGAGAAAGAGTGTACGCTGCGCCCTAATGCTAGCGAGTTGTGTGAACCCTTCTATTTTGTATCTGTTTCCAAGCCACGCCTTTGTTCATGATTTCACTTAGAGTATATAATTAATGCGTTTTTTGTTGTTATTCCCGCTTTATTACAGGTTTTGCACACATGCTATCATGGCTATTCTCATTACAAATCTAACATTTCACCGGCTAATGGTAAATTTAGCTATTTTCACTACTAAAATGTTTAAAAACGCGAAGATTTTTTTATACTCCTTACTATCACTTTTGGGAATGTTGTGAATCGGTAAGCGGTGAAATGAAAAGTGAATTTAAGGAGGATGGCTAAAGTCACTTCAAGCAACAACGTTTCGCTTCTGAATGTCTCACCAGCGAGATACTGTTTTTTTACTTTTTTTCCGCCCTGGAATGATGTGCAAACGTACTAATTTTTTTTGGTTTAATTTCTGTCTGAAATAAGTTATAATGCAAGTAATTTTTGTCAGAAATAACATGGAGAGCTTACCGCTCTCCCACCGAGGTAGTTTTTGTATTCGATAGGCATTACTGGAATTCCGGCTTTTTTATAACCTAGATTCAGAGACACAAAAAGGGTTTGGTTCAGTCCAAGGTTCTACTTTCGTCATACAATGCAGTGTGACCGATTGCTTCTATTGAACGCACATCCGCACTGCGGGCTTTGATTAGAGCTTTCGTCGCTCCATTAGCTTTTTTAATGGATCGGTTTTCTATTGGATTTTCTTTAATGTGAATGCATTTCGGTCGCTTTCTCCGTCTTATTTAATGCATTCCACAATCCTTCACGTTTTCAAAATGGACATTGATTTGAAGATGCGTGCCCAGTAAGACTCTTAATGATACGTAATGATATTTCGTTTGTACATGCAAGAAACAATTTTGTGGTCTTCAATTTCGTGCTTAGAAATTTCTTTACCTTATTTATTATAAGCGCCCTTTGTACGTGGTTTTATGTTTGACTCGAGTTTCAACTCGCCTCCGTTTTAGTTATATTAACATGTCTTTAGATGTAACTCAACGGGTTGTTTAGCTTCTCAATTTTCGTGAATTTTAAATAAAACGATTATGGAAAAATCTTAATTTTTTTCACTGATCATGATGGATTCTGCAATAAATGAGCATTCTTGTTTCTCGGCTATCGCCAACGCTCACCACCAAGAACTAGAGATTGGATGAGCTTTCTGTTAATGCGCAAATAGAGGCAAGATGCACATTGGCTTTTTATTTGGGTTATTTTTTGTGGTTATAAAAGTTTATTCTGATTTTACATCGTCGTGTAAAATCTGGCTAATTTCAAGATTGAAGTTTTTGCCACTTTGTGTTATTGAATTTTCCCAATACGATCTTTAGAAAGATATTTTTCTCGTCGAGACATAATTGTCGGAAGATGACAAAGCAGTTACTTGAGTGTAGTTTTTAGATTCCTGTAAAAAAAGTTTTTGGAGCGTGTCTTTCTCGAAACCAGTGGAGCTTTTTGTACTCTTGACCTAAATTGGATTGCCGGAAAACATTTCAATACAAGATGGTTTGAGCATCGTGTAAACAATATTTTAAATAAACGTATGGAAAATAATGTATGTAGGTAACCACGGCATAAATAAATAATAATATAGAATTACCTGTTCTGTTATTCGAATAGATATTATAATATTGTGATTTGGTTTCCCGTGGTGATAAATGTGCATAACTTGTAATTGTATGTTTTTACTCCTTTCTAATAACTGTCTACGAAATTTCGTTTTTTGTATTTCATGCTTCCGACGCCGAAGAATAATTTAAAATATGGGTGATTTATTACCTTAACTTAATATGTATTATGATTTGCGATTCGTTCCGTGTCCGCATTGTTAGGCGCGCTGGATGAGCCTAAACAAAATACACATCACTCAAAGTGACACATTGCCAGTGTTTTTGCAAGCTACGCTTCTCCTTGTATGGAAGCGGTTCCCATCACGATATGAGACACTAAAGTCACGGTGATCTTTCATTCACAAATAGATGCCGGCTACTCTTATCCGACCGGTTTCGTCTGCCTGTCAATGCAGGTAACAACTGTCGGTTTATCTTTGACGCTTATTCTGACGTGAACCAGCCTCCGTGATGAATGATGAATGTTAAAAAGGACTTGTTATAGTCATGATTTTATTTAATTATAGCTGCAAAATCGCTCCACTTTTGACAGTTTAACTTTGATCCACATTACACGATCTCATTTACAGTAGGTCAGGTATTTTGGGTCCTGTCTTTTCTGTTAGTTCTCACTTTTTTTCAGATAACTTTCTCGCGCTACTCACTTTCTCTATCCTGTAATTTAATAACTTCATGAATACATGAACTGACATTTAAAGATCATTGGCATTCTTAACGCTTTCTATAAATGTAAAATACTGCACCATACATTGTTCTTCCCCATCACGTCCCGATAGATCAGGCACCTTCACATCTCCGCGCGCTCTGATTCCCATAAATTTCCTAGTTGATGAGATGAACCTTCTAAAACTGACTGGACGCGATGGAAGCACCTTGCAGATGCGGACATAATTCTTGCCGACCGCATTGCTCATTGTGTCAGCTTACCGCTACCACCAGTCTCCGTCAGTCAACTGCTTTCATCGCTTTATATCCGACTCGGCTTTTTAATCCCATTCTTGTTTAATTAGTTTCCATTTTATATAAAATGTCCATTTTTTAATTGCCGTATCCGCGAGTCTTTCTATACTGGCCATTAAAACATAATGTGTTAGTAGGCAATCGTACTACTAAGTCGACAGATGATGTCGCCGACTCGGACAGACATGTGTAATGTTGTGTTCGAGGTCTGTTCCTTGATTTGCACAATTTATGTTATCTAATTTCTCACTTTCGAAAATAGTTGACAACTGTTGAAACGTCTTTTTACTAGTTCCTATCTATCTATACACGGTGTCTGGAAACTAGTGCTTCAAGCGGGAATCTGGTCGTAGATTGACATGGAAAACCAAAAATACGAAGGATGGGTTGTTTCATAGAATTTGAACAATTCTTCAAATTTCAAAGTTAATTTTCAAGTTCTCTGAAAGATTTTTTTCAAGTTGTCTTATTATTTCAGTTCTATCAAGCATATAGCCTATAGTGATATAATAACAGAACTTGAATAGGACTTTCAATTCTTTTTTCTTTTAAATTGTTCAAATTCTCCGAAACAACCCGTATTTCCATTTTTTTAAATCATCAAATATGGTATTTTTCAGATCAAATAAGTTTGATCTGAAAAATACCATCTTTGGATTCGCTTTGTTCAAATCTAGAATAGTGGAGATCTAAGATGGATGAAGATCCAAAAGGAGTGTAGATTCACCAGTTTCCCGCTTGTACCACTAGCTTCCGGATACCGTGTATATTCTCCTTCCTATCACATGTATTATCGGATATTTATGTACCTGCCCATTATACAGACTTTTAAACTAATCCATCTCTCTACGACGTATCTAGTACGGCGTAATTCTTGTTGATTTTTCTGAACAATCCGAGTTGAAAAGCTCTGAAGATTTCCTTGTCAACCACAATCCGTTTCGCTTTCGACTGCGATAATTCGAGTTCACCACAGTTTCGCTCTACCAATCAACGCAGCACCAGTGCCTCTAATTCTGCGTAACCTAAGCCCTCACTTTAATGAGACTCATTTAATTGATGCAGCACAGCCATCAACCATCAACCAGACGGTGATTAATTTGTTTTCTAGTACTGTAATGACTTCGTGATATAACCTAAACAGTAACTGCACTTTTGTACACATGTCATTTTGTAAAGCAAAGGGCATAGTTTCTGAAACTTTCATTCCAGTTTATTTTGGCATTCCAACAAACTTTCATTTCTCTTCTGCATCTTCTAATGGGTTCTCACGTCTAGTTAAACATATATTAGTTTAGTTTTTTAATACATTCTTTAGCCTTGTCTTTTTATATACATCTAATATTTGACAACTTTAATATTGACTCTTTTTAGGCATTCGTTCACCGGATTTCTGCGTTCGAGTCTTTAGGTGTATTGGTTGGAATGTAGTTTAAGAAGGAAGTGTTATCAAAATATGTATTAACCTATTTGCAATTCATGTTCCACTGATGCAATGGCATACCATGAATCCTCTGTGAAAGGGGAATTCAAGGAATGCTCGCCATTACTGGGCACGTCTACTCTCCGATGATTACTAACATACTTGAGAATATCCCCGTTGAGATAATTGTAGGTAATACGTATTCTACAAAAGGGAGCAATTCACCGATTCAAAATATTGTGGACGAAATCCTTCTTATTATTAATCTTATTCCTTCACTTGTGCATCCCCGTGCATCAATAACAGCATTTTGAACACTGTTTCATAGCATAATTTTTTAATACCATGAAATTAGGCAATGCAGTAATACACAATAAGTTCCAGGAGACAAAACTTTGCAAAATTTTGATAATACCGAATGTTATAGTTAGATTTAAAAACACGCAGAATCTCTGCTGCTCTGATGTCAATAATCTACGACGAACAAACTAATAAGTAGATTGTTTAGATCTGCCAGGGCAATGTTTTAATCGCGAGGTAATAAAGTAACACCAAGGGATCTTAATATAATAGCTGCTTTCATAGTAATGATACACCCACGCGATTCCGTGTCGCCCGAGGTCTTTTTAGCGCCAGCCTCGTCTCTTGGCGCGTGCCGATATCCTTTTCTTTCCTGGCGTCTTCATACCTCTCATTGTGAACCACGCCCGGGGCTGGCTCACTTCTGATATTAATCGCGATTGCGGGCCGAGTTATTCAAGAAGGTATTTTATATCCGTTGTAAAATGGCGCCGTAAACCATTTTTATGCTCTCGCAATGCGAAGACGAATTAATAATACGCTGCGCGATTTTCAATTAATAATCACGATGTAGTGCTTTAAAATGGTGCTGTTCTCTGTATAAAAAACTTTATTTCTGCGTTTTCCTTTCGCAAGGTGCACTTCCCGTTTTCGCGTGAGATTTTGAAAATTCAAACACACGACCGCTTTTCCCATTCTCTGCAAGAATTTACTATCAATGTTTTATATACGTAGCATAAAGTTTCCGTTGAAGTTTCGAAACAAAATAGCTTTAATAAAATTTTATTTTAAATATTTACTTTTAATAAAATAGATTGCAATAGTATGCAATATATCCTTGGTATTGCAATATAAATATTCTGTCATAAATTTTATTTCTATCTATGTAAGGAATAAAGTAATAAGCATCTTTATTTAAGGCGATGCACTACGTCTTGTAATATTTTAAATTGAGCCGCTATCAATAACAACCCTTACGTAGATGGCGATAAGGTTTAAATTCCCGCTTAACACCATCCGCCTGTTTTGATTTATGCAAGAAAAAAACATGGCCAAAAAGTGCCTTTTATTTTATTTTGTGGATGTTCAGGCATAAATATTTAATTTTTTTTCAATTATTTTATAAATAACTTAATTTGCCACATTATACAATAAAATCATTACCGAAAACGGGTTCGTAAGTAGGAGATTTTGAACTTTAAAGCAGTTTTCATAGGCCTTTACATTATTTTTTTCTGGGCTTATAAAAAGACTTATTATAAATGCCAAGATGTATTCTACTCACAGTATTTAATTAAAACATCTGAAACATTTCTAGGCGACCAAATTTTCAAACCAAAAACACATGATTTTGCATTACTACGTATGGCGTCGCCTTAAACTAATTTCAATGTAATATGCGAGCAGGTAAATAAACCCGTTTTCTTTATTATGATCGCTAAAACTTTTGGTAAATACTCAGGTTTCATTTTTTTGTATAATTATTGAGACCTAACCTAACTGTCCAAATAACTAATAAATACGGTGTCGGTTCGCTCAAAATATCTTTGGAATTTTTTTGCCATCAGTTTGATTGCTGCTCAGCACAGAAAGTTCTGCTTATTTATGTATATATTTATAAGGTCGCGGGTTCCAATCTCGGCCTGGGCAAGTAAATATTATTTGATTAATTTGTTTTATTTCATAATTTAGTCATAGTCTCACTGCCTCCAGACGGTTGGGAGCAGTTGGGACTCTTGTTGTGCGGTTTTCATTTAAAAACATATTTGCCTCAGGATCATTGTCTTTCTAAAGACGATCAAAAAATTACCCTTTTTTAACAACACCGTTAGTAAACTTGAAAAATTACGACATCTGTAAAAAATGTAAACAAATGAAATACACATTTCTATATAATTATAATGAAATAATTTTGGTACCTACTTTATCGCTTGTCTGAATCGGTCCCACAATCAATTCAAATTTGAAAATCTGAGCAAATCCTAGCTCTAGAGTTGATTGAACCAATGTTACACACAGAGGCACACAACCGAAATGATTGGTTTTGCAATAATTAAATCATATTATGAATGTTAAATGCATCTTCTCAAAAAAAATCCTCGGTTCCGCAGTAGGGTTATTTATAACTCCGTTATAACCTCTCTTTCTGAAACATGCGCCTTTTATGAGGAAGAGGGAGAGCTTACTGCGGAGCTATCAGCGGCACACATTCATCATCTTTTTTAATGCTTCTGCGGGGTATTCGTCCCTTTGTTACCAAGTTTAGTTTCTCCTCCGCGGTGGTCCCATTAGTTCCCAGCTCCTAGCACAGTGTATTTTTTACTGTACCAATTTGGTCCGTGTCATTGATCAAGGTCCAACGATCCGTGCAACCGACCGCTACCAATGCCGATGCAATAAAAGCTTTCGAACTCTTCTGTGATTTTCGAAGATGATTGGTCTTATTGGACCTTTCCGCTACTGGATGGCTTAAGATGATTAACTGCTAAATTTACTATGGTTTTTTAACATCGATTACGCATTCCTCGGGGGAATTGCTTACTTTCTTCTAACGTCTTAAAAACATGCACCTACTGAGAGTGATTTGATGCCTAAATATCTTTCTTTTGCCACAAAATATTGTTTGAGCATCAAAAGTTAACAAAATTTTATTGATTGCCGATTCGATTCCTTGAAAAAAATCATAATTCAATACCACCCGATATCGTATTCTGGAAGCAAATACAATCACCGTTATACCTAAGTTATTAGTATAATAATGTTGTTAATCAGTTTATTTTGCTATTGTGAATTTATCAACTAACAATGATTTTTTTTAAATTTATTTATTTCAATCATTCACTCTTTTTCGGGCTTGTATTATAACTCCTATTAAAGTTGTTTATGTGTTATGTTGTATTCATAATATGAATAAGGGAGATGGGCCATGCACCATTTCTAGTGGCTACAGGTAAAACCGTAAACAAAATTTTCGTATACGAAACAATCGTAATCAAATGATTGTAATAAAATGATCGTAAGCAAAATTATCTTAGGCAAATAATAAACAAATGGTTGTAAGCAAATAATAAGCAAATACTAAACAAATTACTGTAAGCAAATCATAGTATTTCACGTTAAAGTAAGAAGATTTGATAAAATTTACGTGTAATCATTTATTTTATGAGATAATGTATATTTTACGACCAAATAATAATTACGATTTTATTACAAATGGTTTTGCATACGATCTTTTTTCTCACGACCATTTGATTACGATCAACAGTCGGTCGTTTATCATTTCTGGTATGAAACCGTGGGCACTAAAGTGTCACCTACATAGTTCCCCAAACTCAAATCACATCTACGAACAGCAGAGCTCCGTCTTTTTTCTACTTACGTACAAAACACATATCTTTCAGTCGGCACCCTTTCATGCCATATCTCATATATTTGTTTCTATTATCTATGGTTTTAGCCAAAGGTCAATTTTTTGATAATTCGATATAAGAGATAACAACCTGGAATTACATAAGAATTTTCAATTTTCTAATTTTGACCACCAGTTACAGATTGAGAAATATTTGGAATCAAATTATAAATTTTGGCAAATAAATGTTAATTTAATGATTACGTTGTTGAGGAAGTTGAATCGGAACTCTATAAAATGAAACACAGAAACTGTGTTTATTTTGTAGCAATTTAAGTTTCAGGTTTGTTTTTCATTGTGCTATTGTTGGCTGCGCACTTTTGATGTTGAGTAAGACAGTTTGACAAGTTCATTCTTTGAAGTTTACCCACGTCTTAAGATTATGCCGATCATCGTTGTGTATCTTATTTAACACTGTATTTTTTTGTTGTAAAGATTTGATCATTTTTTCTTTATTACTTGTCGAACAATGGGCTTATAGTAAAGTTGTAAACACACGTTGTGGGGGGCAAATCAAATCTCCGGTAAATCTTGGTTTATTCAAAGACGCAAATGGAATTATTATTATGACATTCAATTCAAATGACAATAATCTACGGACCGTTGATCAAGCACAAAGCCAAAATTTGGCACTCCTGTAATTTGGTAGGTACGTAGGTAACGAATCTTTCTAGTCTTAAAATAAAGAATTTCACAAGCAGTGAATATATAATAAACGCTATTAATGCCTTGTTAGTTGAAAAATGAATTAAAACCGATATATTATATATTACCTCGAAAGTCAAACAACAAGGAAAATTCTGATGTATGGAAAGTTTGCCTGTCTCAATGGCTTAACACCAATAACACTGAAGATTAATGATAAACATGCTCTTCTTGTGATACCTTCACCCAGGAAAATGACAGAAATACTTTCTCCATCAAATCCTTTTACCATTGCTCCAAGAGTCGAGATCGTGTCTTGCGTCAGATCGGTTATCATGTCCGATTGCCGATTTTTTGGCTTTCTTTGGTCGTGAATTTGTTGCAGCAACACTTTTGACGCCTGTCCATAAAAGCTTTGACATTATCATTTCAATTGTTGTTTTTCGTTTCTATTTCGTCGGCCTTTGATGGTATCTTTTTATAAAGTGCGAACTACACCTGTAGTATAAATAATAATACATTGTCTTTTATTCTAGTGTTTTTAATATACTTTCTTGGTGTGTAAATAAATGAAATTAAGGCGCCTTTGATACGAATCGTGATAAAAACAATGCTTCTTGATCGTTAACTGCTGTAAATATGGTTTATTGTATGCATTGTGTAAATGTATGAATAATTTATCTTATATTATCTGAAGCTATAAATAATTGTAGATCAAAGCAAGACCACGAGTAATAGAAAACTGTGGGTAATCCGATGTCGTAAAAATATTAATTGTTTGATTGTTGTTATGTGATAACTGTAAAGAATTTATTTGAAATCAGTTATGGCTCTTAATGACTTTTCTGCTCAAGGGCCATTAAACTTTACGCAATCTCCTCGATATTTTCGTAAATTTGGATCATACAATTTCTACATATCCGCATTTTAGTTGATCTGCATGCGTAGCCTTGGGCAACAGGCTATAGACTATTTGTGCTATGTCATAAAATATTGGATGGGCTTCAATAAACACTGACTCTACCTTCCTTCCCCGTCATAGTCCGTTCAACAATCTCTCTATAAAGTTGACTAGGGTTGTCATCGGCATTTCTGACGGTGTCTCGTGGTCCCACAACATGACCCCAGGTATTTGAGCCTTAGTCCTGCGGAGGCAGGACATTGGTACTTACTACACATGATCAAACGTTTCTTCATTAAACAGCTATAATATTATACTTTCCATATGATTTTTGTTTTTTTTCTGATTACCGCTCAAAATTAAATAATGTCAACTGCCTAGAGCCTGTGGGATTCTTAAGGAAGGAGATGGGAAAAAGATTGGGAGAAAATGGGAAGCGCCTAAATATTCACATCTGGTCATTCAACACAGCTAATGCCATTCAAGCAAACCCTCGACTCTGTGCAGAAACGGGTAGTCCATTTGATAGATTCCCGTATCATAGCAAACGGATTGCAATCTTTGGAGCACAGGCGTAAGGCGTGAATGCTGTCCTTGTTCTACCGTCTTTCAATGGAGATGCTCCGAGAAACTAGCAGCATTGATCTATTCACACTCCCGAACGCGCGTCCACCATTTGTACACGATTGACATTATAATAATAATAATATTTGGATGATTTGTATAGCGCTGTTTTTGTGCAAAATCACCTCAAGGGCACTGTACAAATATATAATACATTTCTACAATGATCTATGCTATTACTAACTATATATGGAGATAATATACAGTACAATACTTACCTGGTAGGTCACTTGAGATTAACACTTAATTAACATTAACTAATTGTTTGTTAGCGAAATTTAGATATATAGGATTTAGGACATAATTGGAAAATTGTATATAAAGTGGACTTTCTCTGAGGAATGGTATATTTAATTTAAGTGTATGACAGCTTAAAAAGGTAAGTTTTTAGTTTAGAGCTGATTCTGTTGGACTTGTTATGGATAGTTCCTGAGGAAGTTTATTCCAAGCTTTCGGCCCAGATGCTCCGAAAGCGCGAGCTCGCGCTTAGGTTCCATCAGTCTGCCTACAGCTTTGTCACATGAGAACGGGTCGTTTCTACGACTCGTTCTTGAGGAACAGCTCGGCTGTGGAATCATCTGCCGGCCTCTGTGTTTCTTCCCTCGTACAACTTGGGTTACTTCAAAACTCATGTTCACTTCTTCCTCTGCTTAAAACGACCCTCCACACTTGCCTGTAAATTACATCACCATGAAACAAAAATATTTATCTATTTTTGTTATTTATTTTTCCTTTCTTGTCATTCACATTTACATGCGAAATGTCCCATGGCACTACGTATGTACCACATTTAACAAATACTTTTCGTGTTTATTATCTTATCACGAACAAAGCTGTGTAATGCATACCATTGTAACTTTCTTTTGTACTCGTGATAATCTATAAGGCAGATAGCAAATAATAATAAAGCGAAGCAATTTCCTCTGCACGTCTGCTGATGTGATTTATACTGCCGCGTGTTCATTATATTTATTTGCTTCTAGATTAAATCATTAATATCGTTCATGGCATCAATCTTGGCTGCATCCTTCATGCAACCACCGGGCTTTGTAATAACTCCGCATCTCGATTTATATCCCCGACCATTATTGATGTCAATTCAACGATGAAGAACCTGAAGGGTACGTTATATTGAGTTCCATGACAAAATACACACAAATGACAATGTTATATTGGGTTTCATGACAAAACACAGAATAGGGACTAAACAGAACATTGAAGAAAAGTAAGGAAAAGTGAAGAAAAAAAAACTTAACCTATCATGTTACCATGCTATTTTTGCCACTGTTTTATTTTATCCGGTTACCGACATATTGGTCAGCCGGAAATGTATTCCGGAAACCTATCTAAAATTTTACATTTTTGCTTTATATATTTTTATGTCACATCTCAAAAACGTCTCCTGTCTGATCTTCGTACAACCAGAGGGGCTATTAAGGATCAAGAATTGTCATTAACCTATTTAAAGTTTGTTCTTATCTTTCTTATTCTAATGTTATTTTGTATTGTGTTATTTAACTAGGTTTTTTTTTGTAATTATCTTATATTATCTTTCTGTTTGGTGCTGATATTTGTATTGTGTCATCTACCGAAGTTTATTATATTTCTATTCTGTTTTGTACAGAGTAGTTAACATCATATTATAGTCTATAAATTTATCATGTAGGTTTATTATTATCTGTTAATTATTATAACTAACTAACTAACCATCACGCCGTTTCCCCGCAGGGGTAGGCAGAGAGGACGGACCGCCAAACAACTCGGTCTTGGCACACACTCCTTGCCTCATTCACATTCATACATCGTCTCATACATACTCTTCTATTGTTCTGACTCTTGACATGGCCCGACTCAAGTATCTGATTCACTTGGTCGTGCCATGTCTTCCTCGGGCGTCCCCGACTTCTGCTACCATTCACATTTGCATCGTATATTCTCCTTACACTCCTTTCTTCGCTCATTCGCTCTACATGCCCAAACCATCTAAGCGTCCCTTTCTTGATCTTACTCATTACGCTTACATCAGCCTTGCACTCTTTGCGGATATCCACATTCTTCACACGATCATACATGGTTTTACCACACATACGCCTCAGGGATCTCATTTCAACAGCATTCAATCTACTTTCATCCTTTCTTTGCCAGTTCCATGCCTCACTTCCATACATCAGGGTAGGTACCAGCACTCCATTGTGGACTGCTAACTTCGCTTCTTTGGACATTTTTTTGTTAGCGCCAACTGCGTTCAGTCCTCCATTAATGGAGTTACCTGCATTTACTCCTCTTTCAATATCTCTGTCAGCCTTCCCATCTCTCGTAAACTTACTTCAATTATTGATTTTTTTTCAACAATTTATAAACCATAATGACGCCACTCCCCATTTCAAAAACTAGAAATAATTTCTCAATGACGACGAAAAAGTCGTTCATTTTAAAATTAAGTGCAATTCCTTACATAAAATTATATTCCCCTGGTTGGATGATATGTTTATGAGGATTAAAGAAGGGAGGTTTTTGTTAATGCGGGTCTTAAAAAGGCCCGTATTTAGAAGTTCTTCATTGAAATGCCCTTATAATGGCCAACCTCCGATATAAAAGGGGACGGTAAGAAGCACGAGCAGAATTTTCTTGCCCTGTACACACCTACGTCACCTTCACCGTATTCCTGCATCACCTCCACCTCTAGTAGTAGTTCTATAATCTGAGGTCACAGTCTGTGCGCCCGAAGTAATTGATCCAGTTTACTGGATGACTGGCGATATCATCCAGTGCTCAATGCCAATAGCAATAATGTCCAGGATCTTCGCCTCATAAACTGCAATAGATCTCGTCTTGATCTTGAATCCGCCCACCGATTGGGCGGGAATTCTTCAGCCTTAGTAGTAGAAGGGGGTCAAACACCCATAACACCATTTTTGGAGTTAATGACAAAATAATTGAATTGGCAGCATTAGAAGTCACATAATTCCTAAATATCAATAACCATTCAAATATACAAAATATGAGGAAAATCAGTTAACTGTTATTTTAATATTTTTTGCGATGTGAAGTTTAATTTGTAATTTTAAATACTGTACCTGCTTAGTTGGTAACTTGAATGCTATATATTATGTGGTTTTTTTTCAATATGTTAGCACATATATGTACCATTTTAAGTTAAATAAAAAATAAACCTTCTGTTTTTTATTTCTCACTAGAACACTTCTTGTATTTTGTTAGTACAGCTTTTGTCCTGGTGAAGAACAAAAATGGTCGACTTCACGTAAGGTTCTTCGAAATCACACACACAGTCATTCTTAAAGCTCTTGCATCCCTATTTTATATTTTATTCTTTAATCATTTTCTTCCAAATTGATTGAGAAGCACTCCAGCCCAGTTCCATGATTGATTTACGCATTTTTGACCTGATTGTTTAATGTCTTTCTGAAGAAAGTTTGCGTACAGTTATTTCGAGACGGACACTATTTTACGATAATATGATTTAACTGTTGTCATTCCGTGATTTCCATCGGGAAGCAAGAAACGGAAACGTGATTTATTTATTTCATTCCAAATGAGTTCCCAGACTTTATGACTCCGGTTCTGAAGCTTATTTCTATCCATTGTACATAATATATCATTCTTATTTCCTCTCGGTTATAGGTTTGTACACCTGTATTGAACACTCCTTTATCCTCTCCGTTCCCTTTTCCATTCAGCCGGCCTACGCCTTAACGTTTCAGAATTAGATTAACTTACTCGGGCCTTCATGTAACCGTCTTCCGTCTGTGTGATTAATGCTCTGCTCGCTTCACAAGACAGTCATAAATCACACATCGAGTTGAGATTGGCTCAATCATCTTACAGCCAATCCGTATTGGTGGATTGTTTGGATGTCACGATAACAAAATACACTGTCTCACTTTCTGAACCAGTGTTTTGTGACTAGTTTGATAAAGCTCGCGGGATTTAGATTCGAATGATTTTCACAATTGATTTGACTTGCAGTTAAATCTGTAAATGTATACGTATTCAATATGGGTCGGAACCGATTTACTTTTCTCTTCATAAGGTAATCATGCTAATGAAAATGTTTAAAAATATTGTTATGTGGTTTCTTTTTTTATCGATCAGCTCACTAGGAAGGGCGCTCTTTTAGTAGTTGAACAGATCGAATTTTAATCTTTAAGCGGATATCAGTTATGCACTGTGAAAAGGTATGTTCTATATATCAGAACGAGTCAGCCCTAACGGAAATCGGAAAACACTCTCGTCCAGGCCGTCGCCCAGGCAGGGCGTGCCCCTACACCATACATGGAGAATTTCCCTCAAGCCCCCCTAGTACAAGAAATATATTGACCATATTATTCAATTTATCTTATATTCAATTTTATGTCATGTCATTAATTTATATGTATGCTTTTATACGGCAGATATGAGAACTCACCGCTCTGTTAAGCTGAATTAAACAAACATTATTATTATTGTAACACATCAAATTGAATATAGGTATTAGAGGTTTTTAAAGCTTTTTAGTAATGCAATATTGTGATTATCATATTTTGTACGCAAAACCAGTTACTAAATGTACTAGAAATTTAAAACAAGCTCTTTGATAAATTTTCAACCCCATCTATCCTCTACTAAAAATGCAAGAGGGTTTTTATTTCCTCACTTGGATTTTGCAAACTTCGCTCGTTATGTGCAGAAATGCTGCAGTTCGCACTAATCGATTGAGCTTGCACATTTCTAGGCGCAGTTGCAGCGCTGCATCTGCCGTCCCTCTCCGCCTCTCTTCCCTCTCGCATCTCTCTCTCCTTCCATTTCATCTCCTCCAACCCCGGTCTTACCCTTTCAGCATGCATATGTCGGAGTGCCCTGAACGTCACATTTCAAACATATATGCGAATGACGAAAATCACTCTTGTAAGCACTTCTTGTAAACTTTGTAGGCACGTTCATATTACTAGCTGAGAAAAATATTGGTCGGATTTTTTTACCGTTGGCAACAAGCTCCGAAAACTTAGGTGCACAAAAAAACAGCATCACTCGAGAGAGACTTGAGTTTGTTAACAATATTTTTAATTAACAAACTTCTTGTGGATATGGTGTGCATTATTTACAAACTATTAGGTATATAAAGTAGCGTTTTGCCCATTCTGACTATTTTGCACGGTGCCTAATCATGTTATCATTCATTTATTTGTTTATAAGAAAGTTTAACTTAATTTACCATAGTAAGGCCTAGTAATTGAATATCTTTTAAAAGCACAAAAAAAGTTAAAATTCCCGACTTGTTTTTTTTTTTAATTCTTCATTTGAATTTTATATATTTTATCTCTTTTAAAAAATATGTATAACACAATGCATTTCAATGGTGCAAATTAATGAGCTTTCTCCTTTTATACGCCTCAAAAATATTGCAGTTGAATGTGTATTTCCGATCATTTTGGGGCAAATTGTGATAGCGAAAAGCGAAGTGTGCTTAGGGTTACCCGACCTTGAATTGGGTAGGTCAGTAACGCTTCCCCCCAGAATAACTTGCAACCCCCAACAGGCGGGTAGGGGGCGGATCCTTTTTATCACAGCATCCCCCGCTAAGCGCGTAGGAGTGCCCCAGAAAACAACCAGGGCGCGACTCTTCCGAAAATAGGGCACCCGCAGTTCCACGGGCAGAAAGCGGGGGCAAAGGTTAGCGGTTATGTGGGGCATTCCTAACAACGAAAAACGAACAAGAGAGAAATTTATTACAATGAAAACGGGGGGCTTATTTACACGAACAATTGATCGAGCAAAAAAGTGAAACCTATCATTATCGTTGAGTGTACAGATCTATCTTATCCGTGTCAAACTTTAACGTAATATCTTTCAATACAACTTATATGTATCTTTTACGAAATATTATAATCTTTATCTACAGGAATGCTACTTTTAATCATGTCCTAAATAACTCACATGAATGGTAAATGGTATTTTTTGATTGAGTCGTTGGGTTTTATTAGTTTCAATCTTTATATTTTTATCCGCTTGGTGAACGTTCCAACTGAAGGCTTCAGCAGCTACAGTTTACCCAAGAAAAATAACCACCTGGATCGATGAGCCAATCGAAAATAACACGATGAAGTTTGAAAACAGGTGTTTGTTAAGTTTACCCTTGATTTCAAATTTCAAACCAATTTGTTTTATTTGTTTTTAAATTTCTCCGTCATGTATAAGCTGAAAAATTGTTACTAAAATGTAAAAAAAAAATCGTGAGCGATTAGTTCCGGCGTGTAATTTTCGCAGCTGAAATTTTTACGTAAACGAAACTATTTTCACTTCATTTCTAAAATGATTTTTGAAATTTCCATTGAACCGTTAAAAAGACAACAGTGAAGGCATATTTTTTAAATTAATTTTGTTATAAACTTTGACTTGTCACTAATAATTATATTTTCTTTTGTTTCAGGTGAGTTTTATTATAATTATAATATTTCAACCCCAAAACCTCACACAATCACTGTTGCTGTACGGTAAGCCACTCTGTCTTAGTAACATTTATGTACACTCTTCTGCTAGGAATTTCTTCGCCAACGCAAATATTTTTAGCTGAAGTTTTTATCACGGACTTTCGATTAGTTTATTAAAAAGTAGATAAAACGTCATGGTGTTAGTTAGTTTTTTAGTTCAATACTTTTCCGTTCTTAAATTCGATCGGCAAAGCCAAAAAGTAACCACTGCATTTGAATTCCAACCAAAGTTATTATTATTTTTTTAGTGTTATTGATAACATTTTAACCTTGTTTGATTTGATCTCCTCTTTGTGTATTTCGCTGGGGTACCGTTAAATATTCCATTTACATTAATCCACAATCAATAGTCGACTATTATAACGTGGCAAATGGTGAGTTCTGCACAATGTTTAGCTGTAACAATGGACCGGGCTACGCCTTTCTAACGCTGCCCATTGAAAACGGCCAAGATCACGAACGTGACGTTGCTTTGGTCCGGTATGAAGAAATGCCAAGATCAATGCCATTGGTCTTAGATCCCGTAACTTTGAAAGAGTTAAAGTTATTTAGGACGGGTTGGGAATTCGAACCATTCATCAAATTTATTCAAGTTCTGTGAAAGTACTATTCAAGTTCTGTTATTATCGAAGTACCGTGAAACAACTGGCACATGAAAAAAACCCGTGCTTAAAGTTCGAATTTGGGAAATGGTGATTTGGTTCTTCATTTAAGTATGTACCCACAAATGATAAAAACCCTCGACACTTTCTTATAACTATTTAAACTGTTATTGAAATCGTTTCTATTGATCCGGTTTTGGTATTGATCTCTTCAATATTTCTATTCTTTAAACTGTAAGGTCGTGGTGGAATTTAATGATAAAAAGCTTCGTAACTTTATAGCCATTTTGAAGATGGCCGTTGCAAATTGAAGCCGGTATGACCCGAAGTAAACAAGTGGATAAAAGTTATAGTTTTTACAATCATAGTGCAACAATGAAATATAAACAGCTCATCAGTAAATACCCTTTAGGCTTTGGTAGGGCAGTTATCAATAATATTTGAATTTTTTCGCAAGTCCCTAAGTAAGTTTCAGTTTCCGCAAGTTTCCCTAACCAGGGCATCGGAAATTAAACCGAACTCATGTTTTTGTGAGATAGGCAATACGATAATAATTCAATGGCTTCACTACAGTTTGACTGTGCTTCCAGAAGTTGAAAAGAGCATCATGTGTAAAAGTAACATATAGCAGAGCTTTTGAAAATCATATTACTTATAGTAATTTATAAAATATTAAACTGGAAGATTGTTGGTACCTTCCAGGTACCCTGTTAATATATTGAATTCTTGTTTTGCGACTCCCAGCTTACTAACAACAATTTTATTACCATTCCCTTTACTACCCGCCAATGGGTACCGTTGAAATACAATAACAATTATATATACATTACGCTGAACCTTAATTACGGAAGCAGCGAATATAATCTGCTCTGTTCGAGATAGTTTTTTGTAACTTTGTACATTGTTGCTCTGTGAGTGTATTGTAGGTATTGTATTGTATACTGGGCACATCGAGGTACTTCAGGTACACCCAGGTACACCATCTACAGGGGACAGTAAGCCGATTCCTATCACAGTCACGACTTGCTCTGATAAGTAAGTACAGGTCGTTTTGTCGTTAAGCTCACTTTGAATAAGTCATTAATGTCTGCGATTTGATCTGCAGGTGCGTTCTCTTCATCGCACGCTTTACTTTTACAGTAATTCCTCGTCTGTTGAAATCGTTTCCATTAAATCAAAACCAATTTAAATTAATGCTTTTCTTTTAAAATGCGCGTTTATTTATTTTCGCTTTTCTCTCGCTCAAAATATTGTTATGATTGATATCGAAGAAATGGCGTGGAAATCAATAATGTAGCAACTTCCTTGCTTTCCACTGATTATTTGCGGATGTAATCAATTTCTTCGTTCGAGAAATGAAATGATTGCTAGATGACCGTTGACTCATATCAAAACTATATTGCATTTGGACTCATTCTGTTGGTCTCTATTTTTACATACTTTCAAAAAAGGATTCTTTTTGTTAACGTCTTCCATCGATGTTCCCCTTGATTATCTGTAATATTAATAGACTTGTAGCTGCTCCTCATGACCGACTTAACTATTAGGGTTTCGCTTTTTCATATTTAATATATTGTGCGATTTCACAACTTTTGACTATTCAATTAAGAAAAAAAGTTCTTTTAATCACTTTGTGATGGCATTATGTATATTATTAAAAATACTTGTTAACACTTTATTTTGACGAACGATGTTCGCTTCATTTGGAGAAAATGTACACTACAGATAATGATTAAATATCGATCACCTTTGGAGAGGGAGGGGGGGTAGGTCTGGGAAAAGTTTATTTTTAATTAGAAATAATAATGTTATTAGAAGGAAAGACTGGTCAATTGGAAAAATAATTAAAAGATGGTTTAAATTTTTTATTTTTAAAATTTCAAAATTTAAAAATCCGCGATGGATGCCTCACATACTTTATAAAGTATATTTAACCCAGTATTTACATTGAAAGTATGATCCTTTTTCAATAAATGATCAGCGAACCCAGAGCCGCCACTATTGCAATATGTTATTCGAGATGTTATTTAACTCTTATATGAAAGCTTCCAGTAGTTATACCTATATAAAATGCATCCCAATGGCATAAGCTAAAAGTCGCTTACAATAATGCTTATCGCCAACTATTCCGTCTACCGAGATACTGCAGCGCCACGGAAATGTTCCTGGAGGGACGAGTACACTCTTGGACGAGTGCTTCTCCGTTATCACATGGGAAGCTTATGGCGCAGACTACGCCGATCAAGTAACAAAATCATCACTGCCATGGTTGCCTGGATGGAGTCCCGCCTGACGGCCCTCTGGAGATGGGAGATGTCCAAATATCCTCCATAAACGGCTGCTTACACTAATTTTTCTGTGTATATTTGGTGGCCATCGGAATCGCAAATGTATTATTATTTTTCTTACTCTAATTATATATATAATTTCAAAATATGGAATGTATTGCATTGCACTACCCCTGCATACATTCTGGAATAAATTCTTAAAAAAAAGGAATTTCAATAATTAAAATTAAGTTTATAAACACATTTTTTAGACGAATATCTATCTTCATCGTTAAGTATATATTTCTTCAATTTGTTATTTGTATAAAACGCCCGTTGAATATTTTTACTTATAATTTTTGACGTATCAACAAAGAGTGTTTTTTTTATTATTTTATATGGCAACCCCGATGAGTTTTGAGTTGTGAGAGTTGCGAAACGAACTGAATACAAATGAATATAAATTATTGTGCAGCGTGATCGGATGCTAATTTATCTGCGCTGATGTAATCTTCCGCGGCAGGAGGAATCAGGAGTCGCCTTCTCGTTAACAAGAGGCGCAGAGCTAAGATAGAAGAAGGCCGTTAATCATTCACTGCTGAAATTAATCACGTCCAACGGTAAAACAACCATACCTACCGAAGAAAGCCGTAGAGTATATATTTAATATATTTCTTGCAAATCGTGAACCAGATATTCTAATATAGTCTGTTTTAATGACATCTTTATCTTTTCGGTAGGGCTTTAAAATTATTCATCATGTAAGGCAAAAACTTTCTTTACAGTTTTTAACAAAGTTGTACTTGATGGCGTATTCAACTTGTTTATTGTGGGATTCTTGATTATATTACATTTAAAAATTGAATTTCCTAAACAGCGCGAGCATGAGAGGCAAACATAATTTCTATAATTATTTTTTAATGATAAAGTAATGTTTATAAGACAAGGTTTTATGCATAGCATAAAGGATAAAAAATAATTATTATAAAGTTATATAAAGTATAATAATAACTATAATTATAATAAAGTTATAAATAAATTATATAAAGTTGGTTGTTTACAGGTGGAAAAAATATAATAAGCAGAAATTGTCGATTGAGGTACTAGTACATATTGAATCATTTGGCGGGTTGGAAATAAGCCGACATAGCTCAGTGGTTTCAGAGCACCTGACCGGACATCAAAAGGCACGGGTACAATTCCCGTTGGCTGCATTTATTTTTACTCGGGAGATATTTTCAATTTATATTGATATTTCAGGCGACTAATTATTGCTTATAATTATTTGTTATAATATCTATCGGTTTGCAAACGTAGTTACCCACAGAAAAGAGAAATTTAAAATACAAAGTCGGTACAAGAATGGCACTAATTTTAATGATACTAAAATAATAACTTCAACATGAAGGAATTCCTCAGAATACCACATTCAATAAAAATGAAATGAATAAAACAACATCACTAAATCATTTCATTGATCAAAATTTGCAGAAGTTTTGGCATCTTTCAAATAAAACACTGACCTTTATTACATGACTTTATTTATACGAACTTGCCATCCGGTTTCGTCACGATCTTCTTGATCATGGTTGGCGTATTCATGTATAAAAGTGTTGTAGGTAGGTATACATTTTGTTTCATTTCATAATGTTTCTTGACAAAGTTACGAATTTCCAATATTTTTCCCGAATCATTTCAACAAATTAGATTTTTGACAGCTTATTAGATATTTACAATTAAAAAAAAAACATAAACAGCATTACGAACGGAAAGTAATCCATTATAATATGTTCAGGTGATACCAAGTCATGTTTAATGGTTTTGTATTGTAAATTTCATACGTAGTAAAAGATTATTTTGAACTCTCACTTAATGTGGTTTACATATTCTTTTTCCAAGTCATAGGTGGATACTTCACTTGGTAACTCGTACTTCCTTTGATTTTCTAGGTCGTAGGTGGATACTTCACTGGTCACTCGTACTTCTTTTGATTTTCTAGGTCGTAGGTGGATACTTCACTGGTCACTCGTACTTCCTTTGATTTTTCATGTCATAGGTGAATACTTCACTTGGTCACTCGTACTTCCTTTGGATTTTGATTGCTTTTTAGTATCCGTGTACGTAGTATTAAAGCTTTATTTTTTGTCTTGTCGATGGTGAAAGAAATATTGAACGTTCTTAAGGCCCACATATTCTTTTAACAACATCAGCCAATGTCATTATAATCTGAGGTAAAACACTCAAAAAAAGATCCCATTATTCGTTAGAAATTCTTTGCACGCGTACTCGTGATAATTATTTTGCAGGAAATTTGCTAAAAAGCGTAACGCACCGAGTGGTATTCCAAATTTCTCGGATTTGCTCGTGCACAATAATGAGATTACCAGTTAACTTTCAAGGCACCGTTTATTTATTTTTGATAAGCAATTTAACATCCAAATCAGTTTGTCGACAAGGTACCTACAATCCTACCTTGTGATTTTTCTCGAAGTATTTATTTGCAATATTAAATATGTTTTTAAAACTTCATTATTTTCTTTTGTATCGTCCATAAATCATTTTTAATGAGAGTTGTAGCGCATAGAGATATTCTGATCGATATTTTGACGTCTCCAATTATGTTTTCTCTCAATTGCCATTCTTGGTGTTGCCCTAAATAAATCCCTTTTTCTACTTTTCTTACGGCGCGGCGTGTCTAAAAGGGCATACAGACGAAAGTGCCCATCTTTATCGAATGCTTGTACCAACTGCTAATGTTGGTACTGAATTCTTCTTCCTCGGTGGTCACGCGTTAAAGGGATAATTATCTTTTGTCTGCAACACAATGCAGTTTATCTGGATCTAATTAGTTGGTTATTATGTTACGCAATATATGCACCTATGTGTTGAATGTTATACAGTATTACTGATATACAGTATTATAAGCCAAGTATGTTTAAGCCGCACCAGGATTTTGAAAGCTGTGTCGTGTTTAGGGTTCGATTAATAGTGTTTATCTGTAGTGGTGACCTCTCAGGTTAGTATGTTTTTTGTATTTGTTTGTACACAGTTAGAAAGAGACTAGGAAGTCGGGTAGAGACTAGGAAACGATCCCATCTCCCGGGGAAATGACGAAACAGAGAATGAATAATGAGACGCCATTAAAATAGACGTAAATACAGTAATGTAGACCCTTAGCAGGGCTGTCGAGTTGGAGAATAGGATACCATGGATCATTATAATTTTATTTACACTGAAATATGCTGTGTGCTAATTAGTATTAAATAAATGCCAAAAGAAGTCGGAGAGACCCGAGAACGACATGGTGAGTATTACTTCGTTTTGTAATACTTATGTAAAAAACAATTGTAAAAAAAAAAATGTTAAAAAATATACAAAAAAAACTTGAGTCGGGTTATGTCAAGAATCAGAATAGCAAAAGAGTATTATGATACTATATAAAAACTTGAATGAAGCAAGTAGTGTACCGAGACAGAGTTGTGTGCCTGTCTATCCTCTCTGCATACCCCTGCGGAGAGACGGCGTTATGGTTGATTAGTTAAAATATGCTCATTTTCACGTAGCACGATAACAGAATACCGGTAGTTTAGGTTTTATATGTAGCACGGTTGCGTATGGCCAATACCTCAATTAATTGAAAGCATGAATCAACAAAATACTCGAACAATGAGCTCTCGTTGCATCAAATTTGCAAAGATTTTCATGTCTGAAACTTTTAAGTCAACGAAATATTTAAAATGTTTTTTCAATAAGGAAAAAAACTGCATTGAACTCGTGCAAAGCTGAAAAGCAACTATTGGTGTACTTATCTTTAAGTGTTAGTTGATTTTTCTTGAGTGAAATAACATTTTTTTTGTCAATCCTCGGATAATTTCTTCCCGGAAGTCTATAAGAAATATTGATACCGGCGAGCGGTTCTAATCGCTTTATTAGTCCTCTGGTGTGGTCCAGTTATGACAATAGTTAGTTGTCTATGAGAAGGGGCTCACCCTGATCTTCTCCCCGTCCTCTCCGTGTCCGTTCATCACGAGCAAGGAAGAGCCGCGTCCATTTCTCACGGAAGACCGACGGAACGGACCAGAGTCGATAGAATCGCCTATTCATCCTCTCTAATAACGCTCTGGAAAGAACACTTTTCTCTGATTTATTACGAATTAAACGCGGGTCACAAGTGTTTAGATTTAGCGAAAGTCAGAGCCTCCATTGTTGCTCTATTATTATTGGTTCGTGTCTATTTTTCTTGGCCTTGGGCGCTGTCTAAATCTTTTCGTAAAAGCAAAAATCCGTCAAACATAATAATGCAATAAATTCTCTCAATTAAACGTTTTGTACAGTCTTTTAAATAGACTTTCTCCACGGAATAATTTGACCTAAACTGAGATTAAATTTATTGTAGTATTTCGGTGTTATAATAAAACCGTTTAACATTTTGGTATACTGTTATTATTTTGTTTGGAGTCGCGTTACCGGAGGGCCTTATGCCGCTCAACAACAATGGACAAGTGAAAACTTCATTTCACAATAATTTCACCGTTCTTATTATTTGTCTGTATCTCGCATTCCGCTGATGGATGTCAATGATTATTGTGAATAGAAGCATTGCATAGCCATTCTCTGAAAGTTTAAATGGTAATTCTATTGTAGTTGACAATCTTGCTGACACAAATGTAGCAGCAGATATTTCAATGGTTGTATCGCTCGAATGCTTAACCACAATATTGACTTGACTATATTCTTGGAAGAAGAAGTGCAATCAGCGGTGACTTGTGACTCAGTGGAAGTGCGCTTGCATCACAGTTCTGCTTCTGGGTTTAGTCAAAATGTATTTTTTTTAAATTTTAAGATATGTGAGAAGCTTTTGGTTTAATCCTCGTTGGTTGTTAGGTACTACACTTCTAGAAGGGCATATTTTCGTATAATGTATATTTTATCTATTAATTAAAGAAAAGTGTGTTGACCTGTGGCGGACGGGCGGGTGGCGTGATTTGATTTGTTATTGGATTTGATTCGTGTACAATGGTTTTATTCCGAGATTGATGAAATTTTGCGCACTTGACCTTTAAAATAAGAGGAAGGTCACTGTCTACATTCGATTTTGAAAACCTCTGCGTAAAGCCTGGTCAATGCCGGGGACTTCAGCTAGTCGTCTAATATATAAAAGAGACTGTTTGTGGCGGGCTGATGGCGGGCGGCGTGGATTTGTTTGTTTGAGGCTAATGAAATTTCGCACACTTGGCCTTCAAAACAAGATGATGGTTACTGTCTACATCTGTAAATCCCGGGCAACCCCGGGAACTTGGAGCTAGTTTTATGTAAAAATAAAAGTTTCCCATAATACATCCTCTTATTATGTACGCATCATTAATCAAATCATGAACTTTGTTTTGCTCTTGTTTTAATATTCATGTACGATGGTCAACTTACTTGACTTGGGTGAATTAAAACCAGCTTCTAAAGTCGAAAATAATTGTTTTAAAATAGTAATATGCAAGGTATTTCATCAACTAGCGTCCACACCAACATCGTGTGCCACCGATGAAATTTAGTCGTCGTTAGTTATAAAGTTGATTCGACCCCTCAATTATATATAGTACTAGTAGGTATGTAACTAAAGCGATCACCGCGAGACATGTAAACCATCACGTCGTGATGACGGTTGATGTCCCGCGTGCGGACCTCACTACCGCTTCTCATCATTCCTCCTCGTATTCCTGGATTGTACAAGTGCAGAGGAATTAGTAAAACGATAAAAATCATAGCAAATAAACTAATTTGGTCTTAAGTCCGGTCAGTGGCCGAGTTACATCGCGTTTGGGTCCCACTCAAGCGTAGTGTGTTCAATTCCTCGGCTGGATAAGTCCTCCATCACAACACAAGCAACATTTTCCGCTTACTGTGGTGGTAAGTACGATATTTTAAAATATTGTCAGGTTATTCGTATCCCGGGAATGTTAGTCTTGTCATATTAAACAATCTTCTGCGAGTATAATAATACTCGTAGAGGATTGTATAACATGATTGGCCAAAAGTATTTCAAAATTCAAGACGCCGTGTGATGATTCTAAACCCCTACACACAAATCACCAATATTGATCAACTTCAACTGTAATGTTCGATAAATACTTATTTATATCTTACCACTAACAGCCTAGGCAGTAATTATAACAATATGTATTTGTAAATGTAAATATTTATTTATGTTAGTCGTAAGACATTTAAGCCATAGTTGTAAGTCAAATTATAGGAGTAATGTGTATTAAAACCCGCTCGATCTTCAATATGCATAGTATTAAGTTACTAGTTATTAATCTTAGTTGTAAGCCACTAGTGATAAATCCTAACTATAAGTTATAAGTGTAAGTGGTAGCGTATGGGTTATATAATATAAATTAAGTTATAAAGTTACCTTGAGGTGATTTGATCTCGAAAACGACACTACAGAAACAATCCAATCATTATTATTACATACACTAAAAAATCACTTTGCTTTTGGTATATTCCTAACTTATGGGACCAACCGCCCTCTTTAATCTCCCCTTTACGCACGCATCGGCCTGTCACCCGCCCCTCTTCCACGCCGTCATCTTATCAGTGTAGATCTCGATACCTGCAATTATTGGTCATTGGTAATAGATGTGATTTTTTTCACAAAGACTGTTCTGTATTGTTGACTAAATCAATTCGATATTCACTTTTATACACCTACTTACTACTATTTCTGATGTTTCTTCACGGAGAAAATCGAGTATTGCTAATCTCTTCAAGTTGTAGGTAATTGGACATCGCAACACGTGCATAGGCCTTTGTATCGTAATTTACTAAACCTGTTAGGCCTGCAATCCCGTTTTTAACCAGATTAACAATAACTTAAAGAGATTCTTAATAAATCAGCAAATTCATTTCTCTCCGTGTTATTGCAGGCAATTATATAGCTAAAGGGTTGCAGGAAATGTCCTAAAGTGAAAAGAATCAAACAATCGTCTTGGCTTCTTACTAAACGGCGTAGAAATAAATGTAAAACAAGTACAGTTCCTTCATCTGTAACCGATGGTTCGTGTTTTCCAAGCCATCAGGCGTTCGCCACCACAAATGAGAGACAGAGCACCGCAAACTGCGTAGTTACTAGTTACGGCGCATTTATTAATGTTTTCCTTGACTTTATAATATTACGATAAAAGCATACGGACTGTGATGGACTTGCGGTCATCCGAACAAATCTTACGTGAAGGTAAGTTCGGGAAATTGAATCAGGGGTAAAAAAATAACAGAAATTTATTTAAACATCAGTTTTGTGTAAGAGTAACGGGATTATGTTATTCATTGGCGTGCTTTGTAGATATTGAATTGAACATTATTTTTTATAGCGTTATCGAATCGCAGAAATGATTGCAATTGAAGGTTATTGACTTTATACACTTCCTTTTGAATAATCGATACTTTTGTAATAATGTCTGTGGGAGATGAAACATGCATTCGCATTGTGGATTGAGCTGAAATTTATTTTCTGAAACAGTAAAACCACTTGCTGATTAATCTGATCAATGATCAATGATCTCGACAGTCAGCTGGCGTTCTGTCCCATTCTTGTACCCCGTGTTAGCACCCATTATAACGTGTGCGACGACAAATAATAATCACAAGTAATCAGTGAGTAAGTAACTAATAACAAGTAATAATCAAGTGTCCGCATTCAGTGACCGTGACAGGGCGCGGGCGAGCGTATCGCTCCTCGCTCTCTTGCACCGGGACCAGCCAGCGCGTATACCACACGACCGTATCGCTACGGCCACGCATTCACTAGCCGCGTGCTGATCAGATTCTACTTAGATCTCCTCAAACCACCCGCTGCTAATCTAGGGATTAATTACCTGTGCTGATGGAGGAGAAATCTACCTCATCTCGGGTGTTCCTAATCGTGGGTACTCACGCCAATTTCCCTTGGCGCTTGATATCTAGATTTTATAAATACTTAAACAGCGTACATTATTTGTGCAAAATATCACGTTCTTGAAATTGAACTTGTTTAAATACCTCTGAAAAATTTGGTTGCATTTTCTCGAAATATGTAAATATCCCTTAGGGTAGGCGACACATTACGCTATACGCAACATGGCTTGGTCTATTTTAGCACATCGCTCGCCATACACTACCAATGGGAATGTATGGCGAGCGATACGCTAAAATAGGCCAAGCCACAAAAATATAGCGTCGTCTGTCAAAGACTTGACGGTTGTGATTTTGAGATGCCGTATGGCCCATTTTACAACGCTTTAAAATTTGATTCTCTGTATTAGATTCCAGTACCTACACGGAGAAAAAATAGTATTGCTGATTTATTAAAATTCTGTTAAAAACTTGAAAGTATGCCGTTTCCTAATAAACTTTTAATTCATTCATAATATATCGGAACACGTGTTCATGCACCTGCGTTTGTCCTAATAGTACACAATGACGAAATGCGAAAATATTATAATTTTTCAGAACAAGTATACCGACATTGCCATAAAAAAATCGTGTTTTACTGATAGTTTATTAGGAAACCTGTCAATTCATTCGTTAAAGGCCTGCAGTCCCCTTTTCAACCGGAATACGAATATTTTGAAGAGATTTTTTAATAAATTAGCACCATTTTATGTCAGTAAGTGTCACCTACTTATCTCATTTTCGCCAAATAATATAATGTCTACTCCAAGCGATATTTGTAATTTAGTATGGAATTGTTACGATATGATGGAGTTGCTGAGATTCATTTTTGATTCACTCCTCACTGTCACTGAACAATCTATCTATATAAATAAAAATGTTCGTTTGTTCAAAATCTATAATCTGCGATTCTGGTTCTTTGAGTTCCTCACCGATTGCTTTTAAATTTTGACACAATGTTGCATTCGAATACGCATTTGTTTTTATATACCTATATCATATAGATGTCACCTGTGACTGAAAAAAAAAGTTTTTTTTTAAAAACAGCGCCATCTGTTGGACGTAAAAGCAACACGCGCTATTGTTTCTATATCTGCACAGACAGACTGATCCACAGCAATGCGTGGCGGGGTACAGCTATTATAAAAACATATATTTATACATTGTTCTACTTACTAATTTTAAATCGCACTGATTTGCTTCTGCTACCGGCATCTTCAGGCTGGCCAACAACTACTGTCCAACACAACACATTTTGAACGTAGCGGGTTGGATGAAGCCGTTTCGGTCAAAATCAAATAATTGTAATAAACAGTGTTTTACATTATAATATTACCATTAATAAACAGTTTTAACAATGGGCGTGCCCAAAACTGGTGCTTTGTTAATAGTTATCTTTGGTTTTTGGTTTTACATTCTAATTACTGAAACTAGTGTTGTGTTGCAATTTGTCCGATTTCCGCTCTCAGCGCGTTTCTTGGCACCGACTTGGTTGGGCGACAGAACGTAAAAAGTGCAATCTGATAATAGGGCCGGGCGACAGACGGACGCGGTTCAAGTCTGATGGATGCTTCCATCAGCGAGACTTATTTCTTATCTCCCCGAGGGAATCCTCGTCTGCTTTCAGCTTTCTGCTCTCATACTGCTCTCATACAAGTTCTGCTCCGGTCTACCGAGAACACAGCCACTCTGGAACTTATTTGACTACTATTGCTGAATTACTGTTATTTTTTATTTATTTATTATTTTATCTTGTCTAAAACAGCGCAGACTCTTTAGAAACGCAGTCGCGGACTGTTTCATAAAGAACTTAATTTTGGATTTGAAGCCAAAATACGCAACCAAATGAAATTACATTTTTTTCAATCACAAAGTTTGGCAAATATCTGGTGCGCACTGCAGTTATTTTATCTTTGTTTTAAATTATACAATATACGCCATTAGAGAATTGGTAACACTACAATTATTTGTAAGTTGACGGTAATTTAAAAAAAATCGCAATATCAATTTAATGATGAAATATAAAATTAATAAAAAAATTATTGAAGACAGTATTAGTGATTTCTAAACGAAAATTTGAAACAGAAAAATCAGAAAAGGAAACGGTCACATCTGGGACTCAAACCCAGGACCTAAAGATAGTTGCCAATAAAAATGTGCGGTGAAAAAATGAAGACAATGTTAGTAGTTCTTATTCGAAGTATGATACAGTTAAAAGTGACCGAGGGGAATAGGGTCCCATTAGCTCAGTTGGTAGAGCACTGTCCCGGAAAGACAAGGGTCCTGGGTTCGAGTCCCAGATGTGACCGTTTCCTTTTCCGATTTTTCTGTTTCAGATTTTCGTTTAGAAATCACTAATATTGTCTTCAATATTTAAATATTACAATTTGAGGTTTTACTCAATAAAGTTATTCCGAAAAATAAATATAAAATTAATATTATAGATGCACATAGTGATAAAAATTATTGCTAAATTATTAAATTATTAATTTTCTGCAAATACGTTTTGTCCGGTTAAAAACGGGATTGCAGGACCTTAACGAATGAATTGATATGTTTCCTGGTAACCTTTTAGTTAAATATCAATGTATTGTCACGATGTTGGAACATGTGTTCGTAAAAATCCAAAACTTTTTCGTATTTCGTAATTATATATTATTAAGACAAACGCAGGTGTATAAACGGGAACCGGATAAATCATCAAAATGATAATTCATCACATCTTTAAAAAGTTATAAAAAGTCATGGAAAGTGATGAAACAAAAACTTTATTAACTGGGTTAAGTAGGTTAGGTTAGGGTTGATTTTTTGTTTCATCGTTTCTAATGACTTTATATCACTTTTTAAAGGTGTGTTGAATTGTCGATGTGTTGATTTATCATGGAACCGTATAAACACGTGTTCCTATACTATTACGAATTTACTGAAGGTTTATCAGGAAGCGGCCTGCAGTCCCGTTTTTAGCCGGATTACCAATAATTTGAAGAGATTTTTAATAAATAATAAAGTTTTTGGTTGAGATTTTAAACGATATACAACAAACGTATAACAAATTTATATTCTAACAAGGTTCCAATGAAAATCTGTCGTTTGTTATTTAAATTCAATCCCATAAAAAAGCTTTTAATTTTTTTCCATATTAATCATATGGTTCTATGATAACTCAACACAGTGACAATTCAACACACGTTTAAAAAGTGATATAAAGTCATTAGAAACGATGAAAAAATTGTTTTTAACCTAACCTAACCTACGTAACCCAGTTAATAAAGTTTTTGTTTCATCACTTTCCATGACTTTATATAACTTTTTAAAGATGTGATGATTTATCTGGTCACCTAATCATATATCTACCCACATCTTAAATGAGGTCCTTCGATATGTACTTTCCATAAAGTAGCAGTCTCCCTGTGTATCATAATGGTTTACTCACTTGTTAGCATTGAACCAAGACAAACTGCACACTCTTCACCAGTAAACTAAAGAATCGAATGAAAAGTGTCCATAACATATTGTTTCTGTTAGGCACTTCATTCGATGAAATTAATTAACTCCTCACGACGGGGTACGGGAATAATTATTATAACAACAGTTTTAAATTAGCTGTACTCGTGTATGTTAATTTTTTGAAGCAATTAACTGAAAGTTTTAAAAATCTAACTTGTAACTTCACAAATTGTAATATCTGATGCAACCCAGATGTTTGGCTGGCAACGGTGTTAATGCAAGGCAATGTTCAGTGACTTCCTTCATAAGCGACGGTATTTCATCTAGCGTAGATAAGTCGTTGACACGGTGCCATTGTTCTTTATTTTTTTGTCTTAATTTTATGTTCAACAGTTAAAAATAAAGCGGACGTAGCGACAATTCGTCAGGGAATAAGTGAAATGCGAATAATCACAGTTAACCTAATGAGAAATACAATGTTTGTACAGGTACTAAATCCACACGATTTGATATTAATTAATACTATGTATCTTTCCGTAGTAAATTTTATGTCAAAATGCTTTGGATCACTGTGAGAATGCATTATTTTGTCTTATTACTATTTCTTTGATGCTAGAAAGTGGACTCTAATTTGTTTTGATTTTCTTTTAGATTAATTGCTATTTATATTGCGTTGATTTTATGCTTCGCTCAATCTTCATATAGTAATTATAATAGGCCTTACAATGTTTTATACTATACAAAGAATATTAAGTATTATTATTACAGTATATATTATAATTGCTATATGAAGATTGAGCGAAGCATAAAATAGTATATTACTACTTTAAGTCATTTTAAATACATGTAGGATAACGAAAGATTTTTTAAATATTTATGTTGAGGGATCAGTAGGATTTATAGGCCGTGTTAGGAGTTCTACCGAGCCGAAGCCTCTGATATGAAAATATCTGTGGTCGGTGAATTATTTTCCAATTTGATCTCTGGTGAGTTGACGTGTTGTTCTTGTATTGTTTTGTATTTATTTTGCTTATATAATGCACTTACATAATGTTGATTGACTAGATGATCATTTGTGGAAAAGTGTGTGGAAGGGTTTAGTTTTTCCTATGGGGAAGATTTAACCCGGACATAAAATCGGAAGAAATTATATAAATACAAATGTATATGTTCGTTTGTTCAAAATCTTAAATCTACGATAGTTCTTCACCGATATCGCTGAAAATTTCAAAGTTTGTTCTTATTAGTGCCAGAAGTGTTTATAGAGTAGTTTGAATGGTAGAAAAAGTCGGTGACGCACGGAGTACTTAACGTCATATCTCTGCACCGTAATGAGATACGGAGTCGAATCAAAGTCGATGTAATGTAGTTTTTTAAAAGTAACATTGTGGTATATAGTAGTGAATGGTGGAAGAAGTCGGAGACTCCCAAGAAAGACATTAGCAATAGTGAAGCATCGCGGGGTCCGCTAGTGTTTTATAATCTCTATTTATATAATCACTCCTAGCTAGTCCAGGGCAATAAAACGTCCAATGGTTCTTTGAGATTTCTCAGTTTGAATAAGAATGGAAAGACATCATCATTATTTGAACAACTTTCTGTCTATAAAATTATTATTTTTTTTAAATTTTAAAGTTTTTTCCCTTTTCGAATTGGAGAAGTGGTGTGGGCACACGGAATACTGAAATAATTGAATGGTGTTTCGAACAAATCGCTTGAAAACATACGAAAACGCAGAAATGATTTATTTAAGGTATCAAAGGCACGGAACTTCAACTATTAAAAAGTTATATGAGTAACAGAACACAACAAGTCAAAATTAACAACCATACTAGTAAACCACTGCCGATTACATATGGAGTTTCACAAGGAAGCATACTAGGGCCCGTTCTTTTTACTATTTACATAAATGAACTTTGCAGCATGAAAATAGACGGTGAAATAGTTAGCTATGCTGATGACACAGTTTTACTCTTCAAATCTAAGGATTAGAATAATGTATATAACATAGCGAATTTGGGAATCTCGCAAGTGAAAACATGGCTAGACTCAAACATACTTACACTTAACATATCAAAGACAAAATTCACAACATACAGTATAAATAGCACGGGACAGCCAAAAAACAACACAAACACCATAAAAATACACGAATGTTTAAACACCAACATCTGCGATTGCCCTCCTCTAGAAAAAACAGAACAAATAAAGTATCTAGGAATCGTAATTGACCATAACCTTAGATGGACACCTCACATCAAACAAATCACAAATAAACTTCTCAAAACAATACACATTTTCCTAAACATAAGAAACATATATAAAATAAAACAATTAAAAACAATATATTTTGCACTTTGCCAATCAATAATAGAATATGGAATTATTGCTTGGGGAGGAGCATTAAACTCGGCAATCAATTACATAGAAACCGTACAGAAAACGGTCTTAAAGGTAATACTAAAAAAACATAGACTGACTGATACAGACCAAATATTCAACAGCTGTGACGTACTAGATATACGCCAATTATACGTTAAAACACTACTAAACTACATTTTTGACAAAAAAAATAAATTTCAACATACACAAAATAACACTAACAGACCAGTTAGACAAGCGTACAAAGAAAACATAAAAACTCCGACAGTAAATTCAAGCTTTGGACAAAGACACTACCAATACCACGCAATAAAAGCTTTCAACAGTTTAAAACTTGAAATTAAAATTGAGGAAAATAAAAATAAATTCACACACAAAATTACAAAATGGATTAAAGAACAAAAAAGACAATATTACCAAAATTTCATAGCATAAAATAAAAATAAAACCTACACGTAACACACAAAACCAATATAAACACACATCACTCACAAACACACAAGATTATTTTCAAAGTACTATTTTTTTTTTTTTAAATTTAAATATATTATTATGTATTTTTAATTTTAAATGTATAATTTTTCTCATTAAATGTATTATGTAGTTTTTTTTTATATTATAAAATGAAGGCCTCAGCACGGGCAAGCCACCCAGTGAGGCCTACATTACTGAAAACCTTGAATTGTAAAAAATATTGTACCTAATAAATAAATAAATAAATAAATAAATTTATTTAGTATAGGATACCCAAATGTTTTGACTGTCCAACTAGGAGGAATTCCCTAATAAATACCAGAATTTAATTGTCCCTGACATCTCGATTTTTAGACTTCATGTTTCTCTACTAATTTTAGTTTGTTTTACGAACTGATTTGAATTAATCGATTAACAGATTTTTTTTCATTTGATATGATGCGAATGTTTCTTATTCGACCAGTTTTACACAGAGAAAACTTACTGATACGAAATACTATTATTTATCAAAAATCTGGTCAAATGGTTCGTTTTCCTCTTATAAATGTGTCTGTGGGCCTATAACGAATGAATTGAAAGAATTCCTAACAAAGTATCAGTCAAAAGCTTTTTTTTATGAAGACGGCGGAACACAGGTTCATACAAATGATGATATTGATACTAACATACTTCTATTCATTCCTTCATGGTATCTATTAGGAACAGGACAAGCATTCTCGATATATTCTGAATGACTAATATTTTATCGGAAGTTCGCATGCTGTCACTTTTTTAACAGGATCATTTTTCTACGTGTACAATCGAAATGTTTCGATTGTTAGATTTACGCATTAATTTCCATTTGAATTTCTCGATCATATGCCTATAATACATCCTAATCACACTTTTCTTATTGAATTTACATTATTCGAAATCTGTCTTATACAGAGGGACGAATCACATTTAAGAAAGAGAATTCTAATCAAAACCTTGTACTGTAGTACCGCCCAGCATAATTGTTTTTTCCTTTCCTAAACACGCTCGTTAAAAAACATAAATATGTTACGTTCATGCCCTCAACTTCAAAAGACACTCATATTGATGTCAGATTTTTACGTGTTTTATTGAACATTCCAAACAAGTTGACTAGCATAGGTACCTACATGAAATAGCCATTCTATTAGCTATCTAGTTTATCTTTTGAACATACACCAAATTGGAAGATACCTGAATTTTTATTTATTTAAAAAATATATTTATTATATTTTATTTCTTTTTCTTTCCGACTTTATGTCCGGGTTTAATTTTCCCCTCAGGAAAAACTAAACCCTTCCACACACTTTTCCACAAATGATCATCTAGTCAATCCACATTATGCAAGTGCATTATATAAGCATAATAAATACAAAATAATTTATTTATTTATTCAAAAAATTGTTTTTATCATAAAAAAACATAATCTGCACATCTCACTAGGGCATTCCTGTATCAAGAACATCACGTCAAATCACCAGAGATCAAATGGGAAAATAATTCACCGACTCCATATATTTTTATATCAGAGGGTTCGGCTCGGTAGAACTTCTAATTGGACCTTTAAATCCCACTGATCCTTCTATATGAATATTTAAAAAATCTTTCGTAATCCTACATGTATTTAAAATGACTGATTTTTTGCATTTTTATATATAAATTCTTTGACAGATCTAATACGCCTAAATTTTGAATGAGAGAGTAAGGTATAATACCAGTAGCAGTAGTAATATTTTTACAGTCTGAGAATGCCAAATTCTTTCATTTCCTAAACTGTGTATTTTCTTATTTTTTCAGAAACAGATTTTTGAATATTACAGGAAATATTATCTTATTTGATAGTTAAATTAATTAAAGAACATATATATTTATTATTAAAATAAATACCAGAAAGCCCAATTATGTCCTGTGCCTGCGAACCGTATCAAAATTTCCCTAATAAACAGTGTTAATCTCAAGTGACCTAACAGGTAAGTATGGTACTGTATATTATCTGCATATATCGTTAGTAATAACATAGTTTATTGTAGAAATGTATTATATATTTGTACAGCGCCCTTGAGGTGAATTTGCACAAAAACAGCGCTATGCAAATCATCCAAATATTATTATTATTATGTTATTAGAACACTTTAAACAGGGCCACAGCAATCTGCCTATTGATAACCACTCGCAGCATCCGTTTAATTATAGTAATTAGATAGTAGGTTGACCTTGGCCGTTTCCAACTAATCTGTTTTATTGCCTGACTGTAGATACAATTTATTTGACAATTCAATTCTATCTGATACTTTTATATCCGGTCTTAGCCTTCGTTAGCTTTTCTCATCATTTGTAATTTTAATAACTAAATGGTATCGACTACCTCTCTTTCAATATTAATTTATTTTAGCCAAAGATTGCAAAAACTGCATGCAACTTTACCGTTAAAAGTTTAAAACGTTTCAGTTGGCCTTCTCGGAATCTGCGATTTAATGAGATTCGAAGAAGTTGCATACTGTAAAACAGATGAATTTGGGCGTCTATCTTAGTTAAACATCTCGAAAAGCTCATATTATTAAATTTAATGATGGAACGCCCCACTTTCGTACCCGTACATTATCCACATTTGTTTCAAATTGTGCGAGTATAGTTTTTATAAATTTTGCAATGTTATAATTTTACGAACTGCTCAAAGGGTGGAAGTGTGAAATTCAGTTTGTGGTGGCAAATCTCTTCTTAAATGACAACTTTCGTGGCACCAATGGCGACTTTTAGTGACAATTTGTAAGCTCTTAATGACTATAACCAACGATGGGAGTTTGTTGATGTCAAATGTGAAAAAAAAACAAGAAACACATGAATTGTGAAAAGGGAGTTAGTTTTTTAGAAGTCATTTGAATTCAAGACCCCCGGGTTCAAATACAAATAATTTACCACTGTGTCACGAAAGACCGTATTTTATTAATGTGATCACCTTTAAGATATGTGATGGTGCCGATATTTTACTAAGGACGGGTTGTTTCACAGTTCAACAATTCATCAAATTTCAAAGTTGATTTTCAAGTTCTGTGAAGGTTTAACCTTAAAATACAATGTGTGTGTTTATATGTACATAAACAAATTAGACAAAACATAACATGGGATAGCATGAACATAAAATCTAACATAGTAACAGAGAGAAAGAAAGCAAACAGATAATGTCATGTACATAATAGGTGATTAAGGGTTACTGGGAATTTTATTCGTTTATGGGAAATATACCTTAAAAAATATATAAATATAAAATCGTGGTTATAAAGAAAGTAATTGTCATATTAATAAATGTATTTGTACGGCGACCTTGAAGTGATTTTTCATTAAAACGGCGCAAAAGAATTTAACTAAATATTATTGTTATTATTATTATTCATCAATATATCAAACCACAAAGTGACTGGTATGATTTGAGATTTTCACGGCCAAAACACAAAGTGATTGCTTAATACCAAAATATGTTAGTAAGATTTTTAAAGTGCTTGATGAAATCACCCTTTCACCAGCGTGCCGTGAATTTACGTAAAATTTGGTCTTATTGGTAAGCATTTTGAAATATGCAAGGTGAAAATTTTGCAAAAATTTTTATATCATCTATGCCATAATACCTATATTATATTCGTTATCTGCCCACGAAACCCAATTTCTCAGATTGAGGAAATGATGGCCAGCATTTTGCTGTAGTAGAACTTTTGTACCGTGAACATACAACTCCTCAGCACACTGAGCATTCCGTGCTGTAAAGTAATTTTCAATTAGATTAATTCAAAACGCTCTCTAAGTCTAGTAATTAACGTTAATTATTTAAAAGATTACTTAGACCACCCAGAATCCAGAGTAAGAGATGCTTGTCTTTGACTGCAAACATTTAAAATTTTTCAGTTCAATCAAAACCTACCTACGATGGTTTTAGTGGGCCCTAACGTAATTTAAAACAATAATGTGTTTTATAAACTAGCTAACCATTACGCAGTTCCCCGCAGGGGTAGGCCGAGAGGACGGACCTCCAGACATCTTGCTCTTGACGCACACACCTTGTTTCATTCAAATGCATATATCGTCTTCTACTATGTACCTACTCTTCTGTTATTCCAACTCTTGACTTAAGATTTTGTTCGCTTAGTCATGCCATGTCTTTCTACGTCATCCCCGACTTCCTCTACCATTCATTTTCGCGTCATATATTCTCCTCACACAAGCATTAGTTTAATTTCCTTAAAAGTTGACAAAATAAAATACGAACCAGTTAAAATTTGCATAATTGTATAAAAATATACCATCATACTATAGAATGCAGTTACATATTACGAGTTAGCTCTAGAAAAAGGTGTTCGACTTTATTTATATATGATTTTCTGAGATGTTTTGAGTTAGGTTACAAACATAACTTCATTTGCATCCTTTTTGTAATTAAAATGTAATTTATTTTAAGTGTGGCGTAGTCGGCGTGGTTTCCTCGATCTAATGCACACCAATTCTTCATTTCTTCATTCGTTTCTATGCTACATAATAAATTCATGCGTTGATTAAGTTCCTCTGAGTGCTTTGTTCCTTGTTTTGAGTTGGGCATTACTTCTTTCCATGTAAAAGTGATAATCTACATTTGTTCATTAAAATGCCACAACTATCTTCACGTGGATCAAAATATTTCAACAGCGAAACCGGTTATTCCGAAAGTTGAAACCGATCACTATGCATCCAAGTCATAATGTTTACGACTGCGCTGAATAAATAGCACTTCATAAGGTAAAACGTTATTGTACTAAATAACGCAAACAGAGAATAGTAAAGTGTTATTTTAATACGCCGTTACTAAATAAATATGTTCGTATGCATTATTAAAAAGCGTTGTGATGTTGTGAGTGGCACGTTTCATATGAGCGACTTTGACTGCTCAGCTTTGTCTATTCATCAGCAGTAATTACGATCGTCTCATCTGAGTCAGTATTTTTTTATTGGGGTTGGGGCCACATTCAAAATTAAAAAAATAAACATTGCTTATTTTATTCCTTGATCTCCTGTCTATCACACTTCTGTAGTCATTGGATCATTGTCGAGGATCGTGACCTCGACTCCGAATTCCTTGGTGAACAAGGCTCTTCCACTCCTCACAGTTCTGTCCATCATTGTCTGAGCGTAGAGACGTCCTTTTTTAACTTAACGTTTGGCATTTCGTCTTTTTGTAAATTTTTTTCCGGTTTCGAAAATCTGCTGCATCCACTTTATAATTCAAGCAAGGCTAACTTTGACTAGGTGGCTAACTTAGACTATATAGTTTTGCGTTTTCTAAAATCTGATGTGTCGACTTTATTATTCAAACAAACCTTACTTTGATTAGATGACTTAGATATTATAGTAAGTACCTACCTGCCTGAAGAAGGTTTAAAACAGAATTTTCATTGATACAAATTGAATGACGTTTCTTTTGAAAAATGATGTTTTTAAATTAAATGTTTTATTTAAGGACGGGTTGTTTCGAAGAATTTGAACAATTCATCAAATTTCAACGTTAATTTTCGGGTTCTGTGAAAGTCCTATTCAAGTTCTGTTATTATATCATTGTAGGCTAGTTGCTTGACAAAACTGAAATAAAAACAGAACTTGAAAAAATCTTTCACAGATCTTGAAAATGAACGTTTAAATTTGATGAATTGTTCAAATTCTCCGAAACAACCCGTCCTTAGGGTTCTTCAGCTATCGTGTTATTAACTTAAAAAGTGTATTGTATTTCATGCTTTATTTTTTATTTATTTATGTTAAATTGTTATTATGTTTAATTTACTGTTGTTTTTAATTTAATTTATAATCTTATTGTAAAAGCCCAATAGGGCGTTAATATATAAATAAAATATTGGTTTACAATTAATTAGTAGGTATTTAAGTACCTACTTTCAAATCTTATGATTTCACAGGAAAATTTGGTTTTGATTTATTAAATAAGAGAAAATTATAAACGTACTTTTTTGGACGCGAGGTCTACTGGTATATTCTTATAACTCTAGGTTGATGTGTACTAATGGCTGATTTTATTCTAACATCTTTCTAATCTCATATCCACTAAAATTTGTTCCTAATTCCCTACTTGCAGTGCCTCATGGTGTACCGGAACTTGTTTGTATGTTTCCCCCAAGCTACTCTTGTGGTTTGGTATCAGACCAAAAAGTGTTGAGAATGCATGATCTAGTTAGGCTGCCCGGTGTTCTCTCACCTCGCACTCCTACCTGTCCTGGCCGAGATTAGCCTTGCCTTTGTTTATTAGGAGCATCTCGGAGTACATGCTCCAACACCGCACCACCATAGACGGAGTGTTTTGGTTCCGGTCGTGGCTTATCTCACATATCTCCTTTATCCTACGTGTTTATGTTGGTTATAATGAGTTGACGTGGCGTAGGTCTGATAGCGTGATAAAGAGAACTAGATAGGGCTTGATCTGGAAGATAAGAATAGCTCATCTGGTTCAAATTACACTCGGTTAGAATGAGTCGGCCAGCTTTTTCTTGGAACCGCATAGATATGGTCCGATGATTTTTCGGTAATACCAACAAATCATAATGATTTGTTAATATATCGTGGTCTCATACTGGCAAAAAACGTCGGAAATATGACGTTTTGACTTAATAATGCATTATTATGTAGTTATTTACGCTCTGTAAACTGGTAGGCTAAGTCGTGTTAAATTTAAAATTTGTATGATTTAAAAAAATAAATTTAACATTTAGTCGAAAACGAATATGTTTGTACTGGAAAATAATGTTAAATTGATTTGTATCTATCTGCCTTTGTCATTTGTGGTACTGTTTGGATGTAGTTGCTAGTTGCTAACATCACGGATGCTTGGAAAAACCTTCTCGACTTTGTGGAAAAAATGGCAACTCCCTATCATCGGACAAATTGGCATTTTTTAGAGTGTTGATGTTATGAGGAAGTGTTGTTTTTGTTCTACTAGTACTATTATGTCTCCTACGGCACCCGCGCACAATCAGACGATACGCCAAACGACTGCCCAATATTTTTGTCTTTTTTACAAATCGTTCTTGATTTCAATACCACGGCTGTGGGGTGACTTTTTGTGAAGGTTTTTTTTGTTGTTGTTTCCTCCTCTATACACAATATGGTTCTCTTGAGTCAGGCAAGGCCCGTATGAAGTTTATGTATAAAAAAAACACCTTTTAATTGCATAATCCTCACATCCATAAACTTGTACCGGAAGCATTTCTGTTATAACAACTTCTTGTTTCTGCCAACATGATTGAGAGACTCCGGTAAAAACGCTACACGTGTCTTATCAAACCCCCGCCGTTCTGCTAAGGCAATATTGATTGAGCTCGCTGTAAGATAAATCATTCTAGTTCATTTGTTTACTTTCCCGGAGAAATGTATTAGCGGCGAAGGAGGTATTTGTCAAACTACGCTGCATCGGCAAATGACCGCGAAGACTTTAATTGCCTCCAGGAATAGCCTCGAAGTCAGTTGCACAATGCTCCGTAGTTTATTTGAGTAATTCAGTTGGGAGTATCCAGTTCTGAACTAGCCTTTACCGTGCAATCCTTGGATAGTAACTGGGCTTTTGTAAAAGTGCTTAGTATTTATAATACGCACTAGGATAATTCTTATATTGCCATTTTTGTAAAATATCACCCTAAGGTACGAGGGCAATTTGAAAAGTTACCGGCCTTTTTAAGAAAATCACATATGTCGAAGCAAAACAAAATTTCTCGACGTGGTCTCCCTGTAACTCGGTAACCAAATTCCGATTTTTTATGTTTTGTGCCTACATACTGTGTGTATCAAATTCAGTAATATTTTGACTTTATATTTATTTTTCTACAATTGTTTTAAATAGTCGTTTCCTGCACTATTTTCGTGTATAATTTCGTAAATATTTTTATATATATGTATGTAAAAGCCTTAATAGGCGTGAAATAAATAAATAAATAAAAGTGCCTAGTATTTATAATACGCACTAGGATAATTCTTATATTGCAATTTTTGTAAAATATCACCCTAAGGTACGAGGGCAATTTGAAAAGTTACCGGCCTTTTTAAGAAAATCACATACGTCGAAGCAAAACAAAATTTCTCGACGTACCTAGTCTCCCTGTAACTCGGTAAACAAATTCCGCTGGATTTTTTTGAGTTAGTTACGACACTCGCGTGACATGTCGGTCCGTATGTGCTTTTGATCGATCGATTTTCTCATATCCAAATCTTGACGTAAAATCTTGTGCACCCATTCAGATGATGTCCCACAAGCCCCAGCAATATCCTTAACTGTCAATCGATGATCGTAATTTGGTGCATCACAGTTTGATCCACTTAATCGACAAATTTGTCGGTTTTTTAAAAAACTCGTACGACTACGTTTGTACTCGGCCACGCAATGTTTGACCGTTGTAAAAGAAGGGGAGGCTTCACCGTATACAGGTCTAACTTATCTTGTATTTTCTAATTCTCCTTACCTAATGAAGAATTTTTTTACTGCGCCGTACTCAATTTTCTCAATTGTTGACAGACAATGTTAGATGACAACTTTGGAAGAGTGCCGTAGACAAAATAATGATCAGCATTTCTTGAAATTTTTACCGTTTACATATGTCAAGGCCATTTATCGGACGGCGCACAGTGGGCTGAAAATCGCCTTTCATAGACATAGAGATTTGAATTTTCAAGGGTATTTTTTTTGGCTAGAAATGGATTCTGCTGATCATTACTATGCTATAAAACTTCGTACGAAGCAATTGCGTTTACAAATGAAGGAGTTATCATTTTTTTAACGAAAAATTTGTATGGCACTGACATTAAAAATGAGGCAGAAGCATTAAAATGAATCATCAACATAAAAAAGTTTTTTTTTCTACTTGAGGATTTAAAAAAAAAAAATCACAACTTGCGCCACAATACAAAGTATGTCAAAAAAATACAAATAAATAATAGTATATCTGTGTGTAAGGATAGAATGGCCAACCTTGTGATTCCAGAGATAGTCTCATTTTTAATGTCAGTGCCATACAAATTTTTCTTAAAAAAATGATAACTCCTTCATTTGTACACGCAATTGCTTCGTACGAAATTTTGTAGCATAGTAATGATCAGCAGAATCCATTTCTAGCCAAAAAAATACCCTTGAAATTTCAAGTCTCTATGTCTATGAAAGGCGATTTTCAGCCCACTGTGCGGCGATAGAATTTTTTTTCCACAGTTACTTTATGTCGATGAGGCCGGGAACTTTTCAAATTACCCTCGTATATATGTCCCAAGGGTGCTGTACAACATTATACGATTTTTGAAATGGTATTTTCAGATACCGAGAGCAATGAAAAAGTTCATACCAACTTGTCTACATCAACTTGTGGGATAATTGCTGCCAAAATTAAACATATTAGGAAGACACAGAAGATCCAAATGAGGGATACTTATGGAAATTGGATTTTCAACGCTTTCTTTTTTTGAAACGAAATGCTAATGGGCCTTATAGACTACTCAATTTGGTTGGTACAACCGTTGTGTGTCAACCTTATCACATACAACGCGTCTCCACACGGTTCAACTTTACGTTAAACTCAACCAGATTGATAACAACCGCCCAACCAAATTGAGTCGTCTGTAAGGCCCATTATATTCCTGGGTTACTAATAACCCGAGAATATTTGGAAAATTCTTCTACCATCATTATAAGCGGAAAATATTACTTGTGATATTAAGAAGGGCTTAGCTAGGAATTGAATCCACGACGCCTGAGTGGGAACCAGACCCATTTGTAAAATCAGCCACTAATGGGTACCTATATTATATATTTATGAATAGTGTGACTTTTATGCCATAGCCAATATTAATCTACTTCTTACTTCTTTACCTGTTAATCTTCAAGTTCAGTGAAAGTTCTGTTATTATTTCAGTTACTTGAAATAACTGGCCAATAATTACATACTAACAGAACTTGAATAGGGCCTCTACAGAACTTGAAAATTCACTTTGAAATTTTATGAATTTTTCAAATTCCGTAAAACAACTGGCCCTTTGTGTATCTATTTTGTGGTCAAAATTATTTCTGCTTTTAATCACTTGTGGAACAAATTGTGTCCCTCTGCATCCTCGTATTTTCTGAAGCGAAAATTGTCCGTAATTAATGGGCGCTTTCTACTGTCCGTTGCACTTTGAGTTTGCCTGTTCTCTAGACAGGTGCCTAGTGCCGAGGTAGGTACTGCCCGGTGCAGCAGCATCCCACCTCCCCCATCTCCGCCTATCTCTCCGCGCGGGGCGGGACGCTTTTAGAAACAGGAAGATGGCGTGCGGTGTGTGTTGTGTGCCGTGCGCAGCTTGCCACGAAGGGTGTATTTGTAGCTGAGACTAATAAACTAACTTACTCCAGCGGACGGTGGAACCATCAAAGAAAGTTCACCACTAATGTTGACCGGCATTCGGCATTCAAATCTGACTCCTAAAACCTATTATTTGCTTTGGTACTGCAGTTGTGTATTATTTGTCCATTTCCTGTTGTTGGTGGTTCGCAGATTGCGTCCACAGTATTTTCCCTGATTTGACAAAGTTTAGATTTCATCTAACACGATTTTAGATTTACAAGACACATGAACTGGCACTTTGATCGTTATTAGTAAACATTATCATGCATTTTATTTATATTAAATTGTATGAAGGGCGAGGTTTTTAAAAAGTGCACGATCTTTAAAAATAAATTAATATGAAACAAGCAGACAAGTCGACCAGTCTGCAACAAAATGTTCATGATACCACCTAATTAAGAGTAACTCGTGAATAATTAAACCACCTTACTATTGGTCAAATAAGCTGAACACTTCATGCAAAAAAAACATGAGCCTATGTTAATAATCTAAAATAATCATATTGTGAATTGAAGATTGACTAGATTATTGTAAAGTAATGAGGACCCACTGGCCGAGTTGGTTGAGGCGTTGTCCCGGTAAGACAGATACCCTGGGTTCGATGCCCAGTTGAGACTGTTACCTTTTTATTTTTCCGTGTCTGGTTTTGTCTCATGTTTCGTTTAGATTTATTAGTATTATCTTCTTCTTCAATGATTACATTGTCGGGTATAACCTTAAAACAAAAATTGAAAAAGTAATGTCAATGAAATTGATTAATAATTTAACTTGAAATATTTATTATGATTATGTATTACAAGTGGACCCGGCAATCCATTTCTACCATTTTTTCACTACTGTATACCACAATGTTACTGTTAAAAACTACATTACATCGACATTAATTCGACTCCGTATCTCATTCCGGTGTAGAGATATTGCATTAAGTATTCCTCGCGCGTCCCAGACTTTTTCTACCACTCTCAAAACACTCCTGGCACTAATAAGAACAAACTTTGAAATTTTCAGCAATATCGGTTACTAATAAGAACAAACTTTGAAATTTTCAGCAATATCGGTTACTAAAAAGAATATACTTTGAAATTTTCAGCAATATCGGTTACTAATGAGAACAAACTTTGAAATTTTCAGCAATATCGTTTACTAATAAGAACAAACTTTGAAATTTTCAGCAATATCGGTTACTAATAAGAACAAACTTTTGGAGTTTTGCGAGCACAAACATACGCAGTTTGATTTTTATACGTCCAGATTATTGTTATAAACTATTTTCACGTAGTGTAAGAAGTGAGTAATGTCGACCTCCACCAGTTACGTTCAAAGACTGGAATTAACCAAGTAACCGCTTTCCGCTTATTAGCTTTGTGATAAAATAAGTAATCATTATTAAATCATGTTTTTGATAAATTTATATACATCCTCCGATTTGACTCCATAGAAAATCAATCAATGGAAACATCTTGTTAAAACTGTGTTGAATTAATATTTTTATTAATAGCACCTGCCATACATAGGAAATTTGACTCTCTTATTTTTTAATGCTTAGAGAAAACTTCTGTTGATTAATTATTATTCATTTGTCTATCTAACTGCTTTCCTTTTCCAAAAAAAAATTCACTGTCTCTGTACTTGTTTGTCTATTCTTATATTTGTTATTTTTCATTATTATGTTTATCCTGATGAAGAAACCATTGGTTTTAACCAAAACATTTTGATTAAATAGTGGTGTATACATAGTTATTTATTTTATTTAAATTAAAATTACGCCACAAGTTAATTTGCAATTGTTGAAGAAGAAATTCGGATATTTATATTAAATAGTATGTACAAAAAATCTAAATTACTCTAAATGTCTGTAAGACACCGAACTCAGGCATCAAACTACAAATGCTCATATTTATTTAAGCACAACTATAAAGAAGTCAAATAAATATACCTCAGGTAATAGGTAATTCTAAAATGAATCGTTTGCACGCTATATATATCCGTACGCTAAGTATATTATAAACCTTCCCTATAGTGGTTAAAGAATCTGAATATGATGCAATCGCTAATCACCGGTGTATGGTTGTCTTACGCCAAGATAGTTTTCTGAAAATAAACAAGATAATATCTGGAACACGGAAACATCCATTCATGTTGCATCAGCCGTAAATCAAGTGAAAAAGGTTTCGGAAACGTTGCTCAGTGAAATGCGCTTCGCTGGCTGCGTTCAAGTAGGTACATTATTATTACTAGTGTTCGCTGGAAAATGTCAACTCCCGGTATTACAAATTACAAAGCTCGCTGCTTGCTTTTCCATGTTCTGTGTGTAAATACAATAAATGCCAAAGGGCCAGGCTCTGGCGATATTTAGGCTTCCATTAACCTTTTCTCCGGTGCGTTAGCAAGCGATGGTTTATGCTTCAGTCGAGGGGGAATATTTACATCGAGGCGTTTCGTTTACAATTTTATTTTGCCTCTGTTTTGTCGCTTTGCTCTCATGTTTGAGTTACATATTGCTTGTGTTTCGTTTTAATCATTGTGTATCGAACAAAATAGTTCTCGAAAGGGAAACTGAATGCTGATGACTACTTAAATCTAGTTATCGTCTTTGACTTATTACTAATAATTGTATTTTATTTTGTTTTAGGTAAGTTCTTCTATTCTATCAACAACAAAATCTCACACAATCGCCGTTACTGTACGGTATGCACCACTTTTCCACCAATGACGGAAGGCAATTTTAAATCATTGAAGAAGAATATAATACTAATAAATCTAAACAAAACACGAAACAGAACAAGACACAGAAAAATAAAAATAAAAAACGGTTACAACTAGAAATCGATAGTTAGGACCGTTTTTATTTTTCTGTGTCTTGTTCCGTTCATGTTTTGTTTAGATTTATTAGTATTACCTTGTTCTTCAATGATATATTACATTGATGGGTATAACCTAAATATTTAAAAAATTCTTCAATTAATATCTACACAACTTACTGTTTTTAATATCTCTCATAAAACTATCGTGACAGTTTCCATCTCAGTTAAAATATAACATAGAGTTAAGTTTTGGTTTTAAATTTACGATATGCATTTGGGCGTGACCTACATACCTACATATGCCTCCATTCTATCTGCAGGAGAGTTCATAGACCCCACGCATTATTTCCCGGAATACTCGTGAACTATCAAAGAGCACACATTAATAATTTCATCTAGGGTTGGGACCGTTCTGTGGGCTGCCTTTGAGAAACGATATGTGTATTTTGGTCTGTGTATTATCACGTCTGCATTTTTTAACCGGCACGTAATAAAGGTTTTCAACTCAATATTTACTAACAGGTTAATAGCAGTAGTCATTTAAACAGACGGTTATATGTTGATAGTTATTATTACTTCCTAACTTGATTTTCAAAATAATTATTAGCTATAATGCGCTTTTAAACGTTGCCTTGAGCTACCGAGACAGCAAATAGCTTCCCTTTTACGTGTCTAATTTGACAAAAAATGCATAATAGAGTGACTGAGGAAACCTTTTTGTAAACAGGACACAATAAGAATAATTAATATTTATAATTGGTTTGTTGTATAGCCCCGTTTTTGTGCAACATCGGCTGAAGGTAAGTGGCACCATAATATGATACCCAATGTAAGATATTATTTAGGTATTTATATTAGATGGCAATGAACAGTTTGAGTTGGTAATAATTCAATATTATGAATAGTAGTAATAGTGAAGAAATTATTCGACGATATTAAGGGATCAAGGTTTTAAATAAAAAATTATATTGAATTTTAAAAATGTATTTATGAAATAAAGGTGGAGAAACAACTTAGCGCGGTGTCATTGATGAAACTAATACTCTCATAAATTAATTTTTCGGGATTTACTTTTAAAATTTTCTGTTAAAAGTTGTCTAAAATGACAGCTCCGAACAGCGTATGTCTAAAATGTTAATGGGTAATATCACCTCTCAACACCATACGAAAAATAATTCATAATTTGCTCTCATAGATGGCGCTAATTTAATTATTTTAGGAAAAAAACATTGTTTACAAGTTATGCTATGAATTATTTATTTGCGCTCGTACATATGCAATATGAATATGGATAAATAGGTTTGTACGTATACAAACTCAATTCATTCAAGAAAGGCATTCAAATACAGTATTGTATCGGTGATTCAATCCAATATTGTATTTGTATGCCTTTCTAAAAAGTTTTGAGTTTATATACGTACAAAACTATTTATCTATATTCATATTGCGTACACGGAGAAAAAAACTATTTATCTATATTCACATTGCGTACACGGAGAAAAAAACTATTTATCTATATTCATATTGCGTACATGGAGAAAAAAACTATTTATCTATATTCATATTGCGTACACGGAGAAAAAAACTATTTATCTATATTCATATTGCGTACACGGAGAAAAAAACTATTTATCTATATTCATATTGCGTACACGGAGAAAAAAAACTGTTGCTAATTTATTAAGAATCTCTTCAAATTATTGTCAATTACGGTTCAAAACGGGGTTGCAGGAATGGAATTACAGGCTTACGAATGAATTAAAAGTTAATATTTTTGCATTACAACGATAATTCTTTGTATCGTCATGATAAAATATTCTTATTTTTTTTATTATTTAAGTTAGTGCAAAAATCGTTTTCTCTATGTGTACGTACGGGCGCAAACCAATAAGACATCTTAATATTTTAAAGCATAACTTGAAAAAGGGTTTTTTTTTAAATAATTAAATTAGCGCCATCTACGAAAGAGCAGATTTAGAGTTCTTTTATGTTGACCCTTTAAGATTATTTTAATTTCTACGTTAATGTTTTTCTTTTATTTATTCAATAATATTATTAATAAATTTATAAAAACATGTTTATTTATAGACAGTGTAATTATTGTCACGCGTGACAGTTGTTTCACCTCCTGAAGGCATTATCAAACTGACAGTTTGAAACTATGTATTATTTTGAACGGTGACCGGATAAATAATCAAAATGATGATTCATTACATCTTTAAAAATTTATATAAAGTCATGGAAAGTGATGAAACAAAAACTTTATTAACTGGGTTAAGTAGGTTAGGTTAGGTTAGGTAAGGTTGAAATTTTTTTTTTTTTTATTGTTTCTAATGACTTTCTATCACTTTTTAAAGGTGTGTTGAACTGTCACTGTGTTGATTTATCATGGAACCATTTTGAACTGCCTTCTATTTCAATAGATTTTAGATTGGTCTTATTTTTTACATTTTGTGCCCGATAAACCTACCCACCTCAATGGCGTTTATACATTTAGAGTAAAAATAATATATATTTTTCTCTATTATTGTTAACAAATAAAGGTATGTTGACTACTTTGTATGGTAAAACCACTAACACAATTATAACTCTCAGGTTTCAGATATTTTGTGACGAGTTAAACCGACTTTTATCTCATTGCATGCAGTATTTTTTGTTCCAACTGTTGTTGGAAATTAATGTATTTTACCTTCCATTTTGCATAGAATATCACGTTCTGGCTAGTTTTTGCTGAAACCGCATAATGTTCTTGTTATTCTTTTTCAATTCACTTTGGCATTGTCGTTTGAATTGCACCGGTTCGATTACCTGTACTTTTTGTTATTAGTAAGGAAATTGAGTTTTCAAGGTTCCTATTATAAGTTGGTAGGAAACAAAAAAATACTATAAAATTGTTGCTTACAGGATTTAAATTATATTATTTACCACCTGAAGTCACCGGTGTAGCCCGGGCTTTACGCTAAGTTTTTTTTCCAAATCAGATGTAGATAGTAATTTTCCTCTAAATGTCACACAAAATACAGACTAACTCAGTAATATATTTATAATTATTTCAGAAGGAACACTACATAATATATTTATGATTACTTCCCAGATCCCAGTGAGGATATCATTATCTCTATTTGTTTCAAAATCAAGATAATAAAACTTTTATTATTATTTCTTTCAAAATTTGAACGTCAAGTGTGCAAAATTTCATCAAGAAGAATACGCTTATTCACAAACAGCCAAAACGAGCCGAAGAGATGCCAGATTTGAAGAAAATGAACTGTTTTAACAAGTGAAAGGCATCCTGTATGGTGCTGGCATCGCTGATTAACTGATAGATTTTTCGGTAACAAAAAATTTTAAACGCTTTTACTCTAAACCACATTTTTTTTATATTCGATGATTTTTTCGGTGACCGGATAAATAATCAAAATGATAATTCATCACATCTTTAAAAAGTTATATAAAGTCATGGAAAGTGATAAAACAAAAACTTTATTAACTGGGTTAAGTAGGTTAGGTTAAAAAAATAATTTTTTCATCGTTTTTAATGACTATATCACTTTTTAAAAGTGTGTTGAATAGTCACTGTGTTGAGTTAGCATGGAACCGATTTTTTCTCCGGAAATACTGAACCGATCCTTGCGAAATTTTAACTACACGTTCGCCATATGAATGGCTATTGCTGGTACAAGATTTAATTTAAAAATACTTTTTAAAATCAAAATGTCACTCAAAATAGGCTTATTTTTGGAGATTTTTTTCGACAGCCGCCATTTTTGTCATTTTTACATAAAAAATCATAATTCTAGTTCGGACAGTAGCCACAACCATATTAAACTCAAATCCTTTTAGGTTTTTGTGTTTCAGATTAATCCACTCAAAAATAACATCAACGAAGCTGACATAGCTTTTTTCGGGGGGCTATGCGGATGTTGCTATCTGGGATATATAAATTATTTAAAATAAAACAAAAAATATTCACAAATTTATAGAGATATTTTATGAAGCCCAAAAAGATTAACATCGACATCTTTTATAAGAATGCAAAAAATTTCCAAAAATACCTAATTTTTCAGCCGTCTAAAGTGGGATGAACCCTTAATTACTTAATCCATGTAAAGTTTAATAAATCAATGATTTTTTTTTTCTATGTAACTCAAATTCTCCACTATAATCAGTTTGTCGACAGCCGATGTTTACCGTTGGCGACTTATATATTCAGTCGTTATGTACCAACGCGATAATATGATGTGACATGTCAGTACAGTAGGCAATCGTATACAAACAAACTGTTGACCCAGTGACGGTACAAAAAACTCTGTCCTTGAATATCGATTCCTCAACCTAGTCTACCAAAAATAAAATGCTTATTGTTTTATCGTTAACTTAGAATAATTTTGCCATAATATTGTTATTTTTGGTGCTGATTGGTGCTGATTGCTAATAGTATGGATGATCTGCAGTCTCTCGTGTCTAGGATGAACGAAGTATGCGTGAAGAATGAGTTAATGATGAATGTAAGTAAGTCTAAAGTAATGGTGTTTGAAAGAGAAAGTACGAAAACAGTGTGCAATATAGCTGTGAATGAGGAATACTTGGAGCAGGTGGATGAATTTGTGTATTTAGGAAGCATGTTTACGAGAGATGGGAAGGCTGACAGAGATATTGAAAGAAGAGTAAATGCAGGTAACTCCATTAATGGAGGACTGAACGCAGTTGGCGCTAACAAAATATTGTCAAAAGAAGCGAAGTTAGCAGTCCACAATGGAGTGCTGGTACCTACCCTGATGTATGGAAGTGAGGCATGGAACTGGCAAAGAAAGGATGAAAGTAGATTGAATGCTGTTGAAATGATATCCGCAAAGAGTGCAAGGCTGATGTAAGCGTAATGAGTAAGATCAAGAAAGGGACGCTTAGATGGTTTGGGCATGTAGAGCGAATGAGCGAAGAAAGGAGTGTAAGGAGAATATACGATGCAAATGTGAATGGTAGCAGAATCGGGGACGCCCGAGGAAGACATGGCACGACCAAGTGAATCAGATACTTGAGTCGGGCCATGTCAAGAGTCAGAACAATAGAAGAGTATGTATGAGACGATGTATGAATGTGAATGAGGCAAGGAATGTGTGCCAAGACCGAGTTGTTTGGCGGTCCGTCCTCTCTGCCTACCCCTGCGGGGAAACGGCGTGATGGTTAGTTAGTTAGTTAGTTAGTTGTTATTTTTTCGCGTCAAGGCGGCATTGGTCATGTTAGTTCCGATACTTTTTAAAGTACTTACGATGGATGATATTATATTACAATGGATACAGTATTATTGACTGAGTCAAGCGAAGTCCTGTTTTAACTCGACTGTTTTGCATTTCGTCTGTCTGTAATTTTTTTTACTTTCCGTTTCAAGATGGTGGCCGTTTTAATAGTTCAGTAAATATTATTTTATCAAATGTGAAATCGTAGTGTTTATTTGGACTTTCGTATCCGCATTTTAATAATATTATGATTCCTTCCTGCTTGAAGAAAGTTTGACAAAAGAATTGTCATTGAGATAGGGACGTTTTTTTGTAAAATTCTTTTTTTAAAATTTAAATAAAATTACATGAATCATATAGTTTATTTTATGGTATATAGATTTTTGAGAACCAATCGACCTAAAAATATTTATATTGTAAGAGAAAATTTTGATTTTGATTTATTAAATGAGAATATTAGAAACATACTTTTTTGACTCAATTTCTATGGTTATTTTACGATTTAATTAAGGTCAAACAATTTTTTTTTTTTTTTTTAACAAATCGACCCTTATTGTCAACCTGTGGAGAGACTTTACTGAATACTAGATAAATATAGGATAATAAGAGTGCCACATTATTTATTCGAAAAGTGATTATTTTTTATTTCGTTGTAATGTACAAAAAATGTTTCGATTATGTACGTAATAAAGTGTCAGACAAATGCCGCACCACGGGCTAGCCTTGCAAACTTTTGTCCTTTTGATTTAATTTAAGGTTGCATCGTTGCATAATTTTACTGTCGTTCGATTGTGGCAATAACACGTTGGATCTCGTTTACTAATTTACTATTGTTTGTGGCTTATTGGAACATTAAAAAACCCCAAAGAAAGAAGTTGCATGGTGTCAAATCACTAGATCTTGCTGGTTAATTCTATTCCGCATTTCTCGAACTAACACAACCAAGAAATTTGTGAAGAAAACAAACCAATTTTCAGAAAGAATATTCCACATAGTTTTTCATATTATGAAGCAAAACATTATCAATTTTTATAATGAGTTTTAGTAATAATAACGTGTTATTTCGTGTAGCGTTCCATATTTACTTATCGTAAGGTTGACAAATGACACACGAAATTTTTAGAGCTGCCAACATTATCATAAAAATGGCGCGAAGTTGTTTCATATATATAAATGTTTGTAAGTTTGACAAATTGAATCCGAAAATTAGTTTCTTCAAATACGAGTATAAGGACGGGTTGTTTCACAGAATTTAAACAATTCTTCAAATTTCGAATTTGATTTTCAAGTTCTGTTATTATATCATTATTGGCCAGTTGTTTAACAAAACTGAAATGATAAAAGAACTTGAGTAGAACCCTCACAGAACTTGAAAATCAACTTTGGAATTTGATGAATCGTTCAAATTCTGTGAAACAACCCATTCTAAGTGTTGTTATGTTAATTTCATTTTGGAAGGAAACACTTACTATATACCTACATACTTGTACCGTAAAAATGGGCGTCGCGGGTTCAACCTTTGCTAACCTTCAGCTTAAGTCCTACATCATTGCACAAGCAGTATTTTCCGCTTATGTTGGTAAGTAGGAGAAATTCAGAAATGTTGTCAGGTTTTGTAATCCGGGAGTGTTACAATTGTTTACATTCAAAAATGAAAGAAAGAAAAAATGTATAGGAGAAATCTATCGAATGAACGTTTCCACAAATGCAATGTCACACTTTTTTTACTATTCACAACAGTTATCTTGTGACTTATGTGTTACAATGTTGCAATACGGCCAAAGATCAGGGTGGTAAATCGCCATTGTATTAAACACATTATTTGTAGGAAAGATCACTTATAATTTAATTATTTAGAGTTGGTCGTGGCCGCCATAGGCAGCGGCCCGTGCAACCGCTGAACACTGCACAGTTATCCGCCGCAGACTTATTATCTTGTACAGAGGCGATCGCCTATCCATCCATCCCCTCGGAGCCAGTGAACAACTGACCTGTATAGGATGCAGCACAGTTTTCAAATTTAAGAGTTATAAACGACGGTAAAATTTGTTTTTCGAATCTCCAAATGCGACGAAGTTATGATCTTTCAAAGTGAACATTGGTGAAATGTACGCAATAATGTATGCAATAATTACTATGATCGCTCTTTTAGTGTAACAGGCTCGCTCATCTGGAATAATAGACTTCCCTCAGCTCTTACTAATCTCCAGAATTTGGCTTAATTTAAACGGGCTTTAAAAACAATATTATTTAAAAAATCTTACCATTCATAAATCTTAACATCTTTTCAATATTTTATAATAAGCCATATTCTAAAACTTCCGGTAATTGTTTGGTTTCGGTTGCCTCCTTATTGTACCTTTTTAAAATGTCTGCTCAGATGATTCTCATTTCTGAGCACAAACTGCCTCCTGTTTTAAATTATGTTTTAGTTTTAATATTCTGGTTTTGTCCTGTCCTGCTGTTATTGTTATTCTAAGTGTTGTCATCACTTTGTATAAACAGTGTGTTTAGTGTTATAATATTAGATCTGTATTGGGTAAGGCACAGTGTAGGCATAATTTGTAGAACATGACCACTAATACTGAATTACCGTTTTTAAGTTTGTTGTAGTTAAGTGCACTTGAAGTGAAATGACTCTAAATTGCGCTATATAAATGCCATGTTATTATTATTATTATTAATGTCCCGTGAAGTCACACGCAGCACAATTCATATTTCGACTGGCAGTGGTGCAGTACCGCCGCCCATGTCCCGTGACGTCACAAGCTTTTCGGCCAGCCGCTACATCAACATTTTGACTGCTTATATCTTCGGTGCTATTTGATATTTTACAAAGGGTCAAAGGGTTAAGTGTGCTCTAATTAATATGATACATTTATGATGTAAAAAACCCCAAATTTCGTTGTAGGAGACGACTTCATTTCTGGAACTTGAAAAAAAAATTAAAAGTTGATCGTTTAGGATCCCGAAGAATCTGTCAAATAAAGAATATTTTATTATTTGTACAGTGATAAATATTTATTTTTATGGCGCCGTTTTTGTGTAACATCGCCTCTAGGGTGCTTTAAAAACCTGTAAGTTAATGCAAAACTTTTCTAAAAACCTATTACATATCTATGTATAAGTACATCGATCGTACAAAAATATTTACAATATCAATAAGTAGGTAGGAACTACAAAAACATTTTGTTGCAGAATTTGGGTAGGTACTACAAAAACATTTTATAACAAAATTTGGGTAGGTACTACAAAAACATTTTATTACAGAATTTGGGTAGGTAGGTACTACAAAAAAATTTTATTACAGAATTTGGGTAGGTACTACAAAAACATTTTATTACAGAAATTGGGTTGGTACTACAAAAACATTTTATTACAGAATTTGGGTAGGTACTACAAAAACATTTTATATCAAAATTTGGGTAGGTACTACAAAAACATTTTATTACAGAATTTGGGTAGGTACTACAAAAACATTTTATTACAGAAATTGGGTTGGTACTACAAAAACATTTTATTACAGAATTTGGATAGGTAGAACAAAAACATTTTATTACATAATTTGGGTAGGTACTACTAAACATTTTAATAATAATAATAATATTTGGATTTGGCCGTTTTTGAGCAAAATCACCTCAAGGGCGCTGTACAAATGTTAATTACAGAATTGGTTACCTACTCAAAACAACCGCCATGACGGTGGTAAGAGCGTTTTATAATGTTTTCATCAAATGGTTTGTTCTGAATTAAATTTATAAACTTAACACTGCAGTAAAAAACACAAAACAGTCAACACTGTATATTAAAATAAACATTAAGACCGCAGTAAAAACACACAGCATTGTTTTGTTTGTTTAAACATCTTCCATTGTTATTTCATCTCCCATCTGACGGTGAATACACCGAATGCAGGACAGATATCGGTTTCATTTCAATATTGTTTCTAGGCAGTCGAACTAGGAGTATCCATTATTATTTGTTTGGTCTCGAGTCATAAAGGCTCCAGCTCTACGATCGGTCCCCGGTCTTCTTTGATCTTCTGGTCTTGAAATTTAAAATGCGGGTCTGAAGTTGCCACTGGTATTACGGGGTGGCCAGTGGACCGCAAATGATCTATTTCTTGTCTTTACTGTTTTCCTTATTTTGTCATAAGCCAGGGACATAATCGACAGGAAAACACCGGTCTACATAAATACAATGATATTTTTTTAAATTGTCTATTTGAAATGTTTTTAACATTTGATTATGTTTTACACAGATAATAGAAACAAAGGGAGACACGACTAAACTGCACGGACTATCAAAGTGGTGGAGCCAATTAAAGTTATTCGTTTGGTGTGTATAGGGTTTTGCAAATCCCGCACCTTTTCTTATCTCGCGGTATTGCGGGATAGAATTTAGAAATCCCGCGGGATTTGTGAGATTTTTTATTTTTATTTGTTATATTTAGTATCAGTTATTTTTGATACTATGATTATTATCAAAAAGACAGGGATTCGTATCTCTCATATTTGGTACTAGTAATATTATAAAAAAAATTGAATAGGTAATAAACTATTTGTCACATAAACTGTGAAATTTATTATTTGATTCGCGAGGTAGTAGTTTGTCTATTCGAGTACCTGCCGCTTGCCGGTAACGCGACACTTGCGCGGATCAATATAATAACTTCCAGTCTGTTGGGTAGCGGAACATAAGTTCTATCTCGCGGCCTTTTTTGATTCTTTCGTAATCCTCTAACTAGCTAGGGCTTATAACAATACATGCTATTTATATAAATTTAATTGTTGTATTAAACAACAGTTGCTTTGTCGAAGCACCCATCGACTCTTTCCAAACGCGATCGGATTATCACTGTTTTAAATGGCCGCTGCTTTTTGCCGATAATCAATAACGGAATACATTCCACTTCACCGCCTTAAACCACGTCCTTTTGCTCGGCTCAGATCGGCTCGGGACTACGACACTTTTTAGGCTTAAGCGAAATTGCTGACTACATGGATAAACACGTATTTTTGTCTTTTAAAACATATGTACGATTGAATAAAACACTTTTTTCTCATTGAATAATCCAAAATTATCGACAAGTACGGCATCTTCACTTATTTTTTACAGTGAAGCATAAATTTTTAAGATCCCATTTTCAAGCTGGCGTTGCGCGATAAAAATAGTTGAAAAAAAAACCCTTGACTCTGTGCAGAAACGGGCGATCCGTTTGATAGATTCCCCAATCTTAACAAACGGACTGCAATCTTTAGAGCACAGGCGTTAGGTAGGTATGCTGTCCTTGTTCTATCGGTATTACAATGGAAGATGCTCTGAGGAACTAGCGTCATTGATCCCTTCGGCACCGGTGCGTAGTCGGGATACACGCCAAACGCGCGCCCAACATTTGTACACGGTTGACATTTGTCACATGAGAACGGGTCGCTTCTACGATTCGTTCTTAGGTTCAACAGCTCGACTGTGGAACGAACTGCCGGCCTCTGTGTTTCCTCCCTCCTACAACTTGGGACTCTTCAAGACCCATGTTCACTCCTTCCTCTCCACAAAAAAGACCCTCCACACAGCATCCCCAAAGATGACATAGGCCCTGAGGGAAATTATTTTCTTCAGGGCCTCCTGTGTGGGGTTAATATAAAAAAAAAAAGTTGCGGTAGACCATAAACATTCAATATTGGAGAGATTTATTATTTATATATACATTGTTTTTTTAATGACTTACACTATGGGCACGACCACCTAGAGCCAGTAGGTCTATTATGCCGAATCTATTGAGTGATCACGAAAGAGGCAGGATGAAAGATTCACAGTATGTCATTTTCAAAATTGAAACTGATTCTGGGAGTAATTCAGACAAGCTATTAAGTACCTACCTCTTACGAGTATATATATCTGATTATTTATTTCAATGGCGTAGGATCTTATATATAAATCCAATTTTTCTTCAGTTAGTGCAAAAAAATTGCCTCCCCACATTAAACCCGCGTTCTATACTGATAACACCTTAGGTAAATTATTAAAAAAACACAAAGATAAAGATCATAAATTGAGCCACTCAGGCATTTACCAACTATGTTGCAATGATTGTCCATCGTTCTACATAGGTAAGACAACCAGAAATATGAATATTAGAATCACGGAACATTTAAGATGTTTAAATAACAATAATTTTTCAGATTTTGCCAATCATCTTATTTCCACCAATCATACTTTTAATAATGACACAGGGGTTAGAATTCTTCACCGTAATAATAAAAGCAAAAAATTAGATAACTTAAAAGCACTTTAAATCAAAAAATCCCTAAATAATAACGCTAGTTTATTGAATAACCAAATTAATTTATCATTTATTTCCATTCTAGATATATTTCCAGTAAACCGCTCTGTTATTGCCGGATTCGCGCAATTACCCCTCCCCCTTGTGAACCTCCCACTCAAACACCTAAAGTATATATATTTTTTTATTTATATATCTGTCAATATTTTGTATCATATGTTAGTTTTAATATTCTCCTGACGAAGGAAGGGTGCTTCCGAAACCGGTAGAGTGTAATTAAAATTAAAGTGGTCTAAAACAAATTTATATATTTTCATTGTTTTATTTTACGCTCTGTGCCAGTTCTCTCGGGAACGGTTCGGTTTTCTACTAAACAAAGGTTCAGAGTTAGCGCCTAGAGAAGTAAGTATGTAAACTTTGTCGAATGCGAGTTTGCATTCCGTGCAATAATAATTGACTTATTCTGGTGAAGAAACGGCGCACTTTGTCGCCTTCTGTTTCTTAACGTTTCCCGTCGCCAGATCGCTAATTCCCCGCTTCCGTCCAGTGCTGAATCACTGATGGATGGATGCTCATTGTTCTTGCACGGAGTTTGCTGGCTTTGCGGCATTTCATGCAAATTGTTTTGCACAGTTTCCGAATAGCAACATATCGTATACAATGCTTCGGAAAATTCTTTTCTGACCCATTTTAATATTTTTATAAATAAATATATATTTAAGTATTATTTATGTACCCAAAAAATACCTACATTATTTTTGTATTGAATGATTCGGGGTCACTTTATCTTAATCCAACTAGAGTTCCGGTTAGTAATCATACCATATTAAAAATGTTTCATTGATACATTTTGAAAAAAATATTTTATATATAAATTATCAGAAAAATGAAAAGTAAATATTCTACTTGAAGCAATTTCTTCTCCAAATATAGTTTACATATTTATAAAAAAAAATAACAATTGTCTTTATCCCATAAACTAATAACAATATATTTTTATTTATATATATGCTACTAGTAGTAAATTTTACTTACAATATTTTTTTTCTTCCTACTTCTCTTGATTCTATATGTATATCTACAATAACATGATGTACACTCCTCTTCCAACCACAAGCGAATGATTCTCTGGAAGAGTAGTATTAAAGATTGTCATTGTAAATTGTAAACCTTATTACTTACATGTACTTTTTCCTTTAATAAATAAAAAAAAAAAAATTGGTCCCTGTTATTGGTGACTGGATAATTCAGGACAATGACAATTCAACACACCTTTGAAAGGTGATATTAAGTAATGAAAAGTAATTTAAAAAACTATGTTAAATAGGTTACTTAGTTTATAAGCTAGTTTTTTGCATCACTTTTAATGACTGTATATCACTTTTCCGGCGCTTAGAATAATCTAAATACGTTTAACCTTATCGAAACTCGAAGCAGTCTTTTGAGGGCATATTTTTTACTGTAAGAAAAATGTTAATATTGTATTTAGTATCCGGGGATTTATAGATGTAGATAAATGAGTTATGTGACAATGTGCAGGTGCGTAGACATGAATTCTAAAAGGTTTAGACAAAAAGACTACAAATCAGTAATTTTGCTAAATATATTTGTTTTTCCTATTAGTTCTAATCATTTAGTAGGCGGGCCGCATTACCTATTTTCCAACCTTCGCGGGTCGTATGGAGTACAAGTGCGGTGTACAAAATGGGCCGCACGAGAAGGGATCGCGAGCCGCGAGTTGCACCATTAATTTAGTATAACGAATTCAATGTAAAAATACACATTTTGTTTATGCTCATGTTTTATAGACAGTTGTAAATTTGAGATTTACTGCATTGCAGAGCAAAACTACTATTAGATCAAGGGAAGGCGGCGAAAACGAAACCTATTACATTTTTATCATCTCATTATTAACGTTATAGAGGTCTTTCAAGAAATAGGCAGCGAGTGTAATACAATTGTTGTTGTTATTTTGGTTCCGAAAATTAAGTTAAACCATTGTTTTGGCTGTATTAGACCTTGTTTAGGAGGCTAGGTAAGGCATCTTATTAGGATTCATAGTTCCATGACAGATTTCCTTGTTTACATTATACAGGGTTTTCCAATAAGAGGTGTTACTTTGAATAGCCCGTTATTTCGGTAGATGTTACTTTTGAAGCTGTCATTTTTTGACATTTGACAAGTAGAAACTACGCCATTGATAAAAATGTAACGATCCACGCTTCAACAACGCATTGAAATTATTAAAATTCACTTGAGTGAATCAAATGCAAATCATCTTGAGTAATGAGGCCCGTTTCCACCTCGGTGGCTTCGTCAACAAGCAAAATTGTCGCATCTGGGGCTCGGAAAACCCAAGAGTTATTGTTGAAAAGCCTCTCTATCCTCAACGTGTGACTGTTTGGTGCGGTTTATGGTCCGCCGGAGTCATTGGACCTTAATTTTTCGAAAATGAGGCTGGAGCAACAGTTACGGTGAATGGATTGCGCTATCGAGAGATGATGAATGATTTTTTATGGTCGGAACTGGATGGTATTGATCTGGCCAACGTTTACTTTCAACAAGACGACGCTACGTGCAACGAAACCATTGATCTTTTACGATTGAATATCAAAATAACACCTCTTATTGGAAAACCCTGTATATGAATCGTAGAAAATCTTGTCATTAATTTGTGATTTCTAATGTAATATATGTAGTCGCGTTCATTATGCAACCACCATGCACCATGTAGTCTTATCATATTTCTTACTAGGAAACAGTAAAATTTTCACACAAAACCTCTATAATTCAATTATGCTAAAAGTCGATAATTAATTGTGAATAAGTTCTATTCCATTATTGAATGTTGGCAGCCGTTCGGGGGATATGTAATTATATTCCAATCAAAGCCATCGATTCTCTCTTTGAGTTTTTCCGCCTCCGTTTGGATTCCCCAGTGGTCTAGCGTCTAGTGGCTAGTCGTTAGACAAGGCAGTCGTGACCACCCGTGACAAGGGTTCGTAGTTCGTATCCCTCGCGAGCCAGCCTAGATGGGCGTTGGCTTCATCCGTCAAACCTTCATCTCGTATCGTCATAATTGACCGTCAATACTAAATTACACGAAGCACTGAGCTCCGTTGCAAAACAATAAGACTACTTTTACTGTAGATAGTTGTGGGTTTGTATTTCTGAATATTTTATGTTGAACTTCTTTAATAAAAATACCACCTTTATTTTTAAGTGTCGTTTTGTGAAATATCACCTCAGTGGTGCTTTAAAAAGCTAGAAAATAATTTAAAATTATGATATTGTCTTTACTAAGTTATGTGAAGTGAACGATGATTGATATTTTAATGTACTTTCTGTTGCGGTCTGTCTGCGGTTGTCAAGGTTCGCACTTGTGGGATTCGGGTTACCATAGTCCCACTTGCTCCACGCATTTACGCGTTTAACTATATGTATAAATTTATATTAAACACACCAACTCTGTTATTTAGAGATGTTCTGGGCTCCGAAATTTCCACATTTGTCTAATAAACAGATGGTACAAGTTTGCAAGTTGCAAAACGAAAATATTGCATTATTGAGTTTAGGTTAAACTGGCTGAAAATAAAGGTTTTCAACTCATTGTTCATGTAGGTACCTAAATTATTTTCTGGAGACATCAATTTCGAGTTTTGCTCTAAATTCTGCATAGTCCAGTCTCAGTTCTGTAGTAGTTAACAATAACTTTCTTTCATTATCATCATTTATCGATCCTTTGTTACTCACCAATTAATTCTGTCAATTTTTTAATTGATATTCGTTAAGGTCATTAATTCCCTGTAAGGTCTGGTGTAGGGTCACTCTTAAATCATTGATTTATCGTCGTGTTTCATCGGTTTAATTAGAAACAATTGACATACTTATTCCGAAATTGCGGTGCATTTAGAAATGTGCCTAGTGTGTATTTATAATATGTTAGTTGACACGTAATTATTAACGCCGGAGAGAGAAGTGCTTTCCGCTCGGCGCCTTTGGATTTACATTGGAAATTATTGTTTTTTTTAAATAATTTTTGCGCTTTCTCGTTCCATTTCACGGTTTTTGCAATAAAATTAAATCACTTGCAGTACAATTTTCTAATAACGGGGTCTAGACTTGATGATTTTGTAAACATTTTGGCTTTATTGAAATTGGTAAGCAGTTTTGTACTTTGAAATGTAAATGTTAACTGTTCAAAATGTTTATATCGGGGGATAATTATAGAAGCGCCTGTCAGATGTCAGTTTTTTGTAATTTTATTTATTTACTAGAAAACACACTGAAACGTTTCTTATTTAAATGCTGTGGAATCCTATAGCAGGTGCTCTAGATTATTGAAATTGTGGCCTATCTAATGTAGAAATCCAAATATAGATTCAGCCTTTTTGCCCCAACAAATCGCTACACAATCTTCATTCCTGAACGATTAACAAATTAACGGAACTTAAGTATTTTTCTTCGGAACTGGTGTCCCAATCGTCTCTCTGAAATTTCTAGTTATGGTTATATCAATCAACCTCTTTATTAAAACCTCTTTGGTGTAGTGAATGATCAATTTAACTGTTATGAAAATACTTTGAGGCGTCGTAATATAATTTGTTCCATATTTTACACTACTTACTATTTTTTTTATACTGCTCTACTTTATCAATTGCTCTTGCCGTCTGGAGCCGGTGAGACTAAGGTACCCACAATTGGGGTGTGTTGTGTGGCTGAAGGTGATGGGGAGTGTAAATAGGTGGGAAGAGGAAGGCGGATAAGTACCTGGCTTTTCAGATCCGGACACTGAATATGACTAAAGCCATTCAAACGGCGACATTCAGGGCGATACTGAAAGTATCTACCACTCCAGAACGTGCCGCAAATATATCTACTATATATATATTTTAAAATAATCAATTATGAAATAACATAAATTAATCAAGTAAAATTTACTTGCGCACGTCGATATTTGAACTCGCGGCTTCCGGATTCGTAGGATCATAACCACTCAACCTGTGACTGTCAAGTGGGTAAGATTTATTAAGAAAAATGTTTAGAAAGAATAGTACTGAAACTCTAACGAAACCAGAGAGTCATGTTTATCTCATTTATAACGACTTGTAATATTATATTATAAGATTCATTACATTCTTCTACTTGATCTTATAGTAGGTTATTGGCAAATCTCCTCTTCCGAGTTCGAGCGCATTCTCATAGTATTATGGCTATCTCCATCACCTTTGTCTCGCGTCTTCTCATTGGAAGTGCGAGGGCATCGTCTCGTTTCTAATGTCTGGCGAAGCGTCTTGAATCCAATGGGATATTATTATATAATACAACCAATCGTGGGCCCGAAGACCCACCTATCCAAGAATGCCAATTGGCAATCAGCCAAGGGAGAAATTCGTCGCTGGACAAAATTGTCATATAATATTTACGAGACTGTTGTTTCTGGTTTAACCAAAGGAGTTTACAACGTCTTTGTGTTGTATACTGAAGATTTTAGCTTTTAATTTACGTATTATCCCAACCCCATAAATAAGTCCAACCTTTAATTTTTTTTTCAATCCCCAATTTAAACCCTAATATATTAGTAGTAGTATATTGTAGGTACTCCTACAGATCATCTAAGTACTACTCGTGTTGAAGGTTGGTACCGGCTGTGAGCAAGTCGATCCTTCCGACTGGCTGAACCATCTAACTTATTATCTTTTGGCGTTTCTTCCATGTTACGAACCATCTTGCTAAAATCCTTTATTCCTGTTCCACTCTCTCTATACCTATACCTTTAGTGAGACAACGGTGCTTGAGTGGTCTCTCTCTTGTATTGCGCAGTTCTTGCTTGAATTTTGATTTATTAGGTGGTTGCTTTGCCTATTCGGAAAGTCCTGTCGAGACAGGCGCAATAGGTAGGTTCATCCCTTGGGTGGTCTCAACGGGCGTGTAGAGAGAAGTCATTGAAAGTCACATATTTCAATTTCTCAATCATCTCTCCCTTTTCTCATCCTTTCCTCTAATCTGCAATCCAATTCTCCTCCCAACTCGCGCTCTGAACCAATCGTGAATTTGTACGAATTTTAATTGCCTGCATCAATTTTGTTCACACAGTAGGGAGCGGGGAGTTTATTCCTCTGAAGCTGTCGTGATTGTATTCTCCTGTCAATACCTGAAGCCGAGCCATTGTTCTATTCGCTAATCTTGTTTACTACCTTCGCAATCTGCACGATTCGGATTTGTTGCCGGGTTCGATTTTAATTTCCAGAGTTGCTGGACCCTGGACTTTGGTAAATGTTCAACGCCGATGTTAACAACACTGTGGGGGGCTTTTTGGTATTTAAACCCTTCTCGAAAAACAACAGTTGTTTTCAGTTACTTCCGGCGTCCTGTTCGTTGCCCACCTATGGATATTCGATATTCTTTCTGGAATACGTCTATAACACTGAAATATAATACTACATATAACTGTAAAATTGACTTTTTTTTATAGATAAATTAAGATTTAGGTGCTTTGTCGTAAAAACTCCAGCAAATAAAAGCATTGCAACCTTCGTGACGCCAGAGCTCATTGTTAAAGGGTTTTTGTTGCTTCACAAAACATATTTATGCTTCACATTTGGTTGTGCATAGATAGTTTCACAAATTTCTTGCACTTTTACCTATGCCGAACTTGCACGTCCTCAGAACCTTTGAACTTTCATTATCACAAACTAAAGACTTTTTCGGTTCTGTTGCTTGGCATTTTTACAGCGTAGAGTGAAAACCACCTTATACTGTGGTGGATTTAATTTACCAGACCCCTTATAAAAAATCCAACGCCGCAGACTTCCTAAATAGATTTTGGCCTTTTCAGCCGCGCCTCTAGGATGGCAAGGGATGGGGTGGGAGAGGGTGGTTGTGCGTCGGCCGATCCATACTCCACCATCCATACAGCCCGTTTCCGCACTGAAAAGGCGATTCACATCGAGTAATATATCAGACCGCAAGTACTTTGACACGGTTGCAAAAAGAACACAAACCATTTCACGTGGGCTGTACTTGAGAGGTTAATAAGGTTGCCAGCCAGCCTGTTAACTCTGCATTAAATGAAATTATGCGATTGGCTACTTTATTCGGTGCATTGCTGATAATTTCAATTCATTTACAAAGCCAACTGTGTTAGGCTTATGTCTAAAATGAATGTTGCTTATTTTGAAATGCATTTCAATTATAGAAATTTTCACACTCTGTAGTTAATGGATATTGTTAGTATTTGAATCATCGACTGAAAAAAATTAGGCTTAAACATTTTAAATCGCAGAATTTCATATGTTTATGAAGAAAACCTGATAGGTATATTTAAAAAAAAACATTGATAAACTTTACAGCACTAAATTTATACAGTCCACTGGTCCCTTCCCACGTTATTACAATATAAATTATTAATTTAACCCTTTAGGTGCGGCGTGCCGATTATTGGCTAGGCCACAGAAAACGTCTTGCAAACAGAACACTACAGCTTTAGGAACACGTGTACCTGTCATCTGATCACTCTACATGGGAAATATTCGCAATATCTTTCTTTATTTAGCCTGTTTAGCAAGTAACAATAAATTATAAAATTTCACACAAGCAATAAATATTATTTCTTTATTCTCCACTGATTTTTTGACACTTCTTATTAAACTATGAAAAAACAATAATTAACCCACGGAAACGGAACCCACAGGGAAGAGTTCTTCAAAAAGTGGTCGACAGTTTAAATAAATTTAATGATCAAAACATTGGTCATTTTGGTTTAATTTGATTTGTCGCAACAATATATTTTTTTATTACTAAAAAATATATTGTTGCGCCAAATAAAATTAATGTTTTCGCTATTATTAAAAATAATCTCGTCGAATTTAATGTTTCAAAGACCCAATCCTGTCTGATTACGTCTAAAAGGGATCCAAATGAGAATCTAGTCTCCTTCAACGGAAGCAATCTTCCGAACAGGCCTTCCATTGATATGCTTGGTATAACTATAAGTGACCAGCTCAAGTACGGGGGCTCCATTGAAGCCAGAGTAAAGCTGGCCTCTCAGAAGCTGGGCGTACTGTACAGGGCCCGCAGATACTTTAATAGTACACAACTGCTGACCCTGTACAAATCGCAAGTGCGCCCTACTCTCGAATTTGGTAGCCATCTCTGGTCCGGAGCCCCTAAATACCTGAAAAAAAACCCTTGACTCTGTGCAAAAACGGGCGGTCCGTTTGATAGATTCCCCAATCTTAACAAGCGGACTGCAATCTTTAGAGCACAGGCGTCAGGTAGGTATGCTGTCCTTGTTCTATCGGTATTACAATGGAAGATGCTCTGAGGAACTAGCGTCATTGATCCCTTCGGCACCGGTGCATAGTCGGGATACACGCCAAACGCGCGCCCAACATTTGTACACGGTTGACATTTGTCACATGAGAACGGGTCGCTTCTACGATTCGTTCTTAAGTTCAACAGCTCGGCTGTGGAATGAACTGCCGGCCTCTGTGTTTCCTCCCTCCTACAACATGGGACTCTTCAAGACCCATGTTCACTCCTTCCTCTCCACAAAAAGACCCTCCACACAGCATCCCCAAAGATGACATAGGCCCTGAGGGAAATTATTTTCTTCAGGGCCTCCTGTGTGGAGTGAATATAAAAAAAAAAATAAAAAAATTATTATTATTATTACAATAATCTCCCATTGAATCAGATCACGCTACTTTCCCAATAAATTTTAGTTAGATCTACCCCAAGTTGTAGACGGCCTCTAACACCGGACAGACGCTCTATTTATGGGAGGGAGGGTGGTAAATTGTATATATGTAACGAGGTTACCCGAGGGGTGGCTGGCATAAAATACATTTACAAACACATTGGACATTCAGTATTCTATATCACACAAAGTATTACTATTTTTGAAATTCTTGCTAGGCATAGTATATGGTATCTTAATCTTGTCTTTGTCGGTGACTAAGCATGGTTTAATAACGCCTGTAGTAATATTTTGTCTGAATGTATTATTATTAAATTTAGGGTCATCATACTCCTTGAAAGTACTGACAAAGGTAACAATGCATAAAAAAACACTCATCGCGTAAGTTTTTGAACGCCGTGCATTGCCCTGTCTGGCTTATTACAACTTTGAGGAAAATCACGCGGTTACTAAAAAATCTTTATTGAGATTCGTCAGATTAGTTCAAAATCTTCAGGGAAGTTTGGCCTCCGATTTTTGATCTCAAAATTTCTAATGTTTTAGCCCATGCTTTGATCCCGATGAATAAGTCTATTGTTCTGAGTTTCTGAATGAATCCAACTTACTTACTTCCGGTTGTAGAGCATTTGGCTACTTGGTGATTTAATTTCTTTTCCGACGTCCTTTTTTTTCTTCTTCCAGCAACCCTTTTTCTCAACCTTCTCCAGGTCCTCCAGCACTTTGTCTATGAATATATCTTGGTTTGCCTCTAATCGTTGTATGAGATGGCTTAGTTACCGTCTTAACTGAAAATTAAATGGATATTATTTTGTGTAGTAAATAGGTGTGTTGACCTAGAAATTTCGGACATAAATAATTACACGTAGATACTTATACCAGGATTCAAGATCTTACTGTTTCTATGGTAGAAAAAGCTTACTGAGACAAACTAACAAAGATTTTCTGGTTGATGTTACCATACAAAAATATTGCGTTCTAATTATTTAACGACGCGATCTAGAAACGTCGCAATAACCCGAGATGAATCACGAATCAGACGGGGATGGCGCACAGATTGGGAGGGGTGGGAGGACGTCACGCTGGGTAGGCCCTCCCCCCTGCCACTCGCTTCCCCCGTGGCCTGACGTACTGAGTGCGATATAGCCAGCCGCTCGCCGGTGATTCAAGCAGTCAGCTGTTCGCCCCAGCCGCAACCGGTCGCTAACCAGAACGATTCCCGCCCAACTCACTCCCAACTCGACACTCGACTCCCAGCCTCGCTCGTGATAACACACTAAAGACTCGCGCTCTTCCCCAATAATAAAACAATTAATTTACTGAAAACTAGACGATCGCTGAATTTATCTCCAAATTTAAAATCAAGTGAATCGCATTACGATTTCGCTCCTCTCGCAGAAAGTATCAGTGATTGAATTTTCATCTCGCTTTTTGCTACGACCCCTCGCAAAGGGTAGTGTGTGATTTTATCTGCATCAAGAAGACGAAAAGGCTTTGATTTGAAGATGGCGACCTACGCAGCCTTCAAGCACGTGGAGCTCCACAAAGTCGGCAATGGAAAGAACAGGTATGCCTCAATCCCGAGGGATGCTTTTTAGTTTTGGGTGGATACACGATTATTGATTGCGTCTTCCCCGTTTGTGACGAAAATTCTGGAAATTCCGGGAAAATTTAAGTCTTCCAGCCGGATTTTACGATATTTTCATTTACATTGTGTTTATTTTGTTCTGCATTTGAGTACTGTCTTACTTTGGACCTGCACCCAAATATTTTTTTTTGAAAATGGATGTTATTTTTTTGTCACGAATACGGTTTTTGATAAAAACCTTTGATTTTTTTTTAGAAAATTAAATACACGCTTCTATGCTGCATTTTTTTAAATAAATATTTAGATTTTCACCTTTTCATTGCCTCTTCAATTTAGCCATCTTGACATATATTCATTTTTTGCACAGTAACGTCTGACCTTTCGAGAAAAAACTTCATATCTTTGGGGAAGAATGAATTCAGTATTCGAAATTAAATTCAATAACTTTGTATGCAGCTAAATTCTTTCTCTGTTAAAGCTTTATAAAAATCAATGCCATTCAAAGACATGCTTAAAAATACCTTAAATTATAAGTACAAATGGCAACTATTAAAGCTTTTTGGCATTTATTGTAGAGCTTTAAAAACGTTACTATTTAGTTAATGAATGGCCTTACTCGTTGTATTTAAATATTTTTATGATTCGCCCTTCAATATTTGACGTATCGTTAAAAAAAATAATTTGGTAATTTCGACAACACGGCCTACATTAAAGGTTTAGTTTTCAGAACTAGACGGAAATTGATTTATTTATTTAGAACTGAAGTTTGAATTGTTGTTAAACTGGTAGAATAACTTGTCATGTAATAATTTGCATAATATCTTGAGATTCTTTTTATCAACGCTCGCTATTCTAAAAAAATACAGCTGGTTTTTGCTTTAGCATGCTTTTTTAAAATAAACTCTCAAATACATACCGGCCTACGTATGTAGATTAAAGAATCAGTATTATTCGGTAGAGCTGATTCCGATTGATAGTAGAATTTAATGGTTTTTTGTTTTTTTTCAACTGTAATAACTTTTTTTAAATATGTAATAACTTAATTTTATTAATTCCCCAAAAGGGTATATTTCTATAATAGGTATCTCACCTCATCATTTTTTGTTCGGTAAGAGCACACCATTTTAGACGCTTTAAAATAAATATCTTAATATGTTGCATTTTCTGGATTTTTTGTATTTTATGAAAATATTTCTGAGTTTTTTTATATGATTTAACTGATTGTAAAAGGTCGTATTTATATTTAAAATGCATGTCCTACTGAAGTAGGTAGGTACACTGGTCTTTAGTGGATAAATGAAATTAAAACAACATAATGTAAAAAAAAACATTGAAAATCCAGTAATACCCTTTTTAATGGTGTTAATAATTCTCATATTGACGTATTAATGCAGCAACAACGCATTAAGAAATCCACTTGATCGTGTATCTTATTTAATGTTATTGTTCATTCACTTACCTATTTACAATAATGACGATCGTGTCCTATGCTTTATTTATAAAGCCCTATTTCTTCGTATTTAAAATAAAGAACACCACAGTGCTTATGGAAATACAATAGGATTATGCATACATCACACAATAATATTTAGTAAGGCTTCTCCATACAGCCTGCGCGTGTTATAATAATGTTTAATATTTAACATCTATCACCTGTCTGCCACGCGCCTAGTTCCCTGTCACGGTGTTGTTAACAATAGAGCCTCCAAATGGTTCCCGAAATTGGTTCACATTGTATCTAACAACCCCAGGTGACCCCAAAATAACCAAATAGTGGGCTGTTTATTATTAAGTGATACAAGTTTTGATTTCAAAACACAATAACATCAATGTTTGATGCAATATTATGTTGATAAATTCCAAAATATTCGGACTTCGGAGTAATTACCAATTAAATGAAACAGCTTTCACTGTTTTTACAATTTGTTTTATTTGCTATGTCTTTCTTGTCGCGGGAGCTCACGGGACATGTACATCAAACTTATATACATGTTTATATTTATCAATAAGATAAATAAATTAAGGCGATGCACTACGTCGTATAATATTTTAAATTGAGCCGCTATCAATAACAACCCTTACGTAGATGGCGATAAGGTTTAAATTCCCGCTTAACACTATCCGCCTGTTTTGATTTATGCAAGAAAAAAACATGGCCAAAAAGTGCCTTTTATTTTATTTTGTTGATGTTCAGGCATAAATATTTAATTTTTTTTCGAAAATTTTATAAATGACTTAATTTGCCACATTATACAATAAAATCATAACCGAAAATGGGTTCGTAAGTAGGAGATTTTGAACTTTAAAGCAGTTTTCATAGGCCTTTACATTATTTTTTTCTGGGCTTATAAAAAGACTTATCTAAAAAATACTCGATTATTTCAAAGGCCAAAACGTATTCTACTCGCAGTATTTAATTAAAGCATCTGAAACATTTCTAGGCGACCAAATTTTCAAACCAAAAACACACGATTTTGCATTACTACATATAGCATCGCCTTAAGAAAAAAACAAAAAAAGATTTGTTAGACTCATGAATATTTTTTTGACTGAAGTATCAACATTACTCGTATTTGCGATCATGCTTAGCAAACGTCACCGTTAACGAGATTTAAAAAAAAATAAATGAATTTATTTAATTGGGTAAAAGCGATCAGATCGTTAGAAATAAGTTCTTCTCAGTGTCGAAACAAGGAATGCGCGTAACGAAAAGCTTCCACGCTGTCTGACAAGTATTGATTGCATCCATCACAAGCTACTATATCCAATCTTCTCCACTTCTGAGCACAATTGCGCAGTGTAGTCTACTGTCTGGTTATCTTGGTCTTAGTCTGGATTCTGTTCCAGAAGCTTTTGAAAGCCTGCAGCATCTTACCCATAATAAGTTATTTTCACAAAATTACCAACCTTTCAGCCATTAATATCCCCAGTGTGTGGAGAGATAATGGAACGCCACATTAGTGTATTTTGGCTTACTTATTTTTATGTGAATACCGCACAAGAGTCCCAACTGCTTCCAACCGCCAGGGGCCAGTGAGACTATGACTTCCCTAATGGGGGCATGTTTTGAGGCTAAAGGTAGAGGGGGAAAGGAGATTGGAAAGAGGAAGATGGGGAAGTACCTGACTATTTAGCCTGGGAAGTACATCTGTTATACAGATCTGGTCACCAAACATGGCTTAAGCCATTTCAAACAACTTTTGAATTTCGATTGTGGTCTTACACCAGGACGATACTGAGAATATCTTCCACTCTGGAATGTGCCGCATATATGCTATTTATTATTTTAAATTAATACATTGTGAAATAACACAAATCAATGAAATAAAATTTACTTACGCATGTCGGGATTTGAACCCGCGATCCCTTCGCGATCGAGAGCTTCACTCCTCCACCACGCAGGCCGTCATTGCCCCGTTTCATCTATACCTACTCTTATATCATTACGTCTCTTTAGACTTAGCTTAAGTATGTATTTCAATTGATTTTGCCATACCTTGAATCGTGTGTACAAAATGTATCAATCAACGCAATTTTCTTAAGGCAATGCCATACGTAGTAATGCAAAATCATGTGTTTTTGGTTTGAAAATTTGGTCGCCTAGAAATGTTTCAGATGCATTAATTAAATACTGCGAGTAGAATATATCTTGGCCTTTGAAATAATCGAGTATTTTTTAGATAAGTCTTTTTATAAGACCAGAAAAAAATAATGTATAAGGCCTATGAAAACTGCTTTAAAGCTCAAAATCTCTTCTTACGAACCCATTTTCGGTTATGATTTTATTGTATAATGTGGCAAATTAAGTTCTTTATAAAATGATCGGAAAAAAAAAATTTATGCCTGAACATCCACAAAATAAAACAAAAGGCACTTTTTGGCCATGTTTTTTTCTTGCACAAATCAAAACAGGCGGATGGTGTTAAGCGGGAATTTAAACCTTATCGCCATCTACATAAGGGTTATTATTGATAGCGGCTCAATTTAAAATATTACACGACGTAGTGCATCGCCTTAATATTGGGATATGATTTGGATAGTTCCAGCCACGAGTAAGTATCACAGTTGCTTAGTAACATCATACAAATTTGATGAAAATTAATATTATGGTTTTGTTAGTAAGCGGACTGCGACAATAATATTTTTGATTTTTATTTATCACATTGTCGTGTTAAACGAGCAATATTTAATTTTGTATTACAAATATTGAATGTTATTCATTCCCGTTTGTTACGTGTTACTTTTATTGTTTCGATCAGGTATGTTTTATGTAGTGTTCAATTATGCAATTCAATATCATGTGGTAAAATTATAAATAAAAATTTGAAAGGCTTGTTACACTCATCGACTGGAAAATAAATAGAAAACTTTCTAAATTACTCCGTAACAATCTGAAATTTTATTGAAACAAAGTGTAACTATTTTGAATGGGAATTTAGGCGATTACTTGTGTTTAAGTGGTAAGTGGTTTAACTTAGGCAAAGTTTGTTTACGAGAATAGTATCGCATGTCGTTCTGCCCTGTCTAGTATAAATAAACCGAATACTTCAAGGGGTAGCTCTGACTACAAACAACGGATTTAGTCAAAGTGAATTACCTAACTTTTGTACAATGATTATTATTGCCATAAACGCGACTTAAAGAAATATCATGGCTTCGTTTTTAATTATTTTGGCAACCAAATTTTTTTTAAATAATACTAGTGGGCCCGAGCAAACGTTGTCCTGCTTACAGACCGCCTTCTATGTAAGGAAGTTAAATTTTTTGGTTGTTTGTATTTTTTAGATCTCCCTCTTTATTCAAGTGATTGTTTAAATATTAACTTTTTTTATAAATTTACACCCGCCACTGGCTTCATGCGTTTTTGGAATGAACTGCCCCTGGCATATTATGCGGTTAAAAGTATTGTAATTTGATTTTAAAATTATCGTAATTAAAACGTAAAACTTTTTGCTATGTCACTTTTGGCATACGTTGATGTTAGTTATAGATTCTTCCTCGATATAATAGCTCCCTCGCTAACAAGCGGTGAGCAATACTGTTCTCCATAGAATCTGCGTACGGCAAAGGAATGCTTTTATCAATGAAGATAGGGGATATGTGTGTGTCCTGCTGGAAATAGTTGCAACCTGACATCATTATCCCATACGCTTTGGCTTGATTGTTTTCAAGTCGTTAAAATTCTCTTCACTTTCCAAAGATATTTTTTCTTCTAGTCTATGCGTTGGACCAACGCACTGTGACTAGCTTATTCTCTCTTCTACTCATAACATTTAAGTGGAGATTTAAAAAGGAATGTCGCATTCCACACTAGCTGTTTGGCTTATTACTTGTTATTTAGAATCTAGATTTTTGATACAACTGTGCCTATCTTTTTAGTGTCTTCCTTTGGCTAGAACACCAGGTTTTTTGTCTCTAAATCTAAATAGGGCTTTATTATTGTAAGTATTGAGACAGTCTCCTGTATGCAATCAAACCACATGAATATTGTACAATCTTCAATGGTTCGCCATTTTATTTTAACTGTTACCCGGTCCATTTAACAAAGCTTTTTTTTGGGTGTGGTTACAGAAATGTGAAAATTATTCGAATCAATCGATTTTTTTTTGTTTTGAATCTTTGTTGACATATAATGACTTAATTATGGTTTATATCTAGTATTTGATGAACATAGCTTTGTTCTTAAGAAGTAATTTAATCCTAATCGGCATGCTATGCATCAAATTTTCGCAGTAAATTTTTTAATTCTTGGTTGTGGTGCCATAATTGAATGAGTTCCTCGATGAGTCGTTATCTTTTTTTTCTACAATTCTTTCTTCACAATCGACCAAAGATTTTCACCAGGGTTCATATAGGGGCTATTTCCAGGCCATGGGAGAATTCGTATATCTTGTGGACAACTTTGGCATTGTGGTAAGGAGCTTTGCCGTTCATGAATGTTCCATTTGGTAATAATGTTTGCAATATAACAAACAAAAAAAATAGATTAATGAATTATAAAACAGGTGGAAAAATTACCTCCAAAGATAAAAAAACTTGTGAATTTGTGTTTTGAGTGTAATAATCCGCACAAGTCTGTATATGTCTCCTGATTCTACAATTGCACGGTTATCGGAGGCTAAATTCCGTTCTCATCAAGGCATGGTACTGGCACCATAAATATATACTCGTACATCGGTTCGCATACGTAATATTTTTCGTATGTTTACCGTAGCCATTGGTGCTTTCAATCACCTGGACGATGTCTCTTGGCGTGATGTATCATGTTAATAGTCCCACTAACTCCCTCAGTGAGTTTCAGGGCATTCATAATTCATTTTGTCATTTGAGTGTTCATTTTCTGTGTAATTGTAGGTACAAATTTGTTTTGTTATTTTTTTACCACGTAACCTTGCCTTTATTTATATTTAACCCAATCTAGCTAGTGTTATCAACACTTTACTCACTTCCTGGACATTAATCACAAACACTCCGAGGTGTATATTGATATCTGACGAACAATCGTACGGCATACGGGTAGACATTGGAACAAATAAGTATCATTTTCAAAGTTGCAAACCTCATTTTAAATTTGCACAGTAATTCAATAATTACGCACGCTTTTGCTGAAATAATAAAAGCGAATTGAAATTAAACGCAAAACAAGCCTGACCTTTATTTATAAAAGTAATAAGATGAGAGCTTAATGTTTCGTGTGTTCATTAACCATCATAACGCGGTTATTTGCTATACCAATTATTTTTATCCAATTTAAATGTAAAATCAGGTGAAACTTATACTTGTATCTTTTAATTTGTTATTTTATTTAAGATATTAAGTGATCGTTAATAAGCTGTGTTGATCTAGTTTTACACGGTCTGATTACTAATATCCATTTAGCGCTAATTAGAACCGTTTTATTCCGGCGATAACGCTCGTTTTGCACTTTTTATAAATTAACAAACATTCATTGTGCTACATTTTCCTCTTTTGAATATTATTTTGTAAATCTCAAAAGACGCGAATCATGAGAGAGTTCTACCTGACTCGAATATTGGACAGTGACCAAGACGGTTCCTTAGTGTAATGTAATTATTAAGGCGATACACTACGTCGTGTAATATTTTGAATCCAGCCGCCATCAATAACACTCCTTACGTAGATGGCGATAAGGCTTAAATTCCCACTTAACACCATTCAGCTGTTTTGATTTAGCCAAGAAAAAAACATGGCTAAAAAGTGTTATAAATATTTAAATGTTTTCCGATCATTTTATAAATAACTTAATTTGCCACATTGTACAATAAAACCATAACCGAAAATGGGTTCGTAAGTAGGAAATTTTGAACTTTAAAGCAGTTTTCATAGGCCTTATAAATTATTTTTTTCTGGGCTTATAAAACGACTTATGTAAAAAATAATACTCGATTATTTCAAAGGCCAAGATGTATTATACTCGCGGTATTTATTTAAAGCATCTGAAACATTTCTAGGCGACCAAATCTTCAAACCAAAAACACATGTATTTACATTACCACGTATTGCATCGCCTTAATTATCATTCCATAAATATTAATCTAAAGGAACAAAAAATCCACTTTTATTTACTGGCAGAAATAAATCGCAAATACACACCCTTAAACGATTTTCCTTTTAGTGGCTGAAAGCTGTTATGCGTCCAGTTTATGTAACCACGCATTTCCAACAAAGGTTTCCAGATTTTAATTGTTTTTAACAGAGGGTTTCCGGAAATCCCTGTGGTACCGACAGCACCAATACATAGAAAACAAATTTAACAATTAATTGGGACTTTTCTGAAATGCGTAACGCTTGATTCTAATTTATCAGTCTGACACAATTTAAACCCAGACACTGTGAATTATTTAGTAGTTATGCCCTATTAACGATTTATTTCACCTCTTTCTTGTTATTATTTTTTTATACAGTCAAAAAACATGCCATCGGAACGCCGTTTTAATATTCCGTCAAAAACCATGGAAAAATTAGATATGTAATTGCCTACCATCGTTTCATATTATTTACTTCAAAACGCCTGTAAGCTACACACATTCTTATTTTTAATATATTTGGGAAATTGATAAATTGCTTGTAAAAAGTTACTAAGCATTAAAAATCTTCTCACGTGAATAATGTATGAAATACCTTGCCCTAATTGCTAATTGTTGGGTTGTTCACATTCACTCACCTATTCGCTTTGGCAGTGTTTTTGTAACCCGTAGTTGCTTCCACTTCTGTTATGAGATTTATTTTTATGTCGCGTGCTCTTGATTACACACCTTAATTGGAAAATACCACCATTCAATGGGCCACGATGCGATACTAAATAATCATTGTATCGCTCACTTTCCTTTCATACTTTAAAAATGGCAGTAAGTGGCGCCTAGTTACATTTATGGTTATTTAAAAAATATTTATATATATTTTTAAATGATTGTATAGCTTTTAAATCATTAAGTATAATGATATACAAAAAAAAACAGAATGACTCTTAAGTGATTATTAGGTCATTTATTTTTCCTCTTAGTCTTTCCCATGATAGGACTCCGAAAACAAGTTAGTTTTATTTATTTATTTATTTTTCCATGTTCTCCGTAAAACGGTTATTCACCAATACATTATGGAGAAGATTTATAATGTTTCCATGATAACACAACACAATGACAATTCAACACACCTTTAAAAAGTGATATAATGTCATTAAAAGCGATGAAAAAAACTAACACATAAACCTAACCTATATAACCTATTTAACTTAGTTTTTGTTTCATCACTTTTCATGACTTTATATAACTTTTTAAAGGTGTGTTGAATGGTCATTTTGATGAGTTATCTGGTCACCTTTTATAATATTTGTTTAATTTATACACGGTGTCCGGAAACTCGTAGTACAAGCGGGAAACTGGAGAATCTACACCACATGGGGAACCCAAAAAAACATAAAGTTTTTTGATTTGAGCATTTTCACAAAAAAAAAAAAAACCAAAAAAAATTTTTTTTCGGCTATTTTTGGGTTAAAGTTTTTTCTGGTGTTTAGGGTTGAACAACAGATGTTTTAACCCTGCAGAGCAGAAATATTTTATGATTACACTGGATTAAATGAAGGGTGATTTCAAAATAATGCTTAAAATCCGAGTTTCTTCATTTGTTTTACTTTCAAATAGTTTTAATTAGTTGGGTACTTTGATCTTCAGTAATAATTTATAAGAATTTGATTAAAAAAAAAAAAAAAAAAAAAAAAAAATGAACTTCTAACTCGATTTACTCGATAACGAAAGCTCAAATCAAAAAAAAATATACTACAAAATCGACTCCAAATGTGATGTAGATTCACCAGTTTCCCGCTTGTACTACGAGTTTCCGGACACCCTGTATAGCGCCGTTTTTGTGAAAAATCACCTCAAAGGCGGTCATGCTAAACCGTTCAAAACCCTCTTATATTGTAAACTTCATGTTTTGCTCTCATTGATTTTTATTTAAAATCAGTTTTTTTTGGCGATTTTTTTTTAAAAAGATTATTTATTGTCAAATATGAAGGTATAAAAAATATAATGAAATGTGTTTCTATTATTTATTTAAATTATTAATAAAATATTTCAGAATGTACCTACAACCTACATAATAATGTAATATTATTTTCGCTTGTGTCGTCTTTCTTGCCATTTTAATACCACACACTAATTAAATATGGAAGTAATGGATTCCAATCTCCAATCTCGTCAGTAAATATATTATTACCTGTTGTTGGTTCCGTAGTTGTGTTATTTTTATAAAACTTTAACGAAAATGTTTAATCAATATTATCTGTCCATTCCCACGATTTACATTATGCGATGACAACAAAGTTTTTATTCTGATATTGCGTGCTTTACAAACAAATCTTTATGATATACATTTCACCGAAAGTTTTGCATCATACAAAAAGTTGCGTAAACTTTTATATTTTTTATGAAATTTAAAAATAATTGCTTCAAAATTTACCTTTTTCAGGTTTCTGAAGTTTTGGCGTAAGTAGTTTAGCTGTGTATGTCAAGGTTATATTTTTTTCTATGATTTTATCACAAAAAATCCAAATTAGACCAATTTCTTCGTTAACTCTGAGTCCGAGCTAGAGAATATGCGTGGTCGGTTTGAACATTCAGGTGATTTATCGACTCGGAACATTTTCTTTTTTAGACAGTCAATTTACAAGGCTTTCAGCGCGCCACTTGGTCTATCGCTATGTTTTTATCAGTTGTTTTATGTAAGTTCACATTTAGGGTAGACAGACCCCGACCGACAGTGGTAAGTACAAAGTACTTAAGACTTTACGAGTACCCGTGAAAATCGTGTAGTTCAAATAATCAATACGTTTAATATTAATTGTATTGAATTTTTTTTCTCCTTTTAAGTTTGCGTTTTAAGACTGCCCATCATCAATATTGATGAATTCACGCTGATATAAAACTTTAAAATGTATTGTTTAAAAATTCTTCTCGCTTTTTGTTTATTATTATAACTGCACATTGCTACCTTTTAGTCGTCCGCTGCATAATTTGTTGACAAAATACTGCCCCATATTTTGTGAACAATGGTTGAATCACCGACGATGATATTCGTGACTCAAAACCGTTGGATTTTTGAATTCTGTCTTCATTGTCTTCGTTTCGTTTATTGGTTTCGCATTCCTCCAATTCCAAATGTACAACGAATTATTTCAAATTTATGGTTTCGTAGATAAAGCCATTTCTATATTATCTCCATTCCGTCCTAGTTTTGAACATTGCTGCGGACTGCACGATTATCTCAAAATGCAGGAAAACAACTACATCCATAACCTCGTAAATCATTAAGACTTTGATTTATACTATTTTAATGAGGGTACAACCACCCCAAAATGACGTGACCACTGAAATATTATCAAAGCTTTTGTGTTATCAGAGTGCGTTTTCCAAACATTTACAAAGCTATCACTAAAGATTACGAGTTATTTGTGACTATTAACTCGGATGATCTAATGGAGTATGGCATTCTTTTTTGTATCTTTCTTTGTATTTTTCACATAATAAATTAGTCCACATGAAGCCGTAATATATTGGTGGGCGGCTCCCATCCAAAGAGATATATAATCCAAACGTCGGGAATGATTAAGCCGATTATTTCACTTCCCATTAATTATACATGCTGGTAATAATCTCGTGCATGAGTGAAGCTCTTTACTTTTTGTCATTATTTCATGATACCGACCTAAGAGTACATATTCCGTGATACCGACACTCACATACATTTTCCGTACTTGCATAATAGCATCATTTTCAAATGTCGTAATAACAGCCATTCCTGATCTGATTATATAAATAATTAATTCCAAATGCAATATTCGTCTTCTGAAAAATTATCATCTTTTTTTCCGTCATGTGATTGATTACATATTCTTAGAACTGCGCCTATCTTAACTTAATTAATGCGTTGTTCGTTCTGATTTCCTAAGAAAAAAGAGTACCATAAATTGTATGTATAACCATAATTCTTCTCGTGGGATGCTTTGTAGGCATATCACCAACGAATAGAGTAGCTTAGACATTAATGACTTATGTTTGTTTTCTTTTCATGTAATTATGTAATACACCAATTACACAATGAATTAGTAGCGAATTTACGACTTAAAACTGCCCTCATTTTTTTATCAGCACGCACATGATGTTATTAGCAATAATCAGTATAAAATGAAGGTCTGTCTAGCTGTGATGGATTATGATATTATTATTATTTGTAATAAAGACTTACATAACAAGGGATTATCCACCCACCCCCCAGTTGAGTAAATCCCCTCGGGAAGGATTGCGGCTTGGCCACCGATGTTCTGTATATTTCGGTGCCTGATACCTGCCATAGCCCTGTGTATTTTTTCCGCGTCATTTAAATTCATGGTCTGATCTTATTAGTTTATGTCACGAAGAACCGCTGTCGTGATCAGATGCGCAGGGGTAGCGTCGTTAATTCCACAATAATTAAAATTTAACGAATCTAATGAAATTTTGAAGTTTCTTGGAACAAATGATTCTAGTGAAATTTGTAGTTTCTTGGGGCAATCAATTTTTTAATGACTTGCCGCAATCCATGTCACGGCTTTTTGCAAGTATTTTCTGGTTTCTGGTTTTTGATGTAATATTTCCGAATACGTCTACATATTAATTGTAATGTAAACCCCACTAACTAACCGTCTCATCGTGCCATTTCCTCGCTAGAAAAATATTTAAATTAAAACATAGATCAAATACAAAAATAGTTTTTCCTGCCATAATAATATAGGGTTTTCCAATAAGAGGTGTTATTTTGAATAGCCCGCTATTTCGTTAGATGTTACTTTTGAAGCTGTCAATTTTTAATTTATATACATAATAAAATAAAAGAAGTGATAAGTGATAAGAAGTGAGTTTTTATGTATTTAAAATAAATAAAAATTTAATTTATATACATAATAAAATAACACCTCTTATTGGAAAACCTGTATATACGAGTACATATATCGTTTCTTATTTTTCTTATAGGCTTTAACTTTATTTTCTTGCTTTATAAAGCACTTTTGTGGTGATATTTCACACACAGTTAGGCAAGTGTTATAAACATTTAAATATAACTTATCAAATAATATATCGATTATTTTTGAAGTGGAACATTATGTCTAGTTTGCTTTGTTCTAGGCAGCCCTGCGCTTCTGTCTCCCTTCGTATTTTTATGGCCTCTAAATCCATTTATTCAAGCTTATAAGCATAATTTTAATCGCCCTCCCCTCCTGCTTGGAGTTTGACTTGACCTGGATTTGAACTTATTTGTTTTACCAGAATAAAACTCTGAATTGAAGATTAATATAATCGATAACATTCGTACGTCATTGTGACAACATGTTAAATCATTTATCATTTTCACATAGATATTAAGGTTGTAATATGTAAATTTTGCTTTTGTTTCCTTAAAACTTTACAAATAATTATTTGCTTTATATCAGTTTTGCGTGTTTTGATTACCTGCTTCACGGTGAACATTTAAACTTCGTTTAGTTATTATAAGATCCGCCATGGAAGTTCTCTTTCGAGTAGGTTCAAATTATTATATTGTTAACTTGGTTTAGCATCTAACCGCATTACGATCAATCCCAATTCATTAGTAATTATTATTATTGCGTATCAATAGTTTCTCCGAAGTCTTAATCGTCTGTTTTATTATTTATTACTTATTATCATTGGTAATAGTAATCATACTTAAGTATTCTCAATCATCTTTATACGCCTCGTAATCAATGTCGCTTTCAGTATTATACGAAAATGATCTACGGAGAAGTATATTATAAGGTGCCTTGCCGTTCAATAGTGCAATAAATTGGTTATGTAAACGATTCAATTAACGTTATTTTGCTAGCATGGTCTAGATGTCTCCTTTTAACACACATAAGCCTCGGTGATCTTATTGTTGTATTCATTCTACCTTCGTTCTTATTTTTACAATTCCATGGGTTGGTATTTGGTATCAGAACTATACTGTGGACCGCCAGCATTGCTGAATTCTGTCCTGCAACCATTTAATTTTCGGTATTTATCGTTCTGTCGGTGTTCTTATTAGATCTTCTGTATTTCGTCATCACAAGTATGTCCAATAATTGAATTTGGGAGCCACCTCTGGGACGAAGCCCCTAAATACTTTATTATGTGCAGGAAGGGCGGTCCGTCTGATCACAATTCGTTGTTAAACGACCGATAGCCATATCTGATGCACAGACGCAATGTAAGCATACTGAGCCTGTTCTACGGGTATTTCAATGGAGCCTTCTTGAAGGAGCTAGCAGCAGTTGATGTTGGTTTTATGAGAACGGGTCATTTCTTCAACTCTTTCTTATGTCAGTCGAACATGCTACTGGCATCTGTTTTTCGTCTTCATATTATAATGCGGGCATCTTCAAGACCTGACTGACGGGATGGCGATATAGTTCTCTTGTTTTTGTACACTATACATACAGTGGAGCTCTTGTGAGGTGTCACATAAAAAAATAAAAACAAGCTCCCTTAAACACTTTCCACTCGTGGTGTGTTTATTATTTTGATAGATACGTAGGTAAGTCTTTGATTTAGGGTCTCCATAGAATCATGGTTCACACTTTGACTTAATCGGGAGGTTATGGACTTGTTTCTCACCATGACACAATAAAATTGATAACCCATATTTAATGGGCGATGGCACTGTGTGGCACTATTGCAATGTGTGTTGATTGTAAGTGTCATGCACCTTCATAAATGAATTTACGACTGTCATAAAGCTCATTTGAATATTAAACTGGAGATCTTAATAGGGCACCTGTAAGCAGATATTCTACATATTACCAATAATCGTGATAGGTGTTTATTATCTTGTGTGCAGTTAAAATTTCGCCATCACACTAATTGAAGTGCTATCGCATTTTAAGTGCAGTTGCGTGTTTTTCGGTTTTTCCAGTCGTAGAATCTTTTAATCCTTCGAATAAACCGAATAAAGTAATTATTTATTTGAACTAGATTTCTACACGGATGAAGCTTTTACAGCCAGACTTTGTTCGGCCAACATTGGCCCATTGAACTCGCCGACTGACGGAAAATCATTACAACACGATATCGATACGATCCGACTATTTTATAATATACAAAAATGCTGTTTGTTTTACCGGTGAGGTTTGGTTGCTGCAACTGCTCTCAACCGTCTGGAGCCAGTGAGACTATGGCATCCCCAATTGGAGTTTTGTTAGGGTATGGCTGAAGGTAGTGGGAAGTAAAGGAGATAGTTAAGAATACAGCTAAAACCTTTTCAAGCATTGCTTCGATTCTAAATGGTGGTCTTTCACCGGGGCGATACTGATAGTGACATGTTTGGTTACCACTCTGGAACATGCCGCAAATTTACTTTATTTTATTGTTAACGATAACGATATTGAATAAATTGTAAAATAACACAATTTAATCAAATAAAATTTGCTTGCGCACGCCGGAATTTCAACCTGCGATCTACGGATTCTCAGTCAAAGATCGCAATCACTCGACAACGGAGGTCGTTGACATTTATATCTATATGATATTTTCTTATTACTCTAATATTTAATAATATTACGACTTTCTTGAGTAAAATGTAGATTCCGACTTTATCCCTATTATCGTATATATATTTATTATTTTTGTTTTACCATTTGTACTACGATATATGGACAACATTGTATTATTGTTTTTATATTGTCTTATTTATGTTACCACCATAACACGGGCATTTGCCTAGTTCGGGGTACTAATAATAAATAAAAAAATAATAAAAATGTAGGGACTTTGACGAACATTTAGCATTCGCGCAAATGGCTCTCTAATCTGACACGATTATGGTGTGGATTGATATTTTTTTACGTACGGGCATAAATGAATGAACTTGTCGGCTTATACAATGACGAGCCGTTGCCATATACAACGATTTCCTAGACGCACGCACGTCTTCCGCGATTATAGTCATAACAAGATGGCTTGTGATTTACGTGTGGGAATTGAGGATGGCTGTCGGATGCGGTAAGAATTCTACCTCACTGAACTAAATCCTCAGCAGAAGTTTTAAGTATCGCCGCGAGAATCTTTGAAAATAATTATGTCGGCATTTTGAAGCGGATCCCTCAGTCACACTAACATAGTAAACTTAGGGCAAAAGCTCGACGCGTGACATCTTGTATTATTGTTATTACTTGGAATTCATCGTCTCCATCATTTCCATCCAATTTTCCTAGTCGGGTTATGGACGAGAAAAAGACCCCGGGAACTCAATGTGAACAGGGCAACAGAACTGATGAAATAGTGATGCCGTGTCTCTATCATTTTTCTTTTGGGTTATACCAGTCGCTTCTTGAAAGTACACAAAGATCAAATGTTTTCTTTGGTCTCATAATTTCACGTATCTGTGTGGTGTTGCTGGTGCGTTCAAATGGGTCTCTTATTTTATACAGCGCCAATGTTGCAATTTGGAGTATTTTTGTAACTTCTTTATTATACCAATTTTGATATTCAGCGATTTTTTTCCGTATTTCTTTTCCTATTTCGACTGCGTCAATTGTAGTACCTTATTACAGACTATGTCAATTGTGGTACTTCTTCTTTAAGAGAATTACTGGATGATCAAGTGAATTATTATTTTTTACTGTCGCACTGTTGTACGAGTTACTATAAGGAAGTTAAATGGTCAATGGACGAGCTAACAAAGCAGTCATACCCTTTTATACATTCGGCATAATCATGCTATCTCTTTCGTATAAGAATGTCTCTTTCATACTTTTAGACACAAAGTCATTACATTCACACATTATCTCTTTTATATTCGTATATAATTATATTGATATTGATATACTTCTCATAGCTCTCAAATCAGGAGTGATAGCCCAATGCATTTTGACGTGTATTTTTGTAAACTATCGAATAGTTCGCCTTTTGAAGGCCTTATCGACCTGTCAATGACAAGTTGTCAAGTACCCGCTTTAATTGTTTTTCCCTGGAGCGTGTTTTGAAATAAATTATCACAACCAAACTGCCAGTCTATAGTTAAATTTTCTTCTGGCATGGAGATAACGAATAATTATTTTACCAATTCTAGTTTGCCAGCCATATTATTACTGATATATTATTATTAGGTAACCTATAAGCCGATCAACTTTGTATTAACGGTAAATAAAGCCGATCGGTTACCAACAATAATATAGACGTAATCAAGGGCAAGGTCCGTGTGCTGGTTTATTATTATTAAATCGATAGGTAGTGCCATCTAGCGATTTCTATTTAAGGTCGAACCTACATAATAATATGTAATTTATGCCAATTTTACCGACATGCCATGTCGCTGAATTGGTAGCTGGCGTACAGATAAAATACGAGACTTCAATTTGTCACATTTTTAAGATTGAGGGAAAACGTCGTTTTAGTAATGATCGAAACTTACGAAACTTACCATTATGGCATTATAAACAAGTGATAATTCTCTCCAAGGCGATTTGTAGATTCCTTAAATATTTTATAGTAAATTCCAGACTCTGAACATATTGTTTTTGTTTTTTTTTTAAAGCCTGTCAAAAACCAGAATAAATAATAAGTTTTACAGAACAAAGCGGGGAAACCAAACATTCTAATTAATCTCCCGATTATTCCAAATCCAATCCCCAACATGAATTCGAAACTTGGCTTCATGCAGCGATCTCGATAATTTAAAATAAATGAAATTTATGAATAAGTTTTATCGAATGCGCCTTTGTTACTTTAACAGATAAAATAAACATTTTGGCTGTCATTATCAACGGCTTTCAACCAGCTATTTTTACAAGTTAAAATTAATCAGTTTTATTGTAGATATTCGACATTTATTCCTGACCATCACAGCTGGAGCATATTATATAATTTAGTTGTCTAGCAAAAAATATCCATTTGAAGCATTCATGCTCGGATGGGTTTCTGTTCAAATCTCTGACCGAACATCGAACCCTAGCCGCTCTTAACAACTCTAGAACTCAAACAACAAAGCACAGTTTCATTATCATAATAAAAATTATTCATCAATTTAAATATTGTATGCCGGAATGAAAATCATGCCTCAAAAATAACAGTATCGTTCCACATGCAACAGCACATGCATGACCATTGGCTTCATACAAACCGCACTGCGTTGCAGAAACCGATGTTAATTGTTAATAAGTGTTAACATGCTCTTGCCTAGTTTAGATGGCGTTGGATACTGTGTTTTCATTGCAGCCCGGAGTTCAGTGATCTCTGCCAACTATAATAATCACTTTAATGAGGAAGTTTGGCTTTCTTAATCATCCGAGACTCCCACGTCGTGGTTGATGGAAGTTGACTCAAAATGCCACAGAAAACAAAGAAGAACTTTGTCTCGACATCTTACGAAATCGTATGAGCATTAATGTAATTCATTATTATAAGTAGATGATTGTGTTTCAACGACCAGAGGTCAACAGACTCAGTATAGGGAATGCTGCAGGATTGTGAGAAATTAGGAAAGGAAAAAGATTGTGAAGTACCTGGCTAACCATAACTGTAAAACTATAACTAGAGCCATCTCAAGCAACGATTTGATTTTTAATGTTGGTCTGGATACTGAGAAAATTGTTGAACAACATGCAAATTTACCAAGCTTTAATTTATTTATAAAAACAAACCTATGTATATGTATGTATCTAATTTAAACACATTATTTTTGGTGAATGTATGCGTAGCATTGCGTGCCTTTTTATCAGCTGACCACAATAATATCCTTATCAACGTATTTTCCTCCTTTCTGGTCTTGCGTACAGAATATCTTTCTTTAGTACATGCAAGCAAGATTGTTTTTCGCCTTGACAAATTTTCCGAGGTTTACTTTTCAGCCTTCGATACCGAAATTCCATAAAACATTAACATATAAAAATATAATGTCAAATTGCATCTAAGACCAGTCAACTCTTTAGATTCTAGTAGAGGCCAGTGTGATCCAAATCTAAATGACCAGACGTGATATATTCCTCCCACTTTCCATTAGTTATTCTCTCACACTCAAATTTGTAATGTGGTGCCGCCTTTTTAAATTACTTTCTACTGCTGTTTTAAACCCTAGTGATCGTGGGGCATGAACTTTACAATTTTAATTTCGTTTGGATTATTTTCTGAAATAACTTTTAATTTAATGAACCCAGGCTCTCACCAAAAACCAGAAGAAGCATGTCTTGATCATCAAATATGCTTGTTAAGTAAAGTGTCCATTGTGTTAATTAACCATAAATAAATTTAAACTCAGTTTTGATTCAATTCCAGTTACGTCTATTGGAATTACATAGCTTTAACTTATGGTTCAAGTTAATCTTTCAATGAACAAGTCAGGCTAAACTTGAGACGCCCTTTGATGACTAGAGTTTTTGTCGAAGGTTATCAACTCATTATTTTGATTGGTTAGGTTAGGTACGTAGAGTGTTATGATGCTTGTCTGTTTACTCCATACAGATTTTTGTTTGCTTTCTTTCATGGAATTGGCTCGATGGAATTTGTTAAAATATTTTCCGCATCAATCTTCAAATATCATTATCGGCACTGCAACTCTCGACGAGTCTCTAGAAAACGCCACTAATGCCGGTAGTCTGCTGCCACAGTGTTTAGATAAACTTGCGGGTTTATTACAGAAAAGACTAAAATATTCTAATTTATTTTTTCCCCGTAGACTATTTTTTGTAGCACAAATTCCAATTTGGTTAACAACCATTTGTCGGTCAATGGCGATTAATTTATTTAGTGTATTTCCGACATAAATACAAAATTTCATGTGGCCTGTTTCGTTTGTGTGCTTTTTCCTTTTGCTAATCTACACAGAATCGACGGATATCAAAACCTCAGAATGACAATCGACTGCCGCGGGAATTACCGCAAAAATCGTGTAAAATCACCAATTTGCAAAGTATTACTGTAAATCACATTGTTTTGCGACCGATGTCACGGCTGATCTGTGGTCCGACTGATCCCCAAACGATGTTTTACGCAAATTTGTTAATTTAACGGTCCAACTGGCACGCTGCAGTAATCGCTATTACTATCCAATAATTTATTTCCAAACTGGTGCCCAATCAATTCTGCCATGAAATGCAGTTTTTGGTAATTCCTGACCATTGTTACTGTTTTATAAATAACCGTCTTCATTGGTCAAATCATCTTACCATGACATTGTTGGTCCGATGATTCGTTAAGGATCAAACAACTGAACACAGGACAGTATTAAAGTTTCATCTGGTTCTTTTAAAGCGCGTCCGTATGCTCGTTGCAATTTAAATTGCTCCTTTGTTGTAAAATTGCATCCGAAATGCAAATATTGCAATTCATTTACGAAACACTTTGTTTGGCTTTTTCAATCTCTGCTGCATTCCGCCTGGTGAGCGTGATTTCGTTGTATCATCTCCTATATTGTTTCCGTTCCTTCCATTCAGCTCTGCAGGATGCGGATCTCATTATTCTAAATAAACCTGTATCTCAAACGGAAGACGAGATAATCATTTGAACCATGACTTTATAATGAAACAATCATTTCAGATATACTGATGCAGAGAATTTTTATAAAATAGTTGATCGGACTATTTATGTGTGTATTATGCACCCTCATTTCTAGATACCAATGATAGCTATTAACTTTACATACTCATCCCAGTTTCATCAGTTTATTTGTTTGTTTCTTAACTGCATTTCAAATTTCAATACCCATGTCATAGTCATAAGTCAATCTGATACATCTTATTTTCCTTCCATTGATCAGCATTTAATAGTGTTTTACATTCAGCCGAAACCTGATCCAGATAATAAACTTCTCACTGCATGTATCTCAATGTCTATTGAGTGTTGTTTTTCAATATCACTCCGAACGTGTTCGTATTCACTCGGTGTTGTGTTTCAACGGTAAAATATTTCGTTACCTGCGCACTTGTCATGCTCTGAGTGAATTCACAACTTTTCAAAAGTGATCAGTTGCCATTAATCTAATCCGACTACTAATATCATGCCTTTAAATGAATGCGGTAGCTCAATTTAATTTTTTTAAATAATCATTCTGTTTGTTCATGACTTGTCATTGATACGTATCTTGTTACATGCCTATCATCACATTAAATTAACGTCTGATTCTGGTATCTCTTTATCCATGCTAGGGTTCCTTTTTTCTATTACTTGTTAAAGTTTTAATTTGGTAATGTCCTATTACGCCTGGTAAGGTTCTCCCTCGTTTAATTACGCTAAGTGAAGTCCTTGTCGGTTGTTTCCTGATCTTGGTCTCCCCCTGCGCTGACTGGGCTATTGATTACATTCTAGAATTCCATTAGTGCAGTTTGATACTGTCGTTGCGTCATTTGGCGTACCCAGTTACTCGATACTGCGGATTGTGGCGGGTAGGGGAAGAGGAAATGAACACCGGGATATCGGAAGCACTGGAAGGTGGTTTCCTCTTTCTGCCATCAAGCTGACTCTAGTGACATTTTAAAACTGTTGAAGCGTGACAACTTTTAAAATCTTTACACAGACTTAAAATTTTATTCAACTTTTGAACAGTGAATATAATGTTTTGACGACATACATGGTTATTGCTTACCCCGTAGTCAAAGACCCGAGGATTGAAACATACAGTTGCAGGAGTCTTATTATTATTTGCTGGTACGTCTTGTTTCGATCACTTAACATGTAACTTTTTCCGGTCTTTTGAATAATGCATCAAAGCTACTTTTAACTTTACGCGCATTGGGTATCCGCCCAACTACATAATAGGGCCTTACTAAACTACACTTCTTGGGGTGACTTGGTCTCGGGTTTCTATTTATGTATTACGAGGGTTGGTAGAGTAAGAAATGTGTTTTCTCGCATTTGAAATCTCTGACAGTGAACGTGACCGTGGAATGTTAAATAAAGGCTAACACGTAAATATTATACCTCTTCTCTCTTTGAAATATTTTTATCTCCACAGCAGCCATGCACGCAGTTCTCAGACTTATATTAGATATTTTTAATTTCAAACACATGTTATGACATCTTGCAGGGTCTTTGACCCATGTGTCCATTCGTTCTCGTGATTCATTAGTGACTTTCTCCCCCTGTCCATGCAATATGTAATAATCCAACATCCCCTTTTGGTGCAGTAAGTACTAAAACTAATGACTGTATTACATTGGTTTCATTTATTTCTCTGCATACAAAGCCGATAGCGTTTTCCGGAGTACATTTCAACATGCCTTTTACATGCTTTTATACAATTATGTAATGGCCCGATCTTTTTCCCGATATGCTTGAATCCGCCCTATTAAGTTATGTCATATGTGACGGATCAACAAAATGTGGCGTGTTGCAGGAACATATTGATGAACTTAACTATGAATTCAAAACTCCGAAATCTGGTATACCTCACTTAATGCTTTACACATTATTATTTTTCTTAAATCTCTTACTTTATTCTGGTGGACCACTTTCATTTTTCATGTTTTACTTCTTTTGAAATATGGTAACTCACCTTGTAGAAAGTTTTAAAATGGGCGCTAAAATAACAATCTCTCGTTGCTGACATTTCAATCTTAGCATCTGGATCGATGTACATATTGATTTATGGTTTCCGTTAGCATTATGCTAGTTTACATCGTTGTCTGTTATTATCTATTTATTCTGTTATTACTATCTTCTTCGTTTTATCTCCTGTCTTCCGATCAACTGGGTCAGTATATCGGTTATAATTTATTATATTTTTCGATGAAATGGATTTTTTTGTTTTCTAAATTAATGTTAGGTATCATTCGTGATTTATCATTTAACACATTATATCTCTATAGACAGACAATGGTTTGAACGAACTTGTGCTTAGTTACTTTATTCAACAATTTAGTGCCGTCTGTTACATTACCTTGAAAGGTTATTGAATATGTAATGAGAACTACATAGAGCTTCGTGACTATTTCGCTAACATCATCCCCGAAAGTAGGTTCCGTGCGCAGTTTTATATTTTAACAAATGGCTTCCTGTCGATCTGCTGAAAATATTGAGTCTCATCCAACCAACCGGCAGTGAACAGCGACCATACCTACCTACGGGTTGTATCTTTAGTTGCTTTCATCGGGAAACATCGGAACATCAAGCACGCAATAATAGCACAAGGCGATGAAGACACGGCAATGTGACAACCAGACACGAAAATCATAACAATCGAACTGAGTCCAGCTTTCGTTTCTGATTCGCGTGTCGGACATTTCCGTTCACCGTTCCGTTTTGGGAATATTTTGGTATTTCGCTTCGCCCCATAGAGGCGAGGAATGGTTTAGGCTCTGTGCCAGTTTCTGGTGGGGCTGCGGCATCGTTTTTGGTTTTGACGCCATATCTGGAAACTTAAATTGTAATTGTTTCGGATGACCCCAATTTCATTTCGAATTTAAATTGCGGTGGGTTCTACATTAATTTAAGTACTTGTACAAGTACATTTGTTTCAAAATATGTACTAATGGTAGGTAGTAGTTACCTAATCTATAAATAAAGGTACGTAAAACGCACTGATTACTGAAATATGTAGTTCAATAAATTATATGCATTGTTGTGTAGTTATAACCAAGCGTACAAACTGTACGTATGTTATGTTTCTTGAACACTTCACAAGGTGAGAAAAAATTAACCCGTCCAAACTTTAAGGTATTTTGCTGACGTGTATCTGTTCATTATAATATTATGGTGGATTTATTTGTATTACCTACTAAAGGAGTTATCAGTTTATCGTATAAATAAACTCACAAATATTTATTAAAAATATCGTTGATGCGTTGAGGCTCATTTTTACGCCATTACGGCTCTTATTGCGCAAAGGCTTTTAGCATGTCGTAAATCTACCGCTTGGTAATAATGGTGGCACGCCCGTGAAGGTTAAAAGTGCAATGTCCTTTGTTTCGACCACGTGTTAAAATCAATATCGACAGTAATTATATTTTTGATTTTTCACCTGTCACGTAGCGATTTAGATGTTTCGTTAAATAAGTTTTTATTTAATTGTATTATACCCACACGAAGGATAGAACTTAATCCTGTAATTAATTTAATTTCAAATACGATTACCACCTTACTTGTTATCAAAATACCGAACACTGTTAAATACTCCGGTAGTTAAAAATGAATATTTACGATTTTATTTTATTTTGTTGCTTTTAAATTAAAATCAGATTGTATCTCAACTAACTATAATTTATTAATAAACTGTATTATTCATTAAAGTTTGTATCTAAGTCTTTTATAGTAGGTAATTATTTGCAAATTTCCATAATCTTGTGTAGTTTATTTTCTTCAACACCGGAAACCGGTTGAATTGATTGAAAATACCTGAAAATGCCCCTTGGACCTAACAGTGAATCAAATTGCTGGCATTAGCCACTTATACCTCAGGGAAGAATGTAGGAATATGCGATTCGTGTGATGATGGGGAAATTACAAGGGCCACGATATCGACAGGACTTTTCCACTGGAGGGCTCTTCTTACTCAACGATAATACAAATAATGGACAAACAAAAACCAGAAATTCTGAATTTTTTGAAAGTGCACTTTCCCGTATTTTAGAACTTTGATTCCTTATTTAACTTATTAATATTTTATAGATTACTTATTATATTATTTTGAATATCTCTGCTCGTATTTATTTCTTTCTTTCCTTAATCATTACATATTTCATTTATTTTTTCTTTTATTTTCTCTTCTTTTCCGTAATAGTAATTCTTCTTTACCCATTTCCACAAATTAACACTGTATTGTTATTTTTTCTTGCATCGTTTCTTCGTCTCATGCTTATTGACCTCAACAATTTCACCTGATCTTTTCGTTGCTTTGTCGCTGTCACTAATCAAAATTATTGCCACTGTCGATTGAAGTGGCACAGTTCATTGACTGCTTTTTAAATTCATAATCTTTTTACCATTCGGATCCCCATTCACGTTCATCAATAGCGATTTTATCATAGTGTGTGCAGGCATCTTTAGTATTCATTGCATTGTATTAAAGATGTATGTAACCACCGTTTGATAATTTTATTAATGTTTTTCGCCTTGTTCACGTAACTACACTTTATTTCCCTGTTTTTGAATATCTTCACTTTAAAGTTCTGTTGCAAAGCAGATGTATCTTTTTCTTTTGCACTTTTCCGCTATTCTTCATCAACATTATCTTTGCATTTAAAGAACTTATAGCACCAACTATGGCACATGTTCGTATTATTATTATTGTTCAAATTAGGTCAAAATGATGAGTTTTAACAGTCACAGAAACCATTTTACTTGTCCCTACAGTGTTACTTTTTGTAATCATTAATAATTTTAGTTTTCCATCATAGATACCGATCGTGCGTCGCTGTAAAAAGGTATTAGTACCATGCAAGGATTGGTATATTGGGATTGTATGTCCGAGTCCGTTTCGCTTTGTCTAACGTCTAACCTCTAACCACCGACTTCCTCCTGCCGTGATAACCCATCATTATTCCGACAATGACTTCCACCACAAAATAATAATATTCCTAGTCGAGTGCCCAGGTTTATCCGACGCTGCTCTTGTAAACTAAACTAGACACCAGGTGTCAGGTCCTGACAATCCTGCGCACGAGGCTTGGCATACACGGAGGCTCTTGCTAAACACTTACCGCTGATAGCTCCGTTGTAACTTTTCTCTCTTTCGAATAACCGACACTTGTAAACGTACACTGCAATGTGATCTATTTGTGGTAAAAGTCTCGACAGAATTAGTAGCAGCGAAACTTCAGAATGTCATAGAATTGCAAACACAATTTTCATAGCTTGTCAGTAACTAAATTAATGTACATTTCTTATAATATTTTTGCACCAGTGGGCAAATTATTAGTTTAAAAAAATGGCGCAAAAAAAAGTATTAAGGGAATATTTTTTTAGATTACACATAGTGAGGCTACAACGAACCTTAGAGCCAGCCCTTTTGCATTAAAACAAGTTGATAACAAACAGTTCAACTCTTTTCACTCTAATTCTAAATTCATCCTGATTCTTTTTGACCACATCGGATAAGTTGATATCATCTATTGATTCGTAAGCAATTTTTACACCCACTTTTATAAAAATAATGACTCTTTTAGTGGTTTTCCTCTTTGGTGTTTTGAAATATTTTTCTTCCTTTTAGATCAGTAATAAAAGTATTTTCAATATTATAATCATAGTAAAATGTCTGTGGTTAAAGTATATTTGCTCAATATCTGATAAGGGCACTACGAAAATACCATTACAATTACTTTAAGGATAGATTTTTTACATATTATAATAACGTTAAACATTTTATCGAAGAATGTGCTATATTGATCTTTATTTGCTGTCGACACTTATTCAAGAATAATAATTATTATTCAAGCTGTATTTATCTATAGGTTATCGCAATCTTAATGATGATGGCTCAATTAATTCATCATCTACAATAGCCCTTCGGTATACTAACCTAGTTATATATGCTTTATTAGTTATTGTTATCACTAAACAATCATCATTATTGTTTTATAGTACACCTCCTGAAACGTCTGTTCGACGCCTAATGGAGACAATAAGTGCTATCTGAAAATTGTAAAAAAACGTCAGATATATTATGTTAATTTTTGTGCTTGTAAAATGTTGATGATGGGTAGCCGTCAAAATAAACCATGGATCATGCCCTGACATTGATGGATAAAGGCTTATCTCTGATAGCTAGCTCCTTTGTAACCTCCTTATCTTTCTAACTAACGACGCACATAACATAAAGAGAGGCTTAGACGGAGTGGCTAGACTCATTTTTTAGAATTGTCTAGAATTGTTGTTCAGTTATGTTGGTTTGGGGCTACCTGGCAATCCTTCGTGATCGTCTTCAATCAAATAATGATTGCATAACTGTAGTTCATAGTATCGTCCTTTCCTGTAATGTTATGGACTACGTGATTGTCGAGCACAGGGGCGTCGCATCCTTATTTTCAATGTGTGCGGCACACCCGGGCGGCCAAATCAAGGGGCGCCCTCATAAACTTTTCTGTGTGCACCGGCCACTTCTTGATTCGATTGTATTCATGACTATTATATTGATAAATTACATATTATTACAGAAAAGTACGCATAAGAAGGTGTATATATTTATTTTAGTAACATTTTTACAAATCAGAATTTATACTATTTGTGCTAAGTTGCTATAAGTATTTGTATCGAACATGTAGTTATACACGGTGTCCGGAAACTCGTAGTACAAGCGGGAAACTGGTGAATCTACATCACATTTGGAGTCGATTTTGTAGTATATTTTTTTTTGATTTGAGCTTTCGTTTTCGAGTAAATCGAGTCAGAAGTTGATTTTTTTTTTGATCAAATTCTTATGAATTATTACTGAAGATCAAAGTACCCAACTAATTAAAACTATTAAAAAGTAAAACAAATAAAGAAACCCGACATATTCGCAAAATATAGCTTTCTCTAGTATGGGTTCAACTAACATATGAAGGAAAGAGACGCACGATAAGCAGATGTCACATTTCTGTTAAATCGTAAGTAGGTCAGTTTTGGTTTATGGGTCTCCGCAGGTGGCCGTATTTATGTGATTGTTTACATTGCATTTTGCTTTAAGAAGTTTTCTCGTTAATTTAAACATAATGCGATATCAAAACAATAATAACGCGTTATTATTGTTTTGATAGTGATACTTTAAGATTTATCATCGATGCGTTCGACGTGTTTGAAAACAGTTGTACAGACTTAATTTGGGAAGTGTGCCTTGTGGTAAAACGTGAAATCATGTATGACGTATGTCTTTGTGAAGGAGTTCTAAATTCGTGCAAGGCCGTTATAATAGAATGAACAATATTAATAAAGACACGCTAATATAGAACAAAATCAAATTGCAATTGGGATAGTTTTATAATTTTGGTAGGTACTACTTTCACATGAAGAATTTGATGTGCATGACTTTTGTACCAGATCTTGAAAGTTTGCGACGGCTGTATTATTCATGGAAACATATGATACCAGCACCATGCGCATTTTATTTATCTTTATTGCTGCTCATCCTGCATTCCCGTATTATCTCCAGGTTGCCGTGTATACCGGCTGATTAAATTCCATTCTCAGAGCAAGTGTTCCAAGTCTTAAAAAATCACTTGCACCCCTGGTGTACCGCTCACACCGGTACAAGAGTGCTTGGCTGGGGTGGTACAATCCTATCGTAATAAAAAAGATACGCACAGTTGCGGTCCTGATCGACCATACGAACGACGCGCGTGTTCAAATTAAATGGTATTATCATTCGTCAGCCATCGCCAAAACACTTGTGATGCTTATTAATATTGTGTTTGATCGGACCTTGATGACCGACCGCACCTTCCGTTGCAGTTAAGTGGTGCACGGTTAGGGAACAGTTAACTCAGTTCTGACTATTACGTTTAACGGATGTTTATGGTCACTGAACAATGCATTATTCTTCTTTAGCTTTGCTATCAAATCATGTCGGGTTTGTATATCGTACATGACTTTGCGAATGTTTAGTGCAATAAAGACTTATGTCCCAATTTTTTTTTTTCACTCTGTTCTTTGACTGTTTTTTATCATGTAATATAATATAGTTTACTATAAAATTATATGGGTATTAATTCGGTTGATGTTTTGCTCTACCTCTGGTCTATTGTGCGAGTTCGTGTTTGCTCATCAAATTTAACATATTTATAGTTTTATCGTCCTTTTCTGTTATATTATTTTACTAATCATCGAACTTCTCTTTAGCTTGTTTGGTTCTTTGGTATTCGCTTATATTGCTAAAGTAATATTGTTTGTTATATTTAAAAAATAAATAATAACTCTTTTTGAGTTCGGGTCATATCGTGGGTGGAATTGATCCTTCTTGTTATTCTGGTGCCCTCGCTTATCGAATATTGGCAAATCATCCATACATTATTTACCCTGCAGGCCACAAGCCCGGAACAACTCGATAATGCTATACTACTATAGTTAAATGATTTTCGTTAAGAGTTTACGTTTTATTTAAGATTTGATTAAAAGTCCCGATTGGTAAATTATCTGTCCAATTCTGTGGGATTTGGTCCCATTTAAAAAAATTCTACTGGCTACGGTAATTCTCGCTATTCTCCTACAGTCCTCAGTCTTTCCGTCCTGCTCCAATCCTCTTCCACGCAGTCTATCCATCTCTTCCTCGGTCTATTTCTCGTCTTATTCCTCAGTCTGTCTCTGGGTCGCTTTCACTGAGGCACCCATAATTTTCGGCGTCATATCATCTGGCGTTCTATCGAAATGCAATGCACATAGCAATCTTTGGAACCTACCGAATCTTTCAATGGTCTCATGCTCTACAAGATTTTCGAGTTCATGATTTGAACGGAGTAGTTGTCAGACCCAATTATTCCAACTACAACAGAATGGTGAATTACATTATTTATCCGAGTAACGTTTTGGATGTGAGACCGTTTAAACAGCGGAATCCCCGTTAACAAGCCGCATTGCAAGCCAACCATGTCCATTCATCATTTCTGCTTCACCTTTCAATTAGACGAACTTCTGGAGCATAACCTCACCAGATGCTGCGATGTTTTCATCATCCCTCTCTTTTGTGCGTTGTGCATTGTTCTTAATCGGTTTCAGTTACCTGGCCATCTTTGGTATTGCCTTCCTTTGCCCACACTTAACTCTGCATTCAGTTAAAACAGGAACGAAGTTTTTTTAGCTTTTTCAAAAAACATATATTTGAATTTTACTTTTGTTTTTGTTTTTGTTGATGAATATATATTATGGATGAATATATATTTGAATTTTACTTTTGTTGAATGGAAGTGAAAATTTTCCCATTTCCCGACTTCCGATGCCGAAAAGCTGAAATTCGGCAGATATCCTCTTTATCGATGACAATGCATTCTATCAACTTTTGGTGGCAATCACGCACACACACGCGGAATATACGCATTTCTCTGAAATCGGATAACATTACAACAGTTATACCCAATAAATGTCGGTCCTACTCATTGACTCTAGTCCCCGGTTAGGAAGGTTCAATCTTTAGTCACCTTTTTAAAAGACATTTGAAAATGGATGTATCGTTTTTTACGGGTTGATTTTTGTGTATCCAAAATATTTACAATGACGACGCTGTCACTGCAAAGTTAGTCGTGTCGATCGGGAACTTTATTATTTACTGTATCTATAATGAAGCTACGAGTATTTTATTTTTTCGTTATGCAGGAAATACTGAACCAACCATTTTAAATGCTTGTAATGCTTCCAAAGGCATACTCTAACGATCAAAGATATAATTGTTTAAAGCAGCTAAAACTCTCCAACAGTGAGCTATGGCGTAGTGGAATTTGCTAAGATTATCCATCTGGTATTTCTAGATCGTTTCCATCATGATCTTGTGGAGCTCTAAAATCTCATTTTATCTATCTAAAAATAAGACACGTTTTCGTATTTTCAATACAAAAGAGTATTTTTATAAGTTTTTAAATCTAGGGTGAAGCTGGGTGGTAACCACTGTAGCTTATGTATAGCTATTGTATGACGGATAAATACTACTTAAGGGCCCCCCCCCTCGTCGTAAGCGTTCAAAGATGCTTTGAAAGGGATATATGTAAATACGAATGTTAGAGGGAGCGCGCTAATATTAAAAAAACGATAATAATTAGGCGAAAATGGTGATAATATTTAATAAAACAGGACTCGTTTGAAATAGAGCAAAAATAAAGGAACAAAAAGGGTTTTTAATTATTTTCAGAGGTTATTTTGCGATTTTTTTCTATCTAGGGAATTTCATATAATTCACGTTTCAGCATAACAAATGTCTAGATATTACCTTCAAAAATAGCATATATATTTTCAAAACATGAAGAGTTAGCGAGAAACTTGCTGTAAATCGGTAGAAATTGAGTATGTGGCGGCTATTACCTTCAAAAATAACATATATATTTTCAAAACATGAAGAGTTAGCGAGAAACTTGCTGTAAATCGGTAGAAATTGAGTATGTGGCGGCTATTACCTTCAAAAATAACATATATATTTTCAAAACATGAAGAGTTAGCGAGAAACTTGCTGTAAATCGGTAGAAATTGAGTATGTGGCGGCTATTACCTTCAAAAATAACATATATATTTTCAAAACATGAAGAGTTAGCGAGAAACTTGCTGTAAATCGGTAGAAATTGAGTATGTGGCGGCTTACGTTCGCGTGTTTGACTGCAGAGAGCAGTCGACTAAAACACCTGTAAACCTCTAGTTAAAAATAATAACCGAATTAATTTTATGCTTTAGTGTTTTAATATATGTCATTTGCCACATTTCCCGCATAGTTATTATTTGCATTACTGTCGTATGTTCAAAATACAGGCACAATGGTCCAATTAGTTTCGGGATTGGAATTTGGTAACGCATTCATTCATGCCTGTAAACGTATATTAGGGGATATACAATAATATTTTTGATGAATTATGAATTCTGTAGTATACGTAGGTATATTATTATAATTATTACATAATACAAACTTGTATGTTTTATTTTCTTTGTTATTTGGGGGTAGAAATAACTGCGATAGCTTTGCCACAACAAAAAATATCGTAGAAAGCAAATTTTAATTTACCCTGATAAAGCTTGAGTAAAGCGAAATCGGTTGGTTATAAAATTTGTGGTTAAAACAAAGTTATTACATCATTTAATTGACGATATATATATGTGTGTGATGTTGCTCGGCAACTAAACTTTTTAGTTGCCGCATCCCTGATTGCAGTAGTGCCACCACTTGAGCGGCTTCGTCAGTAGTCATTTATAAGGGTTGTTTTCTAGCGCTACTTATTCACATGTGTCCTCTTCAACGTTCGGATAGTGAATGACCTACATTTTACTTAAAACTGTTCCTCTCTTGGCCAGGAAGATGACACAAGTTGCTGCATCCGTAAAGAGTATATGCGCAACCTTTTTTTAACTTCCCGTACTCTTAAAATTTGTATCGTTTATGAAACTATTGTCTGATAAGGGGTCATTAAATGTACTTTCAATTTATATTAACATTGTTTGGGTTAGATGTATGGCTCGGTGAAACTTACTCTGGAAACTTATTTTCGAAGATGTGCGATTTTTGTGATGCCGAGGGTATAATATAATATAAAAATGTCGTTATTATTGTATTTTTTCTACAATAAAATGCAGTGTAAAATGCCATATTCTAATTTGTTTATTTTTTTCTTTTTTAGGGTGCCTAACGCTCCCCGCGGCTGCATCGGCGAGATTTTCGGCGACGGCTCCCAGGGCAACAACAACTCGGCGCCCGCTTCCTCGGGGCCCGACACCCCCTCGAGGCCACGCGACACGCACTCGCGCCTGTTTGGGGGACCCCAGCAGCGCGCAGCCGCCGGGGGCTCAGGCCGCGGCAGCAGCATCAGCCTGGGCGAGTCGGCCTCCAACGGGGGCAGCTCCAACGGGGGCAACGGGCACCATGAGCCCGCGCCGGCCAACGGGCACCACGGACACGCCAATGGACAGAGCAACGGGCATGTGGCCAACCCTGGCAAAGGTAATCATTTACTAGAACACAGTTTATCAAGATATTAATCATAATAATGAAATTCTTTCCAAACAAACACATACCTATATCACATTTTAGCTGTTTAGCTTGCAAAATATATATATAAAATATATATATAAATATATATATATTTTTTTTTTTGTTAATGGTTCTCCATATAGCGCAGTGTCATTCAGCTTTAATTTAATTAGAAGAAATTCAAATAATGTAACATTGTCATCAAATAGTGGCCAATCAGCGCCATTTTGTTTTTTTTTAATATTTGATATGTACCTGTTAAGTCGAAGCTTAATCACTATTTTGATTAATATTTATAACGAATTGGTGCACATTATGAATACCGAAAAATATGCTTTAGATAAATTGAAGGTTTTCCTATCGTTTCGCTTGAGTAGAATACAAATAAAATAAATAATTACTCAATAAAAATATAAATGTAAACTACTAAAAAAATAAATTTTTCAATAGAAATGTATGAATGCGTAAATGAAACAACTTTAAAAAAATACAGTATTATAGCTTAGATTATCTGTGACAGTTTCACTTGATTAACTTTTTTGTTTTCTTATAAAATAATTTACAAAATAAATAAAAACCAGTTTTGTGCTTGAAATCGAACGATTCGAGACTCCGTTTGTCAAGCGATTTTAATGCCTATTACCTACAATATAAGGTATACCAAGAATGTACACATTTTTGGCTTGTAGCTTCCTCTTTAACATAGATTCTAGGTCCGTTTCAGATTTCTGTCAAATTCTGATTAGCTGACGACAAGCAAACATTGGGATCAGCACAAAAGCAGTTGTGCTTTTGTGCTGATCCCAATTTGTTGAAAAGTCGAAAGGTACCTAGAATCGGCTTGTAACAAGGACCTTTCGAATGCTACATAAACAAAGTGCGCTGATCGGCCAATAGTTATTTTAACAGATGAAAACATTTTAACAGATGAAAACATCTTAACAGATGAAAAAATTTTAACAGATGAAAACATCTTAACAGATGAAAACATTTTAACAGATGAAAACATTTTAACAGATGAAAACATCTTAACAGATGAAAACATTTTAACAGATGAAAACATCTTAACAGATGAAAACATTTTAACAGATGAAAACATTTTAACAGATGAAAACATCTTAACAGATGAAAACATTTTAACAGATGAAAACATTTTAACAGATGAAAACATTTCTTTTTCCGATGGCTTGTAAAACTTTTTTAGTTTGATAATGCCTTCGAAATTACGACACTGCTTTCACATTTTAAATATCATACCTTGCGGAAATTTGAAGATCATATTTAATTTAAGTTATAATGTATATATTATAAAAAATATAATGCAGTTACGCAGAAAAATCTAAAAATGTTAAGTATTTATTAAAATTACTCAAGAGTAAAAAGAAATAATTTTGGCTTTTAAATTAATAATACTGTGTGTGAAAAGAAGAATTGTGAAATAGCAGTGTTTGTTTGGGAAGACTTTCGTCTTAATATAATTTCCTCCTGTGGTACTTATACTTTTGCCCAAATTTTATAACTTACAAGAAAAATAAGTTTTTATGAATTAAATATGCATCATTATAAATATTTTGACAAACTTTTGGCTTAAGTATACGTCTGGGACAAAGTCACCTATCTTAACAGTATGTTTAGTTTCATTATATTATATATGTATTATTAATTCGATAACTGCTGAACCTTGGCATTTTTGCATAGAAAATCTAATGGAGCCATAAAATAAAATTGGGAATTAATCTTTATAATATATAAACAATCATAGGTGTATTCCCCATTGGTTTCACCAGCTACACTCGGCTCTATCTAACCTTAGAATCTAACATACTGAAACCTTCGCTTTTGAGCAGTAGGCCTTAACAGTTAAACCTATCCATTTAACTATACAGTGTCTTTAAAAGCAATATCATGCTCAATGCTGCGTAAATCCATTTTTCCAAATGAAACATTCCAATCATCAACTACTTTAAATACAAATGAAACAGGCAAGCACTTACAAGGATATGGAACATATGGCAATATAATTATATACGCACTTATAATGTCACTAATAGAATCTTGAGAATAAACCAATAGATTCAAATTTATTTTACTATTTTAATTGTTCATGATGGCAACTTATTTTTCTTTGTTTGTATAGCGCTTTGACGTACTATCAAATTATCACTGCTTTATGGGGCTGATAGATTAGGCTATACGCATCATGGCTTGGTCTGTTACAGCCTTTAAAATTCTGAAAATAACATTGTAGTACCCTTCAGGACACTACAACAAGATCCCTTTGTGAGGATGATTATTATTTGTAATGTAATCTAATTTTAAATTTTCATGTAGAGTTTTATTGATTTTTTCTCGAGATGTGACAAATTTATTAAAATGGCCACCTCATCTTGCTTGCCTCCCTTTAAAAGTCTTGATGAGGAATGTTTAATTTGAATGTTGGCAGCGTAGTCCCCTAAGTATAAGAGTTGTATAAGTATAGCTTGTAAGCTGGGGGAGATTGAGAGAAGTGATTGCGGATACTGTATCAGAACATTCCGTTGGCATATTGCAGTGATATCAATGAGGAGGAATCCAGTAACCGGTGATGGCATCGGGGAACCGGCGAGAACTAGCTGGAGTACACGCTTTCGCAGAGGTGCCCTACTCCCCCCTCCCTCCTTCTCATTCCCAGCTTCTACATACATCACCTTTCCTTTGCTAGTTCTGTAGCGACATAACCTCACCTGTAAACAAACTGTTGTGTTATGGATTATGTTGTAAAAACTATCAGGAGATTTTTGTCTTTGGTTTCAGTAGGAATAAACGCTGATTTACGTTTGTGTTGTATTATATGAGATTACGTGTCAGAGTTGAAAAGTTGAGTGTAATAATTGCAGTTGTTACATTCTGTCATCTTGTACAGAAATGTACCTCGGAATCATAAGCTAGTACTTACTTTACTTCCAATGGACATAGAGCTCTGTACTAGCTTTAGCCAGCTAAATGATGTCATTTAACTTCTGGAAATCAGTTTCCCTTGGTTCCCAGTCTCTCCAGATCGGCCAACACTTTGAAAATTAAGCTTGGTCTACCTTAAGGTCTGCGAATGGATTGTCTTTCTACACCGTCTTAAAGACTCTGTCCTCTCCCACTCAGCATACACTACCAATCCATGTTAAACGACTGGCTGGTCATGCTAAATGATAAAATATACCATATATTATACTGTATGGATTAGATGGCAATCGGTCTTCTGGTTTTCATAAAGTTCAAACACTTGAAGTGACTTATAAGATTTCTGTGTGTGGTTTCAGGAAGAAAATTGCAGCTTTCTAAGCTTTAAAGATGAATTGTATATTTTTTTCTGGTTTCAAAACGATTATGCCTAGCCTCATATTTTAGTATGCTAATCTTAATATCCCATATTATTATTGTCACATCATCATTCTATTTTTATAATGCCTTAATGCTTTAACGTCGATGGGGTCGATATGAAGATATGAAATTTTCCGATCTTCAATCATCCTCTCATTTAAAACTATTTTCTAATAATTGGAATAGGTTTTGTATTTTATTATTTTTCTTATCAACACCATAAAAGTTGACTTATTATCGTTGGATGTAACTGGGATACGACAAAATAAATAGTATTCGATACAGAACAAAAAATATTTTGGTTGATACACCAAATCTTCCCGATCTCTACCTTGAGGCTATATTTTGAGAATATGTTCTGAGGTGTTTTATCCATGTTTGGTTACGGATTCAGGGTTTACTGCGACACCAATACTAATAAACTTCTATCTTCTTGAAAAGTTAACATTTCACAGTTGGAGGGGAGGAAGTTCTAACAATCTGGTTATTTATTACATGTTGGGCTTTATGAGTACTGAGGTTATGTTGTATGTTTTACTTATTTTAAAGGTCTTGCTGCCTGCAAAGCATTCCACTATTTAGAACCTTTATAAGTCATCAGTCATTTAAAAATATTATTATCTGATAGAAATGCAAACACCATAGATACATTTATTATTTTACATTAATATCACAGTTGTTGTCTAATGGTTTTAATAATATCTTGCAGCATTTTTTATGTAACTGTAATTTAAATTCTGCGTTGATTCTTGAAATTAGCTTCAAGTGATGGTTCACAAAATATATTATTTTCATTTTCATGTTGAAAAGGTAAGGGTTAAAACGGGCTAGCAATAATGATCATTCATCTTTGTGTTACTAGATCAGTAGTTCTCTTCTCTGAGTTTTTTTGTTGCAAATGGGTTAACTAGAAAATCATGTAAATCAATTATTATATTATATCTTTACAACCAACTTATATTTATACATAATCTAACTTCAAATAAGATTTAAAGCCATTGCATTGTTTATTTTAAAATAAGTTTTGTTTGAGAACTACTGAGCTTAGCTTGTTATATTATCATTGTAATTATTGTATATTATTTATCCATCCTATCCATATTCATTTGTTAAACGTTGTGCCACTCAAAATTGGTAGGATTATGCATTGATTACTATCTATTTGCCTCTAGATTATGATAGTTAAGATAGCCTTCTCTTTAATTTAGTTTGCATTAAATCTTTTATTACGTAGGTTATATAAAGCACCTATAATAGAGACAAATTTAGTGAAATTAAAATTTCGTACTTTCCGTAGAACCTATAAAACATTTTACTTTTTATAAATGTTTATTATCATTTGAAACTTTTCTTCCATATTATTAAAAACTATAGCATTTTTATTATTATTATTTAATCTTTCCAAATCCAATAGGTTATGTTTGTTCAGCATGACGATGCTTGGATGTTGTCCACTCTGTGTCCAAAAATTATAATCTTTTATTTTTATGAATCCATTGAATGCTTCAATTTGTCCTTTCATTATTATAATATTTATTAAAACAATATTTGAGTTACAAATACGATGACATTGTATTCCTCCTTTTTGCAATTTGAAGAAATATCTAATATTACATAAAATGAGTTTTGACTCGGTCAAAATATCCAATCTCAAATAAAATGAGGTTGAACTCATCTAAACATCCATCTTTTACTTTATTCTCATATATCTTTTTGGATTGATCTGTTTTGAACATGTTGGTGTTGTGATTTCAGAGGGTAATCCGATCACTGGAGACGGCTACAAGTCACTGAACGGAGAGATCAACACGTACGTTGCTCCCCTCAACGGAAATGCCCAGCCCATCAACCACAACCGCGTGCCCCCAGGCGGATACTCCTCCGGCCTGTGGTAGGCGCACCCGCCTGCTCCCACCCCGAACAGCCCCAGGGAACCAACCAATCCAGCAACTCTCACCATGAAAAGCACCCAGATCAAACGATTGTCTCAATATTCTGACGTGATGACTTTCTATTGTTTCAGATGAATCTATTATAACTTGAAATAGATTTTGTTAAATTACACTCTGCGCAGAATCCATAAAGTTTCATACTTTTATCATCTTTGTATAACATTTACTTGATTCACATATCAACTGTGACCATTATTACTGATTAAGAATTGGAATCGTTTATCAATGAGTTTGGCTGTTGTCTCGGGCGGAAATAAAACAAATTGAATATCCGTACTATCGCGAACTCATTCAGTGAATGAATTCTGAGAAGATTGTTTAGAAGCGGAATACATATTGTGTTTTTTTTAAATTGAATCTATCGATGCATTTAAATCTAACAGCAAAATTACTGAAGGTTATACTTATACACAAAGTTTTATAGTGATATACACCTGGTTATTTGAAAATGGTGTTTAAAATGCATTGAATGACAAACTTTCAATTGATTTCATATTATAAGTTTTTATAATATTATATTTTTTCGATTATTTATTCAATTCTTTATGATTTGTCCTTTTTGTATGTAAGCTATCCTGTTAAATTCCTCAAATCATTCTAAATCAAAAGCAATACACGGCATCCTTATAGGCCGGTACCAAAACAACCTTAGTTTTGCCCAAATTGTAGAGTTAGTGTCTTAGATATTAGGTTTTAAAGGCTAACATATTTTTTTCTTACAATATTATAGCAATACTAATCACAACCTAATATAACAAATTTAATATCCTAGAATGAAATTCACCTCAGATGATTTCTAATGTATATTACGTTACTTTTCTTTGGAATTATATTTAAATTAGTATTAGAAGTGCTGCTCTGAGAATAATGACGTTTAACTTGGATCGTACGCCAACCATTGGGGTTCAGAATGGTCCTTGTAAATGATTGTCTTTAAGTGGGTCCAGAGGTTAGTTTGGTGCTATGGAAGGGAATGTCTGTTTATCGTAGCTTGCTCCAACATTCTCAGAGCCAACGCTTAAGCGAGGTAAAGATCAGATTTCTCCAACGTTCAGCTATGTCCAAATTCAGTATAGTGTGCCTTGAGTAGTAACCCTGAGAGAGTATATAGACGTGCTACACCTATATTCTATAGTAGGTATATATCAAAGATTATATTTCATTTAAGCCTCGTATCTTCATTCGTAAATTTTAGTTGTAATAAAGCATTTTTATACTTTTATATACTTGCCTTGCGTGGTTTACATTATGATTTCACGTTAGTACCGCAGTGTGTACGTGTATGTTGTCCCTTGGCGCCGTCGCAATACATACACCATGCAGTGAAAACTCTACGTATTATATTAAATTATTGATATAAAAAATAAAAAAACAAAATATAACTTATTCGACACTTGTGAAGCATTTTTTTTCCTTGTTTGAAAATATTGTACTATTACTTACAATCATAAGATTCTAATTATGTATATTCAACTAAGGTTTTAAGAAATATTCATTAAATTAGAAAATAAAGATTTTTCCTAAACACGCTTTTGTTATTTAAAAACCTTTCCTTTCCAGAAGCGCAGCAGCTTTCAGACGGCGTTTTACCGACCACTACAAGTTACATTTTAACACTAGTTAATTATGCTATTTCACATGATGCGACTGAAGATTCTGACAGCCAAAAGTGCGTTATTTGACTTTTGAGAGGTTATTTGAGATCCTCAAGTATAGTATTTATTATATTTGCCGACCTTTTTGAAATAGAGACCATGTTGCGCTTCCTACTCTTTCTTGAGTCAACAATGACAGAGCCTGTTTAGTGAGAAATAAATGATGGATTATCAGTAAACATCATGTAGTGCTCTTATATTTTATTTAGAATAACTGTTTTTATTAACATGTAGATACATAATGAGTGCAATAACAATTCTCATTTGTCTAAGAACAATAAATACATTAATTTACACAGCATTTTTTTTATGTTTCAACCATTCGGTTTGTGCATTATCACACCACATAATATATTTATAATTTCTCGTGGTAATCTAATTAAATTTAGTTAAACATGGAACGGATTCAAAAGATCAAAGACATGATAAAAGATCAAAGATCATTACATTATACATGGTGTCCGGAAACTCGTAGTACAAGCGGGAAACTGGTGAATCTACATCACATTTGCAGTCGATTTTGTAGTATAATTTTTTTTGATTTGAGCTTTCGTTTTCGAGTAAATCGAGTCAGAAGTTGATTTTTTTTTTGATCAAATTCTTATAAATTATTACTGAAGATCAAAGTACCCAACTAATTAAAACTATTTAAAAATTTAAAAGTAAAACAAATAATGACGAAAAAATTTGAACCCTGAAATGGCCGAAAAATATTTTTTTTTGGTTTTTTTTTTTTAATATAAAAATGCTCAAATCAAAAAAATTTATGTTTATTTGGGTTCCCCGTGTGGTATGCATTCTCCAGTTTCCGGACACCATGTATATAACTTATTTTTTAATTTTATTTAATAATAAACTAATGTTTATAAAACAAGGTTTTATGCATAGCACAAAGGATAACAAATAATTATAATCAATAATTAGTCACCTGAAATATCAATACAAATTGAAAATATCTTCCGAGTAAAAATAAATGCCGCCAACGGGAATTGAACCCGTACCTTCTGAAGTCCGGTCAGGATGCTAAAGCTTTGTTAGTGCTAAATTTCCCACTAGATATATATTTCAACAACAAATGTAGATATAATATGTCTCGACGCCATCTAGTTGGAAATATAGTACTAACAAAGCCTTTCCTACAAAAATAAAGTTGGTTGTTTACAGGTGAAAAAATATAATAAGCAGTAATTGTTGATTGAAGTACTAGTACATATTGAATTATTTGGCATGTTGGAAATAAGCCGACATAGCTCGGTGGTCCAGAGCACTTGAACAATTATTTTCAATTTGTATTGATATTTCATGCGACTAATTATTTGATATATAACTTAGTTTGAATTTTAAGAACAATTATTTCAAAAGATCAAAAATAAGTTTTAATGTAGACAGCTTTATAATTCACTCCTACATTAAATTTATTTACAAAATGTTACATTACATATTTTGGAAAAACAATCAAATCAAAATAGCTGAAATGTCACGCAAGGCACAAATAACTAATAATAATAATATATCTTTATTTAAGAAATTTGCAACTATAACTAACAATACATGTTAAGTGTCCATAGTTTACATCTGTTTATAAATTAGGTAGTATGTAAATAGAATTACCAACAGAAAATAATAATATAAAAACAATAGGTAGTATGTAACAAATAGAAAAAATTGAGGTTTCTCATAACCTGCCTCACTAGGCTAGCGGCTAGCCTGTGTTGAGGCAGTCATTTTAAAAGTTAATTTAAATACATATGAATATACCTACACTTATATTATAATATGATCGCTCAATATTTTTGTTATATCGATAATTTCGAATTTGGATGAGTGCACCGGTAAAGGCCCTATTATTACTTTTGATCCAAATTATAATGTTCTTTCTGAATTAGAGGCTGCCTAAGGATTATTTTGATTATAGGTGCAAAAGAATTTTATAGAGATGGTTAGTTTGATGTGAATTTTCGACACACCGAAGTTCGAGATTAAAAATAGTCTGCTTGAATAAATTTCAAGAGATTTGGAGGATTTTTGTGCATTATTGCCCCTGTAATGTGTGCCTGCATTACAGCTTAGTAGTTCCCTTATTTATAGTGACTTTAGTAACTTCCCAGGGTTTGAGGGTTAGGTTAAGAACAATCTATGAAAAAACGTAAAGATACTATGAAAATAAATAGTAATCTTTATATAGAACCGTTTAGTGATTAAATCACAGTAAATGGAGGGCGCTGGACTTTGATTATTTTAGGTAGCCTTTACTACTTAGTAAAAACCTTTACTAAGTGTTTTTAAAAATTACTTTTTAGTTTTTAAACTCAGTTTCTGGCCTGCAGGTTATTCCAAGAAGGTGGACTCAGCGTTAAATGCTCTGACCCAAAATTTGGCTCAACATTCATAGGAGAGAGTTCAATCAGTTTTTTTGATGCATCAAACTTGACCGTCCTGAGTGTGAGTTGGCTCTGAGCTGGCCCAGTTGTTTCGCAGAAATTCAAATACTACATTATCATCACTACATTATCATTATCAAATTACCATTCAGCTCCATTTTTTTTTTGACGGTTGAAAGGTTCCCGTTAAATGTCGATTCTAAGACCGTTTCAATTTTTTAACAAATTGTGATCAACAGAAGAGGCATATTGTTGAGCTTGTCAGCTTATTATAATTTGATAGAAAGGTGAAACACACCTATAGTTGGCATTTAAAGGAGACCTTTCAAATGTCAAAAAAACGAAATGGTGCTGAATGACTGTTTAGTGACAATGTTGCATTTGAATTTCTGCAAAACAACTGGGCCTAAGTTTGTAAGTTCCTAGTTTAGGTACCTTCTAATGAAGAAAAATCTACAATTCATTGCCGATAACAATACCGACCTAGAATATATTTGGTACTTTAAAATAGAAAGAAAATCCTTTAAAATAAACAAAGAATAGAAGAGAAACGAAAGGAAACTTATAAATAATCTCATCTAAATAACTGATAATTTAAATTATTTTTATAAGCAATAATTATTAGCCTGAAACACTCATCCACATTGAAAAATCTCCTGATAAAAGATACATGACGCCAACGGGACATGAACCCGTGTCCTTTCGATTTCCGGTCGACAGCTCTGACCACTGAGCTATGGCGGCTTATCTCTTATCCGCGAAATAATTCAATATATACTAGTGTTTCATTCAACAATTACTGCTTGTTACATTTTTTCACCTGAAAACAACCAACTTTATTTTATATGAGAAAGGCATTGTAAGTGCTAACTCTCTCACTAGATGGCGTCGAGACAAATTGTCTACATTTTTTGGTGAGAATACTATAACTTGTCAAATATTAATTATTATTTTTTGGTAAACTAATAATTGATAATTTAAATCTATAAAAGGTTTCATAAATTACAGATTTTAAAAATAAATTAATTATGAATTATTATTTAACACATCAACAGTTATTTAAATCTTCATTGTTGGATAAAGAAGTATTTTTTTGAGGAGACTCAATTTCAATGGTAACCGGACCATCGTTTTGAATATGGACTTGCATGTATGCTCCGAATACACCATCTGCAAATATACAATAAACATGTATGCTCTGAATACACTATCTGCAAATATACAATAAACATGATTCAACCATAATATTGGTGATTTATAAATATCATTTCCCGCTTATTTTAAAGAATTCTTTTGGCTAGGGTGTTTTTTAGTAATATGTAAACAAATTAAGAGGAACGCCTGCGCGGTCTTTTTCATACAAACCTTAAATTTGGATTGGCAAAAATACTTAACCAAACTGAAAAATTATTTGTTTAATCAAAAGGCGTAGCAAATATCTAGTGTGGATAGGTATGTGCTACTTAATTTATTAGTTTGAAATTATAAAATATATAAAGAAGTTGATTTTTCGTAATTTTAGAGGCAACTTTGGATATTATTGTGAGTTAATGATAAAGAATAATTAATTAAAAGAATAATTTTGTCCTACCTTGTTTGCAAATACATATAGTGAAATGTAAAATTAAAATAAATATCAATCAAAAAAGCATTGAGTAAAATAATTTCCCTCGGGGCTATGTCTAGGTATCCTCCCCATATTGTAGGAGGGAGGACGCACAGAGACCGGTAAATCGTTCCACGGTCGAGCTGTGGAACTCAAGAATGAGCCGCAGAAACGACTCCTTCTCATGTGACATATGTCAACTATGTACAAATGTTGTGTGCACGTTTGGCGTATTTCCAGATTATGTACCGATGCTGTAGAACAGAGGTTCCCAAATTGTATATGGTCTATATGGACCCCCAGGGGTCGATATCGGCATGCTGGGGGTCTATGTCAGCGAGAAAAAAATTTGGGGGTCCACGAGATTCAAATGGGGGTACATACGAGCGGAACCCCATTTACCTCAAGTCAACATTTAGGAGTTCCGTAAATGACACAATAGACCTAACACAAATATAATAGACTGAGAAATTACTTATTTGATATTTGTATTTTTATATTTCGTAAAGATGTTAATTGAGGTATATAAGTAGAGTCTAGTTCCTTATCTCGTCAGAATTAATAAATTCAAGCAAAACATTGCACATTGGAAGCCGCGAATTTTCCTAGTTCCCCAACTTGTTTTTGAAAAACGTCCAGGGTAATAATGACGTTCAACATTTAAATGCACTACACACAGACTTCAAAACTAAGTTTGAGGATATTTTTACTATGGAAATGCAATGTTGAAGAATCGGATATCATGTGACAAGAAGAACTGACAGGAATAAGCACTGACAAAGAATTTAAGGGGCAGTTCTGTAGGGCCTGCCACAGAAAGAAATTCTCGTTGCTTATCCTGCTTCATTTTCATTTGATGTAATACCTCACAAGGGTGCCTCTGTCTGCACAATATAAAGACAGAGCAACTATACCGCCACCCGGTTGTTGGGCAGGCAAGGAAAGGGAATGTTTTTATTAAAAAAATAAATGATTATCACATGGGACGTTAATAGTTTTAGGAAAATTCAATATTCGGCAGGCAGGGGTTCTACGGAAAAAATATATATTTGGCAAGTGGTATACGGGGCAAAAAAGTTTGGGAACCTCTGTTGTAAAACAAGGACAGCATTCCCATCTGACACCCGTGCTCTGAAGATTGCAACCCATTTTAAGATAGGGGAATCTACCAAATGGATCGTTCGTTTCTACAGAGAGTCGAGGGTTTTTTTAAGTAACTTGGGGCTTCAGACCAGGGGTGGCTACCAAATTCAACTATGGGGAGCACTTGCGATTTGTACAGGGTTAGCAGCTGCTTACTATTAAAGTTCTGCGGACCCTGTACAGAATGCCCAGCTTCTGAGAGCCTAAATTGGCTTCAATGGAGCCCCCGTGCCTGAGCTGCTTACTTAGAGTTACACCAAGCATATCAATTTAAGGCATGTTGGGAAGATTCTTTCCATCGAAGGAGACTATTTTGTCATTTCGATTCACATTTGCCGGTAGGAGGATAAAACAGAACAGTGACTAACAAGAACATAATAAAATAATCGGTTAGGTTTGTTGTTTGTTTTTGTTCTTTTATTTTTTGTCAGGTAACCGATCCGGCCATATCTTCCTGGGGTGTCTACGAATTCTTCTTCAATTCACTTGCACATAGCCTATGATTTAAATGGAAACATAAACAAACCTTTTATCTTTTCCGACTTATACAGCTTCCCAAGTTCTTTCAAGAAGTCATTGTACAAGATCTGTGACTGATCTCCCCCCATGGCCTTGTGGAAGTCTGGCTTCCTTCCCTTAAGGGAGCTGTACAGAGTGAACTGACTGACGCAGAGCAGCTCAAATTGCTTGTCCGCCACACTATGGCTCCATCTTTTGCCCGTGTCATCATCGAATAGTCTTAAATTCACTATTTTTTTGGCTCTGAAGTAAAAAAAAAATTATGTTGAAATGTAATCCATATAAATAAAAATGTAAATGTTCATTTTGTTTGAAATCTTAAATCTCTAAAACTTCTTCACGGATTGAATTGAAATTTTGACACAAAGTTGCATTAGAATATGCGTGTGTTTTTTATATACGAGGGTGGGTCAATAAGTCCTTAGAAAAGCCGACAGGTGGCGCGACTAGTACTGTAAGCGGTTTGTTTTCATGCAGCGGCACTACCGATTCAGTATGCTGCGAAGTTTCAAGCAGATTGGTCGGGTTGTTGTGTGTTTCTCGTACATTTAAAAAAAAAAAATTTGCTTGTTTACAAAAATGGAGAAAATTGAGTTTAGAGCTGTTATTAAACATTTTAATATAAAAGGGTTAACAGCAAAGGAAATAAAAAATGAGTTGGATTTAGTTCACGGCACATCTGCTCCTTCACTTGCAACTATTTATAACTGGTTAAATGAATTTAAACGTGGTCGTACATCAACAAAGGATGAACCACGCTCAGGACGTCCTGTAGAGGTGACTACACCAGAAATGATCAATAAAATCCACGATATGGTGTTAAGTGACCGAAGATTAAAGTTGAGTGAGATAATTGAGGATACAGGGATCTCAAAAGGTAGCGTCATTTCTATTTTACATGACAAATTGGGCATGAAAAAAATTTCTGCAAGATGGGTGCCGCGTTTGCTCACAGTCGACAATAAACGCAATAGGGTGGTGGCCTCTAAAGCCCTGTTGTCGCTCATGCAACGCAATCCGGATGAATTTTTTCGTCGCTTTGTGACTGTAGATGAAACATGGATACACCACTATACTCCCGAGACGAAAGAACAGTCAAAGCAGTGGATTGCGAAAGGCGAACCATGTCCAAAGAAGGCAAAAACCGTAAAATCAGCTGGTAAGGTTATGGCTACTGTATTTTGGGATGCACGTGGAATTATTTTCGTTGACTATTTGGAAAAAGGAAAAACAATAACAGGGGATTATTATGCATCTTTATTGGACCAGCTAAAAAACAAAATTGAAGAAAAACGGCCTCATTTAAACAGGAAAAAAATCCTCTTTCATCAGGACAACGCCCGTGTTCACACATGTTTACGATCAATGGCTAAAATTGAAGAATTGAAGTTCGAATTGGTCGACCACCCACCGTATTCGCCAGATTTAGCCCCCAGTGACTTTTTCCTTTTCCCAAACTTAAAAAAATGGCTAAGTGGACAACGTTTTTTTTCAAATGAAGAAGTCATCGATCGGACAAATGCTTATTTTGAGGACCTTCCGAAAAATTATTTTTCTGACGGTTTAAAAAAAATTGAGAAACGTCTAACCAAGTGTATTGAGCTCCAAGGAGATTATGTTGAGAAATAAAAAAAAAATACAAAAATACAAACTGTTTTAATGCTTTTTTCTAAGGACTTATTGACTAACCCTCGTATTAATATATATATTATATAGATGTCAGTTAACGGGTACAGTACACAGTCTGTGACAGGTAAAAACATGCCTTTTTTGAACAAGAGCACCATCTGTTTGACTAACATGGTTTTTTTTTTAAAAAAACATATCCATCTGTTGGACGTAAAAGCAACACATGCTATTGTTTATCTGCACAGACAGACTGAGCCACAGCAGTGGCGGAGTTCAACTAGTAAATAATAAGAATCAAAATTTAGATATGATTTTTTGCAACTCGTTTAGAAAAAGATTATATTCAATTTGTTTCAAAATATGTCTTCTACATTTGAAATCAGTTAATAAAATTGCAGGCTCAGTATTCTGAATTCTGACACAGTTTGCGTCTGTATAAACTGGTATTATTTCATAATTTCTGCTTTTTCTACTGGCAACATATCTTCAATTCCACTATCCATAATGGGACATTACAATTTATTATTAATGTCCTCTCAATACAAATACAAACCTACATGGACATCCCTTTGACAGTTCAAACATCCAACAATAAACAGAGGTTAATCCATGCCGATGACTTAACTGTAAGAGTACTGATTAGCATAAGTTCAGTTAGGCAGCATTGGTAAGAGCGAGGTCATGGATTTGAAGCCAAATTATAGTTCGACGGACGCTCAGGTAATAGCGGTTTTCAGAATTTAGATACAAAAAGTACAATGTTTTTACTTACAAATATTCATAATCTTGTTTAGTGTCTTCCCTGCAGATACCGATCAGGATACATAATCCTTGTCCAATGTTGCTAATTAACTCATCTCCAACTAAAATACAACAGAAAATCAAAAGCTAGCGATTAATGAATTGAATATTGAAGCCATTTATAAATTTATTTTTCTCGCGGAAAGGCAGACAGGACTCTTCAAGAATTCCAGATCAGCAGTGTCAGGAAATTAGTGTTTCTACAGTTGGGAGATGTTTCAACTGCCACCTTTTAATGTAATAAAAACAAATGATTTCATCACTTCTGTCGCACTGAGCACAATATAAGTTGACAAAATTAGTTGAGTGCACAAAAATAAAGAACGCTTTTAGATCTCGGAGCAGTGATGAAACATAATAAAAAGTGATTTTAGATCTCGGAGCGGTGATGAAACATAATAAAGAGCGCTTTCAAATCTCGGAGCTGTGATGAAACATGATAAAACTATTTGGTAAATATTTAGATTTACAATATTTAACTGCAGCACTTTTAATAGGCACAAATTATGCAAATTACTTAATCAATTTTGTTTCAACAATTACTACAAGAAATATAGTATTTCATGCAGAAAATAGTACTTTTTTGTAGTAATTATTGAAACAAAGTGTGATTTCCATAATTTATGCCTGAAAGTGCGGCGGTTAGGGAAATGAATAGCAAATTATCATTTTATAAAACGAAGTTTTCAATAAAGCCATATAATATGATAACCTATAAAATAATGGTTATGTTATGTACCTGTTACGCTTGCTTTGGTAACACGCTGAATGATCGCTTTCATTTTACGTAAATATTTTACTATTTTGAGTTGTTTTCTAGCAATTCGCATGAGAAGTGAATTGATTTCTTGTATTGATAAATAATAAGAGATGTCTATTTTTTGTCAACTGTCAAACGTTGACGTTTATATTGAGAGTTGCCAGGCCAGTAGCAATAATAAATAATAATATTTAACAATTACCGCAATGAAGAACTGCAGTTCATTTTTTAATACAAAAATGCCCCTCTAACCTGCATTTTTTATGGTTAGTTTTAATAGTTAAAATAATTATCAAAGTATTCATTTTCCAATGCCCGCTATAATATCTGTGACGCCACAAGAAGCTTACTTTTTGTATCAACAGAGTCAACTCTATACCAAGCTGAGACAGACTCCTAATATAGTTGTTATATTTCCTTTTGTATTACCGTGAGATGTATGATGTAATCAATGTAAGAAAGAAATAACACCACGCCTTGCATTTGCGCCATTTTATTAATAATTTTTATAGGAAACGAAAAAAATGAAGTGACAGTAACCTTTATAATATATCTGTGTAATTAAATATGTTTTCAGTTCCATATAAAGAGGTATTTTTACAGTTTAAACCAATAGCTAACGCGACAAAACAATCGTAAAAAAATTCCTCTACGTTTGAAATCAGAATTTTTATATTTGCAATTGCATTTATCCGTTTGTAATATTAAAATCTGTGAGAGTTTTTCATCTGCTTTCAAAACCAGTAATTCATTTTGGTATTCATTCAAAAACAGCCAATCAATTAGATTCACAAATTTTCTCATAACAAAACATAATTTTTTCCATTCAATCCGAAAATTTAAAACCCGCGAAGATCTGCGGCTTGATTCTAGAAACAGCCGATTCAGTGATCCCGACCAAGCACTGCGTTTTGAAGAAATGATATTTTATTAATATTTAGAATCGATTTATTAATTCTATGTAAATGTATTAAAACTTATATATTCAGAATCAGCGTTTGTTGATCTATCTACTGAATTAATGTTAATGCCTAGGAATTTGATCGAGTAAATTATTAAAATTATAATTTTTTTCTTTCTCGCTATAAATAAAATGTTATTTTACATATTTCAAAGAAAAATGTTTTGTCTTTCCAACAAGGAGAAAATCCCAGTTTTTGTAACACAGAAATATATTTTTACAAAAAACATGAGTTTATTATTTATTATTAAAACCAAAATTGGTCGTATATTTTTTTCGGAATGAAATTTGTTTACATTATTGGTACGAATAGTACCTACTTTCGACTGTGGCCGTCTAGAAATTACAATGTTACCCAATATAACGAAGTTATATTGAATTTTCTACTTGTCTACAAAAAGATGTTTCAACGGCATTGAATTTTAGTTTCTTTTTAGAAAGACAAACATTCCCTTGTTACGAATAACCTGACAATATTTGAAAATCTCCTACTACCACCACAGTAAGCGGAAAATGTTGCTTGTGTTGTGATGCAGGACTAGGCCAGCCGAGGAATTGAACACACTACGCCTGGGTGGGACACAAACGTGATGTCAACTCAACCACCGACCGATCTATTTAATCATAGTTGATTTTAAAATGATACAATGGTTCATGGCTATTTATATACGATAGGTAGTATATAGCTACAATACTACCCAGTTGAGTTGGTAAGTTTTGAGATGGGGAGTAGGCCATTACAGTTTTAATTTGTGTATAATATAATGTATTAATGAGACAAAATAAATTATAAGGCATGCAGAACCAATGCAAAGATAAATTATTGTAAAAGAAATAATAAGGCATACAGATATAACATATAACAGTAAATTGTATTGTTAATGTAAAAAAAAAAAAGATTTTCAAAGGCCCTTGCCCTTTTGTTCTTTCTACTTGTGTGATGTAATTTCACGAGAATTTATTTATGTTACAATAAAACATTTTCTAAATCTTTAAAGACTTTATCCACGTTTAAAAATTTTCGTAGTTCATATTTTGTTCTTTTAGTTTAAATTTGTTATTGTAACATTTTATATCGAGAAAGTGATAATGATGTTGAGCCGTAATCATCCGTGCGAACAAATAATGAACTCAACATAGACTTTCAATGAGATTATGTACACGAAAAATACCAACAGCTTTCTTCCAAGGTAGTCCCAATCCTTCTTTTGTTTTAAAAACAAATGCACTCGAATTTTTTTGCACATGTTCTCGCCATTTTTCCGAGGGGGGAAATTGGAACCGTGAATATTGTTGCATAACTCAAACCACCAATGAAAACCTCTGAAAGTCTATGGAATAAACTTTCAGCGTTTTTCATTGGTGTATGGTATAAGTAGCCTCTGAATGAGAATTGTACTGTCTATATATTGGCACAAAACAATACAAAAGCCCGAAGATATGCATCTAGTGAGTGGTTGTGGATTATTTATGGCCGTAATGGTTCTCAACATTCGATTTGATTTTTTTTTTAAATGTACCTACACGTTTTTCATTTTTAATTTTGTCTGCGAGGCAATTATATATGTTGCTCCCCTCGTAACCAATGGATTGCTTGTCATAATGAGTATGTACGGTGTTTAAATGTATTGTATTTAATTAAAATATATAATTTATGTATGTAATTCAAATATATAAAACCTACTGAAATAAAACCACCACGCCTAATATTTACCTTCAAAGATGACACAAAAAAAATAAAAATTATGAATGCCAGAAAAAATAACAATGTCTCCCTTCTTTTAGCAGATGTCAATAAAAAGGTTTACGTAAATGAAGCCCTGACGTCATTCTACAAAAATCTTTTATGGAACACTAAAATAAGGGCAAAAGAAAAAAAATTCAAATTCATTTGGTTTAAAAATGGAAAATTACTAGCACGAAAATCTGAAGACTCTCCAATAATTGAAATAAAAAATCATTACGACCTCGAAAATAAAATCATGTAAACAAACAATAAATTCCATAACCATCTACAATATATTGGACACTTATACCAAAAATGGATCCATTAACTGATATAGAATTCGATTACCCTTCTCCCGAAACCATCACAACCTCAACAATACAAGAAATTAGTGACCACATACAAAACAAAAAACAAAAACATTAAAAATACCCCACCAGAATATTAGAAGCATCAACAAAAATTTCGTAGAGTTGACAGTGATGCTACAACAACTTGATGAGGAAATCGACATTATCATACTCACAGAATGTCGTATAAAGAAAGAAACATATTTACCTAAACATCTGGACAAATATAAGGTATATAACTCCACGCAACATAAAAGTCAGAATGACGGAGTGATAATTTATCTTAAAAATGAGATCCAAGGAATTGTAAAGGAAATTCAACTCAGAGACGCAAACTGTCTACTGATAAACATTAATAATGACATCTCAATATTCGGGATATACAGATCACCGTCAACAAGAGACATATCTCCCTTTCTTAATTCCCTGGATGATGAGCTAACCCTACTACGAGATGTTCGGAACGTGTACTTAATTGGGGACATTAATATTAATCTACTAAATACAGGACAGAAACACCCGCAGTGTGATGACTACCAACTACTTTTGCTGCATCATGGACTGATCAGTGCAGTTAATGTACCAACAAGATTAGGATATAACGAAAACGCTCAAACTGTATATGCCTCCTGTATTGACCACATCATGGTAAAAACAAACAAACCATACTGTACCGCCGTTCACCATTCCAATATTACTGACCACTTTACACTACTACTCACCATTCAACTTCAAAATACACAAACATATATTAAAAACACACTTGTTAAAAAAAGAATTAATGTTAACGAATTAAAGGATTTATTAAAATTGGAAGATTGGGGAGAATTACTTAAAATTAAAGATTTTCAAGATTGCTGGCACTCAAACATTGTTCAAACAAATATTCATAAATGTTCAGAATCATTCACAACACAGACTCCACACAAACGTAAAATAAAAAAAACCTTGGATTACTCAAGGACTTCTAAAAAGTATAAGAATTAGAGACAAATTACACTTGAAAACTAAAAAAAACCCACTTGATCTTTCATTACTACATCTTTATAAACATTACAGAAATATGTTTTCCAAACTTCTGAAATATGCCAGAGGTAACTATTATAAAAGTCAGATTCAAGACTGTAATAACGACCCTAAACTTGTCTGGAAAATTATTAGGGAGATGACATATACTAACAACAATACAAACAGTGATATTTCCGAACTGGATACACCAAATCAAAAATTAAATATGAGAGAACATCCAAGGGAAATAGTCCAATTTGTAAATGAATATTTCTTCAATGTCGGTTCTAATTTAGCTTAAAAAATCATTAAACCTCTTCGTACTGCTAATGAGAATAACAACGCACCTACTAATAATATCACCTTTAAATTAAATACAGTTACGGCAGATGACATTAAAATCATTATAGATTCATTGAAACCAACACTCACTTCCGGATCAGATGGCATTTCAATGAGAATAATTAAATCAACTAGAGATGAACTAATCCAACCACTTCTCCACCTTGTGAACAGATGTATCAAGGATGGTATCTTTCCTACATCGCTTAAATTGGGTTCTGTTATACCAATCTTTAAATCCGGAAATAAAGCGGATATAAGTAACTATAGACCGATACCAATATTGAATAATCTTTCAAAAATAGTAGACAAAGTTATTAAGAAACAGCTCACCCAATATCTTGAAACAAACCGCATACTATCTGAAAATCAATACGGATTTAGAAAAAATATGGGAACTTCCGATGCCATCGCCTCTATTGTAAAAAGTATAAAACATAGTCTCGATAATGGTAATAAGTGTATCGGAATATTTTTAGATCTATGTAAAGCTTTCGATATAATTGATCATACATATCTTCTAGAAAAACTCAAAAAGATTGGAATCGTAGGTCGTGAACTGAATCTCATTCAAAGCTACATGTCAGAAAGGTCACAGCTAGTCAGGATTAAAAATGAATCAAGTCAACCAATACCAATTCAATACGGAGTTCCACAAGGCAGTGTCTTAAGGCCGATTTTATTCCTGATATATATAAATAATCTATGTAATCTAAACTGTCACGGCTCAGTAATTAGTTTCGCAGACGACACAGTTCTTCTCTTCCATGGAAAGTCGTGGGAGACTGTATTCGTAAAAGCTGAAGAAGGGATGAATCAGGTAAAACAATGGCTTGATACAAATTCACTAACATTAAATGATACAAAAACTAAATATATTTAATTCAAAATTTACAACAAACAGACAGATAATGTCAATTCAAACCTAAACATAAAAATTCATAAAAACTGTTTAACCGCGAACCATGAAATTCCTTGCAACTGCGCAAAATTGATTGAAATTCAAACGATAAAATACCTTGGGATAATTATTGATCAAAACTTAAATTGGAACTCCCAAATAGAAAGTGTGAGCAACAAATTAAAAAAAACTAACCTATTTCTTCAAAACAATAAGAAACATTTTCGATAAAGAACAACTAATTCAAATTTACTACGCACTAGCCCAATCTCAACTACAATATGGTCTTATCGGATGGGGAAGCTCATGCGATTCCACTATAAAACCAGTCCTCATAACACAAAAGGCAATTCTAAAAATTATACTTAGGATCCCCATCAGAACTCCTACCGACTATGTTTTTAAAACCCTGAATGTAATGACACCAAAACAATTATACGCAAAAGATATACTAATTTACGCATTCAAAAACCAGGACAACTTTACACAGACAAACTCAGACAGACTCACAAGATCCACACTACAACATATGTTACACCAACCTACAACTAAAACAACTTTTGGACAAAGAAATATGCAGTATTATTCTATAAAATTATTTAATGTCCTCCCTTTTGAAATAAAAAAAAACATTAAAAAATAACTGACTTCAAAAGAAACATTAAGAAATGGATTATGGATAAGGAAAGGATGAATATAGATATAATTTTGCAACCCAACAAAGACTAAAGCTTGTATTATGTTTTATTTTTCTCTAAATATTGTTTTTTAATTTTCTATATAGTATTTTAACATGTGTACTTATACTATTTCAAACACATAACCATGTACAATGTGTCCTTAGAACGGGGTACCCCAGTAAGGACACATTATCTAATATAAAAAAAATGTTAAAAAAAAAATAATAATAATTATCGTGTTGCCGTGTAAAGTGTGTGTGTACTTGGGACGTTTTAATGATTTCTGTATTTGTATGTATGAGTTTATTATTCATTTTGTATATAAGGAGACATGTATTATATTCATATAATTTTTTAATTTTTTTTATTTTTTTTTTATTTATTTTACAATTTAAACCTGCTAAACTGCTTTTGCAGATTGTCATGTTAATAGTTTTGTTTCCATATAAGATTTTTTTGTGGATGTTCTTGGTTTGAAGTGAAATAGCTTTTTGATTACTTTGTTTTGTGTTACCTGTCAATTTCAATCAAGTAATTTAAATGTGAATGTACGAGGCTATAATATAGACCTTTTTTAAAAAAAATATTTGGTAACAGATATGATATCCGGCTTAATACGCTAATTAAGGGGGTGATTTTATCTTTAATATCTTGAATATGCTGTTTATAAATTAGGTGTTTATCAATGCCCAGCTTAAGATATTTCTTCTGTATACATTGGTATATTTATCTATTTATTTACGCCCTAATGGGCTTTTACAAAAGTAGTTAACAAGTAATACAGTTATGTTACATAGTTTACAATAGATTATGATTTTTGATTAAATTAAGGTAAATTCAAATTAATAGTGTGGATTACGGAAAGCTAAATATGTATTAAAGAAGTTTAAAGTTTAAGTTTAGACTTACGGAATTCAATACTTCGTTTGTGTGAAAGCACTATGAAACAATACATATACATATAAAAACAAAAGTGTATTCACTACAGAGTTGTGAATTCATACATCTCAGTAAAATGATTAAAAAGATTTCGTTTTATAACTAATACGGAATCTTTAAGCAAGTCTACAATATTCCCAAATTTATTGCCAAAATGATGTAGTCTATTTATAGGTGTATGAGCTACATAGTTGGTTTTAAAATTGTCACAGAAAAATGTAGCACTTTGCCTCGTATTTCTAGTCGGTACGTAAAATTTTATTTTGGCGAGAATTTCAGGGTTGTCAATGGAATTATTAATAATTTTATTTAAAAGTGCAAGGTCAGAGATGATCCGCCTATCTGATAGCGTTATTAAGTTAAGTTGTTTCATCAAAAGAAAATAGTTAATATTTTGAATTGGAATATTCAGTTTAAAGTTAATAAATCTTAGAAATTTGTGCTGTACCCTTTCAATATTGTCAGAATGCGTTTTATACAATGGGGACCAAATAGGCGAATTATACTCTACCTGGCTTCTTACTAAAGAAGTGTACAATGTTTTCAAACATTCAAGTGACTTGAAATCACTCGCCGTTCTGCATATGAAACCAAGCATTTTTATAGCTCTCTTTCTTATATCATTTACATGCAGAGTGAATGTTAACTTTTCATCAAATATAACACCTAAGTCCCTGATCTGAGCGACTGATGTCAAAAGTACATTATTTAAAGAGTATTCATAAGTAACATGACTTTGGATTTTACGAAAACGAATAACTTGGCACTTTTGAATATTAAGAAATAATGAGTTGATCACACACCAATGATACAATTTATCCAAATTAGATTGTAAAATATGGCAATCCTCTATACTACGTATCATTCTATATATTTTCAAATCATCAGCGAAGAGCAGAACTTGAATGTTTTGAATATATCACTAACTGAATTCAGTGGTTTGATTTTTTTAACGAAGTATTCTTTTTAGATTTGGAGAATGGCATTTTGTTTGTATAATTTTGTAACTGAAGAGATATTAAATTCTTGAGATATTTCTGGGGTAGGGAAACCACTTGGTTTCTTATGACGATTTTAATAATCAGTTTTTGAATAACATTAATTAATGGTGGTAGGGAGGTTTTATATGCCTCTCCCCACTTAATAATGTCGTACTGTAAGAGCGATTGCTCCAAAGCGTAATGAACCATTTTAATTGTTTTCTTGTAAATTACATTCTTTATAGATAAGCTCCACAGTAAGGTTAATGTTGTATTTTAATTTAATTTTATATATTTCCCTAGAGTCTTCGAGAGTTTCTCACCTCATCTTCGATTCAGATTTCTTCATAAAACTCTCGGTGAACTGGTTTTGAATTTAATTATAAACTTTTTTATTTTTGTTTCTCTTTAGATCCGGCAATAACGAGTCACTCTCAAATTATATAAATAAAATAACAGTATGATATAAATACGAATGATGCCATCATGATTGTGTTGATTTTTGGCAAATTATGGGACTGTCCTTGAAGAAGACCACTGTCTGTCATGGTGGTACGTATTTACATATACGTTTTATGAAAAACAAATCGGTTTAGAATGCGTAACTAAATGTTTATAGCAATCAAATCAGAAACGGGAACAAAAACACCTAGAAGCAACTTGACACGAGACCACGTGACGTCATATTCTCGCCAGTCAATCGTGTCTCGTTTATTGGTATTCGAATTTACATACAACTTTAAAACTGAAATAAGTAATACAACAATGGGGTTTCAATTACGATATTTGCGTTTAGTTTAATTCTTTACATATATTAAAACACTGTATTACATACATTGCATAAAACGTTTTTGAAAACGGTTATACCGTTTTTGGGAAAGTGGTGGGGCCCCTCCAAAGTGTTTATTGATTAAAGGGGGTATTTCACTATCTCTGATTATGTTCTGACCAAGCACTAATCCGCGGATTAGTCATTTTTTCGTTTTCACTATATCTGAATAACGTTAACGCTCGGGTTAAAGTTAGATTTGACTAATCAGTGCTCGAACTTCATGTTAGGCGCTATTCCTCGAATCAAAGATGGCGTCAAAACATTCCGAGTTTAACAGCTGAGAAGTGAGACGAATTTTGTAGAATGAATTTGAATGCTTGTATGATCCATCCTGAATTATTTGATTGTGTTCAAAATAAGAAACAATGTATTAATTCGACACGAATCTATCTAAAATGACCTGATAATCAACATAACATAACCAAAAAAATGCACACTTCGCGGTGTGCGGACTGTGACGCATGACAGCCGTGGCAGTAGATGGACTAACTGCAAACATTTTGCGATGTTGCCAGACTATTTCGAGTGTTATCTATCCGGAAGCTCGAAACAATGGTGAAACGGTCGCCGTTGAATAACGAAGTTATTCTGATCTTTAAATCCAGCCAACGGATAGCTAGTCAGATATTTAGCCCGACATAGTGAAATACCCCAAGTAGATTGTCATCGAATATCTTTTTAATAACCTCTGTGTCATGATTGGCTTAATCAATGTATGTACTATTCTCAAGTATCATTGCGGTGCCATCAGCGAAGTTTGCCGTGTAATGCTAAATCATTTTTTTGAGAATTCTGTCTCAGAGACTCGGAAACAATGACGTTTTGCTAAAAATGAGCAATGCTAAGATATCTATAGGGTTACTTGAACCAATAACCCAGTCCGGGACTGGGACCAGCCTGCTATATCCTATCTATGACCAGGTTTTATTTATAAACAAGGTAAGTAGATGCTCAGAAAGGTTAATTATTTTCTTCTGGTGGGAAGAAAAATGTCTTAATTTCTTAAAGGGCACAACTCAACTCTGTCCTGTATTCTAAGTTCCTCGCCAGAGCTGTTTAAGAGGAACAACCATAATAATGATTACAATCTAAATTAGTTATCTGGCGCCAAGTAAGTCTGATCCAGAATTAAATACGGCGTTATTTTCAGTTCGTAATATTCAATTAATAGGAAAGTACCTAATAATTATTGTTGATTTCTCGATTCTCGAAAATAATGATTATTTTCAGTGTGGGTGTGGGCGCAGGGTCGGCCCTGTTCATGCGCAATTCGTGCAGTGAAGACAAAAGGCAGTAATTGCGAAGGTGCTGATAATAGCCAACACCTAATGCTACGTATACATCCGCGAGCCGAACTGCCGAACTGAACCTTAACTTATGGGATAGAAACGAAGCAACCGCAAATGGCGCGAAACGCCGCTTGTAGTTGATTCGTTCCTTTCCCGTAATTCGTGGTACTGTTCGCGTTTCGGTTCGCAAATGTATACGGCGCCAAAAATTCACTCCCACCAGGTGCTTTTTGATTCAGAGCCAGCCCTGTGTGGGCGCTATGAATTATGATTGTTGATGAATTAATGAATTAGACTGGTCAAGTGTCAAACCAAGAATAATAATATGATTGTATGGGTTTCCCAATATCAATATAAGGACAGTGTTCACGTCATTTAATCGGTATTTTGGTTATATTTGGACATCCCGAGAGAAATGACTGATATATTGAATGAATAATCTCATTATTAGTTAGACAAAATGATCTTGGAATACATATCGATATTAAATACCTACATATATGTAGTAATATTAATCTACATAGTACTTTTGTGGTATTGTGTTCTCGGAACATTGTAGTTTTAGGTCTTGTCACATTGATTATATAATAATAAGTGTTTTATTATCTTATTTTTTCTGTAAAAAATATAAAACTAACTAAAAACTAACTAACCATCACGCCGTTTCCCCGCAGGGGTAGGCAGAGAGGACGGACCGCCAAACAACTCGGTCTTGGCACACATTCCTTGCCTCATTCACATTCATACATCGTCTCATATATACTCTTCTATTGTTCTGACTCTTGACATGGCCCGACTCAAGTATCTGATTTACTTGGTCGTGCCATGTCTTCCTCGGGCGTCCCCGACTTCTGCTACCATTCACATTTGCATCGTATATTCTCCTTACACTCCTTTCTTCGCTCATTCGCTCTACATGCCCAAACCATCTAAGCGTCCCTTTCTTGATCTTACTCATTCTTACTCATTACGCTTACATCAGCCTTGCACTCTTTGCGGATATCCACATTCCTCACACGATCATACATGGTTTTACCACACATACGCCTCAGGGATCTCATTTCAACAGCATTCAATCTACTTTCATCCTTTCTTTGCCAGTTCCATGCCTCACTTCCATACATCAGGGTAGGTACCAGCACTCCATTGTGGACTGCTAACTTCGCTTCTTTTGACAATATTTTGTTAGCGCCAACTGCGTTCAGTCCTCCATTAATGAAGTTACCTGCATTTACTCTTCTTTCAATATCTCTGTCAGCCTTCCCATCTCTCGTAAACATGCTTCCTAAATACACAAATTCATCCAGCTGCTCCAAGTATTCCTCATTCACAGCTATATTGCACACTGTTTTCGTACTTTCTCTTTCAAACACCATTACTTTAGACTTACTTACATTCATCATTAACTCATTCTTCATGCATACTTCGTTAATCCTAGACACGAGAGACTGCAGATCATCCATACTATTATCAATCAGCACCGCATCATCAGCGTACAACAGGCAACATACTTTCAGATTACTCAAATTCGCGCCCAATCCCACCTCTTTCAATTCTTGCATACAATTATCCATGTATAGATTGAATAACCACGGTGACATTACGCAGCCTTGTTTAACACCTTTTGTGATATCAAACCACCCCGTAAAACCACCGTTCACCCTAACACATGCAACGCTTCCCTCATATAGAGACGAAATTGCCTGAGTCAGATTTGCATTCACTCCATACTTGGACAACACCTTCCATAGCTTTTAAATTGCCTGAGTCAGATTTGCATTCACTCCATACTTGGACAACACCTTCCATAGCTTTTTCCTATCGACTCGGTCGTATGCTTTTTGTAGATCTACAAAGGCACAGAAAAGTTTTTGGTTTTTTGCCAGAAACTTCTCGGTGAGCATACGCAATGAGAAGATCTGGTCCATCCACCCCCTTCCACTCATAAAGGCACCTTGCACATCCCATATTTTATCCTTTGTTTCCTTTCTTACCCTTTCAATCAAAATTCTACCATACAGCTTGCCAACTGAACTTAGCAGGCTAATAGCCCTATGATTCCCACATTCCATACGTGACCCTTTACCTTTGTATAATGGCATGATCACTGCCCTTCTCCAATCTAAAGGCGTGTAACCTTCCTTTAAACATTGGTTAAAAAGATTGCACAACCATGTGAGAATTATACGGCTACCTCCTTTAAAATATTCAGCAGCAATATTGTCGAAACCGACAGCCTTACCATTCTTCATACACTTAATTGATCTTTCTATCTCATCCATGCTAATTTCGGTAACATTCAGTCCATCATCATTCATATCTGATTCGCCGCTAGAATCACTGTCACTCACTTCGCTTTCAAAGACTTCCTCGAAATACTTCATCCATCTCTCTTTTATTTTTTCCTCATTCGTCAACATTTTTCCATCTTTCGATTTTATCACTTTCATGCTTCCGGTTTCAGGGCCACACCGGGACCTTTTGACTTCCTTCCAAAATAACTTAATGTTTTCTTGGAAATGGTTTGTCATTTTCATTCCTTCTTCCTCTTCCAGGCGTTTCTTTCGTTCTTTCACCGTTCTTTTTATAATGATATCCTCACTGGGATCTCCCGTGCTGAGGATTTCATTTACATGTTATTAAAATTTTGTAGTATAGATAATATAAAGTAAATTATAAATTTATTTTATGAATATATATATAAATATAATTATTTAAATATAATTACATATATATAAATATAATTATTTCAGAAATATATTTCTCTATCTTATCTCTTAAATATGTTTCTCTATCTTATCTCTATATTGTCTATTTTTATTTACCTACTTAAAATATATATTTTAAAAAAACTAGTTGAATTTCCAATTTTGAAATTTTGAATCTTTATTTATTAAATGGCTCGATATTATTATATAGTAATCGAAATAAAACTGCGCAAAAGATTCGTAAATTTAAATTTAAATAATAACAACAATATATATATATATATATATATTATTCTTTATATTGGCTTTCACCCATTAAGAGTGATCTTGGCCATACAATACAACATTTTTCTTATTAATAAATACAACAAATTACAGGATAAAATTGATTACACAACATGACATAACATAACGTAACATAAATAAACCAAACATAACATAACATAACATAAACATAACATAACATAACATAACATAACATAACATAAAATAACATAACATAACATAACATAACATAACATAACATAACATAACATAACATAACATAACATAACATAACATAACATAACATAACATAACATAACATAACATAACATAACATAACATAACATAACATAACATAACATAACATAACATAACATAACATAACATAACATAACATAACATAACATAACATAACATAACATAACATAACATAACATAACATAACATAACATAACATAACATAACATAACATAACATAACATAACATAACATAACATAACATAACATAACATAACATAACATAACATAACATAACATAACATAACATAACATAACATAACATAACATAACATAACATAACATAACATAACATAACATAACATAACATAACATAACATAACATAACATAACATAACATAACATAACATAACATAACATAACATAACATAACATAACATAACATAACATAACATAACATAACATAACATAACATAACATAACATAACATAACATAACATAACATAACATAACATAACATAACATAACATAACATAACATAACATAACATAACATAACATAACATAACATAACATAACATAACATAACATAACATAACATAACATAACATAACATAACATAACATAACATAACATAACATAACATAACATAACATAACATAACATAACATAACATAACATAACATAACATAACATAACATAACATAACATAACATAACATAACATAACATAACATAACATAACATAACATAACATAACATAACATAACATAACATAACATAACATAACATAACATAACATAACATAACATAACATAACATAACATAACATAACATAACATAACATAACATAACATAACATAACATAACATAACATAACATAACATAACATAACATAACATAACATAACATAACATAACATAACATAACATAACATAACATAACATAACATAACATAACATAACATAACATAACATAACATAACATAACATAACATAACATAACATAACATAACATAACATAACATAACATAACATAACATAACATAACATAACATAACATAACATAACATAACATAACATAACATAACATAACATAACATAACATAACATAACATAACATAACATAACATAACATAACATAACATAACATAACATAACATAACATAACATAACATAACATAACATAACATAACATAACTACTTTAAATAAATATAAGCATATTATATTTATTTAAAGTAGAAAATAGTCGATGTTTTGTAATCAACGTCAAAAAAAATATTTTCGGGGGCTTATATTGCTAACGCTGACTAATAATATAATACATAAAACCACTTAATTTTTCTTAGTAAATACAAATAGATAACAATTTCATGATTATTTAAAACCAGATATAAGAAAAATTCTTTGAAAATGAGCCCAAAATTTAAAAAAGTAGGAAGTTACAAACAATTTTTGCATGTTGCAAGCATTCTGCATTAAAAATATTTTACGTTATCTGCAGAGTATGTTCGTTTCATTGTCTTTATTAGAGAGGGCGTAACTCCGAAAAAAGCAGTTGATACTTACATTCTGTGCCACTGAGGAATACTGAGCACGGGATGAGTGAATATCGACCATAGATAGGTTTGTCCGGGTCTACTTTGACCCATCTATAAAAGTTAAGTGTTAATGATAGCGTCAAGCGTTGCTGATTGATGTTTGTGTATCGCAATTGTGTCAGAAAACAGTATTAGTATTTTGAGGATGTGGTAAGGTGACAGCGTTTATTTGAGTCAGTGCAGTTGTGTGAGATAACTCCGGACCGATGTTCACGTAGTTGGTGGATGTAGATCGACGGTGAATTCCCCAGGTCGAAGATCGACACCGCGTCGCGTCGGTGGATATTGTCAGCGGCGAATCCTCCATATCGAGAATAACACCAGGGGTAAGCGGCGATGACGTTGGTGGAGTGGTCAAGGCGATAAACGATGTGTTCAGCACTGGCGAAGACGTTGAGCCTTCCTGGTAATCCAGTGTGAAACAAGATAGCCAAAGGTATAATTGACCTGGTCGGCAGATGCGCGGAAGATGCAGGCAGGCGACGATGTCGCGGGGCCAAGGCGCAGACCGGCGAAGGTGTCGCAGGGTCTAGGCGCGTGGGGAGCGCAGGCCAGGGAGCTAATTATAATACCGTGGAGTTGATGACTATCCGTAGCCTCTCCTTTAAGGTTCGTGCAACGCCGGGCGTAGTAAGTAGGTCCGTGGCCTGTAACGGCGCGGTAAGGTAATGGCCAAAGATATTAGAAGAACGAGATGTGCTATGCGCAGTTCGTACTGAGTGGAATTGTTTTGCCGAGTGTCGCCGGTTTTGTTCACCAATACTACTGCACACCTTCGCTTACGCTAAGGCATCGCTAAGGTATCCGCACTGGAGGAGGCCCACCACTTCCCCGCCCTGTTTAAGGTACTGATGGTACCCCTTCAGAGCTCTCTCAAGGACGCTAATTTTTTGATATAACGAGTCTACATTTAAAATTTCAAAACAAGACCTCCAAAATGTCCATGCATACAATGTTATTCGCAGTATGCAAGTGCTGCGTATTAGTAACCTGTTAGTAAAATCTACTCTATTTGGTTAGTTTAACAGGTCATATGTACAAGGTATCAACAATAACGGGTAAAAATAATAATTTACAGCCACCTGCAAAAATGAAAAATTATGAGACAAAAGAAAATGGTGAAATGTACACCTCATTTTTTGTGAGGGGGTGTCGTCACCTACTCCCAGGCAGTCCTAGAATACATAGAACAGATTTCTGTGCGTACACGTCCCGATACCGTTCAAAGTACCCTAATTAGGTAGTACTCCGGCTACGGTCCGGCGGCCAACATAGCATATCTCGTTCTTCTAATATCTTTGGTAATGGCGATGCGCGACGCGGGAGGCCGGCCGGGAGCAGAACGATCAGTTGGCAGCGGGCGCTCGCAGGTTTCGCAGGGTACTCACCCGTAACTGACCGTTGACTGACTGACCAAGTACCTTCACGCTTGCAGCTAATTTTATAGTTGAAAAACGTTTAATAAAATTTTTATCCGTTTTACATAAAATATTTTAATGGCATGGTCCTGTTTTTTTGAATCTTAAATACAAATAACTTAAATGCGTAAGGATCCCTCCAGAAACATTTTTTTATTTTAGTAATACGTTCATCAATCAATGCATCGATTTGGGAGGCGGGTATGGATACCGCCGCCCCAGGAATCATTTATTGGATAACCAAAACCCTCTCAATAGGTAACCCCAAGTGGTTTGATACGTTTGGTGACTTTGCAGGGGTGCCTGGGTTCATGGGGTGAGGTTTGTCTAGGTCTTGCCGGCGGATGCATTTGCCCACCTGCTGCGTGGCGGGCCAGATCGGGAGAGACTGGTTGACGGAGACCTTTTGACTTTTCTAGCCGGACTCTCTCGACACATCACCCTGAACCGCAGTGGGAGGGATATATTCATATGTCCGTCACTCCTGGACACAATGATCCCTTGATTCCTACCCAAACCTCATGCGTGTTTTTTACCTTCCCAGAACTTCCTCTCCTTCCTTTCAAAAGATAACATAGGCCCTGGGGATTTTTTTCCTCATGGACTCCTGTGTGGAGCTAATGTAAAAAAATCAGAAATAATTAGACTAAATATTGGTTGGACAATAATCTGCTGACACTAAATATAGATAAAACAAAGTACATGACATTTAGCATAGATCCCAGACGACAACCAAGACTCGATGAAAACTTAACCATTCATGACTGCACATCTAAAAACAACTGCCTATGCAACCCATTAACACGAACCCAGGTAATTAAATACTTAGGCATTTACATTGACAACTATTTCAGATGGACAGAACAAATAAATAAAACAGCGGGCAAATTTAGAATACTGATATATTTCTTTAAGAACATACGAAACATAATGCAAACGAAGACTCTAAAAACAATTATCACTCACGGTATGATTGGTTGGGGTGGTGCTGCTAAAACTAATATGGACCCTCTTGTCAAAGCGCCAAAAGCCTTAATTAAAGATATCACAAAAAAACCTTACAGATTCTCGACAATACAGTTATTTAAGGACTTCACCGTACTGAACATACAGCAACTATACATAAAAATTATAACTCTATATTACCAAAAAGACAAACTTAACCATCATACTATACAACACAATTACGAAACAAGAAACAGACATCAACACATGACCCCGAAGATAAATACCACCTATGGACAAAGACATTTTCATAATCTGGCCCCAAAAATTTTCAATTAAGTGGAAAAAGATATTAAAGACCTGGCAACAAGTGTAAATATAAGACACAAAATCCACACATGGATAGTCAACAAAGGCATTGTATACTGCGGACAGATAACATCTACAATACCATAAATTATAGCACACTCCACGCCTGAATTTTTCTCTTCTGTTCTCACTCATTTATATGTATTTTCATTATTTCTTATGTTTTTCTTTTTCTTTTTAAAATTCTTATCTTTCTAATTATTATATATCTTTTTTTTATTTATATTTTATGTATATCTTTTTATTTACATCTTTGATTCTATGTAAATTCGCATTATCTAAAATGAAATCAAACTCCCGCCACCTCAGAATAGGCTCAGCCTAGTGAGGTGGATTATACCAAAAAAATGTATGTTAATTTATTGGTTAATAAATAATAATAAAAAAAAAAAAATAAAACTTGATCAAAACAGATATCGCACAAATGACGAGAACACAAAACAACCATCGCCAGAAAATTCACACTAACCCAAAGGACGACTTCTCCAGCGCAGTGCCTAGCATACTGACCATATACTGACTGAGGAAGGTAGCTGTACATGGTTCTACCGGCAGAGCCCGGTACCCTTCGTATATTCAGTTACCAAAGCTATGGCGTTGGATATTCCTAGATTTTTTCTGAACCTTAATTGTTCCTGTGATATTAGTTTTTTAGATTCCAGGTAGTTGTTAATTGATTTTTAATAGTTGTTTATACGATTATTGATATGGTGTTTAGAATTCGGATCGGTCTATAATTATTAATGACATCATGATCATCTAATTTAAAAATTGGTGTGATTGTCCTTATTTTGAGTTGTGGTGGAAATCTGCTTTCCGCAATGAATTTGTTTATGAGAAATATTATCGGTTCGATGAGTTCGTTTTGTCTTGTACTAGTATTTAACTGTTTTCGTAGAGATTCCACCACGAATTACATAATAATAAGAAAGAGCAGATTTTTACATATTTTCTTACGCTCACCTTACAGGTAATAAATAGCAAGTTCACGTCAATAGCTAGTCTGGTTTTAGGTGGCATTATCGATACTAAATAACACAATATATATCTTACTAATCGGTGTTAGTATTATTTTTTTCTACTTCACAAAAATGTTAGTTTTCTGCAAAACTAAGGCATTTTTCAGTCTCTCCATACTTTTCTAGTGAAGCAATATCCTATAGTAAACATAACCAATAAAAAGGGAATTCAAAATATACTTAGAAATAATTATAATTAATTTTTACTTTAAATAGAATAAAAACTTATATTTGTTTCCAACGTCATTAAAAAAGAACTGGAAAATATGTTTAATTTTTCGCTGTGAAATTGCGGAGTGAGTTTTAATTAATGTTTTTCAAAAATATATATTTAAATTAGTAATTAAAAAAAGCTTCCCTCCTGCAACTGCAAGGCGGTCATGTTTGACGCGATTACCTATTATAATTAATCTATCCTCTCAGTGCACTCCGTGAATTTTCAAACGTTTCGCAATTTTTCTGCCACAGTGATGAATTATACATATTATTTTATTAAATAAAAAAGCTTACTGATGTTATTTAATTCATAGATTCTCTTGCTCGAAAAGCAATAACATTTACAGTTACTAAATCGCACGCTTACCTCATACCCCACAACGATACGATACTTACATACTTATGTAGTATTAAAATCTATTATTACACGGAAATAACTTACGTAAATAAAATAAAGTTATTTAATAAATATCTGGTAAAATTATTCGCATTGCCGTTAAAAATGGGACTACAGGCCTTTCACGAATGAATTGACGGATTTTCCAACAAACTATCAGTAAAACACGAATGTGATATGAGGATGTCGGAACACAGGTTCATAGAAATTCTAATACTGTTGCATTTCGTCATTATTATATTTATCTAATATTTTATTAGGAAATGGCTTGCCATCATGCTTTTAACAGGATTTAACAAATCAGCCATACTCATTTTCTCCGTATATTAGATAATATTCGTTGCCAATGTTACCATGCATTACACGGTGCGCGGAAACTAGTAGTAGAAACTGGTAAATCTAAATCACATTTTTCTGTCGATTTTGTGGCATATATGTTTTTGATTACAGCTTTTGTTTTTGAGTAAATCGATTCCGATCGGGATTTTTTTTAGTTAATTAAAAAAAAAAAAATCGGTTGTTAATCGATTGGGGGATACTATCAGCTGTATAATGTTTTTTAAATGCATCGAAGCGCAAACCCGGCTCCAAAAGTTTTTTTAAGGCTGTGGTTGCAGAAATTTAAAAAAAAAGGTTTATAAAAAACACTCACAAAAACCTCGGGTTTCGTCTTGGGTACTACGAGTTTTCGGATACAGTGTATAAATACATTATGTTAAAAAATAATGGCAAGATACTTTTTTTCTTCTGAGAATCCGTTTTCGTTATTAATATTCACTACAAAAAATATTTCTGAAGGTTATAAAGGTATCTCAGCAGGTTGTAGCGCCCGACCAGTTGTAAGGCGGGCCGCTCCCTGCCCGGCCGCCCAGCCGCCCAGCCGCCCATTCGCCCGGCCGCCCCTGGCGTCGGCGATCTTCGGCCGGTTGACAAACAAGTTCTAGCTAAATGACCCGCAGCAAAACATAAAACCACTCCACAGTCTCGCCTCCTCTGCAGTGCCTAGTGGATGCCGGAGTTGTCGTTACCGTGTCGGCCCGTCCTTGTCGTTGCTCAAATAAACCACTAGAACATTGTTCGAAAGAGGAACAAAACAAATGCCAATAAACCTTCCGGAAATTCTGCGGCTTGCCGATATAACCAACCGCACGATTTCTCCGAGAACTCAGTTCTAAACATCCTGATTTTATTATAAAACACGTTCCCAAACTAACTTCGTCAGTACGTTAATGTATTGTGTTCGCGGACAGTTGAAGTTATAAGTTGAAGCGGACCAAGTGAAATAAAATGAATTATTTTTTGCTGTCTTTTGTTGGTAAGTAGCACTTTATTATGAACAAGTTGTTTCATCAAATAATTACAGTACGTCAACATCCAAGGTTGTTTTTTTTTTCAAGAAACTATATGTATAAAAGGAGGGAAAATCCCACATTTTTGATTTTGTATATTTTATTTGAATGCAAACGATAATTATTTTACAAGATGATGGCTTCAGTAATTTAAATACCTGTTTTTAACCGCACATACTTAAATACCTCCGTCAAAGAGAAGCTGATTAAGTAGGCAATTTATAACAAATTACTAACGTTTGTATTTTGATACTTCTATTTAAAGCCAATGTTTTCAGATCTCTAGAATGACAACAAATGATATTAAAGTAATCATTTTAATAACATACTTGTTTACTTTTGATGACCTTTCTCGTCGTTTACGTAGCCAATTAATGTAAGTAATGTTATATATTGATTATGTGTTTGTTTTTCGTCAAATTCACACTTTTAAACTCAAACACTGTTTCGAGGTCAGGACTTGTTTTAGTATCGGCAACGACCGAGGCAAAAAACATCTTCTTTAAAATATTTTTTTACATTTTTTAAATTATCTCCAGTAAGTAGTGGATCTCTTCGTATTTATAAACTCTTCTGCTGATAAATGCTCGCCTGTAACCTCTATTATCGTTAATTTAACCTTTTTCTTATATTCAGAGGTGGATTGGTAGAAACACAATTTTTTCCTCTTTCATGGCTATAAATGTATTGTTTTGTAAATTTTTCGTTTTATATTATCTTTTGTTATGTATAATTTTTTTAATTCATATTCCTATCTCACTAATTAAAATTATGTTGTCTCAGTTAAAGTCACAAGGAGGAAATCCATAATTATTGGTTTTATTTTACTAAATAACACTTATGTACAAACTGATTAAATGTAAACTGTCGATTTCCCAAAAATGAATAAATAAATAAATGAATAAATAAAAAATAAAAATAAATAAATAAAAAAATATACCCCAACACCCCATCGGTGGGAGGTTTTTGAGTTTAATTGTCCTAATTGCGTGTTTGGAAAAATATTTCTACATTCAAATGTCAAAATAAATAGGAATACGTTAACGTAACATTAACCGTACATTTTGGAAGTTCTAATTTGGGAGGAGATGCACCAAAACTCTTGATTATATTACTCTTAATTCTGTTGTCTGTGTGTCTTATGTAACTCTGGTTCAATGAACTCAAATTAGCTTAGAATTTAAGTGTCATTTTTAAAATTGGAACTGTTTGCTTGAAGAATTCTGACAAGTGATAAAGATAAACAAATTATTTAATATTTTTAAAAAGTTTTTTTTTTTTTAAATTGAACTTATCTAAATTGAAACTGATTTTTCAAGAATTCAGACTATCCTGTGATGATACATAAAAAAGGTATTTAGAATAACTAGTAGGTATTGTAGTCAGATGTGTAATATTATGTAGGTAGGTATATTGTCTGGGCATAGTGCCACAATAGTGGGTAATTATAAATTATTGTAATGCGAAAACAAAACTTACTTAACCCGTATTATATAATAATAATAATTGTAACCCGTTAGTGTGAAATCTATCATAAATTTAATTTAGTTTTAAACAATTTCTTATAAGAGGTATAATCAAAAGGAAGAAATCTATAATTGGTTTTGTTTTAGTTATATAATATTATATATATAAATATTACTGTTGATTACAGTCAAAATAAACAAAATTGAATACAGCGCTTAATTTTCGTTTTTTTTGTAAGAAATTAAAAATTTTCTGATTAACGAATATCCTGAAGTATTTGAAAATCTCATAATACCACCACAGGAAGCGGAAAATGTTGCTTGTGTTGAGATGGACGATTTACCCAGCCTAGGAATTGAACACACTACGCCTGGGTGGAACCCAAACGTGATGCCAACTCAGCCACTGACCGGTCATAATAATCACTTTAAATACACGTTTTTAACGCGGTTTATATTAGATGTAAGACTACAGAAATATTTTGAAATTTTCTACCCCAAAACGAGTGGTATGATATTTCAGACATTTTTTCCTAGTACATTTACTATGCTCATCGATTACGATTAGCCAAAAATTAAAAAAAAAAAATAATCGGAGGTTGAACACGTAACCTTCCACTACTAACAACTGAACTGTCGCATCATACACCAGACTTATTTCTGCACTATGTATTTATATTCCGAGATTATGTCTCAGTTGCACAGAAAACCGTTTTATATATCTGTGTGTTTTTAATATGATGATTTAATTAGGTATTAAAAAACTCGTTTCAATAACTTGATATCATCATAGCAGCTATGTTTCAAATAGTGCTAATAAAAACCTGTCCGTAAATAAAACACATTTAAATAAATGTTTCCTGGCATCTTTATCACGAACAACGTTTTTCGTATTTTCGACATCCTTCCATAATATTCCACTTTTTGAAGTGGACAATGGTACAGTGGGTGCCTCACAGAAATTTATTTTTTTAAATTTTTTTCATTTGCCAATCAGCGCCATTTCGTTTTTGTTGACATTTGAAAGGATCCCATTGAATACCGATTCTAGATTCGTTTCAGCTTTTGTACAAATTTTGATCAGCAGAAAAGAACAATTGTCATGTTGTTATGCATTTTAGTTGATCACAATTTTATAGAAGGCTGAAGCTGACCTAGAATCGGCAAATAAAGGAGACCTTTCAAATGTACAATTGAATTTTTCTGAAACACCTCAACCTAAGTAAACTAATACATCTAGTTCTGTATTTAAACATATTTTTATCAGTAAGTAAACCAATACAAACTGTAATTAAACGGTCACTAGTTCACTTCTGAGCATATTTGTTAATCTATACAAAAATAACATTAATTACCACGAAAAGAATATAATGACAATATTATTAATGTACCTATCTAATGGCCTGAATTTGTAGTGAGATAGCATGGTTCCAGAAAACCCGAGATAATAATAATGATAAAATAAATTAACTTGTCTTTGAAAATGAATGTGGTAAAAATAACAATGATTAATCTAGGTCCTTGCCTTACTATGTCTTACCAGGGAATTAACATAATTACCATTCAACAGAAACTTTAATGATTCTTCAAGAAGAAGGATGAAAAAAGTAAAGAACAAACCCAACAATGTTGTTCCGGTCAAGTAACGATTAACTTTGAGATACAATGTAAGTTTTTTTTAGAAGTTAGACAGAATATACTATAATATAATATAAAAGTTGCTTTATATGTATGTCTTCAACATGTAAATGACAATAATTCCTATAATTGGATAATAAATTATTACCTATCTTAGCTCTAGTCAATAAAGCTCAGTTGAAAGATTTGGTGGCTTCCTGGTGTCCTTGGTGAGAGATTTTTAAATGTTTATAAATACAGATTTTAAAAAAAAAATCTCTTAGAACGATTACGCTTCCAATCTTACCGGTTTACCGCTCTCTCCGTTCAGTTCCTTATGATTTCAGGTCTCAGTTTAGGTCTCCCAACACTTTTTCATGCTGTAGGGTCTGCAGGATCAGGATATAAAAATCTATTTGGTGGTCGACTTCTCCTAATCCTTGCTATGTGTCCTGCCCGTTGGTGCTTTCACAGTTTCTTGTAAATCACCTACTATATAAATACGCGCATACAAGAAGCAGAGTTCTAAGGCATTGACCAACTCAGGTCAGTTTTGAACTTCGGTAGCTTCAAACCAGACAAGGAAAAACCCTGCAAACCAGTAATTCCGGTTTGGGGCCTGAAAGATGCGATATTCAATATGCAAATAACCCAGGTTTATAAACTGCTGAAATTATAACAAATAACGTCTTTGAAATATTTCATTTTTGTGCTAAACATACAGGATAAGATTTTGTAAAAAATTAAATTTAAATTCATCCGCATTAGAAACACACACGAAAAAAAAGATCTTTGCCGGGACCGGCATACAAACCACAAAAAAATTCCAAGTACTTTTGAAGATTTCCACTAAACCTAACCTACACAAGTGGTAAAATTTTTGCCTGGTCACGGTAACCAGGCAGCGGTGGTTTGAGGTTCAAATCGCAGCTGCGTTAATTTCTTCTTTTCGTAAATATTTCAGTATTGTGTGTACAATATCGATGACTGAGCATGATGTGATTTTTAATTTGGTTCCATATTTAATATATAAATAAGTTCCGTACTCCGAAGTAACACAAGCATTAACTTATATCAATTATACAAATCTGTTCTGCAAAAACAGTCAGCAAAACATACACTATTGAATATATAAAAGAAAACATAAAATTAAAATAGAGTTCTACAAATTAAACTTGAAAACAATAAAAAAGTTTTAATTAAAAGTCACAACTTAATCGGTTTTATTAACTAGGATAACCCAGGCGAGCGTTTTTGGTGTGACTCAATCATATTAAATTTACCTTCCACTGGAGGTTATTAATATTGAAGTGTTTGTCTATTAATATATACTATAAAGTGGATAAATGTCGGCAATAATGATTTGTTTACGTGTTGCATAATAATTCCAAGGGCAAGCATATAATCCGGGCTGCCACTTGTTCACTGCATTCATATGATCATAAATACTTACAACATCCAGAGTGGTTAGTAGTTAGTACTCCAAGTATCGCCCTGGTAAAATACCAATTTTGTGAATCGACTCGCTGCGTGATTGTTTGGTGACCAGATCTGAATAGCCAGGCACTTTCCAACCTTCCTCTTCGCATCTACTTCCTCTCCTCACTTCCTAAAACCTCACAACTTACCCCAAATGGTGAATTTAACCCAACCTAACCTAACCTAACCTAACCAAACCTAAACTAATCTATACTAACCTAACCTATCCTAACCTATCCTAACCTTATCTAACTTCACCTATCATAACATAACCTAATCTATACTGACCTAACCTATAATAACCCAACTTTAATTTTTTTCTTTATTTATAAGAGGGTCGCAGAGGGCCTGGTAGGAGACAAATGTCTTGGCTGCGAAATATACGAGAGTGGACCGGCATTAGAAGTGTGGAGGAGCTATTCCGGGCAGCGCAAGACAAGGAGACATTTTCAAGAGTGATCGCCAACGTCGGGGGGACCTGATACGGCACATAAAGAAGAAGATTTATAAAACATCCCTAAATACCTTTATTTTTTTTTCGGAGTACCAACCTAATTTGCATAAAGTAAATGGTAATAACGTCTCTTCTAGCTACTCGTATGTTATCAGGAATACCAACATAAGAAAATGTCATCAACAGAAATTATTTTGGCTGTCATCCCATACGACGAAAGCAAATTTTACGTAATTAAAAATGAAAATTTTCCAGAATGCAGACAGTTTACTTTTATAGTAATGAAGGTAAATCATAAGGTTTTTTAAAAAAAATCGTATTATTAGTCAGCGATCCCGAATAATTATTACCAATTCATTTGAGTGAGTTTGATTTTGTGAATAAATCTATGTACGTGTTTCTAGTGGTAAGATTACTATATAAATATTTCTGGGTTTACCAGCTATGTGTCATCAAATACTATTGATAAAAGTAATCGACATTTTATCAATAAATATAACCAATTAAAGAGAATCATTGCAACAGAGGAAAGCATCAAAATGATTCATTTTCCATATATCACTTCGGTGAGTAGATACTGCAATACAGTGGTACCCATTACCCATACTTAGACACGTTTATGAAAATCCAACAACCGATTTGTCAATAATCTTTGTTCGCCTCCTAACTTGTTCATTGTTGAAGAATGTGCACAGAGACCCATTGAACGTTTGGTAATTAATGTTATCGTTTTTAGGTTATAAAATAAACCATTTTAATAAAGTAGTATTGGGTAGGACATGCTTTCAGAATGAGTGTGTATGAGGTACTCAAATACTAACACGAGGCGTTGAGGTGTCTCACCCCAAAAGAGGTGAGGTGTGAGGCGTGAAGTGTGAGGTGTTGAGTGACTACATTCAAGGATCTATTTAATACAACAATTTACTAATTACACTTAAATTATTACATCGGTAATAATAATAATAAGTTTTTTTTCAAGTTAAAAAAAAAAAAAAAAAAAAAAAAAAGTCATTTATATAGCGCAGTTTAGTATCATTTCACTTCAAGTGCGCTTAACTACTCGTATAACAAACTTAAAAAATGGTAATTCAGTATTAGTGGTTCTTAAAATTATTCCTACAGTGTGCCTTACCCAATACAGATCTAATATTATAAAACTAAATACACTGTTTATACAAAGTGATGATAAAACTTAGAATAACAATAACAGCAGGACAGGACAAAACAAGAATATTCGGTTCTGAGCTTGACACACTCGTGATGTCGACACATATTACTAATATATATTGGCATAACAGCTACCCATGTAATATTCAAACAATTTGCAACTTTTTAAAATTGTTTCAAAGTATCGTTATATTGTATTTTATAATCAGAACTAGCAATGACTTCGATAAATTGGAAATTATAAAAGTCTTATATTTATCGTCAGTAAGCTGCTTATAAAAATACAATGTGGTCCCCACATGATCTTATTAATATAAAAATATTGAACGCATGCAGCGCAAATTTTTACGATTTATTAAATAATTACACACCCCAATTCAACACATAAACTATACATTCTTACTAAATATTCTCAAAATAAAAACCCTAGAAAATAGAAGGAAAAATACTGAATTCTCTTTCGTTTAAAATTATTCACTCCACTAGACTACTGTGACTACTACTTCATCGATTCGACATCGACTACTAGGCAAAATATATTATTTTGCAAAAATCATTCCGGAACTGACTACCACATACATTCACGTATTTCACGCCATCATACATTTGGAAACCAATTCAACCCAAATATCGACATTTTTAATATAAGTTTACCTGTATTTAAGAGATATATGATCTATATTTTTACGTTGGGTGGGATTTGGCCTCCTCCACAAATGCTCTTCCCCGGCTCTTGTCCATCGCTATTCCCCTCCAGTCTTCAAGCCTTCCCATTCTGTTCCAATCCTCTTCACCTCTTCTTTTGACTTTTTACTCGGGCACCCACTGAGACGTGATTTTCGGGGTCCTGTCATCTGGCATTCTTTTTGCATATCCGCAGTCTTTGAGACCGACAGAATCTTACAATGGTTTCATGTTCAATTAGATTTTCTAGTTCATGGTTCATTTTAGTTATGTATGATTCTTTTTCAAGTATTTTTTAAATAATTTAATAAGTAATACCTCAAATTTTACTCATTAAGTTATAACTATTTAATCATTGAAGACAATATTAGCGATTCTCAAAGGAAAATTTGAAACTGAATTGCGACTTTAGATTTTTCTGTTGCAAATTTTCGTTTGAGAATCGCTAATATTGTGTTCAATGATTATATTTTATTTTGTATTTTGTTTCATCGTTTTGGTTTCTAAAATAATAAAAAAAAAATACAGTGTGTGGCAAGCCTACGCACGACGGAAGTGAAACTTTTAGTATTCTTCTCTCTCTCTTTTCATTTCATTCTCTCTTTTTTTCTGTCTATTGACATATTTATAAGTAGCATGTGATAAAAAAAATTAAAAGTTATAAAAATATGGGATTCGAACCCGGGTCCTGCATAACGAGTGTCGAACGCTCTGCCTCTAGACTGCGGTTATTACGTATTCGACCAAAATATCATATAGTCAAAATATCTAAAAGTCTTTTATCACTTTTAAAAAAAGCATTTTATCACTTTAAAAAAAATTATTATTAAAAAAATCACAAAAAGAAAAAAAAATAGTTTAAGCGGGGATCGAACCTCGGTTCTTCACGATGAGAGTCGCGCGCTCTGCCTCTAGACCGCGAAGCTGAGTTTGGAGAATGACCTAAAAAAGGTATATAATATTGGCTAGGCTCCTATAGCGAAATGATCACGGTTTTTCATGACGGTCATGAGTTGGTTTTACTCCTGTCCTCGAAATTGCATAACGCGCGTAAAGAAGTTTCACTTCAATAATATTTTGGATGATTTGCATAACGCCGTATATGTGAAAATTTAATGAAGTTGTGTTTTGTGTTGTGTTTTTTACTGTCGTTACTTGTACGTTATTTTTATTGTTTATTACTTGTCTTTCTTGTCTCTATACTTTCAAAATATGCATGCGGTGAAGCGCAGACAACTGAACATGTGGTCAGTGAATGCCCGCTAAATTCATTCCCCTGCGGGATTGGTGAGGTCTATAGTGCGACTCCCTAGACTGTCTCTAGTCCTCTCTGACCCCGATATGAAAGATGAAGAAGAATATCTCTTCTTGACAAATCTTGGGAATAAGCACGTCATTTTATATTTTTCGAAGAAAACTTCTTCTAACTGCTTTTCACTTTGTGATGGCATTATTTATTTTTTATTAAAACACAAATAACTTAGTTTACATCACTTTATTTCGATACAAAATCTCAACATGTTTCGTGAACCAAGTTCACATCATCAGGAGCACAAGTATACTAAAGTTATAATTAAAAATAGGTCTAGAAAGAAGAGGTAGAAGGAGCGGGGAGGGGTAAGAGTGGGGGAGGATATGTAGAAACAAATTCATTTGGGCCGTAAAAATTAATTCATGAGAATTATGTTCTCGATATAACGATAAAATCAATGCCACTAGTTCTAGTTCTCTTCCAACGAAATAACAAAATTATGCACTTTTTTAATAACGTAATTTATGATCAAATCTTTTGGGTTTTTACCGGAGCTGTTAGCCCCAAAGGTCTTGGATTCTCGTTTAACAGTAATAAATTATTGATTTGCTTGTCGATAACAAGAATTATAATGACCGTCATTGGATTTTATAATAAAAAAATCATGTTTTAGATTATCTCACGTGGTCAAGCATATTACTGAGAATTGTTGAAGTATTGTGAGCTTTATCTAAGAAATTATTTAGAAAGAATTTTATCTAAGAAATCTATTACTAGGTAGGTAATATTTAAACATTTCTCTTGAAAAGTTGTAAAATTTGATTGCACTTCTACAGGTTCTGAACTAGAGATCAATATACTCAGATCCGTGGATCTTACCGCTTTTCTACGGAGGTAGTAAGACTTGGCAATTCTTCTTCTTTCGAATGGTGGGGGTCAGAGGGGAACATCTAGTTCTGTGGACCCCTCTAGGGCCTCAGGCGTCGCCCAGTGGACCTCATCAATCCCGCCAGGGATTGAATTTAGCGGGCATTCATTGATGTGTAAATACGGTGCGGTGTAGAACACCGAACATGGAGTTCTACACCGCACCGTATTCACACATCGCCGACTCATAGGCCCCACCCTTGCTTTAAGTGGGCACACGATGGGAGGTCCTTATTGATGGCGGAGAGTGGGGTCGTGCACGAGATGGGCATTTCCCACTTCTTAGTAATTGAAATAACATCTCACATTCAATCAGCATTTCATAACCAAACAGAAAAATTCAATGTAATTTTTATCTAATCAAAATTGTTGGAACCTACCTCTAATAAGTTGCGAATAAGCTTTTCGGAGAATACTCTCTGAAGAATTTAACAATCATACATGACGTTAAAAATTCTATAACACTTAAAAATATGACGAAGGTGTAGCTACCGTACGTAGAGCATATAAAAACCAGTTTCACGTTTTTCTGCATCCAGTTCAGAAGAATAATTCAATATAAAGGCGAGCAATAATACTTTGACCAATGGAGTCCCCGAAACGTAGATTCTGCCAGAGATGATTTTAATACGTGACCCGTTTTCACGATTCTTACCGGCGTATAATGACGATCATTGTGGTAGTACACTATTCTTCAAAGTTGAAGGTCAATTCATTCTTCTTCCATCATTTATTCCTTGTTTTCTGCATTTAAATTTGTAGTTTGACGTAATGATGGTAGAAATTGAAATATGCTAACGCTCAACGGTCAAAACAATTTAATAATCGAATAAGGTTTCGATTTTTGTATTATACTAGGTAACATTGATTTTTATTTTACTCTGCAGATATAATTCCTAGTACCACACGTCGAATTAGATGAAATCACACTTTCTTTGTGATTTATTTTTAGGGTATTATGCCATGTTGCTCTACCTCCTTCTTTAGCCAACGTTTTGGACAGCATTAGAGTGTCCATCATCGTCCACACATTTTTTTTTATTTTATTTTTTTTATTTAATATTTGTATGGTTTTTACAATAAATATACAATTTATACAGTGTTATAAAGGTAAATAATAATAGCTTTTCCTCACCATAAAGAGACGAGGCTCTTGTGTTTGGTGAGTGAATCCTAGCTCAATTATATGGAATCATGTCTCCGCTCACTGGTAACTTCACTACTTTTGCAGCAGTAACAGAAGAAGATGTCGTACGTGCTGTGAAGTCTTGCCCAAACAAGCAATGCGCTCAAGACCCCATACCGACCTGGCTCTTAAAGAAATGTCTCCCGGATATAGCACCTGTAATTACCGAAATTATCCAGAAGTCTCTTGTAAATTCACTTGTACCGGGATCACTTAAAAAATCAATTATAACTCCAATACTAAAAAAACAAAATCTTAATACTGATAATACAGATAATTACAGGCCAATATCCAACCTACCATTCCTATCAAAACTGCTTGAGAAAATAGTTGCCAAACAATTAGTGGGGTACTTGAACTCCGCTGGTCTGTTTGCCAAAAATCAATCCGCTTATCGACGGTTTCATTCAACGGAAACTGTTCTTTTGCGGGTTGTTTCAGACTTGATCATCGGGATGGAAGCAGGTAAGTTGGGTTTGATATCTGTTCTTGACATGAGTGCGGCATTTGACACAGTAGATCATAGTATTTTACTAAATGTGCTTGAAACCGAATTTGGCGTTCGAGGTGATGCACTCCAATGGATGACATCGTACCTGTCTGGACGAGTAGCCTCAGTAACTTTCAATAAACGTACATCACCTGAAACTCCCATAGAATTTGGAGTTCCCCAGGGTTCTGTCCTAGGCCCCATTCTCTTCATTCTCTATACGAATCGTCTTGAACGACTAATTCACTCAGCTGGCTTTGAATCACAAGGCTACGCAGATGATCGTTTGATTTTCAAGTTTTGTTCTCCGGACGAAAAAGACGTCCTTAAAAACGAGGTGGTTAGCCTCATTAACACAATCTCAAGTTGGATGTCTGTCAATAAACTTAAACTAAATTCCACAAAGACAGAATTTATGTGGATAGCTTCCCCTGGAAGGCAAGCTCTCCTCGACTTCAGTCCAATCCGTATTCAGGATACGGATATAATCCCTTCTGCAGAAATAAAATTTCTAGGTTTCACTATGGACAATATTCTTTCTCTTGAATCGCAAATTTCAAAAGCTGTGAGTTCTGGTTTTTTCCATTTAAGGCAGATAAAATCAATCAGGAGATGCCTTCCCTCTGATGGAGCAAAGTCACTCGTAAATTCGTTCGTCGTCTCACGTATGGACTATTGCAATAGTGCATATGCCGGCCTACCTCAGAAACAAATCAATAGAATCCAGTCAGTTTTTAATGCTGCGGCAAGAATGATTTTTGGTGAATCTAAGTATTTCCATATAACCCCACTTCTAAGGGATCGCCTTCACTGGCTTCGATGCCCTGAAAGAATAGAGTTTAAGATCTGCTTAATGACCTTCAAAGCATTGCAAGGAATGGCGCCAGCATATATATCGGAACTATGTATCCGACAAAACTTAAGCAATAGACAGCTTACTCTAAGGTCAGCAGATCTAGATGTTAGTAATCGTCTAATCGAACTTTCTAGGTCAAATCGAGCTGTTTACTATGATCGTTCTTTTAGTGTAACAGGCCCTCTCATCTGGAATAGACTTCCCTCAGCTCTTACTAATCTCCAGAATTTGGCTGAATTTAAACGAGCTTTAAAAACAAAATTATTTAAAAAATCTTACCATTTATAAATTTTAACTTCTTTTCAATATTTTATAATAAGCCATATTCTAAAACTTCCGGTAATTGTTTGGTTTCGGTTGTCTCCTTATTGTACCTTTTTAAAGTGTCTGCTCAAAACTTTCTCATTTCTGAGCACAAACTGCCTCCTGTTTTATGTTATGTTTTAGTTTTAATATTCGTGTTTTGTCCTGTCCTACTGTTATTGTTATTCTAAGTTTTGTCATCACTTTGTATAAACAGTGTATTAAGTGTTATAATATTAGATCTGTATTGGGTAAGGCACACTGTAGGAATAAGTTTGTTAAACGAGTAGTTAAGCGCACTTGAAGTGAAATGACACTAAACTGCGCTATATAAATTCCATGTTATTATTATTATTATTAAGTAAATAATATATTTGCAAAACCAAAGGGATAAGTAAGAAATAGGCAAGATTTATCAATAATACAGTTTCAAGATTTGAAGGAAATAATAATAAGAGTAAGATATGGACTTTTATAGTAGTTTTAGGTAATTTTTTAATTTTATTTTAAATTCCTGAATATCTTCAATATTTTTTAGATATAATGGAAGGATGTTAAAATATGTTATACCTAGATAGAGATAGGTATTTTGTGTGTGCTTTGTATTAAGTTTTGGGATTTTGATAGTTTTTTGATATCTTGCTGATGAATTGAATTGTAAGTTATTTAACTGTATTTCTTTATAAATTTGTAGAATTGAATATTTTTTATATATATTGTCTATTGTGGGTACATTGAATATTGAAAATAGAATCTCAGTAGAAAATTTGGATGGTTTTTTCAATATTACTTTAATTATCATTCTTTGTACTATTTTAAGTGGATTTAATATATTGTTATAAGTTCCTCCCCAGCCAATAATACCATATTGTAATATAGATTGTACAATTGCATAGTACACTCTTTTTAGGTTTTCTAGTCTAAGAATATTTCTAAGTCTTATAAATATATAAATACATTTTCTAATTCTTTTGACAAGTTCACAAATTTGTTTTTTCCATTTAAAATGTTGATCTATATTGCTAACATATGGGTAAACCGGTATCGAACCTGGTTATAAATTGGCTAAGCTCAGTAGAAAGGTAAAGCAGATGACTCGTGTACAATCAGGGGTGGGCAGTTCTTTGATCAGCAGCTCGTCCATCGGTCAGGAGGTTGGAAAAGGCCATGACAATAATAACACATAAGTAAGGGCACAAGGTATATTAATCATCTTCTAAAGAAACACAGGTATAAATTGGATCTCTACTCTCTACACTCTCTGTGACGACCGGATGAAACGAGTATCTTTACAAGAAGTTACAGGAATTGAACACAAGAAAGGGGATAGGTTGAAAGCTTACGATTCGCCTTGATGGGGTATGGTACATCATGTTGACCAGGTTTCCCGCGCTCAAAAGCGGCGGTACTGTTGATGTGGTGATATTCACTCGGGATTTTACACGGAAACGGAACTCTACTGAGTTTAGTTCGAACCAAGATAATAGACATGATTGGCAATTGATAGCAAAATGCATCTAGTAGGAAACTGGCACGAGATCGCGTCTGTTTCTATTATTACGTAATTCCGCGCGCTCGAACATTGTGAGCGTTTGTGGTTCGCTCTGCGAGAAACACACTGTTGCAATGACCGAGGTCCGCTCTCGACTGGCGGCGGCCGGTGCCGGCCCGTGTTGAGCTGAGAACGCTCCCTGGGTGGTCCGTGCCGATCACGCGGCGGCTCGCTGCGTTTTGTCACGTACGCCACGACCTTCTGGCATGGGGAAAGCGAGGCTAAAGTGTGCATCTTTTTTATAGGGTGACTTGTATTACGTAACAATATATATACCAAGATATTTAATTTCAGAAGTTAGACGTATAGAACATTCTTGATTGCAATTAGTTCTGTTACATTTAAGTTGATGTATTATAATTTTTAATTCTGGTATTAATTTAAATTTGTTGATAGAGAATGGGATACATTTTGTTTTTTCAGTATTTAATGAGAGGAGGTATTTATTGAACCAATTTTTCAGTATATTAATATCAGTATTTGCTAAGTTATTAACATTATTCTAATCAGTACCTTCAATTATTATGACAGTGTCATCAGCATAAGATATTATTTTTCCATTTAATCTTTGATTGAATATGTCATTTACATAAATGATAAACAGTAACAGTCCCAGGACTGTACCTTGAGGTATGCCGAAGTGACTTGTTTTTTGTTGACTAAGTACATCGTTGATTTTTACGACTTGAGGGCGTTTGAAAAGGTAGCTTTTTATCCATTCTATAGCTGTACCACTTAATCCAATGTTTCTTAATTTACTTATAAGTTTGTCGTGTGATATGCTATCAAAAGCTTTTTTAAGATCTATGAAAATTCCAATGCTTTTTAATGATCTATCTAATGAATTATGAACAAGACTAGTTAATTTTGCATTTGCATCCTGAGTGCTTCTACCTTCCATAAAACCGAACTGATTTTCATTAATTAATTTATTACATTTTACAAATTGGTTTATCCTTTTTTTAACTATCTTTTCAAAAATTTTTGCTATGTTCGAGATTACTGATATGGGTCGGTAATTGCTAACTTCTTCTGGGTTACCAGATTTAAATATTGGAGTAATGGTAGTTTGTTTGTAGATTGATGGAAACACTCCGCTTTGGAAACTTACATTTATTATGTGTTTTAACGGTTAAGAAATTTGATTTTTAATATTTTTTAAAATATTAACTGTTATTCCATCAAAACCCGGGGCAGAACCTCCTTGCATACCGTTTATAATTGATATTATTTCGTTCTCTGTGGTGACTTGGAATGTTGCTATATTATTGTCAGTATCAATACTACAGTCTGGAAATGTTATATTTGGGTCAGTATGAATGAGATTGGCAAGATTTTCCCCTACGTTCGCAAAGAAGGTGTTAAATATGTTTGCAGCTTCTGAGGGATTTTCTTTACAACATGTTTTCATGTTGTCATGAAATATAGTAGCGATGTCGTTATTCTTGTTTTTTTTCTTGTCAATTATTTCATTTATAACTGTCCACACTCTTTTACTATCATTTTCAGCCTGATTCAACTTTTGTTTATAATACTTTACATCTGCCCCGATATTTTAAGTACGAAAATACTTGAAAATTATAGTGGTTTTAGGAATGAGCAAAATCAATGGTTTTGCATTCCATGGTCGTTTTCGAAAAACAAATGTCAGTGAAAACCTTGCCCAGCCAAGGTGACGAATTGTTGATATTATTTTAATATGCTTTCACAGTCTCTATATATTGACCCAAATGGTCATTAGGTGTAGATGGCTACAACTATTCTTACCGTCTTTTCAACTCTTTTTTTAACGCTTGTGCTCAAAACACGTGTACGGGGCAAAACTTTTAATATTATTCAATATTTTTTTTAGCACTGGAACAGCTTTTTTGCTGCCAGCAAAAAGTGGTTGGTAATCTATAAGATCTGAATAAGTATGTACTTAGGTTTATTATGTCAAAAATAAATTAGACTGTGGAATGAATGGATGATTAAAGATCAATGTGTTCATTACTCAAGATTTTCAGTATGTAGACAATCTGAGGTGACAAGCTCAAGAACGGGGGCTTCTTCGAAGTAATTTAGTTAATTAGCCTCTCGGAAACTGGACATACGGTACTTTTACAATCGGTACATTTGTCTAGAGCTCTTAGCCACTACAATAATTTACGTCGAAACTAAAGTTAAGACGTACAACAACACAACACAAGAAACGACAATAAATTACAGATACCCAAAATACACTCAAAATATGGACTAAAATCTTTTGACGTAGCTCACTGGCTAGGGCGTAGGGACTGGTTCTTAACTGTTGTGAACTTTTAAAATGTCTTTTCATCGATAGAGACTGACTTAAATGAGTGATCGCAAATCGTAATTGGATGGACTGAGATTTATGTTGTATGTTAACTGCTGTAAATTTTATTATGTTTTTTTTGTTATTTGTTTTTGGGGTGTTTTTGCCGTGTTGCGCAGGACACATCTGCCCTGATGATGGACACTGTAACGTTTTCCGAAACGTTGGCTAAAGAAAGAGTTGGCGCAACACGGCATAACACCCCAAAAACCAATAACAAATATTTTTGGCCGTGAAAATCTTAAATCATATTTTATTATGTTAACCAATATTAGAGAGATGCGTGTGTGCACGCGTATGTGTGCGCGAGGGTCACTAATTGCATGATCAATTGCATTGCCATTGACAACGAGTCTATCTGCTGAGTTTCAGGTCGATTGGTATCGGAAAGTGGGTTAATTTCCACTTGAAAGATTACATTTTAATTAATTTATTTATTTATTCATTCAATAAAACAAAATCGAAATTCAAATATATGTATTAAAAAATAACTTCCGTATGTGCAGTAACGGGTAGCCCGCTTGAAGATTAACTCTTTCAGGAGGGATTGCTGTTCGGGTATGATGTATTTATTTATCTATATCAGTATTTCAATGAAGTAGGTAGGTACTCCGAAGAGCTTGCGTGGTTTATGCCTTCGGCATGGGAAAAAAACGTAGCAAATGCAAACGGCGGACTGGTCTTGCGCTGAGGAATGCTTTGCTTATTTTGTGTTTTCTTCCAACTATAACATCTCTTCAAGACCAAGGGTCACTCTTTTCTTTGAAACAAAACAACCCCCAAGAGGCCCAATGCTGGCGCGATTGGAGCAGGCCGCTCCGGTCGTCGAGTTGTCAAGGCGCTGATAATACCTAACACTTAACAGTCCTAACACATCACCCTTGAGATTATTTTCCACAAAAACGGCGCTACACAAAAACTAAAATCAGCTAAACATTATTGATTACAGTGATTACCTACCTATACGTCTACTGATTTTTACAATGGGTGTCAAAATTTTGCACGCTCGAGGCACTGTTTGGCTCAGGGCTGACCCTGCCAAAATGATATTTATGAAACCGATTGAATTAAACATAAATAACAATTATTTTTTTTTAGTTGGGAAGTTTGTTATCTTTATGATATATGTTATCTTTTCCTGTTTACTTACCATCAGAACAAACTTCAGCAAAATATTGTAAGAACTATTTTTCTTGATAATAGAAGCACACATCATTCCGATAAGTTAATCACCGATCGTGTAAATGTAAAAATATAATGGTAGGGTTTACCCACGTACACAATTTCAAGAAATGTGCATTATTAAAAATGAAAACGTTCATTACGCAAGAGTTCAAATTAAAATTAAAATAATGCAGGTCTTTGTGATTTTAAAATGGACATTTCAATATTATGTTAAAAGCATTCGTACTTTAGAGGTCGAACAGTTTGTGTATGCAATTTTATGGTGAAGCGAAAAATATAAACAGGTATTATTGCTGAAATTTAAACTGGTTTTGTAACTCTGTAACATAATCTGCCGAGTAGGTACAAACCATACCACGCGCCTGAACTTTAAAACCATCCATATCAATGCTACAAACTTTATCCATTGAGGGTTTAAAGACCCGCATTGCCAATTTCTACCGATTAACAAGTTTCTCTGTACCCTTTTAAGTTTTTAAGCTTCAAAAAATATGTGTTATTTTTTAAGATAATATCTATACATTTTTTATGCCGAAACGTGAATTATATGAAATTCCCTCGATAGAAAAAAAATGTAAAGTAAGCTCCGAAAATTATTGAAAACACATTTTGTTCTTGTTGGGAAGTGAATTAGCTAAGAGCTTCACAGATGCACTCATAGAGGGCAGTGCAAAGAGCTTGCTTGGAAGTCCGCAAGATGGCAGCTAGTGGTCAGTAGTCGCTAGGGCCAGTTAGGCTGCTTCCAGGCAAACTTGGTATTTTCAGATATCATTTAGCCAGCTCCTAGTTAGGTCGACTATCGAGTCACTATTGTAATACGCGAAGTACCTATATAATAAATCCCTGATTTAACACAAATAACTTATTCTTCATAATCTCCTTCCACGACGAGTTGGAGAACTGTTTGTGGGAACACAACAGTTCTGTTAGACGCATGAAAAAAATCACAGTGTATCTTTAAATGCAACTAAAGCATTTGTGGAGAGATTTTTGCTCTATTTCAAACGAGTCGTGCTTTATTAAATATTTTCACCATTTTCGCTGAATTATTGTCGTTTTTTTTAACATTCTTATTTACATTTCTTCCTTTCAAACCATTTTTGAATGCTAACTACGGGGCTTTAACGCCGCTTAGTAGCCGTGTTGACAAATGTGTCAGGTTTTTACTTAAGCGTCGTGAGTTCAATTTCTCTACAGCTAGTCATCCAACATTGCACAAGCAACAATATCAGCTTATAATAATTATGTTAGTAGGAGATTTTCAAATATTGTCAGGTCATTCGTAACTCGATAATGTCTAAATACATAGTTATATACATGGTGTCCGGAAACTAGTGGTACAAGCGGAAAATTCGAAATACAGTTCTGTCTTCAGTCGATTTAATTAAACTCTGGTTTAATCACGTAAATATTATCATAATAGTATTTTAAAAGTTCATAGTTTTTTGTTCTTTTAATTTATCTTTGTTATTAAATAATAATTCACTATACCATTGTATACCGAGAAAATGATAATGATGTTGATGTTGAGCCGTAGTGGTTCTCAACATTTGGATGGATACATCGATTGAAAATGGAAGGATATCCATTTATTTAGAATCTATCGCTAACCGAATCTAATAGGTGGATTTTTCGTACTCTGTAGATTTGAATATGGCATTTTGTTTGTTTATTTTTGTAAATGAATGATTATTAAAATCACAAAAATTTTCTATTGTGTGGAAGCCACGTGATATAGTCACACATAATCATATAATGTAATATAATAATTGGTTTAAAACCACTTTATTTTTGTATTATTGAGTCGTTAGAATGCAAAACCTGCTCTGGAAATTTCTATAGGTTTTTGATACATTCACAAAAAGTAAATTGAAGATAAATATAACATTCTTCAGACAATAAATGTGTTCTAAGTTCGGATGTTGAGTACTACGATTATATATATTTCTGAAATATGGATTTTATTTTCCGCTAAATGAAATCATATAATAAACAACATAATCACTTACGTTTTCAACTATCTAAAAAAATCAAGTCACGGATTAGGTTCAACTTGAACCTGGCAATAATGAATAACTTGATATTTAGTGTGATTTGAGATTTTCAATACCAAGTATTGTAGTGATTTTTTTTTCTTATCTTTTAGCCAACGTTTCGGATAGCATTACAGTGTCCATCATCAGGAGAGATGTGTAATCATTTTAATCAGTTAAATTACACATGTACCCTGACAATGGACACAGTAATGCTGTCCGAAATGTCGGCTAAATATGGAGTGGAACACGGAATAATACCCTAACTGTGATGTTTAGTAGTTTAATCTTTTGAGAGTCATTGATTTAGCACGCAAGAGTACTTGTGAAGTACAGGGTTTTCCAATAAGAGGTGTTATTTTGAATAGCCCGCTATTTCGGTAAATGTTGTTTTTGCCATTAATAAAAATGAAACGATACACGCTTCAACAACGCATTGAAATTATTAAAATTCACTTGAGTGAATCAAATGCAAATCATCTTGAGTGATGAGGCCCATTTCCACCTCGGTGGCTTCGTCAACAAGCAAAATTGTCGCATCTGGGGCTCGGAAAACCCAAGAGTTATTATTGAAAAGCCTCTCTATCCTCAACGTGTGACTGTTTGGTGCGGTTTATGGTCCGGCGGAGTCATTGGACCTTAATTTTTCGAAAATGAAGCTGGAGCAACAGTTACGGTGAATGAATTGCGCTATCGAGAGATGATTAAAGATTTTTTATGGCTGAAATTGGATGGTATTGATCTGGACAACGTTTACTTTCAACGAGACGGCGCTACGTGCCACACAAGCAACGAAACCATTAATATTTTACGATTGAATATCAAAATAACACCTCTTATTGGAAAACCTTGTATTTGTAACTAATGTTAAATTTAATTAATAATCTGCAACAGATCCGAGTAGACTTTTGCGATACAAGTGTGGAAATCCTGCGCAGATCCCGGTTCGCAAAGCAGTCAGACGGGTTATTCATTATCGCCGCTGCGGTCAAGTCCAAAGATGCCCCCCACCCACTCTCTCCAACAAAACATAAGCGCTACGCTCAGCTGTGCGCCACCAACAATCATCATTTTGCGAGTGCTAAGACTTGGCACTTAGTGCTTAGACTGCTTAGTGTAGTGATGTGATGTCTAGGGAAATTTCCCTACATCTAGAAGAGAAAAATATTTTTTAGGAAAAACGTTAAAAAAAAAAAATCTAGGGAAATTTTTAATTTGTCGACGAAATTAGGGATAATTGTGGGGAATCGCATCAGAGGACACGAACAAAAATGTGGCGAATTATTTTTTTCGAAATTCCTTAGCCACCCCCCCCTGAAATATAAAAAAAATATTGTGGTTAATCCAGTACTGAACGAGCAATAATACCCCACATGAATTCATACTGATATCTATTAAAATTTCGCTGTGAAATTTAGAGAAATAATAATTTTGGGCATATCATCACTGGCTTAGTGGCAAGCAACGGTCAATAGTCAATGTCCACAGTACTTTCATACACTTGCTAACTGCTGCACCATAATAATCCCCTACCACTGAGAGCTCCATTAACAATAAAATTATACAGATAATAATACAACAATGAATAAAAATTAATTAACTAACCACGAAGTATTAAATGAAAAAGAGATGTTATGACTGGTACCATGACCAAACAGAACATTGATGAATAATAAAGAAAAAGAACAAACACATTTAAACTAACCTATCCGCAACTTAAGAACAATGTTTTATCAGTAACCGGATAACAAACTGACAATTCAACACACCTTTAAAAAGTACATACATTAGGTTTACAGGTTAGTTTTTCATCACTTTTAATGACTCATATATCACCTTTTAAAGGTGTGTTAAATTGTAATTCTGTTGAGTTATCATGGAACCGTTTCCTTTATAATCAGCTGAAAACTTTCGTGTAATTTAATGCAGTCTACAAGAAAGACATCTAATAAAAAGGATTTTGCCCATCTGTCACGTACGCACTACGCATGACACATTATTACGTACACGTACGTAGACCGATATGATAATTTCCCTCGTTACAAATATAACCTGTTCTTAGTACTTATTTAAATTTTGAAAACTGAATGGAATTTAGCTATTTCAATTGAAAAGCCCATTTTATTTTTTTATATGAATAATTTTTTTTTTGTGTTTTTTGTGGTACGACTATTTTTTGCTTGCGTGTTAATATGAGTTTGTACGATATAGTTTGGAATTTGTGGGTCGGATTTTGTACCATCGATAGGTGATACATTTATATGTGTTATTTTTTTCTAAAATGTCATTCTGGTTTGGTACACGACTGTTAATTAATTTGAAAATACGTTATAAAATGGATTGGTTTCGGAATCAATGAAAAGAAGAGAAACTTCGTGTAGTTTAACAGAATAATAATAAAATAATGAATGTATTATGATATACCCTTGGTAAGCAATAAACTATAAATAATGTTTTTTGTAGCAAAATAATGTTAAACTTTGGGTCATCATAATTAGGTATGTACACGAAGAAAAATGATCCCGTTAAAAATGTGATAGCATGCCATTTTCATGTTGAAATATAAATCATTCAGAATATATGGAAAACACGGGTTCTTTTCCTAATATATATGATGACGGAATTCGACAATATCAGTATGTCAATATCAATATCAATATTTGTATGGACACGTGTTCCGCCGTTTTTATAATACATTCACTTTTAACTCACTAAAAAGCTTACGAGACTTGTATATTTCTTCAAAAACCTAAGAAACATACTACCTAGGAAAGACATCAAAAAAGTAGTTTATGCTTTAGTTCATTCCCGTCTTGAGTACGGAATTCTAGTATGGGGATCTGCTACAGCAAATAATATTAACCACTTAGATATTGCTCAGAAGAGCATTATAAAAACCATACTAAAATTACCCATCAGAACCCCTTCAAAAGATATTTTTAAGTGTTTTGACATTCTAAATTTAAAACAAATATATGCCAAGAATATTTTAATACATCATTTTAAAAACAGAAAATCTCCTAATGAAACTCGGATACATGATACAAGAGCCTCAAAAAGGGATATACGAGATGTTCCAAAATTCAAGACAAGTTTTGGCCAAAGAAACCACATATATCTGGCAACCAAACTTTACAACATCCTTCCTTCAAGTTTGAAAAAGATAGAAAAGATAAATAAGCTTAAGGAAAAAATCAACACATGGGTGAAAGAAATTAATGCAGACATACTAGAAAATGTATTAAAAACATCATAGCAACTAAATAACAGAAAATCAAAGAAATCTACCAGTCCGCCTCAGCACAGGACTACCTAGTGAGGAGGACTAAGAAGAAACCATATGAATGAAATATTATAGATTTTTATATAATGCAACTCTCATCAAACCTTATTGAAGAGACACTAATAAAAAAAAATAAAAAACTGATACTTCTTTGGGAACTCTGTCAATTCATTCGTTGAAGGCCCGCAGTCCCGTTTTTAACAAAAAAAAGGAATAATTTGAACAGATTTTTAATAAATGAACCGTATTATATATCAGTTAATTTCCTCCATGTATCGTTAACATAAATTCACCTAAGGTATATACACCGTTATTTGAATACATTGCAAAAGTTAAACGGGTAATACAGAACAAAGATAAAATAGAACACGACACGATAATATGCTAAATTAGGTTAGGTTAGATATATTTTTTGTTTATTTTTCTCTACTTTTCTTAGTTGAACTGTTTTCGTTTTAGTAATGAAATATTACGTAGATTTAACAATCTGAACACGTTGTAAAATAGGTTTGTATGTACATCGGTACGTTGTTTGTCACTTGGGTGTCAAATTGGTACATTGTCACATCAAAGCGCAACACACAATGAATGGTCACGCGTTGTACCTAATGTTGTAGTTTTGTAACTATGTTCTTGCATGGGTAGACTCGTTGACAAAACGATGACCTGAATATTACAATGTCACACTATGTCAGGACAAATAGATTCATTTAATGTATCAAAATAATTATATGGAAATTTGTCACATTTGACTTTTTGGTTATCACGAAAATATCTTACCAACACGGATAAAAGTATTCTAAAAAATATTTTACTGAGAACACGATTTGTAAATTTTTGTTATTTTGCACAAGCATAAATAAAGGTTTAAAAAATAATTACGTGAATACCGCACAGAAGTCTCAATTGCTCCCAACATTTGAGAGGCAATTAATTTTGGGTATGTTATGAGACTGAAGGGAAGATAAAGGTTGATCTGAAACTATTCAGATCAGGTCACGTTTCAAGCAATATTTAGATTCTGAATGGAATCTTCCACCAGGGCGATACTGATTTTATGATCAAACTCATATATTTTTCAACTCACGTCATTCGATCGAAAAATATGACATCATCAGATGTTATCGTTCTAATTTAGAAATTGAAAAAGAAAAAAAATTGTAATAAATACCTACTTTCCCTCTTCACACGAATTTTTCACACAAGCAAATTCAATTTTGAAAATGACACAAATTTGAGTTCATTGAACCAGATTTCACGCAGGACAAACTAAAGCGCAGATTGCACAGATTGTATTATCTACAACCTGCGATGAGATATCAAAAAACGGGTCTTGAAAATTCCCGAGAAGTCATGTTGTTAACTAGTACTAAATAAAATGGAGTATAAACGCTTCAACTAGAATCCTAGTATTTTTCACGATCCATAAATAAATATATTGCAAAAATCACATTTTATTCGGAACTAAAGACATCAATAATTACTTTCTTATAATCATTATTTCCAGATATTTAGTCATCTGGGAAGATAAAAGGAAAAATATGATGGTAACTTTAAGAATTTTATTTGTTTGTGGTTGTCCCTCCCTAAGCAAATATCCTATCTTCTATCAAATCTTACTTAAAGTTGCCTCCCCTCCATTCAACATCTCATCTCTTCTATGTCTGATTCAACTTCAATCTTCCATATAATTTTGAAATTTTCCAATTTAAACAAAATTAATACATAAATTTACCGCCCCTCTCTCCATAATTGGAAATGATGACCCAGAACACCCTTGGTCAGCAGGTACCCTTGCTACCCTTGGTAACACGCCAGAAAAAAAAAGAAATATTACATTGAAAAGTTTGTTGCCTTGTATGGTGCGATCTTATGATAAAACTAATCAACGCAAGTAATTTTAATCCGAACCGTCAATTATTGTCAAATGAAATGTTATGAATCGGAACTACGTAAAAAAACACCACATCACGTGGAAGTTATAGTGCATGAAGAAAGTAGTATTAAATGTACCTAGTTACGAATAGGGCAGGTCCTAAGTGGGAACCTTTGCGGCTTTTTGTGCTTGATATTAATAAGAATACTTATCCATATAAAATCGAAGTTGTTTACTATTTACGAATTCCCCAATTTCTTCTTCTATCATCATTATAAGCCAAAGATGTTACTTATGCAGTATAGTTGTGGAGGATATAGCTAGCCGACGAAAAGAACCCACGACGCCTGACGGATTAGTTAACTTAGATTTCAACACTATTTTGTAAAAATCTTGTTACCATTTATTATCGTTATCAATTGAATATATGTTAAATAATCCAACTTGATTACAAATTAATTATTTAACTTAAAACACAATCCTTTGAAATAGTTTGAATAATTTTTTGTATTTCTATAATAAACAGAACCCTGCTTTATAAATACTTAGTTAAGAAGATAATTGTGCTTGGATCATTTATACATCACCGTTTTTGTAGAAAATCACCTCAACGGGGTTTTACAACTTAATTTATATAAAATGAAACCTATCCCCTATCACGACTCAAAACTATTAAATTCTTACGATGAATATTTATTACAGGTGACAATTAAGACTGACTTATAAATATGTGAGACCGACTGGGTATTAACACTCAATACTTCTGCATAATATATTATTTCTTGGTACAGCAATTCCGATGAGTTACAAAACTTATTGTAGGATGAGAGGAACTTACAATACACAGGTGGAAGTTCATAGGTACTATTTTACATTGGTATTTTGATATCAAAATTAATACGAAACAGTAAAATAGAAAAATAATCAAAATTATAAGTTTCACATACAAAACAGTACAACAAAAAAAATGAGGTTAAGTAGAACAAACAAGATGAAACAAGAAAGAAAACAGACAGGGATATACACATAAGCACAAATCCAAGGTAGGAATTTAGAATGTGCTTACCCGCTAATACTTTGGTAAAAATAGATTCTGCTCGATTACAAATACAGGAGGTAGGAAAGGAAGAGAAAGAAACAAGAAAAAAATACAACACGACAAGAATTAAGTATTTTCTTTTTATATGTTTAAAAATAAAAATCTTTTAAAGCCTTATTTTGAATTTTTGTATACGCTGGCTGTTTTTATACAAATCTGGAAGAGAGTTATAGAGTGTGTAGGCATATGACTTACAACTACGGCTTAAAATTAGAAACTTACAACTAACTTGTCATAATACACAATGTCAGTTTATTGCTTAAAACAGAATACGACACACAAAATTAATTGCTTATGATCAACATGAACATTAATAACTTGAACCTAATAACCTATGATATTAAACAACCGAAATATTAATTTTGTTGTTGAGTAATTTGTATTATTAATACTGTATATTATTTATAATTACATAAATAATAAACATAATAACTTTGAATTATGAAATTTTATTTAACTGGCTAGAAATATTATTATAACTTATCACTGTTAAAAATTTGTGGTATGCAAATTCGATGATATTATATTTTAATTACATATTGCTATTAAAATATGAAGTCTAAGCGTTCATTAATTTGCATAGAATATGGTTTTTTTATCTTCAAAATATTTACCTTAGTTTTAATAGTCGTTGCATTTGTTGTTGAATTCAATCTTATTGGGTTATAATCTGGGCATGGGTTTTTCAGATATTTTAAAATCCTCACTATTTTCATCATGAACTTGTGACTTAAAAATGCGTTATCATGGTGTGATACGGTACTGATTCCATTCTTCCTTTCATAACCATTGACCGTTCGGTGGCCGAGTTGACTTCGCGTTTTGGTCCCACCCAGCCGTCGTGTGTTCAATTTCTCCATCACAACACAACATTTTCAAACAACCTTTTCAACATTTTCCTGCTTACTGTGGTGGTCACAAATATTGTCAGGTTATTTGTAACCTTGGGGTATTTATCTTTATCAAAAAAAAGTATAAATATATATATATATATTATTTTAGGTGAACATTTACCTATTCAAATATAATATTCATTGTTAATACTTCATGTCAGTTTGGTTAGGTATTTTGGGATTAAATCGAAATTTAAGTTCAGTATGAAAAACCAACCGTTCGCCTTAAGGACGAGATCAAAGAACTACCCAATTCTTTGAAGAAAATAACGTTAGTGTGCTTACTATTACATCAGAGCGCCAGTACACGTGAAACAAATACGTAAATGAGACTAATCTGTCGAGGTTGAAGAGTTGGTGGTTTAATCAGGTACTTATGCAATCGACAGTGTACTATCAATAGATTATCGGAGGGCTGTGAGGAGTGTGCCAAGTGCCCATCTTTTAAAAGGCCATCTTGATTCTAACTTCGATGAAGCAAAGGATAAGACCTGAGGATATGAGCGAAACTTTGTTTCTAACTCTTCTAAAATATCATTGGGAATCAGCGATCAGTTTACTAATAACGCAATTTTCTTATTACAGTCCTGGCAGTATGTGGAAGCCTTGCCCATGCTCAAAACGAGGAGGACATAGACTCCGTCATCAACCAGGTCTACAACAAATGCGGAAAGGACTCTTCCTTGGATTCGCAACATGACAAATTTGACTGGGATCTATTCGGGGTGAGTTTTTGGCCTGATTACATAAGACGTACATACCTACGTGAGATATTATTCTAAATGTTATCAAATAAAAACTAATTCATTGCCTTCCTGCTTTTCTGTGCAAGGTCAGAGATCCAAGCGTATATTCGATTCTTGTGACGGCTGTGGTAACTAATTTCGGTGCGATTCAGTTTTCCGTGTTTTGATAAATTCTTTCAACTTCACGATTATTGTTATTTGTACAATTTTTGGTACCGTGGATATTTTAGACAATAATATTAATAAGATCTCGTTTGACATCGGCTTGCCATTGAGATGAGCGTCACGTCTCTGTCGTCTGCTACTGCTTGAATGTCTCCCCATTTTCATCGCACAGCTTCATTTACGTATTTAATGAACGTGTTTTTGAAGGATGGACCCTTATTTATCTAGTTCTAATATTGATAGGGTTTTTTGTGTCCCAATTTGACTTGCCTATGATACGCGGTTATTTAAAAGATTTGAGATAATATTTCCACAAACTTGAACAAAATAAAAACCACTCTGATTTAAACTGCCTCACTCAAATCAAAATGTGTTATTCTAAAATATTCATATTTTAATTGCAGAAATTCAACCAAGGCAAGGTGAACACACTGGTGTCACCTATCAGCTTGAAGCTGGTGCTAGCAATGCTGTACATTGGCTCCGAGGCCAGGACTCGGGACCAGATCATGCAGGTTATGGACTTCAAGTCCAACGACACCCTGCTACAAAGGAAGTTCAAGAGCATCAGGAAATGCTTAACGGTAATAATATATTATTTTATTTTATTGATAAACTAATGTTTAACTAATGCTTTTTATGCAGAGAACAAAGGATAGAAATTTGTGATTATACAATTTTTACTTGTACGTACCTGTTACCCTTTCGCCACTTTCAAAACCTCTCCGTCTACATACATCAATATTTACTAGCATTGCGCTACAAATCAACCAAGGAATGAGATTTGGTCTCCTTCTAAATGCCCTCCACTGGCCCATCCTTTTCCCCGCAGTAAGATCACCTTCTCCTTGGTCTGTCTCTGGGTTGTATCCGCTGTTATTATTAAAAAACTTCTTTCTTTTAAATAAATTTGCGCAGTGTTGTTTACGATAATATACTTTTCCATTTTCTAAACCACCCTTGTTTGCTTGTAAAATAATACAAACAAATCTTGCACAGCGAAACGTCACTACATTACTACGTAGTATTGCTCCCAACGAACTACTCATTGAATTAATATATCGATGCTGGAAAACCCGTTACAAATTCTTTAATGGACTGTGAGATCAATGGGAACTCCAATTGCGTTTAATAGAAATTGTAGAATATTGTCAGGATTCACAATCGTAATGTATTTTATATTTTTTGTCATAGGCCAATATTTCAGACTAAATCCATAATATTATCATTTATTTTTACCAAATTTCCACTGTTCGCTTCCTCGAGTATGTAATATAATATTTCCTATTGTTTGACAATTAGAATGCTAGAAAAAAATTCAGAATAGTTGAGAATTTTTGTGAAAATGCTGCTTTTTGATCAAAAATCTTGTCTGAGTCACCCAACCTTACCCTAACCTAACCCAACCTTCCCTCATACTATAAAGACTATTAACGCAATTATTGTATATTAAAATATACCCACCAAACTAGGGATAATATAATAATAATACATAGTAAATCTAATAATAATATAACGCATTACCTAGTAATCTAAAACTTCCGGCAACGAACAAAAAAACATTGGCAAAAGCTCTTAAAAGCTATTTCCTCAGCAGTTTCATTAATGACTGACAAATTCTTTCTTTGGAACTCCAAAATAACTTCTGCGTTTATTTATAATAATGTATCTATGTTGTCTTGTCTTTAGTATAATGTTGTCTTTCCTGAAATGAGTTTTATAAACTCACTGGGAATAATACATTATAACTTATTATTTTGTAATAAATAAATTTAACAACAAAAATAATAATTCTTTTCCACATTTCCTTTCCGTTATTTGAGGTGCTGTCCAGTTATTGGAGGCTGCCGGTTTGTGCCTCGGTGTTGGTAGGCAAGTCCGGAGATGTCACGTTGCATAACAGCAGAATCCAAAAAATTTTGCTTCTCCGAGTGCAGTCTTCTTCATATACTCGTATCCTCATTAACCATGGACTAAATTACATTAAATAATTTGCTTAGTAAGATTCGTCTAGAATACGAACCTAAAAAGCCCCGGACGGAGCTATTCGAGAACAATTTGAAGTCGTCATAAATAGAAATATTTAAAAAATGCCGAAACCTACTTTTTGAATGACATGTCCCATTCCTCGTCTCATCAAATTTAAAAATAAACGTAAGCCGTTATAACTGCATTAACAAAACAAAAATAGAATTATAATAGTTCATTATGCACCACTTTGCACACAAATCAATTCAAAAGTGTGTCATGCAAGATGGCTGCCAGGCAATTTTCCCTCACCCTAGATTTGGCTTCAATGCCATTCACACAAAATCGCACTAATGATCTGTCCAAGGTTTTTTAGGTCCATGGTCTAGTATATTTTGTATACTCCTCTATTTAATCAAAATATTCGACATATTTCAAAACCAATGGTTTCTTCGTCAAATAAATAAATGACGCCACGAAGCCAATTGCAACTGTTGCAATTATTGAGGAATTAATATTTATGCTCTTCTCATACGTAATTCTTATTACAGCCTGGCCGCAACGCCGATTACATTTTGAACGTCGGAACCCGTATGTATGTGGACAAGACGATCACGGTCAAGCAGAAATATTCTTCCATCCTCGAAGACACCTTCCTGACCGAGATCAAGAAGATGGACAAAGACAAACCCGCGGTAGCAGTGCTGGACGCCAACCTGTGGATTAGGGATATCACTCGAGGAAACATCAATCAACTTCTTACTGATGGTAAGTTCAAATCCACCATTCCAAAGGGTTTCATTCTTAGAATGGAAATAGTTCCACGCGTACTTCGGTCGTGTAATGGTACGTATACATTTGCGAACTTAAACGCGAACCGAGCCACGAATTGCAGGAAAGGAATGAGGCAACTGCAAGCTGCGTTTCGCGCCATTTGCGGTTGTTTCGTTCCTTTCCCATAAGTTGAGGTTTAGTTCGGCAGTTCGGTTCGCGTATGTATACGTAGCATAAGGTACTTAATAATATATGGGTGAATAAACGGAGAGCTGTAGTGCTACGCGATTCGCTATGTGCTGCGTATGAAGTCCATCGATTCAGCTCGTCAGCGCTACGTCGTCTATTTCCAGCATTATTGTCACAGAAGACAAGTAGAGGTGCGGAACTGGATTTACGAAACGATGACTCATCGTCACTCATGGATGGTCACTGAGTGCTTGTGATACACTCAGATTATTTTCCGCCCTGATACCGGGATATGTGTCGTTTTTCTACAAGTTTTCTGTTTGTTGTAGAGTTTTACAAATGATATGTTTTTTGTAAAACGTGTCACTTTTGCAAACACCACCAAATTCAGAAATGAGCAACACAATACCCAGCCCAAAAGCGCATAATTTAATCAAACCTGCAACTATAATGCAAGGGAAACCCTGAACTTGAACGTTGAAGTTTTATAAACACTCACTAATATCACCATGGCGCTACACCTTGTGATGGGATTATATTTATATTTATTTATTTAACAATATTCTCCCCTCTTCGTAATCATTCACCTCAAGTACTAAGGCCTTCCTGTCTTGCTCCTATCTTTTTCCATCAAGTCAGTACTTTCAGGTGATTGCAATTTTTGAAGACTTGTCGGGTGGCTTTGTTTTCACATTCTATGTGTATTAAAAAAGGAATAGAAAGAGAAATAAACACATATGCAAGTATATTTTAATCAACAGCGCATTTAAGAATTATTTTTATAATTATAAGTTCCAAATGAAAAATTAGATCCTTCGTTGCGTATATCGTTGTTTGTAAATAAGTTACACCTATAATGGTATTAAGCATTTTCCTTCGTTAGCCATTAATAAATACATTATTAGGCAGTAGAAATTCCTGGGTTTAGTCCTAAAGCAAGTAATACTTAATATGTATCGCAAGTTGTAATGATTCTCATTTTTCCAATACCTTTGTTTTTTTGTTTTTAAATTAAAGCTGTCTTTTTGTGCTTTGAGAGACGGCAAAATGACGCGGGAAAGACAAAAAAACATATAACGTAATTATGGCAAGTCTTGGGGAAATCCTATCTATTTCATAACAGCGGAGGTCAACAAGATAAGACGGCAGTTACTTGGCCGTTAATGGCAGAGCACTAGATATTACGGACTAATGAACATAATAATGTATTGTACACACATCAATATTGTATAGGTAGTGTGACATTTACGTGTTATTTGTGCAAACGCATCAACATCTTTGTTTATCTCGAAACCAGTCGAAAAGTCGTTTTCTTCAACTCAATGAAATATGCAAAACACCTTTAAAAAATAAATTTCAGGCGATAACAAGGAATACATTTTAAAGGAAGTGGAAAAGTGGCTCATAGAGATTAGGAAAACAAGAAACGCTAACATTCATTAAATAAATAATTTAATTTTTATTGGAATTATTTTTTAACCTTTTACCAATGTAGTATATCACAGAAGAAGATAATATTCATAAATCTGAATGAAACATGAAAGAGAACAAGACACTGAAAAATAAAAAGGTAACGGTCTGACTACGCCTTGATAGAATATGCATCAGGATTATTTATACCTCTACAGGGAAAGGAGTTGACAAAATCAATGTCGGCAGCCAGGAAAATATCATATAAATAGGAAACCTTCATAAAAAGCAGTAAATCAATCAGATTCCGTATTAAAACCAAACACTTATCATCAAAATATCCATTTTTAAAGTTTTTTTTAACAACATTTATAATATGAAGGCCAACTCAGGGGGGTATAACTCCCATCGAAAATAGGAACCGAAATATTGTGACGTCATATTATTGCCTAAATATATTCACCTACGAAAAACTTTTATTTTTTTTTTTATTATCCATATAAAGTTTTTTTACAGGTTTTTTTTTCGATGTCTGTCTCACTAGGATAAACCTGTGTCGAGACAGACGTATTTGATACATAAATTAATGTTTACATATTTTTTGATACATATAATATTTCACTACATTAAATGACATTGTGAAAATGATAAAAAATAATAAATAATAATAATAAATTATAAATTTCTTAATCAGCATCTAGTTGGAGTACATACTTATGAAGGGATTTTTATAAAATTTTTGATCTTGGATCTGTCTTGGCTGATGATCCAAGACTTGATGTCTGTTTTATATTTTAAAAAAAATCGTTCAGTCTAATGGCTAGTGGGAGAGCATTATATAGCCTTGTTGCAAAATATCTAAAATTTCTTTGGCCAAAAGTTGTTTTAGCGAAAGGGATTTGTAAGAAATTATGTCCTTTGGTTCTAGTATCACGAGCAGTTTGGATATTGTCAAAAGTAGTTTTGTGTTTGAAGAGGTATGCTAGTATGTTTTTGGCATAAAGTTGCCTAATGTCCATAAGACAGAGTTTCCTAAAGATTTCATCCGAACTGCTTGTGATTGGTAGTTTGAGGATAATCTTTATTATAAGTTTCTGAGCTTTAGATCAATGGCGGCGGCGTTTGCTCCTCCCCATGCTATGATACCATACTCTATTAAAGATTGACAAAGTGCATAGTGGATTGTTTTGAGCTGGCTTAGGTTGAGAAAGTTGCTAACTGTTTACTAAAGTTGCTCTTTTAATTTTTGTGGCAGTTGTTTGTTTTGTTGGAAATAATTGCCGGCATAATCAAACTGCAGACAAAGGCAGAACAAATCATTATTTACTGTGCCAAATTTGGTCCCTATGGAAAAAAAAGCCTTTGTTCGTTTCATGTACCTACCCAGCTGCTGACCATACAACCAAATCTGTGAAAAAACATAAAACATGTAACCTCTCGATTGCTATTAATGACGTAAAACTTTAATGTCGAGAGTGTCGATTTTGGGCTCCAGTCAAAGTCGGGCTTATAAACTTATTCCGAGAAATTGTTATCTCAAAAGGATGTTTGTCTTATTCTAAATTTGCATCAAGGTAATCTTCGAAATTTTGAACCAAGTTGGTCCACGGACCAAATAATAAAAACTCGACTTAAAAATACACAGATATAAAAAAAAAACTTTGTAAACGTGTATTCAAGAATCATATTTTTAATTATTGGAGACAATATTAGCGATTTCTAAACGAAAATCTGAAACAGAAAAATCAGAAAAGGATACGGTCACATCTAGGACTCGAACCCAGGACCCTTGTTTTGCCGGGACACCGCTCTACCACTGAGCTAATGGGACCCTATTCCCCTCGGTCACTTTTAACTGTATCATACTTAATACTCAACTCGAATAAGAACTACCAACATTGTCTTCATTTTTTCACCGCACATTTTTATTGGCAACTATCTTTATGTATGATCGCAAGATTCAACCCGAACTAAATGTAATCTAGACAGCGCTTTTTTTTAGATAAACCTATCTTATTTTTATTTTTTTATTTTTAATGTGCGACATCTATTGACTTTTCTGCAAGTCTAGAATGAATATTTAATAATATTTTTGAAAGTGTGAATTTCTTTCTATATATTGATCGCAAACGATCATATACGAGTACCTAATACTTACTAGTAAATGTGCGTATTGTGATGTTTTGAATATCCACATAAATAAACGATAAATAATAAACGAACGTGCTCCAAAAAAAATTTTTATGGCAGCTAACAGATAAGATTTATGACAGGCGGGCTTGAAGTGCATATGTCCCACGGGAAGGAAGAAAGAGATCGCATGGCAGTCAGTTCTTGAACGTGGGTACGTTGGCAGCTCCAAGAAATGAATACAAATCAGAAGTGTTGTGTGAAATTACAGTTGATTAGTGAATTCAAATAGTGTTAGAAAGCTTTGTTGTATTTTGAATTAAAGTGAAATATTATTGAACCGGTGGTTGTGTAAAGTGAAGGTGGTTGGACTCAGTGAGAAAACAATTAATAGTAATGACAATAATAACAATTGGATAATTTGTAGAGCGCCGTTTTGTGAAAAATCACCCCAGGGACGCTAAGTGTTGGGCGATCGCGATTATAATATAAAATGTGTTAAATTAAACGTGATTTCGTAAATGTGTAGTTCAAACTAAATTACTTGTCTTAAAAACATGAAAATAATAATAATACTGATTGCGTCTTAAAACAAAGTGAACGTATATAAAGGCAGCAAGTTTTTAATCGGTCTAGGGAGGAATTGATTTGGCGAGATCTATCCACGGAGACCGAAAACCAGAGGATCAAACAAATTATAAACTCGGGTTCGAATCCCAACAGAGATTAGGGAGGTACAATTGTATTTACAGAATTATTTAATTACCCTTTTATAAGCGTAGGGAGGGGACCAACCTTGAACAAGTTGCAAGGATTTCGCTGAAATGAGGAAAGAAGCCGATAGGGGAGAGATCGAAAATTAAAGTGATTTAGCTATATAGTGTAACCAGGTAAGCTTCACGCTGAGAATGAGAGATGACTAACTGGGTGAGTTTTTATATTATTTATTAAATTTCAGAGGACCTTTTTAAAAGACGGATACAACCGAGGTACAGGAACTAAGTTTACGACACCTGTAGCCCAAATAATGTTTCAGAAAGGGAATGTGTCAATCAGACTATCTATCAGCTGAAAAGGGGAGACGGGCCAATGACCCTTTCATATATAGGACAAGGCGCAGGTACAGTCAGCCAAAGAGGGAGTTTTGCTAGCGTATGACCGCCCGAATTGAAAGCGATCGGATGCAACCAGACGGAACAAAATGAAAACTTTTCTTCTGTTTTTTTTTACTTTCTAATTTAATACTTTTCATCTATTGTTTGACTTTCTAAGTTACGAATTGGGGTGCACAAAAACAAATCTAAAGTCAAAAGAGGGAGATGGTAATCTCCGAAATAAAACTACCAACCGAACAACTTTTCTCAACAGGTACCTTTCGAGAGGTAGACAGCCTCTTTAAATAAAATGCAAAAATCAAACCAATTATCCGTTTATACCTACCTGAGAGGATAGGTATTCAGTAGAAGTTACCCATACCTAATACACGAGGGTGCTAGTAACCTCATAAAATAAATACTGGAACCAAATATTAAAATACAGACAGTCCTCATCCTAAATTTGGCATTTCGAGTAGACCTTACATATATCTCACATGATAATTGGCTGAATGGGTAGGCACACAACCTATCGCTAAAAGCAGGCTAAATGTCGACAAGATTGTCGTGTGTTATCTATGTTATTGACCTAGAAAGGGATGTAAATCCCCGACGACGAGGGAGTTACAACGTTTTCTAGAGGTGGCACGTAACTTAGGACCTTACGTGTCACATTTTCGCGACTAGATTCGTGACAAGGGATGTCATGGTTTTCCCCTTCTACACTCAGTAAAGTAGATTTTCCTGGAGGTGCATGAAGTTGGGGCAATTCTGAAATTGGTGATGAGACCTGGCTTTCTTTATTCTGGCGTGACGGTTGCCGATTTGGAACAAGGGGAGACCCGGCCGGTTGTGATATCCAGACACGCAGATATCGATCGCCTTGTTCAAATTATCATCCATCGGTTTTGTTTGGTAAAGAGGAGGAGCCAACTTTAATTTAAAAAAAATTCATTCCCGTTCCTCTCCCTTCCCTCCCAAAATATGTACATGGATGGCGCCGACAACTAACACCATAAATTTATCGTATGTTTATCACATATATAAAATCTAACACTTTATTATGTTCACATTACCCTATGACAGGTAGAATCACGTAGCTAGTTTGAAGAGCAGGCGACTTAGAAGATAAGGTTTATGAAATGGCTCTAAAACACAGCGATAATGGATTCGACTCACTCTATCTCAAAAGAACCAAGGGATGCCACACATACATAGATAACTAGGTTTCTAAACCGAGAAACAAAAAACCAACACAACGTTCGGTGAAGCCTTTTTATACTGAACCGTCACGTGAAATGAGTACGTTCAAGGTCGTACGTCACGTGGACAAACTAGGATGTACACACTTGAAGGGGTGTGTAATAAAGAGAGGAGCAAAGGCTTGTAGAGACGGCAGGGGAGGAATTTTCCATCCCTGCGAACACATATGCAAAGCCTTATGGAAAAGCTACCTATGGGACTTTAAGGAAAAATTATCGTAGAAAGAAGAGAAGGAAAAGTTTGAAGGAGAAAGGACATATCATTACAGTATGGTAATTCACTAACATTTTACACTTTTCATATTTCCAGGTGATTTGACCAATGTCGTGATTCTGATGCTGTCATCTCTATACTTCAAAGGCAGCTGGATCAACCAGTTCCAGACCAACGACACCAAAACCGGAATCTTCTACCTCAACGGGGAGGATACGGTGGCGGTGCCGATGATGACCCAAACCGAGAAATTTGGCTACTCAGACTCCAGAGATCTTGAGGCAAAGATCTTGAAGATGCCATTCAGGGTAATTTTTTGCTTTACCTATAAAAACTTGTTTTTCTACGAGCTTTTTGAAGGCACCTAGAAGCATGTAGAGGCATTACGAAATCGGTGCTTGGAGTCCCAAAAAGGATGAGGGTTTCCCAATCATATAGAGATTCAGAAATCCCCGTCTTGTTGGGGGTTGCTAAACACTGTTAATCTCAAACTGGTCACGTGCGGCTGGAGCTCCGGAAACTGGAAGGCTTCACCTCCGGAGGCATTGTGTAATCCGTGGCCGGACCTCGGGACATATTGTGCGAATGAAGACAGCACCTCCAGAGACATTGTGCACTTCCCAATACATTGGGCGATCGACAGCTGAACCAATAGAGATATTGAGAAATCGATGGCTGCACTTCCAGAAATATGGTGCAATGGAAGACTGAACTCCCACGAGGCATTGTGCAGTCAAAAACAGAATATCTGAAATGAGAGAGTTCGAGCTATGTATCATAGAGGTTCTTTACCTTACAGAGTTAACATAGTTAATCTACCACCATAACACGGGCATGTGCCTAGCTTGGTGGTTTTAACACACCTAAAAACTGTAAAAACCAATAAAAACACTGAATTAAGAAAAAAATAAACCAATTTCCCAACAGCATCACCCTGGAACGTTGGAGATATCTCACTCGGATTGACCAACATCCAGGAAATAGAAACTTGTATCCGGAATCTCCGACCTGATAAGGCTACTGGTCCGGACGGTATTCCTCCTTCAATAATTATAAAAATCTCTCCAAATATCTGTGTTCCCCTTGCGTACATATTTAATCTCTGCATCATGTCTTCCACATTTCCACAGTGTTGGAAACTAACGAGGGTCAGCCCCATTCACAAAGCTGATGAAAAGACTGACGTCAGAAATTATAGACCAGTTGCAGTACTGTCAACAATTCCAAAAATTTTTGAAATGATTATCTGTGATAAAATCAGTCCACAAATCACGCCTTTCTTGAGAGGTAATCAACATGGCTTCTTACCGAAGAAATCAACGGTAACCAACTTACTCTCTTTCTCTCGACGGGTAGCACAAGGCCTAGACTGTAGGCATCAGACGGACGTAATTTACACGGACTTCGCAAAGGCATTTGACCGAGTAGATCACGATATTATAATAAAAAAGATGCATAAAATAGGTTTTAATCAACCCTTACTGACATTTTTTGCGTCATATTTAAAAGATAGAAGTCAGTATGTAAATATAAATGGATACGACTCCCATAAGTTCGCAGCTCTGTCAGGAATTCCTCAAGGATCGAATCTCGGTCCCATGTTATTCCTCATTCTGATTGATGACATTCAGGATTGCATACGTCACAGCTCATGTCTACTATTCGCAGATGACATGAAACTGATGAAGGAAATCGAATCAGATTATGATTATTCGAAACTGCAGGCCGACCTCGATTCAATCATGATATGGTCGGTAGAAAATAAACTTAACTTCAATATTAAAAAATGCGTTGTTATGACTTATAGTCGTTCACAAAATCCGGTATTCTGCCAGTATAGAATGAATGGTGAAGTACTTACACGCGTAAAAATCATCAAGGACCTTGGGGTGATCTTTGATCCCAAGCTGACATTTTCAAACCACATAGTCCAGCTTACCTCGGCTTGCTCCAAAACTCTTGGTTTTGTAATTAGAACTTGCAAACAATTCAATAACAAAGAAGCAATGACCTCCATGTTCAACGGAGTGGTCAGAAGCAAGCTGGAGTACGCCAGTACTGTCTGGATACCTTATCAACTTAAATACATAAATATGATTGAACAAATTCAAAAAAAATTCCTAAGGTATGTTTACATGCGATCATACGGAATATATCCGAAATTCATGCATCACATGGAACTGCTAAAGGAGACAAATTACCAAAGCCTGGAGACTAGGCGTAATGCCGGACTCATGGTATTTGAATTAAAGTTACTAAAAAACCTTATCGATTGCCCATATCTCCTGTCATGCTGTGGATTATTCGTTCCTGATAAATACTGTCGAAATCGTAGCCACGACCTATTCTGTATACCGCAGGGTCGGACAGATGTCATTGCCCGACATAGCATGACAAGAGGTATGACCTTACTAAATGCCCTACCAGCGGATATAGATGTGTTTAATATCACTATACCATGTTTTAAAAAATATATGTACATGTATTGTTAGTTTTAATAAAATTGTACCATAATTGGACTTACCTGTCTGTCGTACAATAAAAAAAAAAAAAAAAAAAAAAAAAAAAAAAAAAAAAAAAAAAAAAAAAAAATTCTCCAAGAGATGTCTCTAGTATATAGGTTCACCCCTTAAGTTCAAAAGCGAGGTGTGCTAGCAGTTAGATATCTAGTCTCTTGACCATCGCTACACTCGTACACTCGTTCCCAGTTTTTAGTCTAAAGAGAAAGAGTTCTATTTTGAAGAAGGCGTTATTATTTTACAAGAACCATTACCAACAAACTGATGTCACCGCTAGGATCCCAAGGAAATTATGAAAACTTCTACATAAAGAACCATGATAGAAACATTAATGACACATGTTCTTTACTCGATTTGTCCCTGGTTCCATTATTATTCCACTGTTTTAGATCAATGTTTTTGACGCAAATATTCTACATATGTTGAGAAAACTGTTCTCCGATCATTGATCCTTTGCCTTTTCTACAGGGTGACGGACTCTCCATGACCATCGTGCTTCCCAACAGCATCAAGGGACTGCGTAAGATGATGCGCCACCTAACAGCTAGCGATATCAACCGCGAGATGATGCTCCTGCGTAATGTCAACGTGAGGGTCTCCATCCCCCGATTCAAATACTCCTTCAAGTCACAGTTGGTTCCAGTTCTGAGAGAGGTAATTTCTTTAAACTTATCTGCACGTGCAATTTAATGATTATATTATTAATGATATTTTAATGATAGATTATATTATTGCATCTCATTCCGGTGCAGAGATATTGCGTTAAGTATTCCTCGGGCGTCCCCGACTTCTTCTACATCTTTAAACACTCCTGGCACTAATAACAATAAACTTTTAAATTTTCAGCAATATTGTTCGACTATATACGCAGGCTGAATTTTTATATATTAAGATTAGAAACCAGTTAGAATTGAACTCAACCATTTGGAATGCATTTTATAATATAATACGTTGTCCTGCCACAGACAGCCTTCTACGCAGTGACGGCTCGTGACTTTTGGGTGAAATAAACTACTAATATTACAAAAAATGGCATTATTGATGTTGTTGTAGCTGAAAACAATTTTTTTTTTCAAAATTCGATTTTTTGCATGAAGATTTTCAGGATATTTCAGTTTGGCCGTGCGTATTTCCGTATAACGATGTCTATATAGACACATTTCCGTGTAGTGGCGATCGGTAGTAACTTCAAAATAATTTGTTGATAAAATAATTACTTGTATTTTACATCGCATCTGTAAATCTGTATCTCACTTATCACAAAGCTGGGCTTTTCTATAATAGATTCGTAGTACAGGTATGTCGAAATTTTGGTGGCACGCATTTAAAATTACATATATACAAGAATTTTGGATAAAAATATCAATAAGATCTCGCTTTCGTCAATCTGCTGAACGTCCCTGACAGTCCTTTAGTCGCCTGCTAGTGGTCAATTCCACTGCTTCAGTTGCGTGTACACAAGCCGGGTATTTATGAAACGATTAAAAATATATTGACCCGCTTCAGTAAATATATTTATAATCCCTGTCTCAAAAAATATAACGGCTTTATTGTTTGTTATTTCTCGTATAGATGGGCATCACCGATCTGTTCGAGACATCAGCTTCCCTACCAGGGATTGCCCAGGGCGTGGGTCCAGAGAACATGTTCTCAGTAAACAATATCCTGCAGAAAGCTGGCATTGAAGTCAACGAGCAGGGAACTACAGCCTATGCCGCCACTGGTGAGTACCATGGGGAATTCAATATATGGCTATCATTTTTAGAAATTTCATTTCCAGATAATGTCATTAACTTAATAAATATACTATACATATATCGAGGATTTTCGTAAAATTGCAATATGTCATGAATTTGTAATTAATTTAACAAGATTCCAACTGCAATACCTTGATTACATCGAGAGCGACACAACACAGAAGGTTTCCCAATTATTTGTTTATTAGTCCCGCACCATAACTCCTCGAATTGTGGAACTGATTTAGTTCCGCTTGGTTATTCTATCTGCAGTTTAAGGGTAAATCCTGCGTTGTATATTTCATACCTTGAAGAAGGCACCAGAAGAAGTGAAAAGCAAGAATGTCATCTTTTTTCTTAATCGCATGATGTAAATCACAACAACAACCCGAAGATTGATTTAAATATTAGTCAAAAGCGTAATAATAAGAAGATACTACTTTTTAAATGAGTATGTACAGTAAAACATCGTCATAATATTAATGGTTTGTTCCTGTTTCTCTCCAACAACCAACAACAACCTGAGGACTTTAATGTTAGCCAATTACGTAATAATTAAAAAATTAAAATGAGTACCTATGTACAATAAAACACAATCATATCAATGGTTTGTTCCCGTTTCTCAACAGCCGTAACCCTGGTCAACAAATTCGGAGTGGACGAGGAACTGCCTGAGGAATTCATCGCCAACAAACCCTTCTTGTTCTTCATCGAGGACGATAACACCAAGCAGGTCCTGTTTAGTGGCACCGTCAATGACCCCACCCTGACCATCGGAGAGCTGGAGGAGAAAGAAGGTGAGAGACAGAGACTGTTAGCAAGAGACTGTTGATCTGTGAAGTACAATTCTCACCTATTTGTTCCTTAAGGCAACATTCACAGTAGAATCTTTTAGAGACTGGAAGCAAGAGACTTAACTTTTGATCTGGGAAGCCCAATTCTCACCTCTTTGTTCCTTAAGGCAACATTCTTAGTAGACTCTTTTAGAGACAGGAAGCAAGATACTCATATTTTGATCTGAGAAGTCCTATTCATGTTCCGGAAAGAAACATCTCAGTTTTAGGGACTGGAAGAAAGAGACTCAAACATTTGACCTCGGAAGACCAATTCTCAGCTATTAGTTCCGTACACTCAAATTTTAAACTCTTTGGTTTAATTAATTGAGACAAAACCTCTTGTTGTATATTATCCACTTCTTTATTTTATCAATGTTACAGTTTGGGTTAAATGGGTTTTTTTCCATTTGTCAGGACATATTTTTTTTGCAATGTCACGTTTTTAGTGAAATCAGTGGGTTTTTTAAACTGGCTTTTAAAGAATGCAGTTGCAATTTATGATTCTAATCAGATTCCTTTTGTATTTTTCCACTCATGTGTATTTATACATACTATACTTATTTTTATCCTTACCACCCGATTCGATTGGAATTTTTTTTTTGAAATCTGAAACGTCGTTGTGTTTTATTTAATTATTTTATATTTGAATTTTGTACAATAAATATACAATGTTTACATGTCATACAGTATTATAGTGTAAAACAAAACATAGCCTTTCCTCACCATAAAGAGACAAGGGTCTTGTGTTTAGTTTCTACAAAATCATGGGCGTAAGTAATTAATTAAATATTAAAAATAACAACAAAAGATAAGTCAGAAAAACTCAAGATTTATCATTAATAATTTATTTATTTTTATCATAATTAATTAATGTGTTTATTATTAATTATTCGAATTGAAATTAATGTTATATTAATTCAAGCGAAAAAAACGACACTGGAAACCAAAATGTCATATACATTTTTACTCCAAATAACCCCAGGAAGCTCTAGGAAGAAAGTCTGTAAGGTGCGTCTTTTAACATTCTATAGATGACGCCAAAGAAATCATCAAAATAATTATTATTAAATATCAGAAATATTATTAGTAGGTACACGTGACCGGCAGATGTAATAATACTCGTAGTTATGATAATAAAGTAATTATTCATGTTTCGGTCATTATCTGACCGTCGGGCAAAACCCCTACTTCATGAATAATTTCCCATTGGCTCGAATACATATTATATTATCCTTAAAAGTAATAATTATTGTTTTTAATTATACAACATATTAAACCGCAGGTTCATTATCTCCGCGTTCGATATAAGCCATAATAACTTCAATATATTTATTTTATCTATATACATTTATCTTTGAAATTTTCTTATTTTTTTCCTTGCTGGTGTAAAATTTGTATAAAATTGCTGTAGTTTTAGTTCTGGTGCTGGTAAATTATCATGTATTCATTGTTGTTTATTTCATTAGATGCAAAACAATGTTTCTGTTTTTAAATCACAGTAGAATGGATTTGTTTGTATTTATTTGAAAGTAATTTGTGTAGTAATTAAGGTGTTTTAAAATGGGTTATTATCACCGCAATTTGCACATAATATGTATTTCAATGTAACGGGTGAAAAGTAACAAAATAATATACTTATTATATATCTTTTCGAGCACAAGGCAATGCAGAAATCATTTTTAAATGTTTTGGTAAATTGTAAAAAATATGTACATAATTGTTCCTACGATTGAAACGTAATACGATTTGGTTGCAGGTGATCAAATTTTTGTTTTAATCATTCAGGGCCGTATATTAAAAAAGTTTATGTTATAAAGGCATATTACAAGTTTTTATTTTAACCGTTTGGTGCAGTATATTACACGCCAATCGATTTTATTTGCACAGGTCCAAAGGTGTGTCTCACACTACAAATGCCTTACGTACTTTGAACAAATTAAAGACCGTTAAGAAACCGAAAACGAAGGGTATTTATAAAAGCTGTATGTGAATTTGCCGTTTTTCCTCCAGCATCCGTTGGATCTCGTTTCGGGGAGCCAGACCCCTTTCCTAGTAAACAACCTGCAGATATTCAGCCTATTTACACCAGGCCCAGTGATGTACCACAGGGGGTGATTCTTCCCACAACGTATCGGCCAGCAGTGAAGACCGCCAGGGTCCCGGTATTCCCTAGTGCCAGGGCAACCTACCCCTATCGTCAAGAATACCAACGACGAAACTAAGAGATGCTGTCTGAGAATGCGAACGTTGGTAAATGTTACTTTGAAACGCTTTTAGCTTCATCTTCTACATCATGGAATCGGATGAAAAAGAAAATATTTGTGCCGAATTTACAAAATAAGCACCATTTTCCAATATTATAGAGAACGTTTTTTGTTGATAATAATTATAATGATTCTTAAAATGCAAAAATCAGTAATTTCAAATACATGTAGGATAACGAAAGATTTTTTAAATATTTATGTTGAGAGATCAGTAGGATTTATAGGCCCTGTTAGGAGTTCCCTCTGCCGAACCCTCTGATATGAAAATATCTGGAGTGGGTGAATTATTTTCCCATTTGATCTCTTGTGAGTTGACGTGTTGTTCTTGTATTGTTTTGTATTTATTTTGCTTATATAATGCACTTGCATAATGTTGATTGACTAGATGATCATTTGTGGAAAAGTGTGTGGAAGGGTTTAGTTTTTCCTATGGGGAAGATTTAACCCGGACATAAAATCGGAAAAGATATAAATAACTAATTGGAATAAAATAATTATATATTAATATTTATTACCAAAAGTATTGCAAGAAAGATTAAAAAAAACTCCAAAGTAGTAAATTAGTTGAAGGTGTACTTTATTCGGGAAGTCAGAATCAGTTTTGGTTTTAGTACCTATTGAGTTTACAGATTTTTCAAATCTTAATAATCGGTTAATACCGAAATGATTCAAAACAAATCACAAAAAGAATGCGAACACATATCGTACCCGAATAAGAGTTAGTAAAATGATTTGAGGCTTGTTTGGCACGTCAATGCCTATGTTTGGAACTTCAATGCCTATGTTTGGCACGTGCCAATGCCTATGATTTTCATAACCATAATTTTGAATGAGGCCGTTTCCGTCATAGGAAAAGCAATATTTCTTCTATTGGCACAAATATTTTTCTTTTCTATCTATCAACAATTCAGCATGCACATTCGTTTATATCTTTGGAAATTTGGTTAATTTTCTCCGACTTTTGCAACGTTTTGGTTGGGTATTTATCGTTCCATCATCACATTCCGCGTCGATGGATTCTGACGGATTGGATGGTCCTGCAAGGTAGGTACCAACACATGAATGTTCATCGAAATACCTGTTATTATTACTATTAATTATCACCTGTGTTTAAACCTTTCATTTTTGTCGCATGAGAACCTTAGTGTAATTTGTATAATAATATTTGCTAAAATTTCTTCTATGTTCTTACTTACGTGGATGAATTTGATTGATCTTGTATTTTTCGCTTTATTTATTGCTTAATGCTTGGAGCTTATAGTCGGTAGTTGGTGCAAATAATTCTATTTTTTAATATACTATATTATTATTGGCATTCTTATTAATGTCGTGCTTTTTAATTAATTGAAATGTAGAAATTTAGCTACATCGGATTCTAATTGATACGTTTTTAATAAAATATTTATCACGCTGAGTACAGGGTGCGGCAAAAGAGACAGTGAAGTTTTGAAGGGCTATAAACGGTGCAACTCACAGAAATGGGGTTTATTTTATTTTATTCGTTACATCATGCCGTTATATGCATTAAGTCCAGAAGATGACATCAGAAAGATGATGGCCCACAGGAGCGATACATTGATGAATTCGGACGCTTTTTGGCACATCTCAAAGGGTTAAGCGGCGTTTTCCACTTAATTCGATCCTTTAGTTCTTTCAAGGTTTGAGGCCGATGTTTACAAACATTTTCCTTCAGGTAGCCCCACAGCAAGACTCGCTGAATGGTGACGGAAGAACGGCCACTTTCATGAAACGTGCGGACGGCGAAGTCCCAGTGTTGTCCGCACCAAACTAAAAAAAGAAAACGCACGACCCTCCCGACACAATGAGACCCCTCCCAAGTTCCTTCCCCCACCACAGGGGATGTACCGTCTATTCAAAACTGCACTGTCTGTTTTGCTACATATTGTAACAATAGCACAAGTCACTAAATCGAAAAGGCATTTGCGATGTTTTAGCTGTCATCGGTGGAACTGGATTTTAACGAAACTATTATATTATTACAATGCCTAATTATTCTGCGGTTGTTTTATGTTGAGATAATAATCGGGAAGCTTTAATTTCATTGTTTAATTTATAAAATACATTACACAAAATATGGTACTACATGCGGTGCCTTCGATGAACTACTTGAGGATCTGCGCTTGATAGAATTTAATTATTTTTTTCTGATGCTTTATTCTTTTTGACCTTTGTGGTGAAAAATTCCAAATTTTCTGGCTAACACAGAATGACTAACTGTGCAGGAAGTTGATGAACGATAAAACACAACCATATGACAAGTTATACAAATGGATTTTAACCTGACATCTGACCACATGAATGTGACATGCTCTAGCGAATTGTGTTTATAATATACACGGAGAAAAATGAGTATTACTGATTTTTTAAACCCGATTAAAAATGAGATTGCAGGCGGTTTACTATAAAACTTTTAGTATGAATACCTACCCAATTTTAAACGCTCTTTACTTTTTTCCTTCAACAGATGTTTTAAAACTATCCTAACTTTAGCCTGTTCATCACTTCATATTATATTGTACGTATTTTTAGTTATTTGCATTATTTTCACCATTGAAAATTTGGGTTCAAGTAGTTCGTGTGAGTTATCTAATTTTTATTAAAATTTGAGTTTTCAAAACTCCATTAAATTTCAAAGATAATAACATTCATGCTTTTGAAATTTTTTAACAAATTGTAATAAAAAGAATAATTGAACAAAAGAGAATAACAGCCCAGTATTTTATTGAATTATTACGTTGTTTCCGTATAAAGTTCAAATGATGTACAGAAAAACATTATAATTAAAGAAAATCATAAAGTGGAGTTGTTAGAAAAAAAAAACTTAAAAAATGCAGATTGAGTGTGTCGATAGATAATATAAAATTAAACTATTTACCAGAAACAAAATAATGAAATAAAGCAACATAGAGAAAATAACTTTAAGATCTTCGAATTGTTTCCATTATACGTATTGTGGAATGACCTGAAGAAAAATGGAAAATAGCAGTATCTGAAAGATCTGTTTGTATTTTGTGCACGTCTTTCTGCAAAATTAATGTTGTGTGTAGTTAGTATGTAGATATGTTTTCCAATAATATTATGAACAATTCCAACAACAATTTTTATCAACCTCGGGTTTAATTTAGACATACATTTAATATAACTACATTATATAATCTACAATAGTAAAAAGTATTTGAGGTCAGTTCATTAATTGATTGCGATAGTTCATTTTATGAAAAATAAAGCAGATTTCTTATAGCAACAATTTCACACGGAAAAAAATTAGTATTGATATTTTATTAAAAATCTCTTTAAATGATTGGTTATCCGCTTAAAAACGGAATTGAAGGAAGTTTCCTAGTAATTTTTTTAGTAAATTTCTAATATGTCGGAACAGGTGTCCATAAACCTGCATTTGCCATGATAATATACAATGTACATGTGAAAATACATTGGTATTTTACTAAAAGTTTATCAGGAAACCTATCAATTCATTCGTTAAGGGCCCGGAATCCCTTTTTAAGCGGAATATGAATAACATGAAGAGAATCTTAATAAATTAGCAATACTAATTTTTTTCCGTGCAATAAGTTTACGACATCGACGTAAACATTCATCATCCAAGCGATAGGTAAACAGTAAATCATTATTTTTTGTAGATGTTTTTTAATATTTTCAGAACGTAAAAATATCGATAAAACAAGTAAATAAAATGTATCGAAAGAATGATTCTAGGTGAATCTGGTAGGAGTAAAAAGAATCATTCACTTTGCAGAAATGCAGCCACCAAACATCTAGATAGCTCAATAGAAACTGTTGGTTAATTATCTATCTAGACATGGAATTATGCAGAGTTCAGCCGCAGCCGATATTTTTCCTAGATTACCTGTTTTTTCCAATGTTGTACCGATAAGTATGTCTTTAAAGTTAAATAATAAACCGTGACAAAAAAATAACGGCGCTCGGTGTACTAATCAAGATAACTGCTAACTAAGACTGATATAAACTTTATTTACATAGAGTCTGAGTAACTAGCATTGCATTCTAGTGCAAAGTCACGTCACTCGGAGTACTAGCTAAGCAAACAAACGATATTTACATAGAGTGAAGTACTATCATTGCATTCTAGTCTCGTCAATCGTCAACCAATGACATCGCAATACAAGTATCCGCGTTATTGTCTAATAAAATTATAAAGGGTCTACATAATAGTATTGCATTCTTGAGCGAAGTCACGTTAATCGTTAACCAATGACATTCGAATAAAAGTAGATACGCTATTTTCTAACAAAATTAAATAGAGTCTACATATTAGCATTGCATTCTAGTGCGAAGTCACGTCAATCGTCAACCGATGATATTCTAATGCAAGTAAACACGCTATTTTCTAACAACATTTTATAGAGTCTACTTACTAGCATTGCATTATAGTGCGAAGTCACGTCAATCGTCAACCAATGACGTTCGAATACAAGTAGACGCGCTATTTTCTAAAAAAAATAAATAGAGTCTACTTACTAGCATTGCATTCTAATGCGAAGTCACATCAATCGTCAACCAATTACTTTGCAATACAAGTAGACACCTTCTTGTCTTACAAAATTAACCATAAATATGGCAAGTAATAAACACTCTTAAGTTTCCAGAATATTCTCATTTCAAACGTTTTTCATATATACAAAAATATACATTCAAAGAATATGTGTGAAGAATGAAATAGATACATAACCGGGCAGCGTTTTCGCATTTTACATCACGGGTGTGATTGAGATGACACGATACGCTTACTCGCTTACACTAAGACGAATACGCAACGCTTTACGTGACGATTTACTGCTAGTAGGTTTAACTTCTTATGCTTATGTGTTGCTAAGTTTTCTATCTCACTTTATTTCGTTTCGACACCGTAAGAATACCGTTTTATGGAATCTAAAAGCCTTTTGAATAATTGTATTGTATTGTAAGTTATTTGTGAGAATTTATGAATGGAAAGAAACTCCATGACATCTGTTTTTTGCCCGTGAAGGATTTTTGTAACTCTCAAAGGCACATGAAGGCACTTTTTCACAAAAAAGGTCTACAGCGACTTGTTTGTTACAGCTCATCTGACGATAGAACTTATGTGCAAAACGCAGTAAACTTCAAGTATGTCCACCGGACCTAGTTCAGTGAAACAACGCACGTTTTCCCAGTAACCTAACTTCACTTATAATTCACATAAGCCACTCACGATGTTTGAAGTTGAAGAAGCTATGTACGAGTATATGTGTCAAAATGACGAGATGAGAGGAAGGAGACGTGGAGGAGTAAGGTTTGGAAATACCTGACTTTTCAGATCACGATTAAAAATTGTGGTTTCTTATCGGGACGATACTCAGCGAATCTACCAATGCTGTGTAATGCGTCGTTCTTTTCTGCATCGTATTGACGTAAATCACGTTCTGGTCGTATTAATAAAAACTGGGTGGAACTCTGCGGTTACACTTTACAAATGCGGACTAAGGTCAACCCGACAGAACCGGGCATCCTTGCGAAGAGGTCATTAGTTGACCTCTGAATGTGCACATTAGCGGAGGGTCTTCAAAGGACCATTTGACGCCCGTGACTAGTATTTTGGATTTTCCCCGCAACACGTCATGCGCTCGTAATGTTTTTTGAATAAATCGGGACGAAGCAGGTACTTCCGTTTTTCGAGGAAGCACCACAGGAAACTAATTATCACTAATTACAGTAGGGAAAACCATCTTGTTGATCGGTCAGACTAAGTTACAAATAAATTACATTAATTAATTAATTACTAACGATTATGTTTATGTAATTTAGAATTTGGGTGAGCAATAGATTGCTGACATCATCCGTAGAGGGTTGACAATAGTTTCTTCTTCTAACTTTTGCTCTTACATTAGATAAGTGTTTTATACAGTGGACAACCGTTTTTCGATATTGTTGAAATACTACCTTATCTACAATATAAAGCTATTTTCGTTAGCTGAATAAATAATTCAATAAATATTTATTTTTTATAATTATTATTATGTGTAATTTTTGGGAGCTTTGTTTTGTTAATAACATTGACACAATAAAAATATTGAAATAAAAAATTTAAAAAAATAGCAGAAAAAAAACCACAAACGTCGCTGAAAATTCATAATGGCTTGGCAAGTTTTTTCCACCCATAGTTCGTTTCGGAAGCATTTTTCTATAGAAAATCATGCATCTCTCGTGATCGTTAAAATTTATTAAATATTGCATTCAATCCCTTTTAATTTCCATTCCATTCCTTTTATAATATTAAAATACAAGGATGCTTCAGTCACAAGCTATTTATTGCAGAGTTTGAAGAGAAATAATGGTAACAAAAAACAATGTAATGGTAACATTTGAATCTACTAAATTGGCAAATGAATAAATTGGTTGCTATGGTAAAATTAAAGTGACATCTCTTGCTCATATTATATATACGTGTAAAATTAATTTGGTATTTGCCGAACTCGAATGACATCTTGGCGAGTCCTAAATTCAGTATCAGTAACACTTCAATTTTGAATTATGTTATCTTACCAGAACAATCATAAAATTTTCTATTATCGATCGAGATTCAAAGTTTATGCTATATTAGATTTTTTGTTTTGTTTGTCTCTTGACGTGTGGAAGGTGCAAAAAATTCGATATCTTAAATACAAACTTATGAAATATTTTACGCCACAATTTTTTGTTCAGACCTGAATCATATTTACATCTTATAACAAATGAAGATGGCATTGTCATCTAATACCACGTAATTAAAAAAAAACTCATCGTGGTGCGTTTTTTCCGCCACAATTTTTTGGAGCATTTCAGGGAACTCCGCGATGTTATTGGGATTTTACAACCGCAACCTCAAAATTCTTTAATTATTGTTCTCTAGTACTCAAACATTTAACCTCTTGAGAGCATTCACCTTTACAAAGAAATGTTTGTTTTCAAATAATGTTTGGCTTTTGATGTAATTTATTAAGTGATGCTGTGCTGTGGCCTATGATGAAAGGCAACCATTCAGAATTTAAATTTGTCTTGAAATTGTAATAGCGCTGTTTAGTGATCAAATATGATTAGCCAGTTACTTTTCAACCTTACCAGCAGTATAGTCTCATTTGCTCCGGACAGCTGGAAGCAGTTGGGACTCTTGTGCGGTATTGAGATATGGTGTAAGATGGAAAATGTCAAACTACATAATATTATATAATTTGAGCGGTGAATTAAAAATTATTTTCTGCCCATAAACTGATATACCAAAAGATGGTTATAAATAAGAGAAAAAAAAACATTTACACCCCTATAATAAAACGATATTTGAGATCTAGAATAAAATTTGGGTATTTCACTTCCATTAAAAATAATTATCGATGACACAGGTAGCTTTCTTACTTTGTCGAAATCCCAATGTGTAAATTAACCCGGGCCAGGTGAAATTCCCACAGCGTTAATTATTATTGTAGAGTGTTGGGTATTTTCATAAATTATCTGTCATAATATGTAAAGTAAACATACGTCGAGTAGTTGACAATTAACATTGGAAGCTTAAGCGAAGGAAGTTTGTCAAGTATTTTGCAATTTAACACATGTGAATTCAAATTTATGAACAAATTAGCACCTAGAATGTAAATATCGAGGTACCCACTTAATCAAAATTTAAGAGAAAATCAGGATGAACATTTTTTAAAACTAATTTTTGATAAAATTTGTGGTTTTAAATAACGCACCTTTTAAATAATAGATGGCTTCTTGGTGCGTGTTTTTTTGCGGGAAAAATTATTATCACAATGCGGTCATTGCTGTTATGTGCCTTAATTTTGCGGTATTGTTAAATTGCGTATTATAATACCTAGGCATTATATGATTGCTAAATACTACTCCATAGGCAAAGTAATAAGGCAGTTTTATGATGTCTCACAAGGATTGTCTTGATCTGTTGTCAATCTCACAAGGCGACATAAGACTAATAACTGGGGTTTGCTCGATGCTCATATTTAAATTATTTCTGATGAACTCTAGAAACATTTGAGATGTAATACGTTCATCAGAAATAATTTAAATATGCTCCACGGAAAGATCGATTTTCTAGGCCTTCTAGGGCAAAGTCGACCGTAGGTCCATCCATTACACTGGACCGCGCGTCCAATATCGTTTTTATACGACTTCATCACTTATGTCGTTAAGATTCCCAATTTATTTTTTAGATTTCACAGGGAAAATTCATCCGAAAGTCTCTCCAAACACCAGGGTCACGCGTCGCTTCATTTTGTGCACGGCTGCTTCACTTACGTCGTTAAGATCCTGGCCTTATTTTAGGGTATTGTCTCGTCTAAGTGGATTTTTTTAAATTAATATCAAAACTAATGTGACCTGGGAAGTATACTAAAACAGTTTGCCTAAAATTAAAATTATATTTGAATTAAATTAACAATGTTCTACTTTCGGAAAGGCGCGTCAGCTACGGCAAAATGTTTTCAAAACATCCAGTAAAAAATAAAGTTGGAAGGGGACAACAATGTTTTTGTTTTTCAAAAAAAAGCATTGTGATCGCAACCCAATGTTTTTGTTTTGTAGTAGACCCGACTTAACATGAAATTTTTCAAACTTGACATATATTTTAATATACTTTATATATAATCAACCACCACAACACGGGTATGTACCTAGCTTGGTGGTCTAAACATTGCTTATAACTGTAATAACCATTTCAATTAATAAAGAAAAATTAAAAATAATAATATTAAAAAAGGTTTGTCGGAGATTCCAAAATTACAATAATAATATTTCGTGTTTTTACTCCTCAGTCTGGGACTAGAGACCTTTAGAGCTGCAGAATAAGTAAAAGGTATTACATATTTTATTTAGAAACTAGCTGACGCACAGTGGGCTGAAAATCGCCTTTCATAGACACAGAGACTTGAATTTTCAAGGGTATTTTTTTTGGCTAGAAATGGATTCTGCTGATCATTACTATGCTATAAAATTTCGTACGAAGCAATTGCGTGTACAAATGAAGGAGTTATCATTTTTTAAGGAAAAATTTGTATGGCACTGACATTAAAAATGAGGCTATCTCTGGAATCATATGGTTGGCCATTCTATCCTTACACACAGATATACTACTATTTATTTGTATTTTTTTTTACATACTTCGTATTGTGGCGCAACTTGCGATTTTTTTTTTTAAATCCTCAAGTTGAAAAAAAACCTTTTTTATGTTGATGATTCATTTTAATGCTTTACATATGAGTATGCTTTGTCTAGTTTACAATGTTTTATTTACACTGCAAGCCTAAAAGCATTTAAAATGAATCATCAACATTAAAAAGTGTTTTTTTCAACTTGGAGCATTTAAAAAAAAAATCGCAAGTTGCGCCACAATACGAAGTATGTAAAAAAAATACAAATAAATAGTAGTATATCTGTGTGTAAGGATAGAATGGCCAACCTTGCGATTCCAGAGATAGCCTCATTTTTAATGTCAGTGCCATAAAAAATTTTCCTTAAAAAAAGATAACTCCTTCATTTGTACACGCAATTGCTTCGTACGAAATTTTATAGCATAGTAATGATCAGCAGAATCCATTTCTAGCCAAAAAAATACCCTTGAAAATTCAAGTCTCTATGTCTATGAAAGGCCATTTTCAGCCCACTGTGTGACCTGAACCCGGCGTTTTACGATTTTTCTCTACTTTATATGTATTATATATAATATGCTTGTATTACACATTTAAACGTTTCGGAAGAAATTCTCTAAGTGATAGTGAAAACCCTATAAAAATCCGTTACCTAGTTTAAAAGAACTAAGCGCACAGACAACGACTTTGTTTTATACTATTTAGAGGTATACATTTTTCGGCTTTTCTTAGCCCAAGCGGTCGCTACACCACTACTAATTTGTTAAGCTAGAAGCAGTACAAGATCAAATTTTAATTAGATTATCTGTACTTAGAGGGGAGCCACAGACGAGTATTTCACGTAATCCAATACACACTTATTATAAACCAAATTACACAACCACACAATTTTAAAATTGTTTCTTTTTACGAAATCAATACGCTTATTTTTTGGTTATGAAACTGGCTTTTACGCGTGCATCGAATATGACATGTGACCGCGAAAACATAGAATGTGACATGTGGCCGCGAAAACATAGAATATGACATGTGACCGCGAAAACATAGAATATGACATGTGACCGCGAAAACATAGAATGTGACATGTGGCCGCGAAAACATAGAATATGACATGTGACCGCGAAAACATAGAATTTGACATGTGACCGCGAAAACATAGAATATGACATGTGACCGCGAAAACATAGAATGTGACATGTGGCCGCGAAAACATAGAATATGACATGTGACCGCGAAAACATAGAATATGACATGTGACCGCGAAAACATAGAATGTGACATGTGGCCGCGAAAACATAGAATATGACATGTGACCGCGAAAACATAGAATTTGACATGTGACCGCGAAAACATAGAATATGACATGTGACGGCAAAATCAAGATTTGACATCGTTAAACCCTTTTTTTTTTCTGATGTTTATTCATTATGCAGTTATGTGGGGTTTTGAAAAAGGTTTTTGAAAAGACCGGTCAGGGGCTGAGTTGGTATCGCGTTTGGGCAAAATTTTCCGCTTACTGTGGTAGGAGATTTTCAAATGTTGTCAGGTTATTCGTAACCTGGGAATATTTGCTTTCTTAAAAAAAAATGCTCTACTTATTTCGCGTGCTCACGTCTAGAAGAATTATTTGACTCGAAAGTGAATGACAAAAAATCATGCGTAACACAACTTGAGTTGGTTCATGTCAACAGTCAGAATAATAACATATAATAGTAAGTTTGGTATGATGTATGAACGTGAATGATGCAAAAATCAATATTATAATAAGTCTTCTCGTAATTAGTAATTACTAAGGACGGGTTTCACAGATTTGAACAATTCATCAAATTTCAAAGTTAAAATTCAAGTTTTATGAAAGTTCCATTCTAAGTTCTGTTTTATTTCAGTTTTGCGAAACAACCGGTTCATAGTAAAATAATAACAGAACTTGAATGGAACTTTCACAGAACTTGAATTTGAAATTTGAAATTGAAGAATTGTTCGAATTCTGCAAAACATTCCGTCCTAAGAATGTTGAACAATTCTTTAAATTTCAAAGTTAATTATCAAGTTCTGTGAAAGTTATTTTCAAGTTCTGTTATTATTTAAATACTTTAAAGTAACTGGTCTATAATGATATAATAACAAAACTTGAATAGGACATTCACAGAACCCGAAAATGAATGTTGAAATTTGATGAATTGTTCAAATTCTATGAAACAACCCATCGTAAGAGTCCTGATGAATAATCACTGGAATTACACTACTGCGTAACAAGGGTTACAAAACTTCAAAACTATAAGCTAGGTACATTCTTAGGAATGTTTAGGAATCATCACTAGAATATAACTACTTACGGGGTCTTAGGAGGTTAGCTGGGATTTGGCAAAATAACCAGTTTTATCCAATTATCTACAAATCCGTGTTTAAGAAAAAAGCTGTTTGCAAATATATAAAAAAGATAATTGGTTTCAAGATCAATTTTATTGTTGGAGTGTCTTTTTTCGAAGCGTGTTGCATTTTTTTATTTATTGGCGTTTTTTATTTATGTCGAATTTAATTTTATAAGTCTGTATTGAAAATTGAAATTATTTTTTTGCATCGTGCAACAGTAGACTGTTGGTTGCGTTAGTGGTGAGATCTGGCATCGTGGAATATTCAGGGATTCAATATTGTATTTATGGACCCTATTTCATTGCAATCGTGTGCTATGGAGACGAACAATTTCAATAATACTGTAAAAATATAAGATAACATTTTTGTTTCATATTTTTCATGTCAATGGGAAAAAGTTTTAAAAAATAACCTAGTCAGTTCTTTAGTAATGTAACTAAATAATTAATTATAAATTAGTTGTAGGCTAATGTTTGACTTCTGATATTAAAATACCGTATTTTAGAGTCACGTTTTAACCATATTTATCAACTCTTTGAACATTGATTTGGAGTCCGGGAAGTTGAAAATGAATTGAAATATTTTTTAATAAATTTGTCAAAATATGTTTTTGTTATTGTAGTATTACCACATATAAGGATAGGACAGGCTCTTATCATTTACTGCAGGATGTGTTTGTCATTTCGCTTTTAACTATGCTGGTCATTCCTTTGTTTTTTATTCATACCACAATAATATTTTTAAAAGGCTGCGTGTAGGTTCTGTGATCATTGATTAAAATCATTGCTAGTAATGCCGTACTTTGACCTAGTAGTCGAGCGAACAAAAACACCCGACGTTGCGGGTACAATTTTTTTAATTTTTTTATATTGTTGATACATTATTTTACAATATTTCATATTTTAATTCAGTAATGTTGGCCTCACTGGGTTGTTTACCCGTGCTGATGCCCCCATTTTATAATATAAGAATTTATACATTAAAAAAAAAAAGAAAAACAACATTAAAATAAAGACAATCGACTGTCAGCTAAGTCTTCAGTCCATTGCACTTGCATTTGCTTCCGCTTATAATTGAAATACTTAGTTTAATTGTTTAGATCAAGGCTGCCCAACCTTTTTAACAGTTGGGCGAAATTAACGATTTTGAATCACTGGCGGGCCACTGAATACCTGACGGTTCCTATTTCCATGAGGGGGGGGGGTTGTTAGAGAATTTCTATAAAACATAATTCCCCACAAAAAAAAATCAAAATGAGTGCTCCCCACAAAATATTTGAAATCCATGGGGGGGGGGGTTGTTACGGAAGTTCGCTGAGCCGAAATTCTGCGCACCCGAAAACATCATATGTGGTTCCCCACAACAATTTTTCGAATTCCATGGGGGGGGGGTTGCTACAAGATTCCATTTCGGACGCAAAAAACTATTATATCAAAAACCGATAAACCAATGTATTTTTGTTTAAAAAATGAGTTCAACGGGTTAGATTTTTTCGTCACCGCGGACCCGCGACACTTTTTCAAATTGGCGGATTGGCGGGTTTTTTGAAAATAGTTCACGCGGGCCACTTATAATTCGTTCGCGGGCCTGGGGTTGGGCAGCCTTGGTTTAGATATTAGAAACAAGGAATATGGGCCATGATCCATTGAAGCCAACACACCAAACGCATAACTTTCATTGGTTCCGCCATATCCACGATGTTTGGTCGTAGCTCGGTGGGAGTCAACACGTTTCCATGCTGTATCTTCTTTTTCTTTTATTATATGGAAACACTTACAGATAAATTATGTGCTAACGAGGAAAGGGTCGCAGAACATCATCGTTTACTTTATGTAATATATTGGTTTCCTATTTATCATTGTTCGCACGTAACTCATCTTCTTGGAATACGATCGGAAATAGAGGAATGTCAAAACGAAAACAAACCAGGATAAATTGTTGTAAAAAAATACTTCAAACCGATTTCACAATCCACATAAATGTTTTATTTACATTCCGTCTGGCACTTTAAATGATAATGCGTCCTATGTAAATAATTACATTATTTTCTTCCTTATTACTCTCCGTAAGGTGGTCAAAAACATTATGAGATGAATAATATAGTGTCAAAAGTATTGAGACTTATACCCTCTAATTTATTAGACATTTTTGCTGATGATAGGAAATATCTCATAGTGATCTACGAAGACACAACTACAACTTTTTGCTGATGATAGGAAATATATCAAAGTGATCTATGAAGACACAAAAACATTTTTTTTTGCTGATGATAGGAACTATCTCAAAGTGATCTATGAAGACACAACTACAACTTTTTTGCTGATGATAGAAACTATCTCAAAGTAATCTATGAAGACACATCTACAACTTTTTTGCTGATGATAGGAAATATCTCAAAGTGATCTATGAAGACACAACTACAATATTATTCATAACTAAATCATAAATAATAGCGGTTAATTGATGCGTTAAATGTAATGTGTCATCTTTTTCGTTAATATATATATTTTTTAATATTACCTACCTACCCACTTCTAGAAATGAAAAAATTGGCAAAAGAATTTATAATTAATTTCTCTAAAATGTACCCGTAGTATTTCGTTGTCGATGCATTTTTGCTTTAGGGTTAAGTTCAACAGTTAAAGCTTTTTGTTTTGAGTTAAATGATAGAATTATGAAGAAAATTAAACATTATTTGAAAAGAAAAAAATAATGTATACCCGTAAGTACAAATTTAAGAGCAATAATTTTAACGGATCGGATGAGTTTATTCCTGGTAAACTATGTTTTAATATTAAGGAGTTTGGGTGTTATCATGAAATAAATAAAAGAACAAAATTTAATTAAAATCGAATTAAGTTGGTGCGGTTGGTAAAGCAAAAAAAAAAGATTTTGATGCCGTAAATTAGCAACGATACCAAATGTCCGACAATTCCTTTACGAAATATGTAAATTTCAATTAATTGCACCTTTAGCTTTAAAAAACACGGAAACCTCGATTTTTTAGGGGGTTATGATGATTATCTATGGCTGGTTAATGGCTGAGTTGACAAATGCATCTGTCTCTTACCTAGTCACGTCTTGATGGTAGTTTTTTTAAATAGTGTCGATTTATTCATAATCGGGGAATATTTATTTAACGTTCTTTAAAAATATTTTCAAATTCGAACTTCACTACCGAGTGGGATGATAAAATTACATCTTAACAAAAATTCGACAAATTTTATTTTTGTAATAAATTAAGTTAACAACAATTAAACCTTGGAACACTCATTTTGGTCTGGAAAACCCAAATATGCCCTAAATTTCAGGAAAAACTTACTTTTTTTAATTAGTTCTGAAATAACCGAATTATTCATACAATACGTCACTAATGAATTCTCATTTCAATGGCACGCTTTGATGATTTAAAATATAATTGTAATATTTTTATTCTACGCTTCATACCAATTTGTAGCAAAAAAAAATCACCGGTTTATCTCCGATTAACACCCATCATTTCATCATAATGCTTTGGTTTATTTTCATTAACAATTGTTTTTAAGGGATTGACAATGTGTTGTAATAATAACTTATTGAGCAGGTGAGATCTCCTATTTTGACTAAAAATTATGTTAGACTTAGGAGGCCCTGAAGAAAATAGTTTTGCCCATGTCTTGTTTGGGGACGATTGGATCGATTATATCGAATTATCGAAGAATATTAGCTTGTTAGCGTGTTATGTTAATACTGATTGATTAAATGCAAAAAAATGACACAATCGAAATATAAAATAAAATATTGAATGAACTTTGAACATTTCGATTCTATTTGATAATGTCGATATTTTTAATACTTAACATAATTAATAGCCTATAGATTCCGGAATATTTTCAATCCGAACATGAAATCACAACAATAAAGTTTGTAGGTATAAATCAATAATAATTATTGATAACGTAGGAGTATCTTTTACATACATACTTAAAATTAATAGAAGTGTGGTCATCGAATAAAGAATTACACAAGAAGTGCCCTGTGGACGTGTTTCGTGATCAAAATCTTTACCTAATCGAGGCTTAAATTTCCATACAAAACTGTGTTAAAATGATTACGAAATTCAAAATGGCGATATACAATAATTTCAGAAAAGTGTAATAGAGACAGATTTCGTGCTAAATGGTCTAGAACCAAAACGTTTAACAAATTCAGTGGCACAATTGTTTTCTTTCAGATTTGTATTGAAGACACTTCTAGTTTTCTTCTTTATTCTATGAATGGGGACTATTTATTTTTACTGTGATAAATCTAATTTTGTGTGGAGTAAAGCAACCATAGTTGTGGCACGGTTGCGAGCCGAATGGTAAAATGTACTAACCATCAAAACGCCTAAGCAACGAGAGTTATGCGTTTGGTGTGTGTAAGCAGAATCAAAGACTAGATTTGCGATGACGTAGATACTACTTGCAGTAGTATGGATGAACAACGTTGGCGACCCTTTTGTGTGCGCGTTTCATACTACTAACGATGGCCCATCTCCCCAGTTTTAAATACATCTATCTGAATATGAATGCAAATCTTGAAAGTGGAAATTACCCCACTTACCGACATTCGATCGAGCCGAAACTCAGCAGATAGACTCGTTTTAGATGACAATGCATTTTTTCAACTGACAATCATCCATACACATGCTGACATATATCTACGCTTTTCTCTAAAATTGAGTGACATTACCGCAGTTAATACACGAAATAAATGTCGGTGCTACCCAATTAGTATTTGGCGCAGTTTTTAGCACAGTTGACTCCAGTCCCTGGGGAGGAAGTTATAATCCTCAGTCAAACAAATTTTTATTCTTCTTTAAATTGGCTACTAGCCGGCTCAAGAGTTGGTGCACCTGCAGGAGAAAAATTAGCATTGCTAATTTATTAAGAATCTCTTCATACTGTTGGTAATACGGTTAAAAACGAGATTGCAAACCGTTTCCTGATAAACTTTTAATTAATTCGTAATAATATCGAACTTTTGTTCTTGCACCTACGTTTCTCTTGATAATATGGATGGCGCAGCGCACCCATGTGTTAGGTGCAATTAGAAAATTCAATTTAATTTATTTTGTAAAGCAACAAAATTAATGTGATTATGATTATGAAATAATTAATGTAATTTTTCTACGAATCATCTAATTACAAAGTATGTAATCTTGCTAAATACTTTGCAAAACACGAAATCGCTTTTATTACTGCAATTGACATATGCGTGCGCTAGGCCATCGATATATAATGACGAAACGCGTTATGTGTATGGATTTTTATGAACATGTGTTCCGACATATTGATAATTAATTGATATTTTACTAAAAGGAAACCTATCAATTCATGCGTTAAGGGCCTTCAATCCCGTTTTTAACCGGATTACGAATAATTTGAAGACATCCTGAATAAATTAGCACAATATTTTTTCTCCGTGTAGGTCGAAAATTTAAAATAGATTATTACAGTTAAAAACTTTGTATTGTGCGGGTTGATTTTGCATTAGAGTAAATTATTGATAACTTATCCATTTTGAATTTTTGTAGTTTGATATTAATTCAGGTGTTTTTTCCAGAAGTTACGAAGTTGCCAGTACCAGTTATTGTGGAGCCAAAGGAACAGAACGCTACGCTGGAAGTGAAGAATATGACAAGTGAACAAGAAAAGAATTAACCTTTTCGTACCGCCTACTTTATAATATGTTTTAATAATAAATAACAGTTAAAAATCCGTGTTAGCGAGAAAGATATTCTTACAGAAATAAATTTAATTTTTTCACTTTTAATGTTGTTTTATTATTCAATAATTATGCACAATAGGTCGGGTAAATCATTTTAAAGAGATCCTTGCTTGTTGGATTGGTAGAAAATAATTTAATTTAATAAATACATTTTTTTAATAAAACTAACGGAAGCTGAAAATTGAAACAATAAAAAATTTACCGGTAAAAAAAACAAGTTTTTTTTAATAAAATTTGTACATCTATGTAAGATGAAATTGATGTAGGTACTTAAAAACATTTTAACATGCTAACAACTGAGCCAAATCCCGATATAGATGAAGGTATTTAAAAACACAACTATTATTATAGCAAGAGCATTGTCGAATTTATAGAATAAAGAAAAACATAAGGAGTACCTTGTGTGCGTGTTTCGTGATCCAAATATAAGCCCAATTCGGGCCAATATTTCCGCACAAAACTGTGTTTCATTATGATTACGTAATTCAAATTGGCGATATACAATTTTGGGCAAGTGTAAGAGAGACAAACCACGTGCTAAATGGTAAGCTTTAGGATAGACAGACCGCGTGCTAAATGGTAAGCTTTAGGAGAGACAGACCGCGTGCTAAATGGTAAGCTTTAGGGGAAACAGACCGCGTGCTAAATGGTAAGCTTTAGGGGAGACAGACCGCGTGCTAAATGGTAAGCTTTAGGGGAGACAGACCGCGGGCTAAATGGTAAGCTTTAGGGAAGACAGACCGCGGGCTAAATGGTAAGCTTTAGGGGAGACAGACCGCGTGCTAAATGGTAAGCTTTAGGGGAGACAGACCGCGTGCTAAATGGTAAGCTAATAATAAAAAGTCTAAAAGCAAAGGTATTAAGTTGGTGGCACATTTGTTTCCGTTCAAATTTGAATGGAAAGCACTTCTTAGGACAGGTGGTTTCATAGAATTTGAACAATTCATCAAATATCAACGTTTGCGAATGTCATTTTCAATTTCTGTGAATGTCCTGTTCAATTTCATTTATTATATCATTATAGGCCAGTTACTTGACAGAACTGAAACAATAACAGAACTTTCAAAGAACATAAAAATTAACATTTAAATTTGAAGAATTGTTAAAATTCTCCGAAACAACACGTCCTTAGAATAGATTGTTTCATAGAATTTGAACAATTCATCAAATTCCAACTTTCATTTGCGAGTTCTGTGAATGTCTTATTCAAGTTCTGTTATTATATCATTATATGCCAGTTACTTAAAAGAACTGGAATGTTAACAGAAGTTCAAAAGAACTTTCACATAACTTGAAAATTTGAAGAATTGTTCAAATTGTTCAAATTCCCGTCCTTAGTTTTCTTCTTTATTCTATGGTCGATTTGAATCGCGAGTCTAATTTTAAACGGAAATGATAAATGTCGCTAGGCATTGAGGGAATTGCGGGCGGGTGTTGAAAACTAGTTCGAAAAACTGTTTTGAAACTTTCAATAAACTCAAAAAAAGAGTAAGAACGTGTCCTCTTTAAAATGATTTGCCTTTACCTTGGCTGACAATTTCAAGGAAATTTAACTGGAATGCAAGAAATAATAACATAAGCAAGCAATATTTTATGTGAGTATCGCACAAGGGTCCCAACTTACCACCTCCTCCTCGGAGCCAGCCAATGGCATCCCCAATTGGTGTATGGTGTGGGCTAGAGGTAGAAGGGAAGGGAAGGAGATTGGCAAGATTAAGATTGGGAAGTACCTGCCTAGCTTCCTGGCTATTCAGATAAGGTCACCACACACGGCAAAAGCCATTAAAAGTAACGTTCCGATTCTCAATGGTAGTCTTTCACCAGGGCAATACTGAGAGTATCTTCCGCTCTGTGGGAACAATTGATTTAATTTTATGTTTTGGCACAACTAGGTTTTTCTTTTACTGCTGGGCATAATGTCATCAACAATATAACAAGGAACCTTGAAACAATAACAAAATAAATAAATAAAAATGATGATTCATAAAGATCAATTTTGTGAAATATCACCTTAGGGCATATAATAAGGGGTTAGCAACAAGAATATCAAATGATTCGTGTTTAAACCTAAGCGGCATCGTATAAATAACATCGATCAATTAATTTTATAAATAATTATTGCAAACCACAATTAAAAAACAAAATGTAAGAAATAAACACATAAAAATCCATTTTTTTACTATAACATGTCTATTTTTATTAATAAATAAATGATTTTTTTTTATTTGACTGATGATTTAACCTTCCTCCCTATGGACTGGCTCTTAACTGTTGAAATTTCTTTAAAAACTAAAAAAAATCGGTTTGACTGTTTCCCCCCAGGGGCAGCCAAATCCTAATTGGATGGTACCGAGATATATTTCGGGTATTAACCGCTAAATTTTATAATGTTATGTGCGTGTGTGCGTGACTGCCATCAAAAGTTGATCGATTGCATTGTCATCGACTACCAGTATATCTACCGAGGTTTGACGTGATGTGGGTTTATTTCAGCTTCCAAGATTCGATTTTATTCGTTCATTTATTTATTCATTCATTAATTAATTAATTTTTTTTTTTTTCTTCAATTATATAATTTAATTATATATATTTTTTATTCATTCAGTCATTTATTAATTATTATTTTTTATTTATTCATTCATTTATTTATTAATTAATTAACTTATTCGTTCATTAATTTATTTATTAATTCATTCAAAACGAAAGGGAAGGAGATGTGGGAAAGGAAGACTGGGTAGTATCTGGCTATTCAGTTCTGGTCACTAAATACGGCTTAAGTCGCTTCAATCAATGTTTCGATAATGAATGGTGGACTACACTAATAGTATCTACAAATTACTCTGAAATACAAAATCAATAAGTAATCAAATAAAATGTTTAATAATATACCTACAACAAAATGAGATGGCATGTAATCACACGCCTAGTACAAAACTATTGTAGGTACATCCAAAAACAAAAATATGATAATTATTATAATATTATTTACAGCAATCAGTATTTCATTAACATTACAGCAAACCTACATTTGCTGATTTACTAAAATTTTGTTAAAAACGGGATAGCATGCAAAAACAAAATATCTATACATTCATAATATATCGGAACACGTTTTCTGTCACCTGCGTTTGTCCTGATAGTATACAATGATATCACCATAACACATTCGTGTTTAACTGATAGTTTATCAGGAAATGTTATATAATTGTTAATGTCCTGCAGTCCCGTTTTTAACAAAAATGCGAATAATTTGAAGAGATTTTTTATTAAATTGGGAATATTTTATATCATTAAGTTTTCTCCATGCATTCTCAATCAAAAATTTTTTTATTGTGGATTTCCAAAAAAAAAAATGGTACTTACGACAGTCTTGTAATAGGCGTGCGAAATATTAAACACTCCCCAACGTTTATGACAAACCTATGACGAATTCCAGTTTGGCAAATTCCCGTGTCTTTAATTCTCTACCTGCGGCAGATGAATCGACCCAACGGCGGTTCTGGAAATTTCACAGGATTAACGGTCTTATTATGGTTAAATCAGCCGCGCCGGGTATGGGGAACCTCCTTTGCTACTTGTTGGTGAATGGACTTGGGGGTAAACTCCAACGTTTCTTGTTTATCAAACCTTCCTCCATAATCCGTTTGGGTGAAACCACTTTTACCTCATGTTGTCACCCGTGATGACAGTGGGCATCTTCGAAGAACCGCTATGCTGTCGTCAGATAAATAAAATAGAAATCAGCCCATAATTACTGAGTATTCAAAATAAATAAACACTTGTTTTTCAATGATTTTTTATCATCTTCATGACCTAGCTTGTTTCTAGAGAATACAAACACATTCCTCACGCTTGGTCTCATTTTCTTTTTTTAAATGTCAATACCGCACAAGAGACCGCTCGGAAGAAACTAACTGATATTAATATTGCTAATTTATTAAAAATCTCTTCAAATCAATCGAATTCCTGTTAAAAACGGGACTGTAGGCCTTTAACGAATGAATTGAGATATTTCCTATTAAACTAACAGTAAAACATGTTTGTTTTATGGCGATGTCATTGTATACTATCAGGACAAACGCAAGTGAAAGAACACGTTTTGCGATATATTATAAATGTACTAATATTTTAACAGGATTTTTAACAGATTTTTAATCAATTGACAGATTTCTTAATAAACTATCAGTAAAACATCAATATTTTATGGCGAAGTGGGAAAACGTGTTCATAAAAATTCCAATCTTTTTGCATTTCGTCATTATTTTTTATTTGAAATACAGGGTTTTCCAACAAGAGGTGTCATTTTGATATTAAATCTTAAAAGATCAATGGTTTCGTTGCTTGTGTGGCACGTAGCGCCGTATTGTTGAAAGTAAACGTTGTCCATATTAATACCATACAATTCCGGCAATAAAAAATTATTAATCATCTCTCGATAGCGCAATCCATTCACCGTAACTGTTGCTCAAGCCTCATTTTCGAAAAAGTAAGGTCCAATGACTCCGCCGGACAATAAACCACACCAAACAGTCTAAAGTTGAGTATAAAGAGGCTTTTCAACAATAATTCTTGGGTTTTCAGAGCCCTAGATGCGATAATTTTGCTTGTTGCCGAAGCCACCGAGGTGGAAATGGGCCTCATCAGTCAAGATGATTTGCATTTGATTCACTCAAGTGAATTTTAATAATTTTAATGCGTTGTTGAAGCGTGTATTGTTCCATTTTTATTAATGGCGTAATTTTTACTTACTAAATGTCAAAAAATGACAGCTTCAAAAGTAACATCTACCGAAATAGCGGGCTATTCAAAATAACTCCTCTTATTGGAAAACCCTGTACATACATTTGACAGATTTACAGAAGAACAACATATGGTTCTAAAAACTAATTACAATAAAATGTTTTCTGTTTAACGTAACTACGCAGTTACTAAATTAGATAAACAGTAAATGTAAATAAATTTAAGGATATGGATGTAGTAAAAAAAATATTACATTTCAATTAATAAGTAGGTGGTTGGTGGTAAGTACATGGAGTTATTTTATTCAGTTGAAATAAAGCAGAGCTGATAATATTTGCAAGAGAAGATACATAATAAATTGCGACAATAAGTTATTAGTAGTAATAACATGATAAACGCAGCTGCATGAAAATGTGTTCCGAGTTCCGATATATTATGAAAGTACTAATAGTTTGTTAGTAAACGGAATGCTAACACGTTTTTAACAGGACTTAATAAATCAGAAATGCTCATTTTTCTGCGTGCGTACAACAGAAACAGTTGGAAAGAACCTGTCTACTCAGATCTGGTCATCAAACTTGGCTAAGGCCATTTCATGCAATATTTCGATTTTGAACTACTCTCTTTCAATTTTTTTACCAAAATCTATTTCAATCAACCTTAATTATCAATTTTAAATCGTATTTTGTAAGGTTTTTTGAGGCTATTTTTAAATGAGACAAGATATTTGCCTTATTTTAAACGAATTTACCTATTACCTATTACTTAGTATCTACCTGATAAAGAGGATGTTTGGAGAAACCTACCGAGCAAAAGGGTGAGTGAGTTAAAATATAATAATCTAAATCAGAGGTTTCCAAAGTGTTCTATATGGACCCCCAGGGGTCGATATCGGCATGCTGGGGGTCTATGTCAGCGAGAAAAAATTTGGGGGTCCACGAGATTCAAATGGGGGTACATACGGGCGGACCCCCTTTTACTATTTAGCAGTTCCTTAAATGACACAATAGACCTAACACAAATATAATAGACTGAGAAATTGCTTATTTCATATTTTTATATTTTGTAAAGTTGTTGATTGAGGTATATAAATAGAGTCTATATTCCTTTTCTCGTCAGAATTAATATATATTCAAGCAAAACATTGCACATTGGAAGCCGCGAATTTTCCTATTTCCCCAACTTGTTTTTAAAAAAAGTCCAGGGTAATAATGACGTTCAAAATATAAATGCACTTCACACAGACTTCAAAACTAAGTTTGAGGACATTTTGGCTATGGAAATGCAACGTTGAAGAATTGGATATCATGTGACAAGAAGAACTGATCGGAATAAGCACTGACAAAGAACTTAAGGGGCAGTTCTGTAGGGCCAGCTACAGAAAGAAATTCCCGTTGATTATCCTGCTTCATTTTCATTTGGTGTAATACCTCACAAGGTTGCCCCTGTTTGCACAATGTAAAGACAGAGCAACTATACCGCCACCCGGTTGTTGGGCAGGCAAGGGAAGGGAATATTTTTACTAAAAAAAATAAATGATTATCACATGGGACGTTAATAGTTTTAGGAAAATTCAATATTCGGCAGGCAGGAGGTCTACGGAAAAAAAAAATTGGCAAGTGGTCTACGGGGCAAAAATGTTTGGGAACCTCTGATCTAAATCAATAAAAACGCCACCTATTAGGAGATTTTGTATTTAACAATGCTTTTCCCACAAAAATGAAGTTCGTTGTTTCCAAGTGAAAAAATCTAATACGCAATAATTTTTGAGTAAAATATTTATTGAATTATTTGGCGGTTTAAATAAGCCGACGTAGCATAGTGGTTAGTGCCCCGGTTGGTGTTTTAGGATAATTATTATTGTTTATAGTAATTTATTAATCTAAAATATACTTATTCATACGTACTTATCTTAAAATTGAAAATAAAGTTTCCTTCTTACCAAGTCATATTTGTGGGGTTTAAGTTGTCTTTTCCACGTCAATGGGTAATTTTCTTCATTATTATTCGGTTTTCCTAGGCTTTAAATATTTCCGCTGTTCAGCTTTCCTGTAAGCTTTGCGCTATTTTTAGATGATACTTTTAATAAGAGGTATATTAATAAAATTTCATCTGCTTCATTTTTAACACCTTCATACAGAAAAATAGGTAACCATTTGTATGAGCATAATTGTTATGGATTATAATATTTAGAAAGGAATCTTATTGTATGTAGGTAACGTATATTCATAAATAAAATAAAAATGTACATTTCTCGTTATCAGTTAACTCCATACCATATTGTGGTACTGTAATTAATAGATTTTTAATGTCAGTGGGTTATTTTCTTGATATGCAGTTTTTCCGTAACTATAAATATTTCCGTTAATCAGTTTTTCTGTGAACTTGAAGCTATATTCATATGTTGCTTTTAATCAGAGATATATTTTAACATTTTCTTTGTGTAATTTTTAACCCCTTCAGTAAATAACTTTTTCGTATTTTAACCAAAGAAGGAAAACATTTGATTTTAAATGCTTCCATATCACTGAAGCTTGTGATACAATCAATCAAATCAGAAAAAATATTATCGTAGAAACTATATTGTATTATCTATGGTTGCTAACAGCTTATTTTGACAGCTCCCGTTTAAAACATTAAAAGTATTGTTTTTACATAAAAATACATGTGAACAAGTGAAGGTTTGTTAGTGTTCAATAAATAACTACCACATGGTACAATCGATAATCCAACTGTCCGTACATTGTCTTCATTGTGAAAATAAAGAAACAAGTCCATTGTGAACATACATACATACGTACATACATAACATACAGTGTTAAAGCAGTTCTGCGTACCATAAACAATAATACTTATATTACGACTATTAAAATTTGGTGTGGGGTATTATTGAACACACAACTATAATGCCACTAGAAAATACTCGCTCGAAATCAAAAATAATATGATTACATCTCCGAGTCCCTTGCCAATGGAGATTAATCAGACTCTTTTTGATTATATAGACAGTAAATTTTCTGACCCCAAAAAAGAAATGTTCAAAAAAATTGAACAACAAACGGCTGAAACGAAAAAAGCTACAGATTTCATTGCACACAAATACGATGAAATACTATCCAAATTAAATGAACTGGCAGGTATAAAAACAGAAGTTGAAAAAAAATAAAAAAAGACCTCTCTAGAATAAACAATATGGATATTCGGCTTGCTGAATTAGAGCAAAATAACTTGTCGAACCAAATCGAAATCTCTGGAGTAGACGACAATAAAAACGAAAACCTGGTTGAAACGGTAAAGGACATTGCCAATAAGTTAGACATTGAAATCAATAATGAAGACTTTTCAGACATTTATCGCGTTCCTGACCGTCGTCAAGGTTTTCCGAGAAAAATCATTATTAAATTCAACAATTCCAGCATTCAAACTCGACTTAACTTCCTTGCAGCAAAGAATAAAACTAAGAAACTAAGCTCAGCCTTGTACATCGGTGAAGTGTTGTCTGCATACAACAAGGACTTGTTATGGAAGACCAAAAAGCGAGCCCAGGAATTAAACCACCAATATACCTGGTTCAAAAATTGGAAAGTTTTTACAAGGAAGACAACCGAATCTAAAATAATAAACATAAAATACGAAAGAGATTTATTAACAATTTAAAACCTAACTTTATCATCGACATAGATAATTTACTCAAAATGGATACCGATCTGGATAAATTCACAAACCATCTACTTGAAAATGAAACTGTCACTACAAACACGAGCAACATAAAACTATGTCTAAAAAATAACTTGAAAATAATACACCAAAATATAAGAAGCATCAATAAAAACTTCGAAGGATTTCTTATAAACATAAAACAATTAAACATTGAATTTGATATTATGATCCTAACAGAATGTTGGATTAAAAATTCTTACACGCCAAAAAATAAAGAAGGCTACTATTGCATCAATACTTCATATAATATCAAACAAAATGATGGAATTATAGTTTACGTTAAAAACAATCTGAAAACTACTACCAAAGAAATTAAAATCAATGAATCCTATTGTATACACTTACAAACTACTTCAGGGATTAATATATTGGCTATTTATAGATCCCCATCCGCACCCAATATTACTAACTTCCTTACTGCACTTGAAACTTTGTTATTTAAACTAAAACACTGTAGTACGTTGTTTGTAATAGGAGACACAAACATAAATATTCTAGAAAATGGTCATCCTCAAAGAGATGACCTCAATACAATAAGCTACTACGGTCTTGTTAGTTACATCAACAAACCTACTAGAGTCACTGAAGAAACTCTTTCTTGCATCGACCATATAATAGGTAGAACTAAACTACCCATAAATACTATATTATATGAATCCACAGTAACAGACCACTACTCTACAATATTGGAAGTCGGAAATGAAAATAAAAGAAAAGGTGAAACCGTGAATGTACCAATCATAAAAAAAAGAATCGACTGGAATACAATTGTACTCAACATAAAAGAAGAAAAATGGGAACATTTGTACACAATTACCGATAGTGATACGGCATGGAATTTTTTCACCAATTTTATTCAAAACCAAATAAATCTACACACCAATCTCATAGAGCTACCGAAGAAAAAAAATACAATCACAAAACCATGGATTACACCTGGATATACCCAATGAAGTCAGAAATGATCCAAATAATTACTCACTTCTACAAGAAATATAGAAATATATGTACCAAACCAATTAAACATGCAAAAAATAAATACTACTCAAGAAAAATTATGGAATGTAATAGAGTATTTCTCAAAATAAATGTACGTAACGAAAATGTAGTTACGAAATAGTGTTACGAAATAGTCATAAGACGTAACTAAATAGTAAACATAAGGCTTGTTTACACAATGGCAAATTTTATTTTACTTTTTTTATTATTTATTAAATTTAATTAGTTGTCGTCTTTTTTAAATGTAAGTAATTATCCTTTACTTTTTTATTTATTGTACATACTACAAACATACATAAACTCACGACCCAAATATTTGTATTTTGTTATACCAAAGGGGTTTAAAAAAAACAAGGGAGTATAAATAAATGTTTTTTAATCAAATTATCAGCTCCCAAATTGAAGTACCTAACACAATATTCAACAAATTTTAAGTAATTAAAGAACAGGCACTGTTTAAACTATTAAAAATTTAATAACATACAATTATTTAGTTTGAATCACTATCCATTAGCGTTTTATAAATTTCTTCCTCATCTTTATAATAATTGAAATCTTTCCGAGACACATTTGGTCAGTTTTTCAGTCTTTGGTTTATCACTCCGCTTTGGCGCATGAATATAGTCATTTAGTGATAGAGATTTCGAGATAAGGCCCTTACAAAACACTTTCTTTTTTGTATGTATATTTTCCAGTTTTTCGTTTTTAAGATAGTCACTCCACATGGTTTATCTTTGATTTTGTTAGAATCTTCATTTTCACTATTCATATTTTCAATAGTGTTATTTTCTATGGCATTATTATTTCCTATTATAACATCTCCGATTTATTATATAATCCAGTTTCAATGGGAATAGCATCATTATTAGTCTTAGTTTGTTTATGCAATAATATTTTCAGAATATTCACTTGCCTTTTCATCCGATTACAGCACTGTCTTAAATTCTTATTTCGACTTTTCAATCAAGTATTTTCTTCAGTCAGCTTTTGTAGTCTTTCCTTTAGGATTTTTTATTATTTTTTCTACGTTCAAATGTATTATTGTCTTGTGTCGTAGGATTAGCCTTTTTCTTTCTTTCAGCTCTTTTATCATTGGCTTGTCTCCACTTTGCTAGTAGCTCTTCTTTTTCTTCTTCTGTAAGAATTTCTTTTTTATTTTTAATATTTTCTATAACTTTTGTTAAATGCTTAATTCGGATTTCCTCATAGTTATTTGGCTTTTCCTTTTTCAGTCTTTCTCTGTAAGCTTTTTGCCTTTCGGCATTGGTTTTTGGGGGCATTCCTTAAAAAAAGTTATGCTGTAGTTATGGTTTTATCAGAGTAAATAAAAATAAATTTATATTTAAATAAGCTTTTATAAAAAACTTAAGGCACTTATAAATATTGTATAGAGCGCCTGTAAAACGGATAGTGTGTATGAGTGCCTCAAGCTTATTTAAAATAAAACCAGTATTGGACGGCTCAGCTTGATCTTCAAGTACTTGTCATTATGTATAATGCCATATAATCGCGATGATAAAACATACAAGTCCGACGACACCTGCTCTGCCATTGACCATCAGGAATTTCCAGCGCATCCTATGTATTACAACCTTCCTACTTTCCAGCGCCATCAACAGATCTGCTCTATGGTATAATAAATTTTATTTTTTTCCTATTATATCTAAATACATATGTATATTTGTGCATTGTGCATAATATATTACATTATTACTAAACTTACATAAGACTTTCATAAAAATGCTAGACACACTTACAATATACTTACTTTTCTTAATCACGTTGTAACTGTGTACACTCAGCTTTACATTGAACTTTTTCGTTACGTTACGAAATTCATAACAAACGTTACGAAATTGTAATAAGAATTTATGTTATAAAAAGTCAATGGTTTGATAAAATTTAAAAGTGTTAATATGTAAGCTTAGCAATGTTCGTACCGCACATGTTACAAAAAGATGAGTAGAAAAAGACTTACCGTTTTGTGAAATAAGGTTAAAATATTTCCTGTTACGAAATAGTGGTCCCACTAAAGAAACACGTTGTTACTGATTTTAACAATTAATGTTATGGCGGAGAAGTCAGACCAACAATCAATCAGAAAGAGGCTAGTGTTGCCCATATTAAATTTTAAGAATGGGTTAAAAAATTACGGTGGAAGTACTAATAAAACGAAACTAAAGAGTAGTTACTAAAAAGTAAATGATGATGTCTCACTTTGTTTTTTGTGCATAAATTATTAATTTATTATGAAACCCCATAGAAAATTACCTTTTAAAAGAAACTACATTTAATTAAGACCCTGAAACTTACAAAAAATCACATATTATAACGTTATTATCGCATTTTATGAAGTAAAAACAAATGAGGTGGGTAGGGTGGCAATTTTATTTTGTATGGAAGGTAAAAATCGATATTTTAAAAAAAATTAAAATATTTGCGAATTAATACGATTGTAATGTTTATTTTTCGATATTTTAAAGCCTAATATTTATTCTACAAAATGGTGCATATTTTTTTTGTATGATTAATTAAAAACATGTGAAATTTTTGAACTGTTTGTAGGCACACTTTATTTTTCCAAAATGTACACTTTTTTTGAGAAATACTCAATAATGACTCATGAAAGATTTGGCAAATTCTTAATGAGATAACTTATGCAAAACAATTTAAAGGTCAAATTGAGGAACTCACAATTGATACTCATAGTGTGACTTTTGACTCGGACCCGAAGACAATTGCCGATCATGCAAATACCTTTTTTACAAACGTTGGATCGAAACTAGCTGGTAAAATAAAAGAAAACATCAACTGTAGCTTTAAAATGCCATCATCAGATGATCTCCCAAAAGAAACTTTAAAAAAATTCTCTCTAAAAGAGGTATTAATCGAGGATATAATCAAAGAAATAGACTCACTGAAAGAGAGGACATCACCTGGACATGACAAAATTCCAAGCCAACTATTAAAATATTTTTATTTTTTTTTTTTTTTCGGAATAACTTTATTGAGTAAAACCTCAAATTGTAATATTTAAATATTGAAGACAATATTAGTGATTTTTAAACGAAAATCTGAAACAGAAAAATCAGAAAAGATTTCTGATTTTTCTGTTTCAGATTTTCGTTTAAAAATCACTAATATTGTCTTCAATATTTAAATATTACAATTTGAGGTTTTACTCAATAAAGTTATTCCGAAAAATAAAATATTCATTCTAGACTTGCAGAAAAGTCAACAGATGTCGCACATTAAAAATAAAAAAAATAAGATAGGTTTATCTAAAAGACGCTGTCTGGATTGCATTTAGTTCGGGTTGAATCTTGCGATCATACATAAAGATAGTTGCCAATAAAAATGTGCGGTGAAAAAATGAAGACAATGTTGGTAGTTCTTATTCGAAGTATGATACAGTTAAAAGTGACCGAGGAGGATAGGGTCCCATTAGCGCAGTTGGTAGAGCATTGTCCCGGAAAGACAAGGGTCCTGGGTTCGAGTCCCAGATGTGACCGTTTCCTTTTCTGATTTTTCTGTTTCAGATTTTCGTTTAAAAATCACTAATATTGTCTTCAATATTTAACTATTAAAATCGCTCAAATCTCATATAGCCTTTCCCCTTAAATTTCTAATCAATAAGAGCTTCTCTCAAGGTTGTTTCCCTAATGTATTAAAGCAAGGTATTATCACTCCAATTTTTAAAGGTGGAAAAAAAACTGAAATTACTAATTATAGACCAATTTTTGTTCTAAGAGCACTCTCAAAAATTGGTGAAGGACTACAAAGAGATCAACTGACTACTTACCTTGACTTTAGTAAAATATTATCAGCAAACCAGTTTGATTTTCGCAAAAATTTATCAACCTCCGATGCCATCGCCAACGTTACAGACTTCATAATAAGTAATGTAGACAAAGGAAATAAATGTTTAGCAATTTTCCTAGATCTTGCAAAGGCGTTTGACACTGTGAATCATAAAATACTTTTAGATAATCTTAAGAGGATAGGATTATCAGACTCAGTCCTGCAATTATTCTGTAGTTATCTAACAGATCGAACGCAATGCGTTAAAATAAACAGTACCTACAGTCGTCCTCAAAAAACGGTCTGTGGCGTCCCACAAGGTAGCATTCTAGGACCCCTATTATTCTTAATATATATTAATGATCTATGCAACCTACAAATTTGTGGACAAATAACAACTTTTGCCGATGATACTGTTTTGCTATTTTATGCTAAATATTGGGATGAAGTCTGTAAAACGGCAGAAAATGGCCTTCGTATTGTTAAAAATTGGCTTGATGCTCACATACTAACCTTGAATACAGACAAAACAAAATTTTTAACATTTCGAATATCAAATAAGCTCTTACCGTCGCAACAAAGCCTCAAACTGCACAGCTGCAAACCCGTAATAACCCCATGTACTTGTCCTTCTATAAGTAGAGTTGATACTATTAAATATCTTGGTATTCAAATAGACGATTTCCTAAAATGGAATGTACATGTTGCAAACCTAACGACAAAACTGAGGAAACTCATCTATTTCTTTAAAAATGTTAGGGATATTTTAAATAAAAAACAACTGAAACAAGTTTACTGTGCTTTTGTTCAATCGTCTCTTGAATATGGTATTGTCAGTTGGGGTAGTGCCACACATACTTGTCTGGAGCCATTAGCAAAGATTCAAAAAATAATTCTGAAGGTTATTCTTAAAGTCCCATTAAGAACAAATACTGATTTTATTTTTAAGACACTAAATGTTCCAAACCTGAAAAAATTATATTCAAAAAATATCCTGCTTCATCAATTTAAAAATACCCATATGTATGAAGAACGAACAAGCACTAGAGCCTTGAGATATTCACATGTTAAATCTTTTAACATCCCAGTTTGTCAAACTTCTTATGGACAAAAAAGCTTCAAATACAATGCTATTAAGCTATTCAATTCTCTACCTATTGACATTAGAAATACACAAATCAAAACTTTATTTAAAAATAAAATCATTGATTACCTCCAATAAAAATATACATTGAACTATTTCATAACATACTAAAAATTGTGCCTAATGTGTATCTATATATGTATAATACGCCTTTTGGTCAAACAGAAACTTTATTAATTAATTACTAAAAATTATTATTGCTTCGCTTCCACTGTCTACATTCATTCTTGAATTGTATAATTTAAAAAAAAAAAACAAAAAATACTTATTTTATGTTATTATCAACCACTATGTAAATTGCCATCTCAACACAGGCGTTCCACACCTAGTGAGATGGGCAATACGTCACTATAAAAGTATAATAAAAATAAAAGTGTAATTATAAATAAAAATAAAAAATAAATTAAAATTAACTAGTTAACCTACCATTTGAACTACCCTCTAAACACTTCTGGCACTAATAAAAACAAACTTTGAAATTTTCAGCGATATCGGTGGACTATTTTTTATTTTGTATACATTTTTGTTTTATTAAATTTTATTTTCCAATGTGCATTTGTTGCTTAAATTTTGTTTACATTGCTAACGGTTTCTAACCGGTTTCTAGTACCGATACGTAAATCAGAGAGAACTCTGTTTAAGAAAAAATAACTATTCAGAGTTTGCGATTTAATAGAGACAGGCCATAGCTTCAAACAAGGCAAACAAATAATTTAAACATATAAACGTTAGTACATTGTTCAATTTGTGCGCTTTAGAAACCTTACAAATTAACAAAAATAAATAATTAAAAAATATATTTAGTTAAAAAAATAATTCCCTGCGTGGTAACTCCTCCCACCTTTCTCGCCCCCTTCCCCACCCCCCACCTAATAGAATCTAATCTTTCTATACTTGTATAATCAGCTAGTTAATGACAAAGTAAAAAGAAATTTAGTAAAAAATTTACATTCGAAAATAAAATAAAAATGTCTCGACACAGTTACATAATTAATGTCCAAGCAATACAAAAAAATGTGAATTTATATAAATTAAATATATTTTTTTAGTTATCAGTTCACTGAATAGTATATGAATAAGCTTGTACACGTACACATACGTAATACATTTTACCAAATGAGTTGAATCGTTGAATGTTTTATTATTTTAAAAAGCTATTTACCAGTATTTTCTACAGATTTAGTTGAAATTAATTAACTCCGTTGATGTGTTATTTTTAAAATATTTAATTCGATATTAAAAAAAGAAAATTATAATAATATTAATAATTTTATAATTACTAATTAAGAAATTTGTAATTATAACTAAAAATACATGTTAACAAATAGATATAGTTGAGGTTTCTCACAACCTGAGTTTATTTATGATAACCTGCCTCACTAGGCTAGCGGCTAGCCTGTGTTGACGCAGTCAACACAAAGTTTATTTAAATACATTTAAGTCAACGCTAAAATTTAATTTAAACACATATGAAAATACCTACGCTTATATTTTTATTGGATCAATAATTTCAAATTTGGGTGAGGGCACCCATAAAGGCCCTATTATTACTTTTGATCCAAATTATAACGTTCTTTTTGAAAAAAAATATATTCTGTGAAAGAGTATGGTACAATCTTTTTGCAATGTACCTAAAATTTCTTTTACCGAAAGAAATATGCGTTACAGGGATTTGGAGAAATCTTTCTTATTGTTTAGAGTACAGCAAGTATTTAAACTTTTTGTGTAGTATTTATGTATGTTTGTATGATTGCTTTGCGAATATCTGCCGTTAGTCAAACACATTCATAATATTAAAGATTAGTTCGAGTCTGTAATTAGAGGTAGCCTAAGGATTATTTTGATGATGGTTTTCTGTGCTTTTATGATTGGGTCTAGTGCAGATGAAGTGCCACCTCCCCATGCTATGATTCCATACTCAATGATAGATTGATAGACAGTAAAATAAATAATTTTCCAGTGTTGTAAGTAGGGGAAGTTTCGTCTAATTAATGTAATATTTAGTCATCTTAAAATTTTATTATTTATTAATACTTTTATAATGAATCAATTCCGTAGGATAATGCGTTTTTAATCAGAAATCTAAACGAATATTTCAATATTCATTGATATGTAGTTATACACAGGAAAAGATGATTCGAGTGTCGAAATGAAATGCCAACAACATATAAAAAATATTGCTAAACCTGTTTATGTCAAATTTAAACATATTATAAGTAACTAATTTCTAAAAAATATTTTTCCGTAATATTCCATCAGGCCGCAAAACTTGTTTTTGTACAAGATCTGACAAAATACTGTAGACATTGGATTCGACACGTCATGTACTGGCACGACCAAGTAAATTTTTTTTAGAAAAATATTTTTTCAAAGTCAACCAATTGATCTTTATTTAGTTGAATTTTTAGTCCGCTGTCTTTCAGGGATAAACAGTAAACAAACAATAAACAATAGATCTCTCTTGGGACAAACTCCTTTGCTTCATTCACATTCATACACACTATTCTTTTATACTAATTGTTGATATGACCAGATTCAAGTATTCGAAATGCTTGATTGTGCCATTCTTCTTCCATTCTATTGATAGTTCCCCCTGACAATCGTTTCGATAGGTATAAAAAAGACAACGCTAGAGTAAAAATATGAAATTAATAATAAAATTAAAATTGTAAAGACTTAAATATATTTTCCCTTATCTAAAATTAAATAAATTGTCATTAAAATTAAAAAAAAACTGAGTTTATTCAATTATAACTCTGTCTGTTCAATGAATTCTAGAACATTTGATTTGAATTTTAGTGTTTCTTTGGAGAATTCAGAAAAGCGATAAAGTACCTTCCTGTAATATAATATTATAAAGAAATAACACATTAATTGCCTTTTTGAAAAATTGGAACTGATTTGTCGAGAATTCAGACTATCAGTGAATTTTCACAAGTCTGGGATATTGTCTAATATTTTTTAAGCAAGGTGGATGAAATGAAATTCAGTTAAAGATGTTCTTTCATAATTTAGTCCTTATTGAAAGTTAATGAAGTGCTTTTCTTTTAGTATTTGCTACACATGTGGGAAATTTTCGGGGCCGTGTTTTTAGGAGGACTGTTACTGTAAATTCAAACATCCGTAAATTTTACCAGATTAGCAGATAAAACTTCAGCAATCAAAATTAATCAATGTTTTTATTTTGAACACTTCTAAGCAATTCTTTGATAATATTTAATGTACAAAACCTAACTCTATCCTCGTTGAGAAATAATGTTACTGAGATAACTTACTGAGAATAAGATCAAAAGTTAATGCTTGAGCAATCAACAGGAAAATGTCTAACATAAATATCCAGAATATATTTTGAGCAGTAAATCAGTAATATTTTAGATGCCATATTATAATAATAATATTTCTACGATTGTATGGTGCTGTTTTTGTGAAAGATCACCACAAGGGCGCTCATTATTTATGAATCTCAATTCTACAACTAACCATAGACAATCATTTATAACAATGTTTAACTTCAGGCTAACAGATTGCATCCACCAGGTCATCGGTCAGTAACATAAAAAACAATAAATGTATAAAGTATCGCCAATCAGCACGATACTGCATAAAAACGTACATTTTATTTATATTATGGACAGATAGATACAAAAATATTGTTTAGGACCATAACTTGGCAGGTTACTTTAGTATTTATCACAGAATTTTACATACTATTGTATATATAGTTTTACACGCACTATTTTAAATACAGTTATGCAAGCAGAGGACATAATCTTTTACATACAGTTTTTGAACGCAGAGGACAAACTATTTTACAGAAATACTATAAAACAATAAACCTTTCAACATATTGCACAAAAACATAAGAATCTTCAGACATTTTTTGATGATAATGTTTCTCGTTTTAAGGAAAGGAATAGCAATTTTTGCAATGGGTGGTAAATTACAGGGATTAGATTAGAATTTATCTTCGTAAATGTGATTCATCGCTCAATAAGAAACGGATTAAGGTGAAAAGCATAGAATATGTAATATTAATCCAACAAGACAGAGTGCAGAAGTTATATAAGCATAAGGCGAAGGGCACTTTCAGTTATATTGAATTTCAGGATACGAAACTCTAAAATGGTAAGTTTTTGGTTTGAACCGAAAGAGGGAGTTTATTCCAAGCTTTAGGCACTGATACTCAGAAAGTGTGATATCCCAACACAATATATGGTTTTCACTTGGCTTCCACCATCCTCCGGATGGCTGATTATGTTGCTGATCTGGAAGTTGACTGACATAGACCAATGTTTTCTGGAACGCATACTTCGGCCATTTCATCGATGGATTTCATTTCACAATTTGTACTGGATTTTTTCAGGGCACTGAGCCATTGAAGATGTTCTGAAATGTGCGAATATTTAGAGACCCCAATGATAAGCCTTGACGCTGCGTTAATCGCGGTTTGAAGTCTGTTATTTTGGAAGGCTGATATGTTGAAGGTTAATATTTGGAAGGTTAATATATTGGAAGGCTGGCATAAATTCTGTTACAGTAATTGATGATACGCGAGACTTTACATATTGATGCCTCTGAAGGATGGTTTCTTCGGATTGACTTGAGTTGCCTTAGGTGAAATAACCAATTTATAGAACTTTTAAAAAGTTCAAATCCAAATTAACACAAGAATTGACTTGTGTTTTTGGAATCAAATCGCTGCCAAAAATAGAAATTATTGAATTTTAACTTAAATTTTGGCGTTTGTTTGTGGCCTCTCCGAGAAACTCAATTTTACATTCAATTATTCAAATTTTGAGACTGTTGATTTCGTTTATAGTGCAGTAAAAATAAACTTGCTCATCGTTAGAGTAGCATTGAGATAGGGTCCAACAAAGATCAAGCCGAGTCAAGATGATGCAACGATAAGGTAATGGTATATTCACTGTTCAGTTTTACAAATATCTATACAAAATATGTCGTCATTCCTTGAGTTGCTTTTTTCAAATGACCAAATAATATAATACGCCATCTTGTCCGGTCAAGAGGTTGCATATTTAGATACATAAGATGAATTTGCTCCTCGACCTGCTTTCTTTAAATCATAGAATAAATATTTATGGGAAAACAGTCCACTCGAAAAACAGGTTTTCAGAAAGTTTTTTTTACGTGGAGAATTTTTTTAAGAGGAATGGCTGCATGGCCTTTATCGTACAAAACTTAAATTGGGATTTGAGGTCAAAATACGCAAACAAACTGAATAATATTTTTTTATTCAAATATGTAACGACTATCTAGTAGGATATCTAAAAAAAAAATATTTGTGTATCGAATTATAAAAATAGGCATTTAAAGAAATTAATTTTATGCGAAGTAACTTTACAATTATTTTTGAATTAATGATAATTATTTACAAAATTAATGTTGCCTTTCATAAAATGTAAATATAATGAAACAAAATATTTCAAAAAATGCGTATTGATGGTTTTAAAATTTGAATTAAAAACGACCAATTTTCACCAGAACACAAATTTGAGGTACATGAATTTAAAATTTCCATCCGAAAAACAACTGTTACTGTAAAAAGTTACTGTTAAAAAAATTGTCAAAGTAGTATGAAAAAAACATGAAAAAATGTATTCTTTAATGGCCTATATTTTATAATTTAAAACACAAATAAATAAAATAGCAAATACTCGTACTAAATTTTTGGAACAACTTTTGATTGAAAAAATAATTTCCAGTTTGGTCAAGTATTTTGGCCTCCAATCTAAATTTACGTTTTGTGAGAAAAGGGACAACAACCATTCATCTTAATGTGTGTATTTCGTCTGGCACACGTTTGTAATTTTTTTGGCTAAGTATTAATCCGCAATGACAGAAGCTACCTACATGGGAATCCACCATACTTGCAGATCACACGGATACACACAAAAGACTATCGGGGTACCCTTAATCCCTTGGTAAATACACTGTTCCGGATTACCGAGAAATGAAAACCCCAAGGGGTAGACAATGTACAATGTATACATTAGTTCAGTTAATGCCTTGTTTAGATAATCCAATGTTAGGATCATTAGCAGGACAATGTGTTGATTTGAAAACTAACCAACACGTCATATTGTCTGGTCTCCATTCATATTAACATAGTGTTATTTCAGATGGGACCAGCTCCTTGCTGAGTGGTAGGGATTTAATGTTTTCCTTAGTTCCTTCAGGTGTATTTTAATGGGTGTTTTTACCAGTTGGCAGGATCATTCCTCTTTTAAAATAGTATCAACACGAAGAGATATTTTATTAAATATTGTTTTCATTATTTATTTATTAGCATAGTTGCAGGATGAGGATTTGTTTTTTTAGCATAGTTGCAGGATGAGAATTTGTTTATTAGCATAGTTGCAGTCCTCAAATCCAAATTTACGTTGTGCATATAGAAGGCCGCGCAGTCGTTCCTCTTAATGTATGTTTTTTTTCTGCCACACGTTTTTGGCATAACGTAAAGTCTTCGTACTATGGGTGCTTGTATCTTTTGCTTTTTATAACATACACATCAGAATAGTAGGTAAATGAAGTCCGTGAAACCCCACGACTGCGAGTTTCAAGTCTGGCAGCTTAAAATACCTTTTTTGCTGCTGAAAAAACAAATAGCAAGTGCATTTGCACCTCTTTGCAGTGGACGATGGATACCTACTCTAAGAGTCGCGTCATCAGAGCAATCTCGATGAATTACAAAACTCATTGTAGGACGAGAGGAACTTACAAAACATAGGTGGGAGTTAATAGGTACAATTTTACAATGGTATTTTGATATCCAAATTATAAGTTTTGCATACGAAACAGTACAAAAATAGAAAAATAATCAAAATTATAAGTTTCATATACAAAACAGTGCAAAAATTGAAACAGGGAGGTTAAGTAGAACAAAGAAGAAGAAACAAAAAAAAGGAAATAGACAGGGATATACACATAAACACAGAGCCAAGGTAGGAATTTAGAAGGTACTTACCCACTAATACATTGATAAAAATAGATGCTGCTCGATTACAAATACAGGGGACATGAAAGCAGAGATACTAAATAGTAAATAATAAACAAGACAAACTACAACACCACAAGAATTACGTGTTTTAGTTTTTTATATGTTTAAAAATAAAATATTCTTTTGAAGCCTTACTTTGAATTTTTTATATGCTGTCTGTTTTTATACATATCTGGAAGGGTGTTATAGAGTGTGTAGGCAATTTAGTTAAGAAATTTTATGCTTATTTTGGAGTGTGTTAGAGATATATGGATTTGATTGCTATTCCGAGTATTGTGGTTGTTGATGTCTTGATTGTAAAGTAGCTTCATGTTAGTGTGGGTTGATTGTTGGGTAATTTGTAGGATGGTGCTCGTGATTTCATGTTTGGGAAGGACTGTGATTGGAAGGATACCGGAAATTGAATAGATGTCTTTGGCTTTATATTCATTAATATAAAAGTGTTGTAAGGGGAATATTACAGCATAACAATGAAAGTTAACATGTCTGATTCCTAGTACATATAAGAAAAGAGGTATGTGGACATAATACAATATTCATTTATAATTTAGGATTGGGGTTTCCTAAATGAACCAATAAATACGGTGTAAGAGCCCTAAACTATAATTTATCCAAAATATTAAATAAACCACAAATGACATTTAACTATAATTCTATATTATATATTTGGGACTGATAGATATGCATTCGCAAAGACTTGGTGGTTAGGAAATCTCAAATCCTGCAATTGTCCTACCTACCCAGAAATCCTGCAATTGTACCCATCACAAAAGTGTCACCATGACCGGTCGTGTTTCAAGATGCAAATTAAGTGACATTATGCTAATTTGGAGCTCTGCGAAGCTCAGTATAAAATAGTATCTCAGACAGGGAGAATTTACCTATAACATAACCACAACCATGGAATAAAATAATATAAATATAACTTCTCGACACAGGTTTATCCTAGTGAGACAGACATCGAAAAAAACCCGTAAAAAACTTTATATTGTTAATAAAAAAAAAACTTAATATTCATATTTCGAGTACATCCAGAATCTGGCCGACTGGTCTCAACTGCGACGGGTAAGTTCCCTTTTATCCTACAATCCAATCCGGCCTTTTCTTATGTTCATATGTTCATTCAAGGACTCGACTATTGTAATGACATATATGCAAGTCTCCCTAAAATATATACTGACAGACTTCTGTTAGTTTTCAATAATATAGCAAGGCTGATAATATAATCGATGTTTCTAAATATTTCCACATATCACAACATTTATGGAACCTTCGTTGGCTTAAGTGCCCTGAAAGAATCCAAATCAAACTCTGCTGGATGATTTTCAAAATCTTACATGACATGGCGCCACCCTACTTGTCGGAACTGTGCATTCCAAGCGATGTTAGTACTAGGCAAGCACCCTTCGATCAGCATCTTCAACAGCCATAGGTAGATTCTCAGTACCTATGGGCAATCCCAATACCAATTTTGAAGACCGAGCTTTTGCAGTAGCAGGCTCAACAGCTTGGAACAAACTCCCTTCACTTTTCCGAAAGATCGTCAGCTCATCTGAGTTCAGAGCAAAACTAAAGACGCGCCTTTTCACATTGTTGTATCCAGAATAATGACCTCTTTTTTTTCAGTCGTATTTTCATTGCTCAGTCCAGGAGATTTACCTTTTTCTTTTACAATTGTAAATCTCTAGCCATAGAGCAATAATTAGAGGCGCTACTGCGTACTAATATCTCTTCGAACCTTGTTCCACTATTAGAACGCGATAAGCGGTGCGCGTAGACCAGATTTAGTAGTTCTAGTTAGAGCGTTGGAAGAGTTGTAGGTCAGTTGGAGGTAAAAGAGCGAAACCTATTTTTTCGCTTTATGTCTCATCTAAATATAATACGTCAATGGTTTAAGCAGTAGTTGCAAGTCAATATTATAGCAGTATTATGTAAATACCTACTCGGTCAAAAAAAGTATAGTTTTAAGTAACTAGTTATAAGTCTTAGTTTTTAATCACTAATCATTAATCTTAGTTATAAGCCACTAGTTAAACGTCTTAGTTGTAAGTCACCAGCTATTAATTTTAGTTATAAGCCAATAGTAATAAGTTATAAATATGAGTGATAGGAATAGTTTAAATGTATAAATAGAGTTGTTGAGCGCCCTTGAGGCGATTTCCTCACTCAAACGTCGCTATACAAATGATCCAATCAGTATTATTATTTATTACACACAGATTACTAGAATTCAAAACTGCAACGCCCGTTATACGTTGGCTAGTTCATATATATCATACATGTAAACCTGTACATCTTAAATAAAATATATAAATATTACACCGTTTGAAAATGTTTTAAAATAAAATTTAATTTTCAATATGTACCTGCTGATCAACTGCAAATTTAGTAGTAGGTTTTGAATGTTAATAATTATTTTAAACAAAAAAATTGTTAAAGATGCCTTATATGTTTAGTGGCTAATCTGGATAGCCAGACTTCCTCCACCGATTCTCTTTGCCATGTTTCCAATAACTTCTGATAGCTGAAATCTTTCTGCCAATAAATACAATCGAAATTTTTTTATTTTTTTTTATTATCAATATAAAGTTTTTTTTACAGGTTTTTTTTTTTCGATGTCTGTCTCACTAGGATAAACCTGTGTCGAGACAGACGTATTTGATACATGTTTGGGGATCAATGGTGAGGCACGAAATGAAAGAAGGTTGTGAAGGTCACATGTGTTTATTGGTGAGTCAGTGTAGCCGTAACGAGAGTTGACGCTGGACAGATGTAGAATATTCCGGATGCTGGCTGATGATGTGCTGGTCAAGCGCGGGTCAGTGAGTCGACGCCGGGCGCTGGTGACCGGGACTCGATGTAGGTCAGGCACTGGCGAAGAACGTAGGTCTTCAGGCACTGCAGTGCTGACGAGACGGCCGAAGGTGCGACGGACCTTGTGGGCAGTTGAACGGGAACGATGTAGACCAGTGAGGATGCTGCGTGTCCTCGTGGTGGTCATGGTAGCGTGGAAGAAGCGCTGGTCAGAGACGCTGGAACCAGGGCGCTTGTAATCCGAGTAGCGCTGGCCGCGGACGTGGCCGAGGCGCTATGATGATGTCCCGATAGAGTCCATGATGATAGGGGCGAAGCCGGGTACGTGTCCTTCGCGGGGCGCGGGACGCGCCGATCGTCACTCGTGAGATTTATCCACTGGCGGCAAAATTATGACTGACTGACTGACTCGCTGCGTCGGGCTTATTTATACTACTCGGCCGACGGCGGCAATAGGTAGGTGGATGGCAACTAAATCGAAGACACTCGCTCGATCTGGATCATTCGCGAACTTTCGACGGCTTGGCAATTATGCCTAGACCGTAGGCTCGAACCTTCTGGCGAGTTCTCGTAGTATTCGAGACGGACTGCGGTGTTATTGTCATCAATAGGCAGGTAGGTACTTGAAGTACGTAGATTACTTTGTTTACGATTTAACGATGCAAGTACATAATTCGGGAGTAGATACTAAGTAGGTCGAACGGTTTATTATTAATTATTCAATGGATTAATATCGACGCTACACATGAATTAATGTTTACATATATTTTATGCTAATGCAATAAATTACAATGTTACATCCGTTCTTTTGCAAACTAACAAAACATGTACCAGGCAAAATTTACATACAAATATCTGTTCTTTGCATTCGTTTAATTTAATTTAAATTTTCTTCAGCTTAATTTTTTTATCTGTATAATTATTAAGGCGATGCACTACGTAGTAATTTAAAATCATGTGTTTTGGGTTTGAAAATTTGGTCGCCTAGAAATGTTTCAGATGCTTTAATTAAATACTGCGAGTAGAATACATCCTGGATAAGTCCTTTCCTTTAGATAAGTCTTTTCATAAGCCCAGAAAAAAATAATGTATAGGCCTATGAAAACTGCTTTAAAGTTCAAAATCTCCTACTTGCGAACCCATTTTCGGTTATGGTTTTATTGTATAATGTGGCAAATTAAGTTATTTATAAAATGATCGAAAAACATTTAAATATTTGTGCCTGAACATCCACAAAATAAAATAAAAAGCACTTTTTGGCCATGCTTTTTTCTTGCATAAATCAAAACAGGTGGATGGTGTGAAGCGGGAATTTAAGCTTTATCGCCATCTACGTAAGGTGTGTTATTGATAGCGGCTCGATTCAAAATATTACACGACGTAGTGCATCGCCTTAAACAATTCTATATGAAAATATATACCTATCAAAACTACTCATATATAAAGGTTAAATCGTAGGGATTTATTTATATATGTTCGCCTAAAAAGGCTTTTACATAAAAGTGATACATGATGCAGTGTACATAGGAGAATATCTGTATTATACAGGAGATACTGACAGTAAATAGATGTAATCCATTGTAAAGTACGTACAAAATACACAATTTAAAATTGGTATGTATATTTTATGCTTCCGATTTTGTTGTCCGGGTTAAATCTTCCCCATAGGAAAAACTAAACCCTTCCACTCACTTTTCCACAAATGATCAGCTAGTCAATCAACACTATGCAAGTGCATTATATAAGTAAAATAAATACAAAACAATACAAGAACAACAACACGTCAACTCACCAGAGATCAAATGGGAAAAAAAAATTCACCGACTCCAGATATTTTCATATCAGAGGGTTCGGCTCGGTAGAACTTCTAACAGGGCCTATAAATCCTACTGATCCCTCAACATAAATATTTAAAAAATCTTTCGTTATCCTACATGTATTCAAAATGACCGACTTTTGCATCTTTATATATAAATTTTTTGATAGATCTAATACGCCTAAATTTTTAATGAGAGAGCTAGGTATAATGCCAGTAGCCGAAATAACTAATGGTAATATTTTTATAGTCTGAGAATGCCAAATTCTTTTTATTTCGTTTCCTAAATCTGTGTATTTTCTTATTTTTTCATTAACAGATTTTTGAATGTTACAGGAATTTGGAATAGCGACATCAATGATATAAGTTATTTTTTTTAATTTTGTCATGGAAAACTATATCGGGTCTATTATGACTAATCGTTCGATCTGTCAGTATAGTTTTATCATAATATATTTTATAAAATTCGTTTTCTAAAAATGAATTTGGTTCGTATTCATAATATGGTACTATATTACGGCAGTCAATCAAGTTATGTTTAATTACCAAATTTTGGTGAATTATTTTTAAAACTTGATTGTGCCTAAATGTATACTCGGACGGTGCTAATATAGAACATCCCGATATAATATGTTCTATAGTTTCCGGAAAAGCCAAACATTTTCTACACAAATCATCAATTTGATTTGTATCTTTGATTATATGCTTTCTATAATTTTTAGTATTAATGACTCTATCCTGAATGGCAAGCATAAATCCTTCTATTTCTGCGCTCAACTCTCCAATACTCAACCATTTGTTTGACGAAAATTTGTCAACATACGTTTGGTTGAGATAATTGAAGTGTTTTGCGTGTAAAATTTTATTTGACCAGGAATCTAATAGTTCCTGGTTGGGATTTATAAAAATGTTGGCATTCTCATCGTATAAATTTAAAGGTGTAATATTTCTATCTGCCTTGCAAATTATTTTGTGCATTTCTGAGCTATGAGCTTTCCTATGGAAAAAAGTTCTTAGCATTTCTACCTGATTATGTTTCAAAGAAGTTATTTTGACTATGCCTCTACCTCCTAAATTTCTAGGTAAATTAACTCGTTCTATAGCTGAATTTGGATGATGGCAATTAAATTTTGTTAGTGTAGTTCTAATTAATCTTTCTAAGTTATCTAAATCTGTATTATAAATGTATTTAGTATTATAAGTGTTTTTAGTGTTCGCATAGTATGTATTATAAGTGTATTTAGTGTTCGCATAGTACGTATTATAAGTGTTTTTAGTGTTCGCATAGTACGTATTATAAGTGTTTTTAGTGTTCGCATAGTACGTATTATGTGTTTTTAGTCTTCGCATAGTACGTATTATAAGTGTATTTAGTGTTCGCACAGTACGTATTATAAGTGTATTTAGGGTTCGCATAAAGAAAATCATCACATATAAAACAAAGATTTTAAACTATGGTACATCTGTTTTAAAAATTCTCATAAAAAATGTTTGGTTGAGGATTGAACCTACTTTCCCAGAGACTGGCGTCGACTGACGTCGACATCGTCAAATGCCGATTGGAATGACGAACATTTATTACGCATATTAACTGCTGTAATGTCTTCTAATTTCAGAGAAATGCTTAAATATCCGCGTGTGTGTCGATGATTGCATTGACAGAATGTATTGTCATTGACGACGAGTCTATCTGCCGAGTTTCAGCTCGACCGGATGTCGGGAAGTGGGTTAATTTCCGCTTCCAAGATTTGCATGCACTCATTACTGAAAACAAAAGTGAGAATCAAATAGATGTATATAATAAATTATTAGTCCGAGAATTGAACTCTGTACTCTCTGCTATTCAGACCTTTGAACTAACCAATGCAATGACGGTTGATGAGACAGCTCAGTGGTTAGAGCAGATTTTTTCACCTTTTTTCTTGTGTTTTTTCTTCTTCCAATATACATGATTTCAGGATTATTTCCTAGTGTTGTGTCAACGGTTAATCGATGTATATATTTATCTATGACATAACTAACTTGTAAAACTAGTGGATTAATGATGAAACCTCATTTATATGTAATTTTGTCCAAGGATAACAAGGTGTAAGAACTGAATGACTATTATCATGACGAATTACTTACTTTGATTACGCAAGATTACTTCTTTACAGACGTCAGAAGTTTTGATAAAACATATGTCCCTTCTCTCGAGTTATGCATACCTAAATATACATACAGGTGATTCGTGCGGAAAGTAAATTACTCATATAAAACAGGCACTGATTCGTTCAATTGTTTATTTAAATAATCAATTCGATCTCAATTAATTCAAAAGCTGCAGAACAAAAACTGTATATTGAATGCGTTCTTCATGAGATGCCCTTAGAAAAGGATAAAAAATATATTTACATAACGCATAAAATTTATTAGCGAGTTGCTTTCAATAGCACCCATCACACAGAGAAAAGTGAGTATTGCTATTTATTAAAGATCTTTTCAAATCATTGGTAATCCTTCAGCAAATTCCTAATATATCACCTGTCCTAATGGCCACCGTGCGTAATATTATTTTTAGTAATTCTTTTATACTGATACAAACATTTCACATTTATAGTGTATTTCGTCATAAAATCACGACATGTTTTTCTTTATTTACATTATCTAATAATTTTATTTAAAAACTGAATTAAGTTTACAGAAATAATTCCTGTAAGTGTTAAGATAGCTCTTTATTGGACGTTAGTTCAAAATTTCCAGCAAAACGTCTAAAAAAACATTACTTATGATAACGGAGCACAAACAAAGCCATAATTTTTTCCTGAGAAAACATTACTTTGATAGCAACTTTTTAAAATATTGGCGCCGAATAATAATGATTGGTCATGACCAAAACAAAGCTGGGAATTTCCCATTATCAATGTAAAATAAAACATAAATCTTTATAAAAACAAGTTTTTAGAAATAAGTCTCTACTAAATATAAAAACAAGTAGGTAGAAATAAGTGTCTACTAAATATAAAAAACAAGTAGGTAGAAATAAGTCTCTACTAAATATAAAAACAAGTAGGTAGAAATAAGTCTCTACTAAATATAAAAACAAGTTTTTAGAAATAAGTCTCTACTAAATATAAAAACAAGTAGGTAGAAATAAGTGTCTACTAAATATAAAAAACAAGTAGGTAGAAATAAGTCTCTACTAAATATAAAAACAAGTAGGTAGAAATAAGTCTCTACTAAATATAAAAACAAGTAGGTAGAAATAAGTCTCAACTAAATATAAAAACAGGTAGGTAGAAATAAGTCTCTACTAAATATAAAAACAAGTAGGTAGAAATAAGTCTCTACTAAATGTAAAAATCATAATTTTATTAGTTCCGTGATAACTCAACACTGTGACAATTCAACACACCTTTTAAACGTGATTAAATGCGATGAAAAACTAACCTAACCTATTTAACCTCGTTTATCTTTTATCACTTTTCATGACTTTTTAAAGGTGTATTGAATCGTCATTATGATGTGTTATCCAGTCACCAATATTATAGTCGTTTTTTCAGTTATTAGCTACTATCCGACTTATTTGAAATGTCAATACTCTCCATTCCTAATTTATACCGACATAACATATTATATAACACATTTCCATTTAAATTTTTTTTTGTCTTAAAAATGTGTGTTTTTTAGATCATCTTTGTTCAGATGCTGAGTTGAAAAGTAATTATATGAAAATGCCACAATAGAAAAAAATGCAAAGTATGCTCCAAAAATTACAAAAAACACATCTCTGTTATTTAACACAGTTAAGTATGTGTAATGATGGAGCAGAAGTTAGAATCTGCGGGATCGAGGTGCAAATTTGACGCTTCGTACCTCTCTACCACTACCGGTTTAGTTTAAATTGGAACAGATGAAAGTAGTATTGCAACTTGACCTATATTTTGACAGATAAACAAATATTTTCTCACATCTGAAGATATAATTGGAATTGCAAGCAAATAATGTAACTTAGGTTGACCAAAAAAAACTGTTTAAATTTCATGAGAGAGAAAATAAAATTGTAAAGTTCAACGTCTTAGTGATTGTACTGCTTCACTCACACAGTTTTCATATTATATCATAGTTAATATAGGTGTACATTTGTATACTATGAATAGCTTTAAATGCATTTTGTCTACAATAGTCACATTTTACCGTGAGAGCTAAACGGTTTTTAATCTCAAAAGAAATCTACCTCCCCAATCTTCCATATCTTGCTAAGAGGATATCAAAGATCCGGCCGTTTCTGATTACATACTACTAAAATATAGAAAACGATTATCTTGTTTCCTTCAACGGAAGTATTTTCCTAGTAAGTAAGTAATCAGTTTAGCCTTTGATGATCAGGTCAGACATGGAGGCTCCGTCGAAGCCAGAATTATACCAGTCTCCCAGAAGCAGGGCTTTTTGTGCCGATTACAAGTAACCGCAAACTTTGCGTGTTATGCGTACGATTACTATTTGTGGTTAGTTTTAGAACTCAATTATTATATTTGAACTAGTATTGAATAATATTATTACTCTTTTTATCAGAGTTTGTGTGTGGAATTGCTTTTTCCGTTCACAGTAAATTCAGGCGCCGAAACAGATTAACAAAAAACTGTGCAAAAATGGGTTCGAACTGTTTTATAGATTTTCAATCATAAAAGAAAGATTGCGATCGTTGGAACCCGGATGACGGGTTGACATGCTTTATTTGTTACTCCAGAAAATAAATTGTAGATGAATGGTTGAAAAAAATGAGATCACGCGTCTTTTATCTATTTCTCTTTCATTTGTCAGACCGTGAAGCGTTCTGGTCGCATGCAGTCCAATGATCTTAGCTGGGAATTATAATTTTATAACATTTATTATTAATTAATTGAATGGCGTGTTCGATAAAGTTAGAACATATCGATCACGCGTCATTTATCTATTTCTTTTTCATTTGTCAGACCGTGAAGCGTTCAGGTCGTTTGCAGTCCAGTGATCTTAACTGGGAATTACACTGTTATAACATTTATTATTAGTTTATTTAATGGCGTGTTTGATAAAGTTAGAACATATCAATCACCCGGTACTAAACGGAAACAAGTACGAAAACCATACATTACGATACATCAAAAGATTTGCCAAGAGGAGCTCTTCCCAGTTTTAAAACTTAATTAGAGTATACTTGGCATTATTTACCGTAGTGGTTGCGTAAACGTCCGAAATGGAAAAGTAAAAAAAAAACTTAACCTTACTTATGTAAAAGCTTTGATTTCGAACTTAACATTTTGGTAATGTTTGCATTTACAAGAAAATCATTGGATTTTGCAAGTCCCACTGGGTCGGTATCGTCAAGCAATCGACATTAACCGAAGACACTGTGCAGAAAAGTGGACTTCTCTACGGTTTGCAGCCCAGCCATTGTGGGAATTTTCTGCACACGGTCTTCAGTTAAAGTCGATTGCTTACCGATATATGCGGATCCACGGGACGACCGCTTTACCCATTTTTGGGCATTTGCAGTTTTAATATATTATCTAGATATATTCTAATAATGTGTAGTGTAAAATCGAATAAATTGAACTTTGCTTAAAAATGCGTTGCATAAAAACGAGTTGATAAACGTTTAAAAATAAACATATAAAACCACATTTTCCGCGTAACTGGTCGTTAGTGGTTTACAATTTTCGATGGGCACTTTTTTGTTAAATGGACAAGTCATATAAAAAACCATGATAACGAAGATAAGGAAGTATTTGGGACACTTTGATAATTACAATAAAAAGTTGGTGGCGTCCGACAACTAAAGTGTATTATAACAATTGTGTTTGTGCGTCTCATAAATAAAAATAGTCATAAATTAAACAAGTATGGTATTTAAATTTAAGTACAGAAAAAAACAATATTCTGAACAAGCAAAAAGATATCGAAGTTTTTTTTATAGTTAAAGTAACGGTCTTACTAAAATAAACATTACTAACTAAAAAAGTAAAATGGAAAATGATGTAAAATAGTTCATGGAAAGAGATTACATAAGATATTAACATTGCATATCCAGGAAAGGTGGGTTTTTTACAAATTTGAAATATGAAAAAAATGGAAAAAGCTAACCACAAACATTTTTAATCAAAATGTCGCAAAATTTCAGAGAAATCAAGCTTAAAAAAACACAGTCGTTTTATTTAAGGAGTTTGCAAAAAAGCTGTCACCTCACTTTTTTATCTCCTTAATACGAAAACATACATAAAACAAGTTGAACTTGCTTTTAATTTCCAGGAAACAACAACAAAAAACCTAAAATGTTTAACGCATTACTACCACATTATATATATGATAAATAGTTACCAACACATGCATTAGGCATTTATGTTATCACTTTAAAGAAGTTTTTGTAAATATAAACCATAAAAATCAATTTGATTACTGGTATAACCGTTTTACCTAACATTATGACATAACATGAAAGTAGATTTTACAAATGCTATTATTATAAAATTACTCATCTAAAATTGACGAAAAATAACACAAATAAGTTATGAATATCTTGAATTAGACGAATATAATAGTAAATTGACCATTTTATGAACAAAACAAGATATGTCAAGACTTAAAAACAGCTGTCAACCGCGGCTTCCACGCTTAAAGAATGTCATAAAGTGTTATGAATGTCATAAGAAGTCATTGCTAGATGCAAAAACATGGTTGCAAAATTAAAAACAAAAAAACAGAGTTAAAGATATTTCTTTTATTAGTACCAACTCGAATCTTAACTCTCAGATTCTTTATACAATGTGTATCAAAAACACAATGGATGTGAAGTGGTGTTTCTTTAGTAAGTCTATTAATAAATAATTCATCTTAGGCCCTATAGGTACATTTTTCCATAAGTTTAATTTCGATAGGTACTACTACATACGTACATATTCGATAGGACATTTTTTTGAGAAGTTGGTTTGAAAAATATTTGTCAGAATTAAATCAGGTGAGTATTGGTAAAAATTATAGTTTAGATTAACAATATTAGAGAGCTTTTATTTTGATGTTACTTTAAGATAATAATGCATGTTTTTTTAAATTGAATATTGTTTCACCTTTTAGTGGCTCCTCCATATAGTCAAACACTGACCAATTGTCAAATGAATGGATATCAAATGTCATCAAAAATGGTAATTTTCGAGATGACCGGTATTGTTCAATATCAGCTCAAATAAATAAAAAGTGTTAAGAAAGGTGCTCAGCCATGCTCAAACTTTTTTGATTCGTGGGCCGCAACACGGCTCAGAACTCTGGGGAGGGGTGGGGAGGTTTTTTTTTAACCATTATTATTATGCAGGAAAAAGTGGAGGTACACCTTTGAAGACTTTCGTGGGTACACACCTTCTGGCATAATTCTTTTAGTCTCAATTATTGCATTTAATAATAAAAAAATATTCATAAAAATATATTATAGTGAAATTTTTCCAGGTATAATCCAACAATGAACGCTGTTCACATTTCTAAATGATAAAATCACTGTCTGGTAATATGTTTGTAGCCATTTTCTAGTGGTCTTTCACTAATGCGATACTGTGAGAACCGTGTTAGAACGTTCCGTAAATATACTCTGTATTATTATTTAATTTAAAATTAACGTCAAATATATTTCGAACATTTTCAATTAATAAAATGTATTTGTGCACTCTGGAATTTGAGCCCGCGACCTCTGGAATCGTCGAGGATCTTAATGTTTCTCCAACGGACACAGTACTTTTGATTATAATTTTATAAAAAAGGACGCTATTAAATCGTCCTCATTTGAAGAAAAAATAAACACATAATGTGAGTACGTATTTAAAAAAAAATTAAATTGGGGTAAACATGGAATAGAAATAAAAATATTTCAGGTGTGTGAATGGCATCAAGTTGATGCAAGAAATTTCACAACTAATTAAACAGGGAAAATTTGATAGACGACGTGGTAGGGGAAAAAATGTACCTCACGACGGTGATTCTACGTAACTGGTACCAATACAGTTCCGCAGAGTTGTTCTGGGCTACAATTTACAGATCATGAAAAAAGATTAGGTAAAAAGTTCATGTGAAAGATCAGATTATGAAATTGTGAGATAAGATCAGATCATGAAATCTTGGGAAAATCAGATCAGGAGAAAATATGAGATTATGAAATCAAGAGAAAACACCAGATCATGAGAAAAGGTCAGATTAAGATCGGATTATGAAATCATGAGAAAAGATCAGAATATGGAGAGAAAAAATAAAAAATGCTCTGATCCAAGTGATGAATCATTTTTAAGATGGTTCTTCTTCTAAAGCTGACTGAAAACATTAATTACCATTACTGAAACATAGGGAATACCCACTTTATTTTGCCGACAAAATTAATATGGCAAAAATTAGTCAAAATATTGATACGTTTAACACAGCTTTCTGAGAATTCAATACTTTATGTTGACATCACTATTATCATTTGATGTTTAATGCGTTTGCTTAAAATAATTAATTCAATGTTGAATACCTCTGAATTGCTATATTTAATTTCGTTCCGTGTTCCTGGCAGGACAGCAAGACATTACCTATCAATATTATTGTAACAGTTTTTCTTTAACGTCGCAATTCACAATATTATATTCCCATAAGACGAATTCAAAATTTGGGAAATAAATACTCCGACATCGTTAATATTTTTAATTCACCGCAATATAATCTGAATTCGATACGGGTTTTTAAAATTTACTAGAGCTATTTATTCGGGGTTACAGTTGTATTGCCCAATGTGGCACTATATTAGTATTATTATAGTGCCACGTTGTATTGATGCTTTCATTTTGATGCTTTTATTTATTTTTTTAAAGTACCAATTCAATTTTATTTTTTCTTTCTTGTACGGTAATATATGTTTATATCAGGCATGGTGACCGGATAAATCATCACAATGATAATTCATCACATTTTTAAAAAGTTATATAAAGTCATGGAAAGTGATGAAACAAAAACTTTATTAACTGGGTTAAGTAGGTTAGGTTAGGTAAATAAAAAAATTTCACGTTTCTAATGACTTTATATCACTTTTTAAAAGTGTGTTGAGTTATCATGGAACCATCAGGCATACCTCCTTATCTACTGCACTGTTTACGGATATTTTACGTAAATGTTGTGTATGTTGTGGTGGTCGAAAAATTCCTCAATGCATGTAACTAATTATTTTATAGAATAAAGAAACTTAAAAAAAAAAATGTAAAAACCCTTTTAGCGGGAGTAAATAAATAAACAAGGAGGGTAAAATCCGATATTTACCATATCGGAAATAAAATGAATACAATCGTATTTCCCATTCCCATTACAAATATGAATCTGAAAACAATAAATAAATGTATTGATAACACGGAATAATTTTATTGGCCTTTCAATTTACCCCAATCAATGACGCACAAAACGGAATTTTGAAATTTTAGAGTTCTGGGAACACATACATATTGTGCAGAAGCAGTGACGTCATAAAAACTGTCATTGATTTGTTTACCGCGATGGAAATTTTTTGAAGCAATTAAGATATTCGGGATGCATGGTAGCGTCGTCATCTTCTCAACTCATCTGTTATTGTGATTGGTGACATGACCTGAATTAATTATTTCACTAAGTTGATCGTATAATGTCTTCTTGGGATATTCTAGACCAGTTATTTCAAAGTGCGCATCCTTCATACATACTTGTTTCTCAGTTTTCTCTTTAGAGATCTTTTCTAAATCTGCACCGTATGTCCAAGTGAAGAAAGTGTCCCTTTCTTCTAATCTCATTTCATATACTTCACCTTGACTTGTCCGGGTCGGGAACCCATCTCTTCGATAAGGTGCCTTTAGCCGTTCCTGTTCTGCGCGTGCTTCACGGGCTATTTTGTAGTACTACCTTGAGTGGTTTTACCACATATTACGGTTCAATGGGCCGTAGGTTCATCTTTCTACCGTATTTAGTAGATTTAAGGATATGTTTGTTCTTCCTCTGTCAGATACATGCATCACTGTATTTGGGTTGCTATCAAAACTCAATTGAGGACGGCTGGCTTCGTTTTATGACAATTGACTCCCTTTATTTCACCCCTAACAGACGACAGGGCTTTGGACTGGCATCAAGACTCAGTTGTGGACTGGTTTCTTTAACAAATTTTTACGGACGTCAACTGCAATCAGTCCTCCATCATTCATTTCCAGTCATCCCAATGGATATATTAATTGGTTCCATTTATTTACATTTACCTGCTAGCGGCACTTTTTAAACTTTCGATGGTTTTGCGTTATTGCCGATAATAATTTATCACTCGTACCCGCATGCACATTTTACACTTAATGATTTTTGTGACGTGTGCTCTCTTTATAAAAGTTACATTCATAGTCATGTGCTTACAATGGTGTACGTACGCGGTATTTCAAAACAGTCATAAAAACCTTTTCTCGTGTAACTTATTCACGATGAACTTTATCACTTATTTTTTTGTTTACTCAGTTACCGACATAAAAATTATCTTCTTTTCTTTTCCACACTTCCCAATTCAGAGTCATGATTCATTGTCATTCATATAATGAGTTGCAGATTTTTATGGAAGAAAAATTAATCACGGGTATCGTTTTTAAGGTTATTGATTCAGTAATGTTTTAAGCTGTCTTATAAGAGCTGTAAAGTTTTTTTTTTCTGAATATATAGCAGATTTTGGTCAAATTATTTGATTAGCAGTACCTATTAGTAAATACTATAGTATGATAATCCATAAATGAAATGAAGTATGAAGTGAAGATAAAGCCATTACAAGATTGTGCAAATCCAAGAGCCTTCGATGAGTTTACCATTTTGAAATAATTCCAGTTGCCCATTATAAAAATCACGATTATGTGCGTGTATCATTGGAAGTCCAGAAGCAGTCCGAGAATTAGGTGGGCTGACGGCAAAAAAATTAGATTTGAGCAGGATGGGAAGGCTCCATACTGCAAAAGAATGATTAGTAACTGGATAAGCCGATGGATAAAAGTATTGGTTTGGCTAGCTCAACTAATTTTCAGTACCAAGTAGTCATAAACTTTGTTCATCACATCTTCGTCTACTTCTTCTTTCATGCCACAGCATTGGAGTTGTAATAGGAAAAAGAACATTCGAATAGTCATTCGATTAGACTGTCGATGAGCTATGGCCAAACGGCACGGACTCTCAAAGCGCCAGAGCCAATGAAAGTTATGCATTTGGTGTTCGGTAGAAATAACGGGCTCCGCTGCACATAGATTCAATTTTCACTGGCGTGAATGAACGGTGTTGGCGACACTTTTCTGTGCGCGCGGTTTCATGCTAATAATGAATCATACCTATCTTGCTTGTTTCTATTATAAAGATAACACTTCTATATTATTTGGAGTAAATAATTTAGAAAAAATATAATACTGCTGGGATCGTGAGATGTCAATGAATGTTTCTGGAAAAAAAGATTACATCTCACAGTATTCTGGGTAATCAATACGTAGATTACACAAACAATAGAGGTCGCCAGAGAATTTTCGTGATATCCATTTTTTTCGAAGAAACATGCATATTGCCGGGGGATTTATCGGTCACTAGTGATGGGAATTTCCTATCGATTTATTGGGATATTTTATTTTGATCGATATATTTTCAGGTCACAGGTCGTAAACTCCAATGATTCATTCTATGGACGTTCGATTACGAATTGATTCATAGGTAATTTATAATTATTATATTAACACAGGTAAGTACAGGGAATACCAGATTCGTAAAGGGATGTTCTTTACCTATTATATATTAAATTATATTGATTTTTCGTGAGGTCGTAATAACAAAGTTCACAAATTTATTAGATTGTATTAGATGATTATGATGGACACTGCAAAGCTGCCCGAAACGTTGGCTAAAGAAGGAGTTAGCGCAACACGGCATAACACCCCAAAAACAAATAACAAAGAAATAGACTAGATTAGATTTATAATTTTTTCGATAGCCAATAATTGACTTAGCTTTGGTGATTTCTATGATTTTATTCTGTATTTGTGTATTACGCACTACAACTATGTTTGATGACTAAAATAATATTATTTGTCTTCTGTAAACTTACCCCTTTTTCCATATTCGTCCACTATTGTGACTCCCTCGGCTTAAACTGGCTTCTTCCGGATTCTGGTTCAATGCTCCATTGTCCTTAAAAGTATCGAAATTCCTGATCACAACATCCACGCAAATACATGTTGCAAACCTACCTCCGGGTATCAAAAATAGAGGGTACCATAAATATCCCAACCATAGAGTCAACAACCTTTTTATTACCTACTTTTTATTATTTTATAACCATTCCGCTAAACACTCACCTATGTGAGCCAGGTGAGCTTCGGCGGCATGAAATTTGTACGTCTTTGTTTTTCAAAATCTACGTATATTTCCAATGTACAGCTCGCGTACAAACTACACACAGCTGTAAAAAATAATAATTATAGAAAAACAAATTAACACACAATACTAGACTACCACACGACATTTACATAAAATACCCTTTCATACATACTCTTCTGTTATACCTAATCTTGACATTACTCGTGTATGTAATTCACTTGATCGTGCCATGTTTTTATCGGGCATCTCTGACTTCTTCTACCATCAACATTTAAGTCATATATTTTCGTTACACTCCTTTCTTCGTTCATTCGTTCCTTTCTTAACCTTACCTACAATGGCTATAGCGGTGAAAGAAAAATTTAAAATGCTCGGGCGAAGTCGGTTATACTTGATAAATATTTTAAATAATACATATATAAGGAAGGATTTTTTTTTAGTGATCGTAATTTGTAGTTTTATTTAATAAAACAAAATAATTTTGTTTTAAAACCAAGAGTTTTTAATAATTTTTAGAACCAACCGGTTTCGCTTTACTCAAGCATCTTCAGGGTACAAATTATTATGTAAAGCGAAACCGGTCCAAAATATGTCAAACCACAAAGTGATTGCTTTCTACAATAATATGTATTTTTATTATTTCTATTTCTGATTCTGACAATTCGTGGTGAAAATCCACTACAATGACACACTGAAACAATTTTTTTCCACTTATTTTGTAGAATAAGTAGAAAGTTTTTAATTGCCTCTGTTCTTAAGTAACCTCTTCATTCAGAGGTTTGATAATACCGCCTTGTTACACAGATATTCTAACTAATTCTCTTCGATTAAAAATAATTTGAAATCTTTAACTGAAAATAATCAACATTACATTCGATCTCAGTCGGAGTGCAAAAACAGCATCAAAATATCATATCGATTCTTTTCGGGTAGAATCCATTCGATTTCTCTGTTACCAACACTAACAAAAATAATATAAAAGTAAGAAATAGCAGGCGACTTAAGCATTTTGAGCGAAAAACTGGTTATTATATTCCAATGTAGGTACACATAACATACTACATACCAGTTGCTTGCAGGATAATATCACTGGGTTTTCCAAACCGCCCCCACTCCTTCCCAGCCGTTAATAATCCAAAATGGCCGCTACATGTAATACCAACCGCTGGCTAGTTTCCAGTCATTATCAAACCAGCTCTCAAACGTTCAACGTCTGGGAGACTGTCCAACCTAATAATAAAACATGTTGGTATATTAATACGAAATAATAGTAACACCCATTCGTTTATTTGTTATTGTTTCTGAATGATTTCGTGATAAAAACAAAATTACTCTAGTGTTGTTATTGTGAAAATCAGTGAGTAGGTACTTGACGCCTACTACTTTTGTGTCGTGTGGAACTTTTGAATATTATAATATCGAACATGACGACTTATAAAGTGACGTTTCTAATAATGGCGGGTAAATATCTTTTGTTTTTATTTTATTTCACTAAATTTTGTTGAATTATTTGTTGCTTTATACTTATTTGCTGTCGCTATTATAGCAGATGGACAGCAAAATTTTACGCATTTTCCGGTTACCTCATAAAGAAGTCCTCCGTTTTCAAGATTTCCGTATTTTATTCTATATTCGTTATTTAGAGTAGTTTTTTGCAGTTTTATATTGGCTAACATATAGCATATCATCCAATTAGTGATGAACAAACAACAAAATAATAAATGTTAACAATTGTGATTCGTAATGACTAATGAGTGTAATGACCTAATTTGAAGGAGACTTTCATAAGTGTACTTTTTTTGTTTAACAGTGTTTCAAATACTTCTATATGGGTTCACAGTGAATTCTTCACATTAATGCAAATAAAAAAAAAGTTATTTAATTTGTGTAACGATCCGTAGCCGCGCTTTATCTCTGGCCTCTGGAAAAATATTTATAATTATAAACAGGTCGACCTTGAAGGTCTATATCTCCTTGCTTATTTAAACTGAGTATCTGAGTAGAGTTGAATCCCGTGTCAATTTTGTTCTTTCGTTTAAAAAAAAAACGCTAATCTGCCGAATACACTACAATTATCAAAATTAGAAAAGCTTTAGTTACATACCGCAACTGCTCCCAACCGCCTGGAGCCAGTGAGACTATGGTATCCCCAATTACTATGTAAGTCTGAAGGTAGTAGGGAGGGCAAGAGAAAGGTGGGGAACTACTTGGCTATTCAGATCTGGTCACCAAACACAACTAAAGCCATTTCAAGCAATGTTTCAATTCTGAATGGTGATTGCACCAGGGCGATATTGAGAATATCTTGCAATCTGGAACGTACCGCAAATACACCCCACATTATTTTAAATAATTAAATTGTGAAATAACACACATTAATCAAATAAAATTTATTTGCGCATGCCGGTATTTGAACTCACAACCTCCGAATTGCTAGTCGAGAGCCTTAACGCTTCTTTAAATTTGTATTTGGCCGGCATGGAACCCGTGCCGAGGTTTAGCAGGTTTTTGCTCTTCCATTTACAACGATTACTAAAAACCCATAGTACACGTTGGGACAACGAACTGGGCCAGCGTTGGCACCAATTTGCGCCAAGTGGTTTTGTACACGTTTTGCCAGCGCATTCGCCCAAGGCAGTATAGTTCATTATTAAAATAATAATATATGACTTATCTGATTGTTGAAGCGAGGCACCTTTAGATATAATAATTATTGTTGTTATTTTAAACAAAAATACGTTATTATTGCCATTATCTGTATACTGTACTAACGATACTATATAATATTTGATATTTATACTAATTCGTAGCTGTAGCAGATATTTATTATATCTGTATTACTTGGGACGGATTATTTCGGAAAATTTGAACAATTTATCAAATTTCAACGTTCATTTTCGGGTTCTGTGAAAGTTCTGTTATAATAGCATTATAGGCTAGTTGCTTGACAGAACTTGAAAATCAACTTTTAAACTTAAGAATTGTTCAAAACAACCCGTCCTTAGTTATTTTACCCAATAGGTAATTAATCATAATTTATCTACACTTCCTGTAGTTAGTATTCAATTTCTTATTCGCAGTATTTAGCCACGATCATCATTCATCGTTGTTTTCGTTAACTTTACCTTTTATATCTCAGTTCTTACTCCATTTCATCCTATATAGTCACGTTTCATAGGTTAAAAGTATCTACATTTACAAAGCCGACTGTCAGTGTCGTGTTTTTCTTAGTCTAATCAGTTTTGTGCATATATTTATTATGTCTGACCTTAAAATATAAAAACAGACGTATGTTTTAAAATATTGATATATTATATTATGACGAGTCCTATGTCGACTTTTCTATTTACGGCTTAATTCTAAAGTAGATACCTACTTACATAACGTGTTATTATTGAAAACAGGCCTTGGAGATGGTCAAAACTTAGAAAACAGATTTCGAGTGGGCAAGTATGTAACATGCAATTATTGAAGTTAAAAGATAAGGTCAGAGTTTTTTTATATTTCTAAACTAATTCTATGACGGCATGCTTCGGTATTAAATTTGATTGCCACTTCTGATTGTCAGAGCTAGGAGCATTATACAAGCAAATTATATTATTCCAAAACGTTGTACTTACGCTCTTATATTTTAACTGATTCTGATTTGAATGTATACGTTAATCCTCGATTTTCTTAGCTTTGACGTTTTCCCCTTGCTTTTTCTGAAAATTTCGTCCTACTAATAATCAGTTCATTTTCTACACATTAATGGTACTTAGTGAGCTTTCAAAAAGAAGAAGAAGATGGTTTGAAAAAGAGATATATAAATACGAATGTTAGATTCAGCGCGCTAATATAAAAAAAACGGGCATATTTAATGCAAGACAGTAAAAAAAAATCAAACATGACTTCTTTAAAATAGTGATAAAATTTCAAAAGATGCATTTAAAGAAACACTGCAATTTTTTTCATACCCTTAATAAGTGTTTTTAAATTTTCAAATTGGCAAATATATAAATACTGCTTTCAAAACTAACACATATTTTTCAAGAAAGTTTAAATGAGAAATTTGTTATAAATCGATGGAAATTCGGAATTCGGTGCTTAAATAACGATTAGACTCCATTATTCCTACTGATTTCTATAAAGAAATAAATATCAAATAAAGGTAGGCAAGTAATTACCGTATTTATGTTGTCCGATACAACACGATTGCTAAATTATTTCTAGTAGATTCTTGTTAAACTTACAACCCTTTGTCCAATTTTCGTTTTAGCAAGTTCGTTATTTTCGATGTAGGTATAATTAAACTTTTAAAATTGAATCCAATCAATTAATTTTATAAAATTCGTTACACTAAGTTAATACTCTTATTCAATTCTTGCACAAGCGATTTGCAAAGCATAAATAACATACTCAAGATCATTATCATTTCAAGCAGCAAATAACCTTGGCTCTCTGGAAAAACCCAACAGTCGCCGGAACAATATTATTTCCTGAACTTAAAATTTATTTATTTTATTTGCAAAATAACCAACGGACGATGATAATATATACTATACCTACGTACCTACTATAGGCGGTATACTTCCTTCCACTTTAATTAAAGTTGTTTCTCCTATGTAACTGAACACTTGTTACTTTCCGAAATAGGGACGGATTGGAGACTAATTTGTTTTGATTTTGTGCGCCCCTGTTGAAGACAGCTGAATTCCATTAGATATCCGAAATGTATAGCTGAGCAGTGAACCTTTTATCAATATAATCAATGTAATATTTTGACGGCCTCCTCGATCGAGAGGTAAGGCTCTCGACTTGCGATCCGGAGGTGGCGGGTTCTAATCCAGGCGAACACAATATAATTTTATTTGATTGATATTTGTTATTTCACGTTTAAATCATTTAAAATAATATATTTGAAGTACATAGTTGTGCAGGTACATATTATGTAAGATGGGACTTTTATGCGGCATGCACATAAAAAAGTTTAAAAAAAACGTAATATCCACTAGGCAGGTACTTTATATACATCAGGCATGCCCAACCCGCGGCCCCATTGAAGATTTTTTGAAGACCAAATTATGTTTTTATGCTTTGGTATAAATACAAAAAAAAAAAATTTCTCGTAAATTTAAAACATTGTTCTCACAATCTAGCCCTATTCACTGTGTGGCCCAGTATTTTTTTTGGCTCACCATATGATTTGGGTTGGGGCACCCCTGCATCAGACAGTTGTGTATAATCACCAATCTACTTCTCATAAGGTAAAATGGTCCGTTTCAAAATCATTTAACTATTGTAATAATTACCAAAATATGGGTTAAGCGCACGGAGGTCTTTCCTCCATAGTTAAATGGAATTTTCCCAATAGCCAGCTGAGGTAATGAAGCCTCTTTTGAACGGGGTTTTTATGATGTTTGTCTGCACAAAATTTATTAAAGTCAGACTTTTTCCCAAGTTGCGATTTTAGGCACTCCATGATAGTGAGATTCGGAATAGCAAATTTTGTCAACTAACGCTTGTGAAAACGGGGGTCCAAGAAAAATGTAGGCAGTGAAAAGTAAAATCAAAGCATAAAACCTACTTTTGTGCTTGTGTTAGTCATTAAATTATTTTGTGTTAGTCAGTAAATGATTCTGTGTTAATCAGTAAACGATTTTGTTTTAGTCACTAAATGATTTTGTGTTAGTCAGTAGATGATTCTGTGTTAATCAGTAAACGATTTTGTTTTAGTCAGTAAATGATTTTGTGTTAGTCAGTAAATGATTTTGTGTTAGTCAGTAAATGATTTTGTGTTAGTCAGTAAATGATTTTGTGTTAGTCAGTAAATGATTTGCCGAGGTATTGTTTCTCAAAATTGGAAAACAATACAAAAATTTTCCTTTGTGAGAAATATTATTTTGAAAGTCTTTATGGATATCTGGTAAGAAATGGTTAAAATAAACAGTGACATATTGGCCAAAGGCACTACTTATATGTGGCTATAAATGAATCTAACTCCACTTTGTGGCATGAATCGGGTTGACTCGAGGTGATATGTTGTTAGATTGTGGCTTGTCGTAATTAAATTAGTTTACTTAATTACAATTTAGAGCAATAATTGCGGAGCTAATTTAACGTACAGTATCTACCATATATATAGTATTCTCGGCAAACCGTTATGTTTCCCCTGCAGACCCGTTACCCACCGTTTGGCTGAATTATACCCATGGATAATAGAAACAAATGCAGATATGGCATATGACTGTCGCCACGAACTATCAAAGAGGGCTGCGAAGCCAATGAAATATGAAAGCTATGCGTTTTGTGTGTCGGTAGAAATAAAGACGGGGTGAAATAAAGCAGATGTGCCTAGTTGCGATTTGGTAGGGTGAACGATGTTGTGCGGGCAGTTTCTTTTTTCTATCATCTATGGTCATACCCACAGACATAGGAATTAATAGACGAGAAGATATGGGCGAGGGGTAAAATCAACTGTTGAAGAACGAAGGGAGTGAAGCTGACTGTGATTCGTCAATAAATCAATCTGACAGTAAATAGGCATCTCACATTATAATATCACCATTTACTTCTTAAAAGTAAAATCTGCTTTGAATGAATAGACATTTTTACATGGGAGCGCAAATTACTCGCCACGTTATGAACAAATTTGCGAAGTCCAAATTCGGCAAAGTAAGGCAGCTTCTATTTTCAGAGTCGTAGTTAGTTTCAGAGTATTTAGTTAAGACACTTTTATAAATGTTCATAATTTACTTCCCAGCAACCAACCAGCTTTGTGTTTCGCGTCCAGACGTTTCTCGATGTGATAGTAACAACATAGAATATGCTTAAAATAAAGTAAAATAATGCTTATATATGGAATGTAATACGACAATTGGGTTTATTCTCTTTTTTCACATCTATTTTTACCAGTTTTCATAGTACAAGTCAAAATTTTGCCGTGTTATTTAATGTAAAATGAACCGATGATGCCTCGACCATAGTTCGCACAAGAATGATGACGTCACGTTTTCAAATTTCATTTGACGCCATACGCGAGCCCAGCCGGCTCAATGGAACCGGTATGGGGAGTGGGGATAATACGCTTTTAATCACTTAGGGCAGGTCTACTAATATTCATATGTCTATGGTCATACCAAAGATAGTTTTATTAAAAGCTGTGCTAATTTGCTGTTCTAAATTATTGCTCTGACGATTAAAAAGTTCTTATGGAGAAAATGAGTGATTTAAAAAATAAATCGTTTAATTTACATATTTTTTCTTTTGCAGCTGTGGCCATCTTCACCATACCCACAACCGAATCGCAGGGTGTTCCAAAGCGGCCACTGTCTCTCACGCCCCAGCGGTATCCACAACCCCCCCGCAAGGACCAAGTGTTCTCGGGCCCCTCTGCACATCCCCGGAGGTTCAACTACTTTGACCAGGAGCTTCTGAAGGCCGCCGCGGAACAGATTCAAGGGAACTTCATGATCTCCCCGGCCAGCATCAAGTCCACTCTGGCCATGCTGCTGGAAGCTGCCAAAGGAAAAGCGGCCACCGAACTGAGGCAAGCCCTGAGACTGCCCGAAAATACAAACTCAGCGAGAGAAATCTTTAAAAATTTCTTGACAACATCTAACGTAAGTATATGATTGGTTAAGTCTTTAAAAGGTTCAGTCTTCAAGATCTATTATTATATCATTATAGTTGTTTCACATATCTGAAATGATTGTTAATTTGAATCTTACAATCATTTTAGCAATCTCTCAGGTTCATTCACAGAATTTGAACAATTTATCAAATTTCAATGTTAATTTTCAAGATCTGTGAAAGATCTAGTCCTGTTTTTTAATATCATGGGTCAGTTGCTTCACAGAACTGAAATAACAACAGAAGTTTGCTTTTATCCATCTATACTTTTTTCCAATCTATTTATTCCTGGGTGGGTGTTAATCTCATCATCGTCCCGGCGATTGTTTGCTTTTCAAATTAGTAACATTGCTTGAAATGTTTTTGTTATGTTAAGGGACCAGATCTAAAAAAGTTAGATTCTCATCGGTCATTCTCAACCATCTTCTTCCTAAATTCTTTCCCTCCCCATTTTCTTCAAACTTGATCACTTTGAATTTTTCAATTCCCCGAATAGGGCATGTCGTAGTCCCATTTACTTCGGGCATTTGGACATTTTGTATTGGTCTTCCTATCGTTATATTTCCTTAGAAGGAACCCATAGATTATGTTATATAATAATATCTGTCACTCCGCTCTGTCTCCTTTTGAATCCTAGGCCACTAGGAAAGATTGTGGTTAATTCATGGCCGTTAGCTAACTATTCACCCCTTTCTCTTTTATTTTTTAAGTTTGTCTTCAGCATCTAATGAAATTGTTATTTTACAGCCACAGTCCGATGGATTAGTTTTGCAGAGTGCCAATAGGATTTTCCTCAACAACCATTTGACTCCCAATCCTGAATATCAGGAGATTTTGAAGAATTATTACAAAGCAGACATTCACAGAACTAACTTCGACAATCAACAACAAGCTGTGGAGGAGATCAACAGTTGGATAGCCTTTGCCACCGACAACAAGATCAAAGATTTCATTAGCGGTGGTGAGTTGGAATTTCATTTACACATTTAATTCGTTTAAAAAAAATCTTTTCAGTAAAACAGTTATCATATTGATTATTATTATCTTATGGGTTCACGTAAACATCGTGTCTTCGAATAATTATAAGCAATAATTAGTCGCCTTAAATATCAATACAAATTGAAAATATCTTCCGAGTAAAAATAAATGCCGCCAATGGGAATTGAACCCGTGGCTTCTGATGTCCGGTCAGGTGCTCTGAAACCACTGAGCTATGTCGGCTTATTTCCAACCCGCCAAATGATTCAATATGTACTAGTACCTCAATCAACAATTACTGCTATATTATATTTTTCCACCTGTAAACAACCAACTTTATTTTTGTAGGAAAGGCTTTGTTAGTGCTAAATTTCTCACTAGATGGCGTCGAGACATATAATATATTCATTTATTGGTGAAATATAGTCGCTTAAATTATTGCTTATAATTATTTGTTATCCTTTGTGCTAAGCATAAAACCTTGTGTTATAAACATTAGTTTATCATTAAAAAAATAATAATCGTTTCTTCGGTTTTCACTGGGAAAGTATAATAAGACGACATAGGTTTAATGGACTGACTTTTTGCGTTTTCACATTCTGATCAAAGTGGTCTCGAACATATGTACATGCAGAGTGTGTAAGGAAAAGAATTAGTGTGCTTACTTATTTTAGGCCTTACATAATTTTACATAACTGATACATAACCACATTTAGAAAAAATGAGTATTGCTGATATAATAAAATACTGATAAAAAAATGATTGCAGTGGATTGCAATAAACTTTTAGTACATTAATTAAATATCGGAACACGTGTTCATGCACCAGCGTTTGTTCTGTAAATTTTACTGAAGCTCCAACCTATTGTTATTATTTTGATAATATCGGTGAAGAACTTTTGGAGATTTAAGATTTTGAACAACCGAACATCTACATTTTTATTTATACAGAAGATTAGTTACTTCAACATATTTTACTTACAGATACTTCAACAGTAGTTTCAGCATACTAATGATAATGCTTCGAGAATAGTTTTAAGGAAATATGTTGAAACTACTGTATATGTACTTATTAATTCGACAGTCATTTTAACATACTATATTCGATAATAATTTCAACACGCTATTTATACTTCTCCACTAATTTCTATTTAATGATTATACTTAATAGCAATTTCAACGTACTTATTATTCTTCACAGTAAATTATACAAACTATATGTACATCGACAATACATAATTTCAACATAAGTATTTATTATTTTTTAAAGTAATTTCAACAAGCAATCTATATTTCTACATAAATATCAACTTACCTAGTATTTTTTATTTCTTTTATATAATCAATAATAATATTATTCTATTTATAAAAACAGTTTATTTAAAAACAAGTTCTGCTATGTAATTATTAAGTTCTGCTATTTAATTACATAGCAGAACTTGTTTATAAATAAACTGATTAATAATATCATTGATAAATATAAAAAAATGTAGTTCTACAAATTAATTACCTAGTATTCCTACTTTTGTACTTTGAACAAAAAATTTTTATTTTTTATTTTATAAGGATACTGATAATTTATAGTTATACTAAGCCGAACATATGGTTTTTTAGCAGTTGCCTATAATATTCATTATCTGAACTTCAAAAGTAACAGAGTGTTATTATTTTAATGGTAATTTCCAAACATTTTATTTTTGACGGTATTTACACCACTGTGATTTTATTTGAACCGTAACAACAACATCAACTAACTGATTTGGATATTTTGTTGTTTATTTCAGGTGACTTTGATCAGGCTACCATCATGATAATGGCCAACGCGCTCTACTTCAAGGGGAAATGGCAGGTTGCTTTCGAAGCAGATGCCACTCGCGAGAAATGTTTCTTCACCGAGTCGGGTTGCCGCGCCGTCAATATGATGCAAATGCAAGCCGATTTCAACTTTGGATACATTGAAGCGTTGAACTCCAACGCTGTTGAAATCCCTTACAAGGTTAGTTATTTTTTTACGTTAATAGATACCACAGAAGAGGCCATTTGCTCTCAACGAGCCAGTGGGTCTTTGGCACCCCCATTTTGGGGTATATTGTGAGGCTAGGGTAGTGAAGGAGATGGATAAGAGGAAAATGGGGAAGTAATTTTCATTTCAGAATAACGTTTCTCATAATAGTAACAAGAGATATGGGCCACAGAACATCAATATTAGTATAAAAACGGACGCACCTAAGTGTCGCCAATATCGTTCACACAATACTGAAAATCGCGTCGACGCACAGCGGCCGCGCTTCACCCTAATTTCTACTTCCACACCGAAAGCATAACTTTCACTGGTTCCACTTTTTTGATTGTTTTTATTTATTTTTTTATTTTTTATTATCAATATAAAGTTTCTTTTACAGGTTTTTTTTTCGATGTCTGTCTCACTAGGATAAACCTGTGTCGAGACAGACGTATTTGATACATTAAAAATGTTTACATATTTTTTGATACATTAAATATTTCACTACATTAAATGACATTGTGAAAAAGATAGAAAATAATAAATAATAATAATAAATGATACATTGTCCATCATCACATTCATTACACCATTTTTACAAAAGTACACTCTCTAACCTTGAACCAAACTCAAGCCTGTAAGGAAAATTAACTAAGAAATTTTCTTCACAAATTGATTATATACAGCCAATTTACCGATTGATGTAAAGTACTGTAGATATTATACTGGTAGGTACTTTACCTATCGGAAATTAATTACAAACAATTCTGATTCAACGGCTTCCCAACGCATTTTTATGAACTAACATTAATTTAATTTGCTTTTTTTTCCAGGGTGACAAGTTTTCCATGCTGATAATTTTGCCAAAGGAGCAAGGAGATATCAGCTCCGTAGTGAAAGATCTGACCCATGTCAATTTCAATGATATCCTGAACCAAATGTCCGAGTCTGAAGTGCAACTTTCTCTTCCAAGATTCAAGATCGATTTTGAAACAGAACTTATTCCGCTGCTCAAGAACGTAAGTGTTTTCGATACATGTACACAAACAATTGAAATTATTTTGTTTATAATATCACTATGTTTAAAACAACTTCATGAAATTCTTTAATTTAAAGACAATTTGTTATCATTTTTTATGTAGGTGCTGTTTCAGTTAACACTTAAAGAACGACAAGCATATAATGAAATTCTAGCATATACAGGGTGCGGCAGAGAGGACGGACGGTTTTAAAAATATCATAAAATAGTAAATTTTTACTCAAAAACAAATTTATTGATGGAATCAGGTTCGCGAGGATATAGCATTTCAGACAGTCAAGTGTGGAAAATCACATCAGGCATGTATGTGGTGGCCGAAATCGTTGATGCAGTGCTGGAAGCGTTCTTGGAAGTTCGCGTAGACTCTCTCCAACATCGCTCTCTCAACTTGGGCGACTTCCACGCAAATTGCGTCCTTCAATTCGTCCAGAGTTCGGGGCTTGTTCTCGTATACTCTAGCCTTGAGGTGTCCCCATAAGAAAAAATCGCAAATGGATAAATCTGGGGACCGAGGAGGCCAATGACCATCGCCAAACCTGGAAATAAGGCGACCAGAGAAGAGAGGGCGAATAACGTCCATTGATGCTCTGGCTGTGTGGGCGGTCGCCCCATCCTGCTGGAACCACACACGTCGGATTGGAACACGTCGCCGTTGTAATTCAGGGAAAAAGAAGTTGGTGATCGGTAACAGCACGACCATTACCGTCTTCGAAGAAGTAAGGGCCAATGATGCAAGTTTGCGATACAGCGCACCAACCCGTTACTTTTGGGCTGTGCAGCGGTCTTTCGTGCAACTGTTGCGGATTTTCATTAGCCCAATAACGTAAATTCTGCTTGTTAACCATGTTGTTTAGGTGAAAGTGGGCTTCGTCACTCATGAACAAAATGAGGTTCTCATTTTGATCGATCAGTGCTTCCATCTCACGTGCGAAGTTCATTCGTTGTGCATAATCTCCGGGCTGTAACTGTTGCACAGTGGCCAATTTATAGGGGTGAAAGCGGAGATCCAAATGCGAAATTCGCCTTATCGAACAATCACTGAGGCGAAGTGCAGCAGCATGTTTCCGGGCAGATTGAGTCGGACTGCGAAGAAAGGCTTGTCGAACGCGTTCAACATTTTCAGGAGTTCGAACTATTCGCGGACCTCCTCTTGGTCTTCTGTTGATTAGTTCACCACGCCTGCGAAGTGATTCAACCCAACGAAGGATGGTGTTTCGAGAAGGAACAGCTCTATTCCGTTGAATGTTGAAGTGGCGACGAAACTCACGCTGTACGACGGTGACTGACTCATTATTTCGGACGAAACAATCATAGGCGAAAACGCGGTGCTCCACCGTCCACGGTTCCATGACGACAACTGGTAAAACAATGCTAGGAACTAACGAGTCAAGCGGCACCCCCCCACCTCTCTCGTAGACGGAGGGGGAGAGTACTACCCATCTCAAAAACGTCCGTCCTCTCTGCCACGCCCTGTATTACACACAAAAAATTAACTATGAATGGCCACGTTTTTCTTAATAAAATTCTCGATGATTTCTGGGTTTGTCTCACAAGTATTTAAAATAAACTCCAGGTCAACAAAACGGACTTTATTGTAATAGATATAATTTGCTCGGATATAAATTAATCTGCTAGTATTTATTACAAACTCAATCTCTGCATTATCAACAGCTATGTGCAATCTATGGATAACTTTTTAAACTACTATCTAGTGACATGAATGAGTAACCTCTTAAACTTTTATGTAGGATATCAGAATTTATTAGTTAACTATTATTTAAGAGATTAATAAAAGTCAGATTCATGTTGCGTTTTCTGCATTCTTTCGATTCTATATCTCTTCAGAGTTTTTCACTTTTGTAATGGATTTTGATTTTGTTCCAGGTTGGAATCAGCGAAGTGTTCACACCCAACGCCAACTTATCCAATATTGTTATCGGAGGTTTTCAGAACCCGCAGGTGAACAGTGTGATTCACAAAACACACATTGAAGTCAGCGAGAAAGGGGCAGTGGCAGCAGCAGTCACCGGAGCCGTGGTCATCCCTCTCATGGGAACCACCCTCGAGATCATGAATATCAACCACCCCTTCTTGTTCTTCATCAGAGACAAAACCACGGGAGCTATTCTTTTCGGAGGACGAGTCAACGAACCGAATCCTTACCAGAGAGCTCAAGGCCAGGGATCGGCAGGACGCAGGAGCACTACACAGCAACCATTGAACAGACCGAATTACGGAAATTTTGCGCAAAATCCATCTCAGAATGTTCAAAACAGACCTAGTATCTTAAAAAATCCTGGATTGAATCAGCAAGATTCTTCCAAAACCACAAACACATGGAATGGACAACAGTCAGCTGGCAAAGTTCAGCAACAACTGCACTTTTCAAATGGTGGAGCCGAGAGTGACATAGGTAAGCCGGATCTGGGTGATGCAAACATTATTCCATTTTCATCTCAATCATCCGGGCTTAACATTAATCATGCCCAACCCACTCCTTCTACCCGGAGACCTTTAGACTCGGTAGTGCATTTCGTCTCGGGCTCAGGCACACTCTTGGACCAATCCTCAAATCAACAAACAGCCAAGAATCCAAGCGATGACTCTATAACGTTCGCTGACAGACCGCAAACATACTAAAGTTAAACTGATTGTATGCGGTTGAAAGTATCGGTTGCCCTTTCACTAGTTAGTTCTTAGCCGAATTGTGATATTATGTAGCCTGCAATGCTTCTGCCAAACAGCTGTTGATGACTGATACCAGGGAGATGTGTGAAAGGGAGAGATGCAGTTGAAGATATGGAATTATCTTAAACAATACCCCAGTATTTTACTTTATCCGTTATTGTACAATACATATTCTTTACCTTGAATAATGGCTCTTTTCGCTTTTAAATGCTAAGTCAAAGTGCTACCGACATTTTGATTGTACCTTGTATGATATATACAAGCAAACTATGAATGTGAGAGAAGTATGGTTGTGAAAGTAAAATTGTGCTTTATTAATGACTTTTCCTTTTGTCCATATAAATATAATATAAAAACACTATGTATATTTTTCAACAGACTGACAGAACTCCCGAGTTTTAGCCTTAATTTTAAGTTTATTTATTTCTGCAAAAGGGTTTCGATGTCTTGTAGATTAATTGATCAATTTATTTGAATATAATAATTGTTTCAGTATTCGCTAGAGATTATGATATGTTTCTTCAAACTGTTCATAATATAATTATGGCACGCTTTGTAAATAATGTTCTTGAATGCCTAGATTATTACCCGACTAAAACTCTTCTATTAAATAGTAAATAATGTAAGCCCTGTGGTGAGAATTATCCCTGTGATCTAGATAATATTATGTTTATTAAATAAATTTATATTTCATCGTATTTAATGCTTTTTCTTCCCATTTTCCCGCTAATAACAACTGGTACAACAAACTATATAAAACATTTTACTCTAACAGACGCACTTCTTATATTAATATTATGCCATATGGTGAAGAAAAACAAATAAAAGGGATGATTTATTTCTGTGCGCGAAAGAAAAAGTGATGAGATATAAAAAAACATTCTTCTGTTAAATACCCTTAAATTATCTTTAAAGGAAAAATTTAAAAAAATGTATTTTATTGTAGTCAAATGACATATTAATAATTAAAGTTTGAATTTTTTAAATTAAAACAAGGACAAACATTCTGAACACTGGTTTCATTAGAACTTATTTTACTCATCTGTCTTTTCAATTCGCGCACAGAATAATTATTATTGGTGCTTTAAATCCTGGAAAAAATAACATTCACACATTTTGCACTACTTAATTAATCACTAACATTTAAGAAAAATAAAGAATATAAAATTTCATCTTACAATAAAAAAGCTACAATCCAAGATGTAACAGCACGTACCCGAAGGATTTCAACCAGAGATTCCTGAGCATATTTGGAGTAAAAAATGAAGATTGTCATTTAAATAACTCATCGCAACTGAATAGTTGTGTTTAGCCTAGCGGGTCACGTGATAAGCACTCCGTCTCGTTCCAGCACTACGCTAACAGGTGAGAGAGAACGCGTATCACATGATCCCATCGCGACGCATAACAGTGTGATCAGTGGCGACGTGTGAAAGAAACATGTATATTTTTATATTTAGTTAAACGAAAATAGTAGTAGTAGTTTTATACTCCAAAAACGACGGTTTAAATTCTTTGGGTACATGCTGTTTCATCAGTATCCGAGAAGCAAATCGATGCAACTTCAAAATATGAAATGTTCAGGACAGCCGAAAAACTAGCGACACAAATTAAGCAAATCCTTTTTTTTAATCTTAATCTTAATATTTGAGAAAATTGAGAGATTTGATGAAAAAATATTGATTTTAGGCTCTCCTGAACATTTTGGAAGCGTCCTTGAGCTTCTCGATTGCAAATATTAACTTGGGTAAAATAAGTTTTCTATTAAAACATTTTCTTTTCTCTCTTTATGGAGTTAAGGATATTAATATTAAAAAATATGCATTATTATAATAATATTTACATTTATGTATGCATATACTTAATTAGTATTTTATTTTATTATCTATGTCACTGGAATAATAGTTTTTTAAACGTTTTGACTGAGATGTCAGTACATAATTTTTGAAATAGTAAATAAAAACTTGTGAAAAAATAGGAAACATGTTTTTCTTGTCGTCAAATTGAGGTTCAACAAATATTTTTCAACTTAGTGAAACACCGTCGCATTAAAAAAAAGTGTATTGAAACAAATTTTAAACTTTATTATACTTTGAATCAGTAGAAATAGATTTTGCAATTTTTTTTTACAATTTGCGAGTGTGACGGGACATTTACTGAATAAAAATATCAACGATTCAGAATTTTCTTAACCTTTTTCAATGAATTCCAGTAGAAAATATATATACTGTGCCCTTAAAAATACGTAACAACAAAGGTAAATTTTCGAAATGTTTTTTGTGGAACATATCTAAACGCTTCAGTTAGACCCTGACTTCATAGAATGTCTTCTTGTGCAGTATTGCCGGTAGATGCCGGTCTTTAACCGCTACAAGGAGGAAATTACCCCCAACTACGTGGAATCACTTTTTTCACTTTGTGTCTCATCTAGATATAATAAATACATCAATGTTACTAACTGTTGACTATACTTCGAAGACAATATTAGGTCATTAGCAAACATTGACTCCAGAATACACAGAGTATTATGCAATATTATTACAGCCGCAAGTATTAACGTTGTTATACTGTGCTAAAAATACGCAAAGGCTTCTCAGATGTACTAAAAGTTTAAAAAATTTACTTCGATTAACTTATGTATAATTTCAAGATTACATCGTTCAAAATTTCCTGCTCCCTCACGGGTCGGTAAGGAATCGGCAAAAACCTGGCGAAGTAAGAATGCGGGCAATGGAATTGAAGTCGATCGGTAAGGACCGGAATGTCTGTGACCGGCCTTAGACGGAATATATTAATTTACATACACATATTTATATACTAATAAAATGATATTATTTTCTGAACGTTAAAACAAACGTCTCAAAAATGGTAATTGGGTTATAGTATCTTAAGCGTGTCGTCAACTCCATCTAAAATTTACAACAAAAAAATCTTTCAACAAAATTACATTACTGGAACTATAACCAACCTACGCAAGTACCTGAAATACATAATACGTCAGCACAAATACAATGCATCTACCTAGCTCCTGAAATGTTTAATAGTCTTCGTGATAGCAAAAACCGAAACTCAATTCCACGCTTTCGAAACAAAAATGACTAGGAGGATCCTTACAAATGCAATCTGCAATACATTTCAATCTCAATACCCGTACATTCTACACTCTAAAGACTTAAACAACCTTCATACATGTTGTTGGATAATGGGTTTCCTCAGATTCGAACCGTCTAGAGAAATCAATATACAATATGCACGATTACCGGGCTAGCTCAAGCACGTTTCGTGTCTACAGTTGGTTTGTATGGAGAGAGAACAGCCGCCTCCTATAGGTTGATAGAACAAAGGGGTTTCTTGGAAATAAAATAATCTCATTATAGTGCTACAAAATGCCTTCAAGAAGACCTATATTACAGCACTTGAATCTACGCGTAGGAAAAGCTTAATTCTCTTTGTGAACGGTTAAAAGAATGGAAAATGATGTTAAATTTATGGGAAGAGAGCAGAGGCAGAATAAATAGAATAAAACTGGAACGATACCGCAGGGCGATGATTTTGTAGACGTCCAGGGTGGCAGCAGCGGCAAATACTGAATCGAAATATACTAGAATTTAATTTTTGGTGGAAAACACTTTCAAAACACTGTTTTCTAAAGCAAATCTCGAATTCCAAGCGGAGAAGCGAAACAACCTGTCCTCACGAGCGCTAGAAACCAAGATAGGTCTAGTCCCGCCTCCTAAGAACGCACCAATTTTAAGTAAACTGCTATTTTAGTATTTAGTAGTCTTTGTTCAATGCCACTTGTTATACATATTCTCAATCCAAAAATGTATAAGTAAATGGACGTGTTATTTCAAGCCGCCTTGTAGGAAGCATTTTTGATATTTTTTTACAATTATGTCTAAACTTCACACACAAATGATTGTGCTAATTTTTTCGAAACGATTTTGTAGATTTGCAGTCTTTTAAAATGACTCCAAATATTCAAAGAAGAAGAAAAGCTACACACAAAATTCGATTTTTGAACCGTTACTGTCTAACACATTTGTTACCAGACGTTATGTTTATGTGATGAATGATGTCCTTAGATATGGAATTCAAACTTGGGGACATACAAGCACTATTTACATTAAATATATTCAAAATTTACAAGCTGCCATAATAAAAAAATTGTCACATCAAATATTTACAAACAGAGACATAACATAAGTAATAAGTTATGTCTCTGTTTGTCATAAGTACTATATGGATCAGAGAGCTTACTTACAATAAAAGATCTTCTTTGGTTCACTACTATTATGGATAGCATAGGGGAAAGCTCATTCAAACACCCACTGGTACACAAACCTACCACAAGATTTAAAGAAGGAAAGGGCCTAAAAACACCTCGAATATTAAATAAATATGGAAGCCGTACTCTTGAATACCTAATACCAGTGATTTTCAATAAAAACTTAAAATTTAAAAAAAAATGATAGACTATGCCCTAAAATGATGAAGCTGTTGTTAATTAACGAAAATTTCATATTTCTCTGAATTTATTAATGTATCTGCCTACAATATCTTGTTATTAGGCAGGTATGTTGAGATATTTTAAATTATCTAATATTATTATGTGATCTAATCTAATGTTTCCTTAAAACTATAAATGTATTTATCCACAAATATTTTCTTATACATCATATTAAGAATATTTAATTGGTAGAATCTAGACATAAGCTGCCATATGACAGCTTTGTGGGACTACCCTAAATTTGTACAAACTTTTTATTTACTAAATAAAAATAAAAATAAATTAAAAATATTCCGACCTTCGTAGGTATACAGTGCAAAGTATTTTTTTATATTTGTTTTCAATTTGTGTGTTTTGTAATTTACAGCTGCCACAATTTATTTAGTTATTTATTCATTTTCGGGAAATCGACAGTTTACATTTAATCAGTTTGTACATAAGTATTTTGTAGTAAAATAAAACCAACTATGGATTTCCTCCTTGTGACTTTAACTGAGACAGCATAATATGGAATAGGTTATTTAAATTTCTGAGAAAGGAATATGAATTAAAAAATTTATACAAAAAAAAGATTATATAAAACGAAAAATTTACAAAACAATACATTTACAGCCATGGAGAGAGGTTGTAGATATAAATCAAATCATAATAGAGATATAAACAATAGAGACATAAACATTATTCACAAACCATCAGAGAAATATCCTTTTATGGACCTCTTGTATTTGGTAAGTTCGCAACTGAAAATATCAATCTTAGATAATAGTCTGTTCAAGCAAGAATTCTGCTTAGAGTTGAAAATTAATAACTCAATTGAAAGTAAATATTTTTAGTAGGTTTCCAAATAATATCATAATAAAGTACTAAACACTGTATTGTACAAACGAAAAACAAAATTCAAATTTTGTGAAAGAATGTTCGAATAATATTTATATTTTCCGGGGTAATATGGTATTTTCCATGAACGCAGAAAAAACGAAACATTTACAAATTATAAAAAAAGCAAACATTCCATGGTTACTAATATTTGAAAAACTCCTACCACCATAATTATAAGCGGAAAATGTTTCTTGTGCCATGATGAATATACTCACCGGTCTTATGCTACACGCCGCTTACTATTGCTTCGTTAGTTTCCCATAATTCGTGATACGGTTCTCGCCTTGGTTTTGAAATATATACGCAACATTGCACAGTCAATCGCATCTTTGTACGAAGCAAACGGTGATTTCACTGGGTAGTTTGATTGCAAAAAAGTAAACAAGGCTGTGTAATATGAAGTCGTAGTTATTCTAATTCTTTATGGGAAATTATTCGCAAGAAATGAAAGGTGTCATCCTAGGCGCGGAAATGAGGAATCTGACATTATGTTGCCTGAGAGACCTGGAAATTATTCGCAAGAAATGAAAGGTGTCATCCTAGGCGCGGAAATGAGCAATCTGACATTATGTTGCCTGAGAGACCTGGAAATTATTCGCAAGAAATGAAAGGTGTCATCCTAGGCGCGGAAATGAGCAATCTGACATTATGTTGCCTGAGAGACCTGGAAATAATTCGCAAGAAATGAAAGGTGTCATCCTAGGCGCGGAAATGAGCAATCTGACATTATGTTGCCTGAGAGACCTGGAAATAATTCGCAAGAAATGAAAGATGTCATCCTAGGCGCGGAAATGAGCAATCTGACATTATGTTGCCTGAGAGACCTGGAAATAATTCGCAAGAAATGAAAGGTGTCATCCTAGGCGCGGAAATGAGCAATCTGACATTATGTTGCCTGAGAGACCTGGAAATTATTCGCAAGAAATGAAAGATGTCATCCTAGGGGCGGAAATGAGCAATCTGACATTATGTTGCCTGAGAGACCTGAAAATTTCGCGCTTCGGATACCTAATTTCGTCATTTTTACAAGATCATCGTGAAATTGGCCATTTTGGGACAAAGGCAAATTTTAAAATAAAACAGTAACATTAGAAACAGTAGGATATTGCATCAACGATGATTTTTATAGAATTGTGTTAGCATTATGACAAAGAATTAAAAAAAATATATATAAAAAAAAAACTTACGAAAATAGAAAAATTATTTAAGGAGTTAATCATGACGGCCGGCATAGTCCAGTGGTAACGCATTGGACTGCCATTCCGAAGGTCGCGGGTTCGAACCCGGCGTGCGCAAATAAATTTTATTTGATTAATTTGTGTTATTTCACAATTAATTAATTAAAATAATATATAGTATATTTGCGGCACGTTCCAGAGTGGAAGATACTACCAGTATCGCCCTGGTGTAAGACCACCATTCAGAATTGAAACGTTGCTCCAAATGGCTTTAGCCGTGTTTAGTGACTAGATCTGAATAGCCAGGTACTTCCCCATCTTCCTCTTTCCCTTCCCCACTTACCTTCAGCCTCACAACATCCCCCAATTGGGGATGCCATAGTCTCACTGGCTCCAGACGGGAGCAGTTGGGACTCTTGTGAGGTATTCACTATAAAAAAAAATATTAAAAATACTGCCGTTAACCATAATTATTTATTTTTTAATGCTATTTATTATTTAAAAAAATACTTTGAAATTCAGTTCTACGAAATAAAATAATAATTATGTACCTAAATATGCAACAAAAAACTGTGTGCACAATTTTGGTTAAGTAATCTGTTAAATTGTTACGAGTACTTTAATATTTTTCAATGTTCATTTCCCGACCACCATGCGATGTTTGAATCGAAATTAAAAGATTTTTGACAGTGTTCTTCGAATCCGTTTAATAACGCGCCTTGTACATTATGTAAAAATCCACAAGTAAGCATAATGGGAGAGATTCCCATATCAATATGGTGAAAGCTGTTGGCCACGTCGAAATATGTTTATTTTATCTTATCAGATATGTATGTATATTTAATAATTTACATTTTTTTACATATTTATTCTTATTTAAAATACATTAATGTCATTCTTTTTACTGTTATCAAATTGGCTATTGAAATCATATTCTATAATATAAACAATAATACTAACATTATTGTATTATAAGTACCACGTATTATTTTATATAACTTTGTTTTAGAAATGAATATGATATTACATTAGCTATATCCGTGTAATTAAACACATTATGTTTGCAGAAAAAGCACAACCAGCTACTGCCACTTCAAGGTACTTCTTAAGAAGTCAGGATATTACCACTTCACCACCGCAACCCCAAGTGTGGCAGTTCCAAGATAACAATAGAGGAATGTTTCAAGAATTCAACCAGAAGACAACGATTGACCAGCAAAACTACCAAAATGTTTATAGTCAAACTGAACAAAATAGACAGGAAGAAAACAGAATGAAAAACAGTCAAGTTTATCAACACAGACCAGATGAACATGAACGAGGGAGTAAAATGACACACGCTCAAGTGGTAAAACAACAGCCCTTATATTCAGAAAATCTTCGAGCCAATCAACAATCATATGCGCATCCACCCTATTATACAGACACATCTCTGTATGGTAAGTAGTCTTCAGGAGAAAAATTAAAAATTTTCGTATAATTAATACATTCCTTTTTTTCCTTTATTCTGTGTAGCTACCGAGCTTTTATTTTTAAATCTCTTCTAATTTATTTTTTATAATATAACATTGTCATGTAATAAAGATGTGTTATTTGTTGTTTTAAAACGATTTATTTGTTAGACGACTGTTATGTTATTTATTAGCCGACTGTTATTTTTTGTTAGACGACTGTTGTGTTATTATTCTTTTGGATATGTGCTTCTAATTTTAAAAACATCGTAAACAATTTACTTACCTAACCTTTATACAGTTTAACCAATAATTCATCCCAACCTAACAAGATCTAAAACCTGACCTAACTTAAACTAATGAACATGATCTATACAGTTTTGAGAGGGCAAGGTTAAACACACTGGGCGTAAAGAAGTGAGGCAAGAAATAAATAATGCCAAACATTATTTTATTTTCCCAAGTATATAATTTTGGTGTTGCAAATACTTTATTTAATTTAATCATCTTTAGCGACCAAGGAGGCAATATTAACTGTATTATTTTCAATTATAAGTATGGCAGCTATAAAATTTCAAATGAGTTGTCTGTCAGCATTGCGGTTAGTTAAATACTTTTATTTTATTTAATGATAAACTAATGTTTATAAGATAATGTTTTATGCATAGCATAAAGGATAACAAATAATTATACTTTTTACTCGGGAGATATTTTCAATTTGTATTAATATTTCGGGTGACTAATTATTGCTTATAATTATTAGTTGCTCGTGGATCTATAAATGGATTGGAGTATAGTTTTTTTAAAGATATACAATTCCGTAGTAAATTATTTTGATGTATCTCATAATCCTTAGCCAACTTTAGCAATGTAAGCGCCCGAAAATATTTTTTCACGCATTGATTACAAAACATCAACTTTTTTATACTTAATATAAATATAATATGCATGTTTTAATAAATAAACCTTTCGAATAAAAATTTCTAAATGATAATGAAAACCCTATAAAAATCCGTTGTGGAGTTTGGAAGAAGTAAGCCTACAAACAGACATACAAGAATAGTGACTTTATTTTATACTATTCAGAAATTAGAGATTAGAACGCTAGACGTAAAAACAAGTTTTCGGTCAAAATAATGGTCCAAATGGAAGATTTATTAAAAAAATTGGTTTTGGCACTTTTTAAGTAGATTTCACCCCTCCAAGGTCACTATTGACACCTGTTAACATTAAATTAAACATTGTAATAAATTACACAACTACCATAAGTTAACAACTTCGCACCGAATGTACACCTTTATTCAACCAATAACACCCAAATTACATGGTATGTAATTTAAAAAATATTATAAATCGAAATTGTGCAATGAGAAGATTTATCCACCGCTCCAAATTAAGAAACAGTTTACACAAAATAAAAATCCTCTCATGGGATTTTATATGGTATCGTAAAATTCCTCTTCAAGCAATATTAAAATTTAATCTCTCCTAAAGTGAGATTTTAGAACATAAATAATAAATTGTTATTAAATGATAACAAAATGCGTCTAAGTTATTGTACCAACCGATTAGGAAAAATACTGTTAAAATATGTGCAAATAGCGTTGACAAATACATAAAAAAAATTGTTATAAAAATCTCTCCATTGGCATTGGTGGTATTTACCGACGTAGTAGTAATCCTGATAAATCATTCATAAGCCTAACTGTGTATTTTTTGCATGCGGCTTTTAGCTTTTAACTTTTGTATCGCAATTATTTCAAGATACTAAATATTTCGATGTGAAAATTAATGTTTAGCCAAATGACCCAACCCAAATTTAATTTCCAGGAAAATATAAAAGTCCTTCTATCAGAAGGCGCAGGCAAAACCTAGATTGTACTACGACACACTGTGAATTAAAAACGCTGCCTGTAAACGAAGCTGATCTGAGGCAATATCGGGAACAAGAACTAAAACAACACCAACAAAAACTAATATCAGAAGAAAATTTAAGACAACACTTGGAATATGAACTGAAACAGAAGCAAGAACAGGAGCTAAATCAACAACAACAGCAATTATTGTCTGAACAAATATATATACGACACCAAGAAGAAGAAGCGAGGCAAAAAGAAATTAATGCCGAGAATTTAAGGAAAAGTCAAGAACTGGAACGAAGACAAATTGATGCACAAAAACTAAACCAAGAAGAACGAGAACGACAAGAATTGAAAATAAAGCAAGAATTAGAAGACTTGGCAGTTAAACAACACGACGAAGAACTGAGGCGTCAGGAAGTGCAGGATGAACTTTTCAGACAAAACCAAGAACATGAATTCCAACAAAAAGTAGCAGAGGGAAAACTTTTGAATCAGCAAAAGAGCCAGGAATTACAGCAGCTACGAGCGCAATCACTAGAGGAACATAATCACAGACAGCAGCTAGAACAAGAACTGAAGCAAAAGCAAGAGCAGGAGCGAATTGTACGACAACGCCAAGAAGAAGAGTTTCAATTGAGACATCAGCAAGAACAATTAATTTTAGAGCAACATTTGAGACTGCAGAATGAAACTCAACAAAAGGAACAGCTGATTCAGGAAGAAAACTTGAGAATACGGCAAGAACAAGAACTGAAACTAAAACAAGAGCAAGAATTGAAAAATCAAGCAGACAAGCTGCAACATGAACAAAACTTAAGACAGCTCCAAGAAGCAGAGCAGAGACAAATTGAAGCCCAGGCTGAACTTCTTAGACAGATCCAAGAAATAGAATTGAGGCAAAAAGAAGCACAAGAACTCAAGTTAAATAAAATCCAAGGTCATCAGCAAGAACAATCTGCATTATTAGAACATCAACAGATTGTGCAAAACCCACATGTATCTGGTCATAATCCTGGGCAGTATACTGCTTTCAACCCTGGACAGTCTTCAGCTAACAATCCTGTTCAGTATTCAAATCAAAACCTTGAACAAAACTCAGATTTTGCACAACAACTCCAGGGACAACAGTATCAACACCAACTTAGTTTTGGACGTAGAGTGTAAATCACGAGAAACTTCAAAATATTTTGAGCTTTTGTGAGACGTATTATTACTACTTACAGCGTTATATGTGTAGGTAAGTACACAACGTAAGGCTTAAACTCAAATTTATATGTTTTTTCATAAAAAAATTGCGTTTATAATAAAATATACTAAATTACACACTACATTTTTCAAGACCGTTTATTCTATGCATGACAAAAATGGAGTTAAGTGTACAAAGAGAGAGCGAAGCTTAGTAATCCCCCTGTACCCACCACTCAGGAAATGTCAGTGAAAATATTATCAAATATCATGGACATTCTAACAGATCTAATTTTATGGTGCATATACTATGATAGTAACATTGTTTTTTTTAAGGATTCGTTTTCTTACGTGTTATTAGTTTGAAGTTGCTCCATGCAATGAAAAGAGTAATTATACCTAGTATAGTTACTCCATCAAAATATGGCCAACTAAACATGAGGAAAACATTAAAATTATGAAGTAACACCAACACAACTTACAGTCTTAAAACATAAAGTTTTTTTTAATATATTGTAGGTATATATTTGTATCTATCGACCCGCCCCGGCTTCGCGTGGGTGTAATGTACTAATGTGGCGTCATAAGTGAGCATTTTCACATGATTACTTTTCATAATGTGTTTTTTTTTTAATGAATATCTTAACGATTTAGCGACTTTATTAGAATAGATTAACTGTAAATATCAAAGTTTTGTATTAAATCTGACCATACTGCCTGTAACTATAGAATGTCTTTGCATACAATGTTTATTGCTATTTTTTCATCAGACAGCACAAACAGATTTTGCTTAGAAGTTACACGCAAAAGGGCTACATATACTCGTAGTTGTCCATGTAAAAAAAACATTCCACGCACAAATCTAAACTTGCAACAATGAATTTTTGACCCTGTGAATTATTGATGGTCATTGAAAATGGCAGTTTTGAAGGTATCCGAGGAATTAAATCACCTTCTCCAGTTCCACATCCGGTCAGTATTGTACACTCATTATGAATGCTTTCAAAGATTTTACCCGCAAACGTACACCATTGCACAATCTGGGTGGATTAAAGTTTTGTAGTAAAATAATAGGACACCCAACTTTCAACACCAATTTATACGGGGGGGAGTCCCGAGAGCTGCAAGGAATTGAGAAATTTTGTAGGAAAATGAACAGCCACTTCAAGATCGAGCACAGTGTCTACAGAGTAGTATGTTTGCGTCGGTGCATCAATCGTCGAGAGAATCAAGTTATTTACCTTGCCTACTTGTTCGTTAATAGGTGACCGAATTGCTCTCTCCTTGAACGAAGGTAAAGTCTTACAACTTATGTTATTAATAATTAAAGACCAATTCTTGAAGGTCATTTACCTATTGGAAATGACCTTGAGAATTAATAAATTAATTTGAAATGGGTTGCTATCCATTTCAAATTTTACTTTACAAAAAGTTTTTTTTTGTGTGTAGACAACGAAACTCTTATTTTGATGTTAAGTTCCAATTTATTTACATATGGCTTATTTCATCAGCACGTGTACCTCTGGTCACAACAGGAAATATCTGACGAAAGTCACCTGAGAACAAAACTGTGCATCCACCCATGGGTGAGTTTTGCTGCGCAAATCGCGCATTGTTCTGTCTAATGCTTCCACGGAAACTTGTTCGACATGGGAGCTTCATCCCAAACTATTAATGAGCAGTCACGCATCATTTTTCCAGTATTGATTTGCTTAACAAACTTCATATCATCAGTAGCAATTTTTAGCGGGAATTTGAATGTCGCGTGTGCCGTTCGACTTCCTTACAAGCTGTTGGAGCTGCAATACCGGATGATACGATGGCTAATGCAATTTTACCAGTAGTTTTAACTTGGCCAAAGCAAATTGATTAAAAATGTTATTACCGAACCTCCTGGAGAATCGAGGAAAAATAGTTTTTATTAGTTTCTATTTATCTATCGATTTTGATCTTGAGCTACATCTAGTAACAGTTTTGATTGACCATAGGACGATTCTCTCGTGCAGATGTAACGAACAGATTGATATTTCTCCACTTCATTTGGTGATTGTATGCTGAACGTAGCCCGATTGGTACCTTTTTTATATACACAATTAATAACGTATTGGATTGATTTTATTGAACTACAAAACTCAACGTTAATGTGAGCGTCGAAAATTTTAATAAGTAGTGAGTTATAGGGAATGACCCACCGGTTGTAAATTTCATGGTTTCGCGCGGTGGTAGATTTCCCACCTTCGTCTGGCGACTGTCGACGATATTTAGGATATCCGTCAACGCTGGTGGATGTTTGACTCTGGCATGATTTCGATTTATTTTAGTATATCTGCCTTCCCGCATACATGGAGAGTTAGGATTTATGGCTCCGCAAGCACCGTGAACCATGTGTTTTTTTTATAATTTCGAACAGGGATGGATCTTATTCTTTATTCGGTAATTCCGCTGTCAATTTGATTCGGTCTAATTTTATTCACTAACCACACCAGCAGATGGACATTTTTTAAACGTTTCTGCCATTCTATAGTGTTCATGTGGCATCGCGGTGGACCAACTATATGAGCCTTGTCTATGAGATTAGATATGAGGGAGTTTGTGTACTTTTAAATGGAATACTCTATCCACCATATCGTGTTTGTCTTTTGGAGTTAAATTAGTTTTGATATTTCCCTTGATTTCTGTTCAATTCGGGTAACATGTTGCAGTTATAAAGAGATCAGGTTAACCACGCTATCTGCCATAAGTCATTTCGTGCTGCAATTTTTCATGAAAATACTTAGGTCCACCCGTGAACGATGAAGGTAGTATAAGCAATTGTCCAATATCGCTACTGTGTTAATTCGACTGTAAAGCATCCTGAACATGAACGTACTTTATGTATAATGATTGACTAAGTATTTCTTCATTAACATTTCATATCTAAGTCAGGGGTTTAAAATTGTTATGTCGTTATACGGTAACAATAGTAGTCCATTCATGAAACCGTTTTACGTAGAGGTGCTCCACTAATCTGATCAATTTGAGAAACATTGATGGCGTATTCGTCTTCTCCTCAACACAGAATCAAAGGACAGTGTAAGTTGTCATAAGAACTGTGCAAACTCTGATATTTTTTGCAAATTGTCGTCACGGCTGCGCAATACAATATCTCTTTTATCAAATTGTTGACCAGCTGTCATAACCGCTACTTTACTTGTGGAAGGGGCATTATAACGGCCGCTGTGTTCTCCAACAGGCATCGTATTTTCATGGATTAAGCAAATTTAAATATGGATTACCATTTGCTGAAAGTTATGATCATCGGGTCGATATGGTAGCAATGATATACTTGCCCCTAAGTTTTAAATAATCATAATAATATGTAATTGTAAAAAGCATTCACTTTGTGGCTCATCATAATTTATAATAAAAACACATAAATTTGTTTTTGACCACGATAGTTTTATTTTCACTCTTCCGAAACCGGTAGAGTGAAAATAAAACTATCGTGGTCAAAAACAAATTTATGTGTTTTTATTATAAAATTATAATAATATTGGACAATTTATATAGCGCCACTTTTGTGAGATATAACCTCAAGGGCGCTTTACAGTTGATGCAGGAATTACAAAAAATATAAATATTACAAAAATAAAGTGAAGTTAAGTTAAGTAAAATGAAGAACAGGAATAGGTGAGACCATCCAGCAAGAATCCTAGGTGGTGAAGAAACTGGACCAGCTGCTGCAGCGAGAGAGTCCAGCAGGCATACAACATTCAAAGTTGTTATATATAATTATTTAGATTTAGGTTGATCACCTGTCAGAAGGGAGTGTAGTTGGGAATGAATTTTAAAAATTGCAATATCTTTTAAGATACTAAAACAAGGTTTATCTAAGTTTATTGACGGATGTAAATAATTTAAGTTATTGGATAAGGATCAAAACTATATCGGTCTAAGAAGCTTCTCCTCAAAGAAGTTTTTTTTTTAATAAAAAGACAAATAACTTAGATTACATCACTTTATTTGTACACAATCAACATGTTTCGTGAACAATGTTCACTTCTTCAGGATCAAACGTATACTAAACTTAAAAATTAAATATAGATTACATATGGGTGGAAAGGGGCAGAAGGGAGGGGGAGGGGTAAGAGTGGGGAAAGTTTATCAATTAGGGATTTCAAAGCCATTAGCAGGGAAAGACCGGTTAAGTGGGAAAAGGTTCAAAAGAGGGTTTACAAAAATTTGCTGTTTATTAAACTAAGTTATTAGTATTTTTATTAAAATAAATAATGCCATCACAAAGTGAAAACCTTTCCGAAGAAGTTTTCTTCGAAAAATTTGTTGTGCGTAATTTTAAATCAATGATATCTTCAAAGATATTCATTTTAATGATATGCATTAAAGGGCAATTATAATCTAAATTAAATGTTCAAAGTGATTCACATATTTAATTGCAAAAAATTAAATATTTAATTGGTTAAAACAGATTCGCAAATAACCCGTAACATATGTAAAAGATAAAAATAATTACTGTGGGTTTTCCTTGGAAGATATATACCATCGCGGACATACTGTAGAATTTTTAAGATATACGATTCCGTTGTCCATTATTTTGATGTTTCTCATAAGGTTTAGCCAGCTTTACCAATGTAAGCCCCCGAAAATATTTTTTTATGACTTGATTACAAAACATTGACTTTTCTCGTGTTTAGTTGTACAGGGTTTTCCAATAAGTGGTGTTATTTTCAATAGCCCGCTATTTCGGTAGATGTTACTTTTGAAGCTGTCATTTTTTGACATTTGACAAGTAGAAACTACGTCATTAGTAATAAAAATGGAACGATACACGCTTCAAAAACGCATTGAAATTATTAAAATTCACTTGAGTGAATCAAATGCAAATCATCTTGAGTGATGAGGCCCATTTCGACCTCGGTGGCTTCGTCAACAAGCAAAATTGACGCATCTGGGGCTCGGAAAACCCAAGAATTATTGTTGAAAAGTCTCTGTATCCTCAACGTGTGACTGTTTGGTCCTTGACCAGCGGAGTCATTTATTTATTTATTTATTTATCGTTTCTTTACATTGTATCTTTTTTTTTAAGTTATAATTTTTAACCTCACTAGGACAAGCCTGTGTTGAGGTTAATAATTTTACAAAATATTTAAAAAAAATAGTACGAAGATTATAAGAGATTTAAAATAGTACAAATATTAAAAAAAATAATTCAAATATTAAAAAAAAATAATTCAAATATTAAGATAACAATATTGTTACATTGAAGTTTCTGCGAATTGGATACCTACATGGTACCTATCAGCCTATTCATTACAATATAATGCTGTAAACATGTAGGGTGACCATGATATTTAATTGCAATAAAAATGTAACAAACTATTTTTTTTTTAAACAGAGAAGAAAGAAAGAGAGAAAAAAAATTACATTAAAAAAGAAAAGGATGAAAAAATTAACTTATTCAAAATATTATGCCACAATTTAAAAGGACAAAGATGAAAGAATATGGTGGAAATCCTCGGATGGCAGAAATAATTTAACATTCTTTTTAAATGTACACAAGGAATTTGACGATTTAATGTGATCTGGAAGGCTATTAAATAGAAGTGGAGCCTGGTACAAATAATGTCTCTGCCCAAATGAGGATTTGTGGTGAATTGCCATAAAGTTCAGACCAGAGCCAATTCTTGTAGTACGAATTTATTGCGTTCTTTTCGCAGAACTAATATTGTTAAAAAATCTGCATAGCGTTTGTAGGATAAATAGTTGTTTTAAATTCATGATATTACATTCCTTATAAAGTAACTGTGTAGGATATGTAAATTTTTTCTTGTACATAACTTTGAGAATCAGTTTTTGGGCAATATTAAGTGGTTCTATTACAGTCAGGAACCCCAGCACACTATATTATACGAAAGTAGGCACTGAATCATAGCAAAATACACTGTTTTTAATTTTTCCTTGTCTAGTACATGTCTGAGATTTTTAAAAATATAGATAAGTCTCCTAACTTTATTTACTAACATTTCGACATGATCATTCCACCTCAAAAAATTATCAATTTTTACCCCCAGGTATTTGAGGCTGTCTACACTTTCCAAGGGATTGCAGTTACACGTTTGCACACAATTGTGAATAATCAAATTATGAGAGGTAGATGGCTGACTTTTATAAGAAATTCTAAAAGTGATGTATTTGGTTTTTTGTGTATTTATAGTTAAAATATTATTACTCAGATAATTATTAACTACTCCTAAACCTGTATCACATTTTTCAAAAGTTTCACTCCAATTTTTACCCTCAAATATTAAGGCAGTGTCATCTGCAAAACTAAAAATGTTTCCTGGAATTTTTAGACTGCATAAATCGTTTATATAAATAAGAAATAATATTGGCCCGAGTACACTACCTTGTGGTACTCCAAATGAGATAGATTTAGTATCGCTTAACATTTTATTTATTTCTACTTGCTGTGTTCTATCACTAATGTAAGATCTGAACCAACCCATAGCTGTATTATTAATGCCTAAAGATAATAATTTCTTAAGAAGCAACTCGTGGGAAACCGTATCAAAGGCCTTTGATAAGTCTAAAATACCGTTATAGCTTTGTTGCCATAGTCCAGTGCATTTATAACTTTGGTTAATACCTTTAATATAGCATCACTCGTACTTCTGTTCTCTCTGAAACCAAATTGGCTGTCGGAGAGTATTTTGTATTTTTCTAAAAATGATACTAATCTTGACTTAGCCAGTCTTTCTATTATTTTTGAGAGAGTATTGAGCAAAGATATTGGTCTGTAATTATTGACATTTTCGTGATCTCCACCTTTGAAAAGAGGTATAATCTTGGCATTTTTCCAATGGAAAGGAAATATGCCATTCTTAAAACTAAGATTAACAATATGAGTTATAGGACCAGCTAACTCATAAACATGCTGTTTATAGACCTTACTTTTTTGAAAATGAGGCTGGAGCAACAGTTACGGTGAATGGATTGCGCTATCGAGAGATGATTAATGATTTTTTATGGCCGGAATTGGATGGTATTGATCTGGACAACGTTTACTTTCAACGAGACGGCGCTACGTGCCACACAAGCAACGAAACCATTGATATTTTACGATTGAATATCAAAATAACACCTCTTATTGGAAAACCCCGTAGTTTAGAAAACTAAGCGACTTTATTTTGTTCTATTTAAAGAAATAAATGAAGAAGAGGAAATCATGATGTATGTAACACCCATTAAATAATCTACAGTCCACCTCGGAACAGGTATACCTAATGAGGAGAACTGTGAATAAGCTACTTTACTTTGTATTTTTAAAATAGTCATTATAAAGTCCAATAACACTAATCGGTCGGTGTGCAATAATATCACGAAAGGGTTCAGGAGAGAGAAAAAAAAATCAACACATGAGCTGTATTGTTCTTGGAAGCGGTGTAACATTGTAAAAATAGTCCAAAAAAACATTATTTTTCCGGCACTCTGTGGATGAAAATACTCGGAGAAAATGGACAATCGAATGGTATCAACCAAAAATATTAGAAATCTAATATCTTTTAAATTAACATATCATTTATGGAAAAATTGAATTTTTTTTTTCTAATTTAATTTATGGTATATGTAACTATAAAAGGTCAGTTGGGGGCAGTTCCACTATTTTGTGACTTATGATATTGATGTATATAGATACAATATTGGGGACTTACATGGAACCGTCCATAAGTCCCCAAAATCATAATTTAACACACCTATGAACAGTGCATTAAAGTTATGAAAAGTGATAAAAACTAGGTTAAATAGTTAAATTAGAGGGTCGGAGAGGGCCTGGTAGGAGACAAATGTCTTGGCTGCGAAATATACGAGAGTGGACCGGCATTAGAAGTGTGGAGGAGCTATTCCGGGCAGCGCAAAACAAAGAGACATTTTCTAGAGTGATCGCCAACGTCGGGGGGACCTGATACGGCACATAAAGAAGAAGTTAAATATGTAACCTATTTAACCTAGTTTTTTTTTTTGCTGAATTTTCATTTTGATGAGTTATCCGGTCACCATCTATAGACGTAGATGGTGATCGAAGATGGTTTCTGAACTGTCTGTAAGTGACGTTAAAGATGTCGATGGTCAAGGTAATGACCACTCCTGAAGTACAAAATGGCCTTTTAATTATTTGCGCATTATTTTTACTCTTAAGAAAGGAAATATAAAATGACACACCTACAATTATTTGCCCATAATTATTATTTTTATTAAGAAAAGCCAAATGAAATACGCAATTCAAAGATTGGATGACAAAATTACTAATCTCATAAATAATTATCTACAACTGAATTATTAGAATCAGAGACCATAAATAAAAGCAATCTATAAGGAGCTTGGTAGGTAAGCATTCTCCAATTACGTCTCCTTGCTGTGGTTTCTTCGATTCCTTTCTTCGCTATGTATTAAACGCGAATTACAACAAAGCCCTTAAATGATCCACTTATTCATTCTCATACGATGTGTATGTAATGATGTAAGGTCTTTTATGACCCCAGAAGATTTTCACTAGTAAAACAGTTTCTTATACTAGTTTTGAATATATAAGCATACAAATGTTTTATTTAAACTTTGAAAAGCATATCTGAGTACTCCACTGTCCAACATAAATTATTAACCAGGGCAATACTCCAAAATATACTGGTTAACCCCAGTTTGAATACATCTTTTGAACAGAGAAATATTAAATTATACGCTACAAAACTATTTAATGCATAAAATAACAAAAAATGAATATATTTAAAACTAAAGGAAAAAGATGGCTGACAGAAGAGAGTCGTAATCAAATTGCAAACATTAAAAAGACAAACAGAAACTAATTACAAACATATGAATACTGCAGGCCGCCTCAGAACAAGAAATTTTATTTTTTATTTATTTATTTTATTTTATGAAAATAAATAGTTACAATTCGGGTGATTTCAATTTCGGTTTCAACTGAGAGACCAATTATAGATTTCCTCATGAAACTTATAAATTGTGTATTTCATAAAAAAACAGCGTATTTATAAAGTTAACAGATATTACATATAAAATATATAATTACAACAAGAGATACTCCATAATATATGTCATTACATAATATATCATTAAATTTAATGTAGTTTAGTTGGTGTACAAGTGAATACATTTTTTATAATTTTTTGATACATTTTTAACAGAGATTTAGTATTTAATTTCGTCGCAATTGAAGATACATATATAAAGCAGAGAGAATTTTACTGTATGTTGAACACAGTCTCTTTATCTACATCAGAGAGAATTTTACCAAATGTTGAGCATAGTCTCTTTATTTACATATGAAAGAATTTTACTTTATGTTGAGCACAGACACTTTAGGCAAGCATTTTGGTTTGAATTAGTTTAAAATTGTTTTTCATTAAAAATATAGCATGAACATCTATAATATGCTTTATACTTCATCATATTCAAAATTTGCCATAGAAACTAATAGAAAAAATGTATGTTTAGCGTATATATTATATACTTTAAATATGTATAATGTTGTATATATATGAGATATTGAAAGAAGGGAAAATGCAGATAACTCCATTGATGGAGAACTGAACGCAGTTGGCGCTAACAAAAATTGTCCAAAGAAGCAAAGTTACCAGTCCACAATGAAGTGCTGGTACCTACCCTGTTGTATGGAAGTGAGTCATGGAACTGGCAGAGAAAGGATGAAGGTAGAGTGAACGCTGTTGAAATGATATCACTGAGATGTCTGATAAAACGATGTATGATCGTATGAGAAATGTGGACATCAGCAAAGAGTGCAAGGCTGATGCAAGCGTAATGAGTAAGATGAAAAAAGAGATGCTTAGATGGGGTGGGCATGTAGAGCGAATGAGCGAAGAAAGGAGTGTAAGGAAAATATATGACGAAATGCGAATGGTAGCAGAAGTTGGGGACGCCCGAGGAAGACATGGCACGATCAATTGAATCAGATACTTGAGTCGGGCCATGTCAAGAGTACATGAATGAGTCTTATATAATGAGTATTATATAAGCCATGGGTTAAGAAATATTCGTACCAGTCTGAAGATGGCCTGAACAGGCTGAAACCGGTTACGGTCAAAAATAAAATAAAGTGGAAAAAAGTTTTAAAACCTTTTATTATAGTTTTGCTATTAGTTAGTTTTTCAAACCGCTGCGCTGCTCTGGTTTATAGATGTGATCCCTGGAAGGGATGGCGTATTTGGCGAATTATCAGATGAAATTAATTTAGAAGAAAACATAAGCAAATTTTAATCAACAGTACAAAAATATAAGATTAATTTATCATAAAATTATTTTTTTAAATGTGTATTAGGATTGTAATAGGACCCAGATAAATTAGTATATATTTAAAAACCACAATTAAATAAATAAAAATACTATTCCAAATTGAATGTACGCACAGTGGACGCCTTTATCTACAACCCAAACGCAAAACTTGCATTGGTTGCGCCGCCTTGATAGTTCGTGCAGATTGGTCGTAGCTCAGCGACAGTCCATGCGATATATCCCTCTATTTCTATTATCTGTGTAAATCGCTAATTCCTTTTGATGTATTGTCTCCCTTTCAGAATAGATAGATTCCAATTAGACGAATAATGCAGACGGCCATTACGCAACGTAAGTAAGGTGATAAGCTACCGGCCACTACAACTTATCACTCCCTTCCGACTTAGACTTCAACATTAAAATTACCCAGTCGATTAAGATTATTAATAATGAAGTAAGTATTACATCATATACAAACAAAAAATGAGTATTATACCAACGAAACTGTAGAACGTGTTCGGTGGACCGAAATTCCAAATGGAAATACACGCCAGGCCGTTTTCTCGCGATAAGTTATCAAAGAAAGGTTCTCTTCACCGTGCGATGGGTCATGCTCACAAATGAGGTATAGATACTGCTAACGCAAGGTTCCCTTCACCGTGCGATCGGTAATACTTACAAATGAGGTATAGATACTGTTAAAGTAAGGTTCCCTTCACGGTGCGATGGGTCATGCTCACAAATGAGGTATAGATACTGCTAACGCATGGTTCCCTTCACCGTGCGATCGGTAATACTTACAAATGAGGTATAGATACTGTTAAAGTAAGGTTCCCTTCACGGTGCGATGGGTCATGCTCACAAATGAGGTATAGATACTGCTAACGCATGGTTCCCTTCACCGTGCGATCGGTAATACTTACAAATGAGGTATAGATACTGTTAAAGTAAGGTTCCCTTCACGGTGCGATGGGTCATGCTCACAAATGAGGTTTAGATACTGCTAACGCAAGGTTCCCTTCACCGTGCGATCGGTAATACTTACAAATGAGGTATAGATACTGTTAAAGTAAGGTTCCCTTCACGGTGCGATGGGTCATGCTCACAAATGAGGTATAGATACTGCTAACGCAAGGTTCCCTTCACCGTGCGATCGGTAATACTTACAAATGAGGTATAGATACTGTTAAAGTAAAGTTCTCTTCACAGTGCGATGGGTCATTTTTTTTTTTTTTTTTTTTACAGTAATACCGCACAAGAGTCCCAACTGCTCCCGTCTGGAGCCAGTGAGACTATGGCATCCCCAATTGGGGTATGTTGTGAGGCTGAGGGTATATTGGGGAGGGGAGGGAGATGGGGAAGAGGAAGGTGGGGAAGTACCTGGCTATTCAGATCTGGTCACCAAACACGGCTAAAGCCATTTCAAGCAACGTTTCAATTCTGAATGGTGGTCTTACACCAGGGCGATACTGGTAGTATCTTCCACTCTGGAACGTGCCGCAAATATACTATATATTATTTTAATTAATTAATTGTGAAATAACACAAATTAATCAAATAAAATTTATTTGCGCACGCCGGGTTCGAACCCGCGACCTTCGGATCTGTAGTCAAAAGCGTATACCACTAGACCACGCCGGTCATGCTCACAAATGATGTATAGATACTGCTAACGCAAGGTTCCCTTCACCGTGCGATCGGTAATACTTACAAATGAGGTATAGATACTGTTAAAGTAAGGTTCCCTTCACGGTGCTCATGCTCACAAATGAGGTATAGATACTGTTAAAAAATGTGGGGAATATTTAAAGATTATTTTTCTGATTCTGATTACTATTTTCATTAAAAATTATTATTTATATTAAGAACTATCTTTAATCGCAAATTCATAGATGGTTTGAATTTGTTTATGACATGGGAAAAGTTACAGCTGTCACCGGGATACGAAACTGCCCTACAAGCGTTGTCCGGTGTGACGTCACAAACGCCCTTCACGCACGTGTCCCTCACATATCCCGGAATGCTCTCAAGGCGATTCTACCGCGCGCCGCGGCCGTTGTGAAGATGTTAGAATATTGCTATTTGATACGTACTGCACTGCCCTATCTATACACGTCAGAACTGTGCACACAATATCCAGTAGCCTAATGGGACAGGCTGAGGGTGTGCTACAACAACGCATACAAGCTAATTATGCAACTACCAAGGTTCTCTGCAGTGCCTCCACGATGTTCACAGAAGGGAGGGTGCACTCATTACCCGCCTTCCTTCGCCACCGACTAGCCGTCTTCTGGGGCTCGACACGAAAATCAACAATTTACCTATGTTTTGAGTTAGGCAGTCGTCCAACGGGTTCGTAAAGAATCGACAAAAATCGAGTGCGATATACTGACAGCCCATCGATCCATTCATTTGTTAAGTGCAAACAGTGCAAACGGGTCGGGGGCGAGCGGAAGCGGGAGCGAAGCGAGTACTTCCTGTATAGAGCAGGTAAGAGGTTTCAATGGGCGCTCGATATTCTTCGCGTCACCGCCGAAATTACACAACGAACTTATCATTTTTACATTTGTTTTAATTGAAAATGATTAAAGTGTGTTCATAAGAATTCATTTTTAGTACATTTATAATTTCCCAAAAAAATCCACAATCTCGTCGTCACTTGGTGAATGACTTGTTTCATAGTCATTTGAAATTGTTTATATGTTGTGCGCGCCATTTCGGCCATCTTCTCAGTCTTTTGTCAAATTACAATTTATACTAATATACTAAATTACCTCTAACAATAGTAGCCTTATAATAGTATCCGTGAGACATGAATGATATTGAATGGCATTCAACTACCAGCTACAAAATTATTAATTGATATTTTCCGTATGCAGAGACCATGTGGAAGACCACGCGCAACATTTCCCGCATCCTTACACGACTCGTTTTATGTCGATTCCTTACCGATCAGTGGGACGACGGCCATTGTTTTTGTCGATGCCTTACCGGTCCATGGGACGACAGCCATTGTTTTATGTTAATTCCTTACCGATCCGTGGGACGACGGCCATTGTTTTATGTCGATTCCTTACCGATCCGTGGGACGAGGGCCATTTTTTCAAATATTTCTAGCTTTCATCCTTCAAGGATGTTCTAGGCCATCATTTCAATTTATGAAGAGAGGGAAGGTGACTTTATATACCAATTTTGATTAAATGAGCTAATTTCAAAATTATATGGAAGATTGAAATCGAATTCAGACTTAGAAGAGATGAGAAGTTGAAGGGAGGGAGGCAAATTTAGATAAGGCTGGATGGAAGAGAAGAAAATTGACAGCAAAAAAACATGTGATCTAAAGTTTCCACTTTCCACTGAACATTGTTCCGTTACTTCTTATCTTTTTAAAATTCACGTGCGTGACTCTTCAGATTGTATGTTCTGTGGTCTAGAGTGGGAACTTAAGGTCAGATATTTTTTGATTGTCCTCCCTAAACAAATATCCTCTCTTCTATCAAGTCTTATATAAAATTGGCTCCTTCTCATTCAACATCCCATATCTTCCATGTCTGAATCCGACTCCGATCTTCCATATAATTTTGAAATTTGCCCTTGTAAACAAAACAGATATATAAATTCACCATCTCTCTCTCGATATTTTGAAATGATGGCCTATAACACCCTTTAAGGGTGAAAGCCAGAAACAATTGAAGAAAAAAAAAACAATATTGAAAGTTGAATAAAATATTCTGTCGTTGGAATTATTGTGATAAACGTTAATACCTTTACCACAGTTAGGAGAGTCTGGAGATCGCCATCAGTAAATAAAAGTGAAAAGTTAGGCAATTTAGATGAAATAATGTCCTTGAACATATTATTGACAGTACGGGCCGGGAGATTGAAAACAGACGACGACCTTAGTTTTTATGTTTTACACCAAAGCTATGCAAGTAAATTAAAAAATGATAATAATTTATGATGGTGAGTAGATAGAGAGTGTATTCCACTTTAGACTGTAGGCCAAATTCTAGACTAACTAATGCTAATTAGAAAATCTAACTAATTCTAACTAGATAGTCTGGAATATTAGGGAATGTGTTTTGTTTTATCAGCGTACAAGAGTGTCGATTGCCCGGTGCCAGTGACTATGGCATCCAATATTATGGTGTGTTGCAAAGCCCAATTAAATGGGGAGGGGAAAGAGTAGGAAAAGTAAGTGGTCTGGAGGTACCTACGTATTCAGATCTTGTCACTAATCACGGCTTTTGCCATTTCAAGCAGGAAGGGTACAGTGTTTCATTCGAAGGTCAAAAATATTCCAAGTTCGTAAAGAATTCAAATGTATTATAATTCGTTTCGAGTAAGTATGAAGATTTTTCACCGGTTCCGTGGTTACTCAGGATATTTGCAATTCAATACACTCTTGAAAAGTGATATAGCCTATAACCTAACCTAACGTGACCTATTTAACATGGTTTTTTCATCACTTTCCATGACTTTATTTCACTTATCAAAAGTGGGTTGAAGTGTATAGAATTGGAATTTATCCTTTCGCCAGGGCAATTCTGATAATATCAACAACTCTCTGCCAAATCAACATCGAATGGGAATGAGGACAGAAATGGTAAGTTTTTAGATTCTCACGGCCAAAAGCATTTTTGTTGTTTGTTTTTGGGGTGTTATGCCGTGTTGCGCTAACTCCTTCTTTAGCCGACGTTTCGGACAGCGTTGCAGTGTCCATCATCAGGGCACATCTTCGGATCTACCGGATCTGCCCTGATGATGGACACTGCAACGCTGTCCGAAACGTCGGCTAAAGAAGGAGTTAGCGCAACACGGCATAACACCCCAAAAACAAACAACAACAAAAAAAGAGGACAGAAATGTTCGTATTCTCCTGGAGGGCGATTCTCGTTCTTTTAGCCTTAAGCTAAATGATAGCATTCGTCAACGACTGCTATCGTTTGCGAAAGATAGCTGTCCGTCGCTTGCAACATCTTTTCTTAACTATTAAGCGATTCTCGTTCTTTTGATATCCTTACAAGTTCGATTTTGGAGAGACCTAGTAAAAAATCCTAAAGAAGCGTGGTTAAGAAATTGTTAAGAGATTATTGAAAACACAAATTGGTGAAATATAATTAAGTGACGCAAGGTTTCTAACTAAAACTTAAAAAAACAAATACTTTGTATTATAATGCATTTTAATAACTGCTTATTTTATTTATGAATGACATAAATAAGCCATTTATCGAAGATTTACGTTTTGTGAAAAGGTACTTACCTCGCTGGATAGTAATGACTTTTTTACAGATTCACCACTTCTAAAGTGACGTTTGCTGTCAAACTAACGCTGCCGAATGGCGGTAACTGTCACCCAAGTTGATTTAAGAATGAAAGGGATTCTTATTTCGTTGTGGTTAACTTCAAAACCCACAATTTCGAGCGCCAGCCAGAAACTTATTATTATTTATGTAGAAATCCTCAATGGTATGTGTAGTTTATTGTAAATTAAATCACTTATCTGGCTTTCGACATGTTACGTACTTTACAAACATCGCAATTACCTGATTCAATTCATTTAATAGCATTATTGTGCCACAAACAAGTCACTAATCATGTTTACAGTCAATACTTACGATAATATTAAGTTTTCTCTTATTAAAACTACGCAAATATTGCTAATTGTCAAAACGTCACAATTAAATGAAGCAAATTCCCCGCGAACGCTAGCGTTCGGCCGCCGAATGACAGGTCTAGGGGTACCCTTCGCGTAAGGCTAAAAATTTTGGCGCGCAATCGAAAATCTAAGGATTCCATCTGTCAACGAGAGAACCGGAATCGCTTCATACGAATAATACCGAGAAAAATCGTTAATTTGAATGTAAGGACGATTTTAGTGTCGTTAAGTAGAACGAGAATCGCCCTCCTGACTCCTTTAAGTATTCTACCTAGTTTACTTAGTGTTATTTATTTGTGTAAAACAATTTACTATGTCCATGCCTTTTTATATCCTTAATTTAGGTATAGGAAAGTAATATAATAAAAATAAATTTAATTAAAACACGTCATCATGCGAAATGCTTTAACCTTTTTAATAAGTGTCTTCATTTTAGCTTAGAGAAGTTCAATTTATTTATCTATTGGAGGCTTTAGTACCGCTAGCGAGCCATCGTCGAGTGGCCTGTCTATAAGTCTCCACTTAATGAAAATAACGGCAAGCAAAATAGTTTCTAGAGAAAAAAGGTATTTTCAATTTTTATCGATGGCCAATACCGTTGGTATGTGTGAAAAGTGTATTTTTATAAATGAGTAGTAATATTTTGTGAGATTTCATTCGGGGTCTGACCTTACATCTGAGTTTGAGTTATGTCATACAAAACAACAACGCGTTGATCAAAAAGTATTTTATCTGTTTGTGTTCAATCATCTCTCAGAAAAACTTCTCTCTTCAGAAAGTCATTATATTAATGTTTTCATAGTTAGTCCATTAATATATATGTTTTCACATTATAATATATTTTCCATTAGTGTTCAAATTCTGTATCTACTGCCATTCTACAGGATATTTGACGAACTCCGTAGTCGAGGGGTAAGGCTCTCGATTAGCAACCGGATGCGGTGTGCGCAAGTAAATTTAACATGATTAAGTGTTATTTCTTAATTTATTCATTCAAAATAATATAAAGTGGAAGATACTTTGGGTATCGCTCTGGTGTAAGACCTCCATTCAGAAATTTAAAACATTTGCTTGAAATGGCGTTAGCCGTGTTTTGTGAATAGATTTGAAAAATTTGCACAATTAATTATTTCGATTTCTTGTTCTTGGAAACTCTTTCCTTTTTAAGCTCGTCTCAAGAGATATTTATGCTCGCAGATTTGGTGTCTGCATGGTCTAGCTACTATTTCAAATGATTGTTTTGATTTATTTAACATTCCGACCCAAATGAAATAATAATTACGATTGCAAGTGTAGATGATTTGAATTATGTAGGAAGTGAATTGTATACCTTAATGGCCTGTTCCTGTAATGTTTCCAAAATATGTATTTTTTAAAGTGTTTGTAGTTTTTAAGCCATGATCGTTTATTGTAGTAGGTACCTACCAACTATTTAATTTTTTTTTTTTTTTTGATTTTCGGAAATTATCTTTGTTTTTACCATCCGTTTCTTCACAGGTATAGCAGGGAGATGGACCACAAAACAAATCGATTTTGGCACACACTCCTTGCTTCAATCTCATTTACTTATTATTCTGTTATTTTATTTTTAAGGTCGCGGGTTAAAATCCCGGCGTGCGCAAGTAAAGTTCATTTGATTAATTTGTGTCTTTTCACAATGTTCTCATTTAAAATAATATTTGAATACTATTCAGAATTGAAACGTTGCATGAAATGGATTTGGCTGTGTTTTGTGACTAGATTTGAATGGCCACCTTCCACTTCACCTTGCCTTCAGACGGTTGGTAGCAGTTGGGATTCGATATTTGGGATTTCGATATTTGTAAATGTTTGATCATTTTCCTCAGAAGTAAGGTTGGATACACAAACACGCCCACACTAGACTTCTATCGAATTATCTCTCCGGTGGATTACATTTAAAAAAATTGTTTATTTTTCATTGCAAAAAAGTTTTTAAATAAATTTATACAAATAAAGTTAGATAACGTCGTTAGGGTCAACCTGTACTTGGTACAAGAAGAGTACACCGTACTGTTATACCTGAGATGCACCTATTCAAGAAACATCTAGTGATTGTAAGGTTCGAGCCACCTACGCAAAAGCTTCAAACTTCAGTATAACAAACTCACATTAGGTATGACTGAAAACGTACATTTTTACTCAGGTTCTCCAAAATACCTGAGATAACGTTGTTTCTTCTTCTCAGGTGACTATATCGATACAGGCCACTGGCATTGCACGTTATATAAAACGAATGGAACGAAGTTTGAATCGCAATTCGAATTTCGATCTTGAAACGTTGCGCGCGCACTAGCGGGTTTTTTTAAATAATCATAACCTCACTTTACACTATTTATTAACTAGTTGTCCACATTGTTTATCAATTGTTTCATTAATCTGTATAACGGAGGAGAGGTGAATCATCATGGGCGCCATAAGAACTGGTAAGATTAAAATATTACGTTTAAATTTGTGATTTGAATACAGTTAAAAAATGGAGGCGGATGATTGTACTATGAAACCTTTTCCTGAACAAATGAAGTTAAAATGATTTGAATGATTTTCTTATCATTTAATTTCTACAGAATCTTATGGAAAATTTATATCTTTTTCTACCCCGAGATTTCAACACATTTTTTCAAAAACTTTTTATTCATTATTCAATTGAAAAATATGAAACAAACAATATGGGTTATTGTCTTATTATTTTTGAACAGTTAAATATTGCATATTTATAAATTCTATATTCCATGGTGAAAAACAGATGAGTTGACCTCCTGGAAAGTTAATTCTGACCTAATTTCATAACGTCAGAGCTCATCACAAGCAAACAGTTTTTCTGTTTCATAATTGAATTACCCGTTTGTTTACCGATAAAGGATCTATTTCTAAGACAGCCAAATAAATTAGATACAAAGTTTCTTTGATGGAAATTAACAACTTGTAACAATAAATTTTTTATTTTTTTCCTAATTAAGACTGTATGGCGAGATTGCTTTAAATTCTAATTACAAGATAAGAAAATTGTATTTACATTATAATACATTAGTTCCTCAATGAATGCAATTTTGAAAATGATTCATCCGTTCTATCAAAATGTGATCATTGTTAAATGAATCATTCTCATGCAATATAACATTAAGAACTTGCACTAAGTTCATAGTCGTGATAAAATGATAACTTAGAATAATAAATCGAATTCACCGTTGCTTTAGAATAAATTATGTATTGCAATTTATTTAACACTTCATTATTTATTTGTAAATATGCGGGCTTAGTTTAATCGCAACAGATTAACTTATTAAATTAAAAAAAACGTTTCATCACTAGTAGATGCTTAGGACCTAGATAATAGGCGATCACTGCAATCAATAATATTTAAATGATTTGTTTTTTTTTGTGTAGCGCCATTTTTATGAAAAATAGTCTCAAGGGTTATGTTTTAGGAGTGTTAGGTGTTAGGTACTATCAGCGTCTTGGCGCCTTGGCAGTTCGGCGCCGGAGCGGACTGCTAGTTGACTGATAGGTAGAGCCCTGAATAGTTCAATAGACCCATACTGTCGTCATAAGTAAAAATGTAGCTAGACATTTTAGATAGTCACATTCAAAAATTTTATTTTTATCTTTTTTAACTATATTTTATTTAGTTATAAAATTTTACATCTTATACCTAATATATTATTTTCTAGGACTACTATAATATTATTTACTACTAACATACTAAAATTTGGACTTCACAACATTGAGACATAATCCACAAAAAACTGCAAGACTTTTAGCTTCCTCAACAATTTACGGCTGTCTTTTTGCTTATGATGGTAGCACACAACGTTTGATGGATTAACATAACATCTTCTAACTCTTCGTCAAATGTCATCTTCATTTTGATGTTGAATTACAACCAAATAAGATTTCTTTACTGTCTTCTAGTACGCGAATCAGTACCTTTTCTGGCAATGTGGTTTAACATACATCATTTATCCACTTTCTATGTTAATTTCCTGCTACCATTTTTTGGATCATTTCCATGTGTATATATGGTGTCCTACGTATTTAAAAACATCATCGGTTTACGGGTTACAAGAACACGATTTTTCTTACCTTATTAAATAAATGAGAAACTTGATGATGGATACTGCATTGTTTCAAATGTTGCACCAAGATGGGGGAGGAAGCGTAATATGGTTCAATACGCCAATATCACAGCATTTTTATAAATTTTGAAGAACTTAAACAATAATTTATAATCAACTAGTAGACCCAGCAATGTTCCGAAATTAATATTGTATTTCTCGGGCGTGTCCGACTTTTCCCACCATTCACCACTGTATACCACAATATTACTTCTACAAAACTACATTACATTCATTTTAATTCCACCTCGTATCTCATTTCTGTACAGATATATTGCGTTAAATATTCCTCGGGCGTCACTGACTTCTTCTACCATTCAAACCACTCTCTAAACACTGTGGCAATAATAAGAACAGATTTTGAAACTTTCAGCGATATCGGTTGACTACTTTTCGAGTTTTGTGAGAACAAACATACGTAGTCCGAAGTTTTATACATTCAAGAAGATCGTGTCAGCAAAAATCTGTTTAAAAATATATAAATCATACCATCAACAAAATATGTGTTTCTGGTATTTACTATCGATTGGTCTTTATAATTTAGGTCAATCGCCAGTGGAAGATCTCTGATTTTGTCAATTAAGTATGATGCTGTTTTTCCATATGATTTGTCATGTTTTTTCAAGGTAACATTGTTTTTTCAGTCTAGTAGCAAGTTGTAGTATGTATTTTATTTATTTAGTAATTGTTTCGAAATGTTTAAAATGGTTTATCTGGATCACAAGTGTTTTAGATAACTTACTGTAACTTGTTGTCGATGCGTACAATTCGTATTTAACATCACAATGGAGTAGGATACAATAAAGGCCGGCAAGATGTTTCTACACGTAAACAGCAAACATTGCAGAACAAAGAAACGTTCGAGAAAGCGTGATAACCGCAAATCCACTGAACTTCTTAGTTAGATTATTCTCAGGGTCCTAACCTAACCCAACCATTCGAAATACCTCAAGTTTACAAGTAAGATAAAATGTGAAACAAAAGGATCTGTGAAAAGCTTACAGGTGGGTGAGAAATCCTGTTTTCAAAGATTTTGGATAAGGTCACTGAACTAAAGCCATTTAAAAAACGTTTAATTTTAACTTCAACCGTAGCAATACTGATACTTTTTAAAATCAATTTCAATATCATTAAGCCCAGCTATTTAATATTAGGTAAGGATAGGTTGGGTCAGATATAGGTTGTTTGCCTAACATTAATTTATCCTGAATGATAATAATATTATATGCTCAGAAAGAGAGTAACGACGGTTTTGTTATGCTAGAGGACTACTGCAAAAAGCTAAAGAAATATTCTTGGGTTACGAATTACCACTATAATATTCCCACTGCTTTCGTTGTAAGCGGAAAATGTTGCTTGTTCAATGATGGAAGACTTAGCAGAGAATTAAACCCGTGACGCCTGGGTAGGAACTCGACGATTTGGACCGATTCTATCTGAATGGTGAAAATAAGAAATACTATCAGCTAATGCAATTTTTGAATTATGTTTTTCATAGAAAGAAAATATTTATTTAACTATCACAGGCAATACTATTATTTAAATTTTCTCGTTGGCGACATTTATTTTGTATCGGATTTTTTTTTAAATTTGTAGGGGTGTTTGAGCATAATAATTATTGATTGTAATAATTTGTTATCCTTTGTGCTATTCATAAAAATCTTGTCTATACATAATTTATTTTTCTAGGTTTTTACAGATATTTTCACTTGCGTGAGAACACTCCAGTCATAAAAAATAGTTAATTTACAAATAGGTACTTAATAAAATTACAAAAAACTTTTCATTCAAAGAATACATAATATCTACATAAAACTATAAAATAATGCAAAATGTCATTCAAATGACAAATAGTAAAAAAGGAAGCAAGAGGCACAGGATACACAAATGAAACATAATATAATCAGTTCAACGTTTTCTTTTAGAATTTTTTTTTCTGAATCCGTATAAATTATCGAGGAAAATGTCTACTTCAACACATTCATTTTATAATAAATAAAGTAGCGAGTTGCTATTTATTTCTGTGTTCACCATCCGTTTCAAGAAATACCTTTCTCATTTTTAGTTAAGATATATTGCAACACTTAACACCAAAGTGTTCCAAGTCTTTTATAGTTATCGTATTGACAAACATTCTGCAAAACACAACTAAATTCCTCCTTCAAGTAAACTCCCGGCTTCGAGGATATGGAACGCCATTAAGGCAATGAATGACAAATAAGAGATATTAAATAAATACTATTAATGTCAGAATATTCTAAAATTTCGCACAAGATCATCGAGAAATATGGTTACTGGTCAGTGAGGTCGACTTCCGCATGAGAACAAAAAGATAACCGGCGGAGGTTAACGGTGTTACTGGTTGAGACATTAATTTTAACCGGTTTAGCAGAGTGCTGACTCATACAACGCCAGGGGTAGTCTTCCTGAAATAGCTCGAACCTTTACCACAGGACCGGAGGCAGCTCGTTCGATATTAATTTTTCGATTAACTTATACTTAACTTGGCAGTTGCGGATTATGACCCTTTTCTAGCTAGTCAAAAGTCCCGACTTTACTACTTCAAACCGTCTGGAGTCAGTGAGATTGTGGCTTCTCCTGTTATGAGGCTGAAGATATTGAGGCGGGAAGGAGATAGGAGAGAGAATGTGAGGATTTGGTTGATCAGATCTGGTCAACAAACACGCATGATGCCATTTCAAGTGTCTGCAAAGCTGTAGAACATTATTTAAAAAAAAATTAAAAGGATCTGTTGTCGCGCCCCAAATAGGAAACTACCTGAAAATCTTTGATCAGCTGAAAAGCTGAAACTCTCAAATGGTGAGACGTAGCATCATAAAATATACTCAGCTTTTGTCTGGAATTTCTGTATAAATCCAACAGTTTTAATCAGGCCATGTTATTTCTATCATTCGCCACAGAGCTTCGAAAATAACAATAACTGATAAGTAAAAATACAAAAAAAATGCCATAGGATCATAGGATTTAATATATATATATATATTACCATGTTTTATCTCAAATTTATCATTATTATGTAAAGGGTGTTGAAATAATTCAAGTTGCTTGAATCTCCAATATTTGTCTTGTAACTGTTGTACTCTGTGTTAAGAGATATTTAGAAAAAAAGATTTTTTTATCAAACCTTAGACCTCTCTTTAATATATATTTTTTTATTTCCAATTCATTAATTGTAACACATGGCAAATTATGTACGTAAAACGAAATATTTTTCACGAAATATTTTTGATCTAAAACAAGAATCGTACCATAAAATTCACTACTTCAATATTAAGAAGTGGGTTACTAACCACGCGACGGAAATCGTTTTTATGCGATTTAATAACCAGAAGAGGTAAATAGAATTATGGCTGTTAATTATTTTTAAATGTGTGTGATCGTTATCTCTGTTAATTTGGCCATTTACTGTCTACCCTATAATTCACGTACCTACCTGGAATACAGAGTTACAGTTGTATGATTTCATTTATATACACGCTTCGACGATTGCATGGCAGAGTGGACTTTTTATATGCATGCTCCAGACTGTGATTCCGTGATATTTTATTGAATGTAAGGTTAAGGCTTTATGGCTCGGATTCACGTTACTTTTATTACTCGTGTGGGTTGTTTCTCGTTGTTCGTAGTTGGTTAAAATGAATATTCTGTCATAAAGTACGTAAAGTGTAAATACTTATAGCAGGAATGACGATGTTTTCGTAAGAATATTAATATACTACAAGTATATTAACATAATATAAGAGGTTGACAAATATCTACTTATTTACAGACCGTCTTTTAGTGAAATTAACCTCTAAATTAGTGAGAAATAATGTTTAGGACTAACGGAGCATTGGAAAAATATTTGTACATCACCTTTGGGGTGATTTTGTAGAACTTGGAGAATTGAAAATCTGAGAGAATTAATTTTTTTGTTTATTTACGTGTGTTTATTTTTCTAGGATATTTAAAATATACTTACTTACTGAATTCCTTAACGTAGATTACACAATTATTTTTTAAAACTGTTTAGTCAACTAACCTTTTTTTATTTACACCAACTTCTTTCATTGAAGTTACAGTAACTAAAAACATCCATATCATAAAGCCTTCAATTATTGATTAACAAAAACTAAGTTAAAATATTGTCCTATGTAATCACTCTTTTCAATAGCATTTCAATTAACCAATAAAATAAACGATTAACGACAGAGATTTAAGGAAACGTTCGAACTTAAAAAAAGAGCTCTTTACACGTTTAAATGTGTAATTGTCACACCTAGCAACAAGCCTGAACCATTTGGACACTATGAGAGTAGACTGTTATATCCAAATCCGCTTTTGCGTAGAATTGCAGAAGATTTCTAAGTAGGCCTTTATCGCAGAGCCGAATACGAATACAATTAGAACGACAATAAAAAAATCGGGTTCCGCGCTTACCTGCATTGAAATTTTTAACAAGAAAAATTACAAAAAAGTGTATATAATATTATTTTATTATACCACTAAACTTCTGAAAAATATCTTCCAGAATGTTTTAATAAACATTCAACTTCGTATCTTTTAATTAAGTTATAGTTGTTTAAAGATTCAACCGATACGCAATTTAATGATTCATGCAGGTAACAGTACAAATATAATATACATACAATTTTTTTACAAATTGAATATACAACATTTACCTACCAGTTAAAAAACGCACCTGAAATCCATTTGTCCAATCAAATGTTTAATCATAATTTAAAGTTTTTTTAAATGTTGATTTTAGCAAAATTGTTTTAAATCCGTTCTCTTGATATACTGTTTTGCTTTGATTCAATGATATTTTTTTATTCAAGTATTTTTAATGTTCATGTCCTGTAGGCGTTTATATTAAATATAGAAGCAAAATTCCAACTTCATAAAAACTTGTTTACACATCTATGTGGGAATATATGAGTGAAAGCACTTCTTAATTTATTGATTGTCAGCAGACATGTAGACACACGAAACTGTTAAATTCAGATAGCAATAGATTATAATTAAGTTGTTTGTTGTTGTAATTTTTTGCAGGCAACTCGCAAAATCAACTTTCTCAGGGTCAAAGTCACAAGAAGAGAGATTGAGTAGAACAAAAAGTCTTTGGAAAAGTTGTATAAACTAGGGCGGTCATTGCCCATTAGTAACTGTCACCTTTCGATGATTACAAAAAGCCCTCATTTTCTTAACAAATTCAGTTAGTTGAAAAATGTTTAATCATATTGATACAAAAGGCGCAAACTTATATCACGCAACAGTTTCGGCACTATTTTATAATTCATCGCAGAAAAAACTCGGGTCACTCTAACGTCACGTCGCTACTTCGCTGGGTTACCTTCAAATACTGCAATGGTGCAACGGTGACGAAACTATTGCCATGACAAAAGTCATCCGTGTTCGCTTGGACTCGTACTTGGCCATCGATTTCAGCTTCTTATTCTTTTATCCTGCTATAGGAATGTTTTGTGTGTCACCCCTTTTCCTCGCGCCGTGTTTGCTACAACTTATATTACAATACAGAGGAAGGATTTAATACGTTCAAAATTTCGGAATAATATATCTTTTTGAATCGACTATTATAGGATAGAGTGCAACTTATTAAAAACAAAAACACTGCTTTACACAGATAAACAATTTCTATCAAAAACAATTCTATTTACACCGTGTACATATTCATCAGAACTTTAAAATGAACTTTGAAATAATTAAAAAGTCAGAAAACAAAATGTATATACTTCTACCATGCAACATTACAAATTTACCAAAATAATATTCTAAATAAAACTGCACCATATAAAAATAATAGAAAACAAAGGCAAACATCAATTCTCCCAACTCCAACCTGTAAATAACCAATGGGGTAATTCAACTAAAAAATATCTTGAAGTAAAGTTTTTTTAATACGTTGCCAGAAAGTATCGGAAATATACTTATGCCATAATATATTTATATCGCCACCACATCTATGTACCGACTAGGAACACAAGACAAAATGTAACATTCTTCTGTAATACATACACAGCAAACTGTCTGACATTCTCTTTAACGAATAGGATGCATGATCTACACAATGAGTTTGGGGGTACTATTGATATATTTAATAACACCATTTATAGAATTAAGCGTAATCTTTACCAGTACTTTGTTGAATCCTACAAATTATAGAAGCGTTAGTAATGTAGTTTCAGTGATTTGTCTTTTGGGGATCAATGGTGAGGCACGAAATGAAAGAAGGTGTTGAAGGTCACATGTGTTTATTGGTGAGTCAGTAGCCGTGACAAGGAGATGATGAAGGACAAATGTAGAATACTCCGGTTGCTGCTGTGATGTGCTGGCAGGTCAAGCGCGGGTCAGTGAGTCGACGCCGGGCGCTGGTGACCGGGACTCGATGGAGGTCAGGCACTGGCGAAGAACGTAGGTCTTCAGGCACTCCAGTGCTGACGAGACGGCCGAAGGTGCGGCGGACCTTGTGGGCAGTTGAACGGGAACGATGTAGACCAGTGAGGATGCTGCGTGTCCTCGTGGTGGTCATGGTTGCGTGGAAGAAGCGCTGGTCAGAGACACTGGAACCAGGGCGCTTGTAATCCGAGTAGCGCTGGCCGCGGACGTGGCCGAGGCGCTATGATGATGTCCCGATAGAGTCCATGATGATAGGGGCGAAGCCGGGTACGTGTCCCTCGCGGGGCGCGGGACGCGCCGATCGTCACTCGTGAGATTTATCCACTGGCGGCAGATTGATAACTGATGACTGACTGACTGGCTCGCTGCGTCGGGCTTATTTATACTACTCGGCCGACGGCGGCAGTAGGTAGATGGATGGCAACTAAATTCTAGGCACTCGCACAGACTGTGTGTTTCGGGAACCTTCGACATTGCGGCGATTAAGCATAGGCCGTAGACTCGAACCTTCTGGCGAGTTCTCGTAGTATCCCGGACTGAGTGCGCGTTAGTATTGTCGCGAGTATGCAAGTAGGTCTTGAAACAGGTAGGTTGCTTTGTTTTGATTTCGGCTGCAAATACGTACCTAAGTAGCAAGTACGTACCTAAGTAGGTCGAACGGTTTATTATTAATTATTCAATGGATTAATATCGACGCTACAGTCTTACATGTAGTATTGTTCTCGTTTATGATTTATTGTATTTTACTATTACGATTTACTAATATTGTTTCATATTTATTTTCGTATTTTTTTCATAATACATGTAATACCACTATTATATTTGTGTATTCATTGACCTATTTTGATTACATCTACGTAATCTTATTATTTTCTATATTTTACAGACATTCTTCTACGTACACTGCACCATGATTCACTTTTAAGTAAAAGCCTTTTTAGGCGTCTAAATAAATACGTAAATAAATAACACCAAAGATTTTAAATTGAATCTTAAAAAAACACATTGAAATATAAATAAGAAAAACACCTACCCCATGCACACAAGCATAGCTTTATTATGGTGGTGTATCTTTTAATTTTATAACAATATGTGAAAAGATAACAATTTACATTGTAACACAATCTCTATAAATGATGATAGCATTATTTTTTAGTAAATATATTAGTGGATCCCCCGCAATGCATCGCTATTGCTAATGTCTTTCTCGGGCGCTTCCGACTTCTTTCACCATGCGTTACTGTATACCACAATGTTACCGTTAAAAAACAATATTACATCGACTTTAATTCAACTCCTTATGGTGCTGAGATATTGCATTAAGTATTACTTCGGCTTCCTTGATTTCTTCTACCATTTAAACATCTATATATAGTCCTGGCACTAATAAGAACAAACTTTGAAAATTTCAGCGATATCGGTAGGACTTTTAAAATTTTGTGAGCTAGAATTTAACTCAACCATTTGGAATGAATTTTATAATATAAGACGTTGTCCTGCCAAAGACCGCCTTTTATGCAGGAAAGTTAAAATTTGTGGTTGTATGTATTTTTGGATGAGAAATCTTAAAAAAACGATTCATATATATTGGTTAAAAATAAAATAATCTTCAAAGCCATGAGGGCGTTAAATGTAGAAAATATTTTTTGACTTAAACATAAAATAAAATATTACTGTTATGTCAAGGTCTGTATTGTTGTAGAAGTCAATAAAGGGGTGGTTTGGTTAGCAGCGTCAGTACACACAGAGTTAGCAGCTGCGTTGAGTCATTGAATCAGTCAGCTCCTTATAAGGCTTTCGTGCATGTGACGTCATTGAATCAGTCAGCTCCTTATAAGGCTTTCGTGCATGTGACGTCATTGAATCAGTCAGCTCCTTATAAGGCTTTCGTGCATGTGACGTCATTGAATCAGTCAGCTCCTTATAAGGCTTTCGTGCATGTGACGTCATTGAATCAGTCAGCTCCTTATAAGGCTTTCGTGCATGTGACGTCATTGTGGAGTTATCCAAGGCCGACTGTAGTGGGCCTAGGTAGTCATCCTAGCCCCTTGCAAAAATATAGTTCTACCAGCGAAACTTTCTCTTTAAAAATTGGTATACGAAGTACTTATTTCTTCCAAATGGTTTGTTGATTTGAAAAAAATTATGTGATGGGAAAATATCACATTATAAATAAAGTTCTGATCCGGGAAGACTTGTTCATATTTTGTTTGGAAACTTTCGTGGATTAGGCTTGACAACATCATAGTCAAGCGGTAAAGTTTCCAACTACAAATCCGGAGGTCACCGGTTTAAATCCCGGCATCTGCAAATAAGTTTTATTTATTTAATTTGATTTATGCCGATTTAATTATGATAATATAATGCGTAGCGAATTCGCTGGATTTTCTAGAGTGATGTATACTCTCAGTACCGCCCAAAAAGACCAATATTCAAAATAGAAACGTTGCTTGAAATGGCTTTATCCGTGTTTAGTGACCAGATCTGAATAGCCAGATACTTTCCAAAATCCGCCTCCTTAACTCCTTCCATTCCCTAGATCTTTAAGCCTCTCAGAATACCTCAATATTGGGGGTGCCATAGTCTCATTGATTCCATACGATTGGAACTCTTGTGCGGTATTCACTTAAATATTCAATATATATTTTCGGGAGGAATGCAGATTACGCCAAACTCTGGGAATTGAATAAAAATGCACTTTCTAGATGAGAAAAGTGTGTAGAAACTCATTAAAAAAGAATTAAGGCGCGGAAGAATAAATTGAGGGAGATACAGCCGATCAAAGTTTAATAAAATTGCACTTCGCGATCTGATATTATGACCATAATACTGTTAAGAAAATCAAATTAATAACTTTTTAATACTTTTGAAATTTCAGTAGTGCCAACCAAAAAATAAAAAGTGTTGCCATATAATAATATCAATGCATGGAAAATTCTGAAAATTAAATATCATTTGCAAGATTGGTAGTTTATTATTTAAAATCTTGTAAATACTTAATTTATGTATATATATATAACCTAACCTAACTGTGATTTTCTATAACAAATAAATGACCCTTTAATAACGCCCACTCGCGTCCCCTTTAGAGTTTTATCCCAGTTTTCAAGTAGTTTGTGGGCTACGCTAGGTTTGTATAGACGGTTTGTGATTTAATACTAATACCTTTTTCCATGTTATTTCCTGTTACACAAAATTGCCCCTTTAATAACGCCTGCTCGCGTCCCCTTTAGAGTTATATCCCAGTTTTCAAGTAGTTTGTGGGCTACGCTAGGTTTGTATAGACTGGTTTGTGATTTAATTCTAATACCTTTTTCCCATGTTCTTCTGCCTACTCTAACCCAAACTAAAAACCTAACCTATTTTGTAAAAAAATATTATTATTATATGGCAACACTTTTCTTTTTTTGGTTGGCACTACTGAAATTAAAATAGTTATTAATTTGATTTTCTTAAGTCATAGTTGATTGTTGATAAATAAAACATGGTTTCTATGTATCGCGTACGAAATTTCAAAACCCTATAACTCAGTTAATAGTACCGACCCCCACCTAATTCTTTCAGATTCGGATTCCCCAGCTCTAAATTAGTCTAAATCAAGTTCAATTTCAGTTATTCGAGTGACTCCGAATTTTACCCTCAGATCGCGAAGTGCAATTTTATCAAACTTTGATCGGCTGTATCTCCCTCAATTTATTCTTCCGCGCCTTAATTCTTTTTTTAATGAGTTTCTACACACTTTTCTCATCTAGAAAGTGCATTTTTATTCAATTCCCAGAGTTTGGCGTAATCTGCATTTCACCCATATTTTCTCTTACCATACATTGCTCGGCGTATAACACTAGAGTATAGATAATCTACAGAACCGTGTGCTGCAAACACGCATATATATATATATATATAATGGTTGAGGGAAAATTGTTCGTTTTTGATGCTGAAATAGTTTTTATGCTGAAGTGCGCAATACTATAAAAATGCACTCAGGTTTTGCTGTTTTAACGACTACCAGCATACTCATAATACTAGTAAATATAGTACGTAAACAATTTCGTAAGAATATCGAGATTAGTAAAGTTAAAATGTGTAGTTTATATTATATATTTAACAATTTTTTTATATTATATATTTTTCGTAACCTTACTATTTTATTTCTTAAATAATTGCGAAGTTATTTTTAAATACTTAGTAATAATGAAAAAAATGTATGAACAAGTCTTTAAAAAACAGTGGTTTAACCAAACTTTAGTGAAGGTTCCACGGTGATGGAATACCATAATTTTTTCATCCTTCAGCGATGTCAAAGTAATTTAATGAGAAAATTACACTTGTAAAATAGTAAATATTTTAATAGTAACTAAGTCCTTAGCTCAATATTGGAAAATGCATTAAAACTATTATTTTTTGTTTCAATTGACTAATATGATAAGATTTTCCGAGGGAAAATATCATTTACGCATTTAAATCGATAATGTCTATTGAATCATCCAATATTTAATGCTAAATGGTAATATTGCTTCATTTTCAATTGAATTTTCATTATTTCTCGAGGAATTAGAATTTATGGAAGATGAATAAATAAAGAAGAGAATTGCTAAGATTTTTGTAAAAACATACTCAAGGCGTTAAATTATTGCAGACCTGATTACCATTTTTATGGAACAAGTAAGATTCGCCAAAAAAGTTACTCAACAAGTCTCAGAGCAAAATAAGCATATCGATACAAAAGACTCGAAAACTGAAAGTGAGACTGAATTAACAGCTTTTTCCTCGGTGTCTTTGATTTGCAATCCCACAGCTGCTGACTCGTGTCCATATGAGAGCGTTCACGGTGAAGTGTGAACGCCCTGATATGACCTATATTCCAAGGATTACTGTACCTTCCGATTCCTGCGATTCCTGTAAATTAGCTACCTTCTTATGCTCAAATGAAAAAAAATACCTAAAGTAAAGTCCTACTTGAAATGAAGAGTAAAATTAACTAACTTGTATTAGAGGATTGATATTAAATCTAATAATACGCTTACCATCTTACAGACAAAGAAATTGCAAATAATTCAAAATAGAGGCTTGCAAGCAGTATTGAATTTTAGTAGGTAGTAATACAATTATTATGCAGAAAAAACTAGGAATGTTTGATACAGCGTATATTTTTAAATATCTTAACATTTATATTTTAGTTAAAAAATAAGATGCTTCCAAAATATATGTTTAAGAATGTAAATTTTAATATCGTGATACATGGCTACCCCACGAGAAACTGTGTAGATTTTAGACTTCAAAAAAAAAAAATTGTCGGGAACCCAAAATAACCTCTATGTTAAAAGATTTAAGATTTTTAATGTTCATACATGATTTTATCGACAGGTGTTAAAGAAGCTAAAAGCATTGCTGCTTTTCGTGTGTTATACTTAAATACTATAAATAATGCCCTTTAGATGTATTCTAAACTCTCCTTAATGTCATAGAAATAAGTCGTTAAAAGGTTTATACTAGATATAAAGATGTAATTTTTTATAATTAAATGAATATATACAAAAAATAATCTTATATTGCTACAGCGTACGTTCTACCAATCTGACTTTTTGTATTACTGCATCTTCCTGGAGCCTCCCAAGAATTCTTCTTCCTTCTATTTATGCCTCAATCATATAATATTATGTACTTCTGATTCTCCTAACTTTGTCCATCACTGTAAATTTCTAAACAATGTAAGCATCTCTTTTGAATATTGATTAGTACGTTTAAATTGGCTGTAAATTATTTTCTGACCTTCTCGTTCGTAAATCGATTTTATACGGAATCAAACGAAAAATCGCTCTTCTCGGTCACTTTTTAGCCAATGGATATCTTGAAAAAAAGCTTTGCCAATGGTCGTATTGTTGCCATGTCCTAGAAAAAGCCGCAAGGGTTTTTTTTATTCCCAACGTGAGGAATACACTTTTCGACTGCATTCAGTACACTTTTGACTTCTTTGGATTGGAAAACCATTTTAATGCTCTCATGAACTTTGTCTTGATTTTGGGACAGTTACTAATTTTTATACTAAAAACAAAGTTATTATTTCACCTAACTTTATACATAATTTGGAGGTGTGTTAATTATTGCCAATTTAAGTGGATTGTTGGCTTCAGTTCAGTTCTTAAGTTAAGTTAAGTTCAGTTCTTTAGCTGGCTAAGTCCTCCATCACAACACAAGCAATATTTTCCGCTTACTGTGGTTGTAGCAGGAGATTTTCAAATATCGTCAGGTTATTCGTAACCCGGGAATGTTTGTCTTTCTTTTTAATATAAAAATACCTACTGCATTGCTTATGAGTATAATATGTAAATTTATGTAAAAGTCTTAAAAAATAAATATATTTATGTTAGTTAATACACGTTCATGATAGTTCATCTAGTGAACACTGAGATGGGTTATCTAATTAATATGGTTTAATATTTTTGTGGTATTACTCAGCTCGCAAGTTAACAGTGGCCCGGGCGTCTTGCAGTTTTGTTCAGATTATTTTTTGTTCTGTTTGTTTTTTTTATAAATATTAATAAATAAATCGTTTGTTGTAATAATAATAAAACTATTTATTCTAAAAACATTAAAAAAATTACTATGCAACCTTTTACCCTCAACATTTTTTTTTCCTTTTCTGCCGTAAGTGATAAGAGTCCTCTTACGTGAGAACAATAATTTATTACTAGCAGTTAAAAAACCGCTCCGCGGGTTTTTTGCTGCTAGGCCCTGCGGGTGGCACTTGGTTGAACTTCGCCCAGTTAAAGAACAGTTACATTTAATAGGTAGATATTAGGTCATTCACAGAGAGAGGGTGTATAGCGCCCCTGAGGTGATATCTCACAAAAGCGGCGCTATAAACATTGTCAATAAATAAATATAATGTTTACATTTTATTGCATACATTTGCATTGATATACAACGAGAATAGATAAAATAATGTAATCTTATTAAACTTGATTTCATTAAAACACAAATAACTTTGTTTACATCACTTTATTATATACAAACACTACATGTTTCATGAACGAAGTTCACCTCATCAGGAGTAAGAAATATAGATTACAATTGGAAAGAAGAAGTGGAAGGCGGGGGGGAGGGGTTAGTGTGGGCGGGCTTTATCAGAATTAGGAATTAAAATATCGTTAGACTAGAAAGACCAGTTGAGTGGGAAAATATTTAAAAGAGAGTTTGTTAAAAAAAATCTTGTTAATTATATCTGCTTTTATATTAACATGTTTTCTAATTTCTAAGAATCTGAATTATTTATTTGCGATGCTTTATCCTATGTGAAATATTTTAAGACCTGAAAAACAAATAGCATATAACCATAAAACAATATATTCATAAAACAAATAGCATTTAATAACGGTTATTCTAATAAATTGATATTTGAAATACTAAATAAAAAAATTAAACATAATCTCTTCAAATGGTTTATTTACCCTATTTCTAAAGATAGAAATAAACAATGGCGTAGAATTCTATTTGTGGATAACGATACTTCCAAAATTATAAATAAAAACATTCCTGGTACTATTCAACCGGCGTTTTACACTAATAACAAAATGAAGACATATATTCTTAATAATAAAGATAGCGGTAATCAAATAAAAAAATCGGGAGTTTATAAACTCAATTGTGATGGTTGTAATTCCTTTTAAAAGGTAGAACCAATAGAAACTTTGAAGTCAGAACTAAAGAACATCTCTGAGCTCTAAATGGAAATAGTGAATCTGAGTTTGATATCTTTTGAATAATGATCACACTTTTGATAAAAATTCAGGACTTAAAATACTTCACACGTGATATAAAGCATCTCAAATAAATAATTTTGAAATTTTAGAAATAAGAAAACATGTCAATATAAAATCAGATATAATTAATAAGAAAAAAACAAAATATAAAAACCCTCTTTTAAATATTTTCCCACTCAACTGGTCTTTCCCGTCTAACGATATTATAATTCCGAATTCTGATAAACTCCACCCACTCTTTCCCCTCCCCCCTCCTTCCACTTCTTCTTTCTTTTAATTTTATTTTTTCTTTTTTAAATAAAGAAAGACAAACATTCCCGGGTTACGAATAACCTGAGGACTTAGCCAGCCGAGGAATTGAACACACTACGCCCGAGTGGGACCCAAGCGCGATGTCAACTGTGCCACCGACCGGTCAAATCTATATTTAATTTTTGACTTCAATGTATACTTACTTCTGATGAGGTGAACTTCGTTCATTAAACATGTAGAGGTTGTATGTAATTAAGTGATGTAAACAAAGTTATTTATTTATTGAAGACAATATTAGCGATTTCTAAACGAAAATCTGAAAGAGAAAAATCTTTTCTGATCTTTCTGTTTCAGATTTTCGTTTAGAAATCGCTAATATTGTCTTCAATAATTAAATATTACAATTTGAGGTTTTACTCAATAAAGTTATTCCGAAAAATAAAAAGTTATTTATGTTGTAATAAAATAAATAATGCCACCACAAAGTGATAAGCTTCCAGAAGAAATCATCTTATTAAACGCTTGTTATTGGTCATGTAATTTTGCGTAACTATGCGTATTGTTAGCTGCATATTTAAATATTCGCGCCAGTCATTTGTTTCGTTCCTATTCCGCCAGAGGGGCAGAGTGGTCGAATTTTGCTTGCAGACCCCCTATTCGGGATTTACCCGAAACATACGATTTGAATTCGACCAATGAAAGGGCCCAGATCGTGTAGACTCTAGCGTAATAATACAATCAGACTAAGCAATATTATATATACACATATAAATTTTTATTTTTCCACCATTAAGAACATAATATAAAACAATTTGGGAGGCGGGTTTGGGTTTTTGGGGTTTCGCCCCGGGAATCATTTATTGGATAACCAACCCCTCTGTCATAGGTCAAGTGGTTCGCTACGTTTGGTGATTTAGCAGGGGTGCATAGTTCATCGTGTGGGGTGTGTTTAGGATGCGCCTGCCCACCGCCTGCGTGGCGAGTCAATTAGGGAGAGGTTGGTTTGAGGAGAACCTTTGACCTTTCCAACTGGTCGATATAAACATTTGAACAATATCTTAAGTCACTCCTGGACACATAGATTCTTAGATTCCTTCCCACCCCTCACACCTTTTTTCTTTCCCAGAACTTCATATCCTTAAATATACCCTCCACACAGCATCTCCAAAGATGACATAGGCCCCGAGAAAAAATATTTTCCTCCGGGCCTCCTGTGTGTGATTAATGTAAAAAAGGTTAATATTTCATTAAAAAAATTATTTTATTTTGAAGTCATTCATAATTTGTCCCTAAGAGGGTTAAAGAAATCACGGAAGCGGTCATTCGTCTTTTGTAAGTCAAATACCGGCTCTCCTGTAAAGTTATTCATTCAGATTAAAATAAATATTTATTTTCTTTAAAGTTTTTCTGGTGATTGGAGTGGGGACCTTGGCCCTGGCAGCTTCCTGGCCCAGAAGAGGAAGGTCGCAAGAGATTCCCGGTGGATTCATTGGAGAGGCTACCAACGAACTGACATCGGCAATATTCCAGGTAATTAAATAAAATTCTATTAAACATTATTAAAAATATATAAAACCTAACTCAAGGACGACTTCTACAATCTACAATCTAAATGCAAAAAGGGTATTAAATAACAACTAACATTCTCATGTAAATGAATAATATAACAAATTTTAATCTAATCCCCAGACAAGAAAATACTCTTAAATTTAGTTCATGAGAGAGAATTCAACATTCTGAATCAAAATTTTGTTTGATTAGTATCTTTATTTGAATTGCCAGATATTTCTCAATCTTCCACTTTCAGACACTAATACTTTCACCTCTGACCCATGGCAGTTGGATTTTTATGGGGGGAAAATGTATTTGGACTAACCAAAAGATCGGCAGAAAACCACAAACATCAGTAGAAAACTTACAATGATATATATTCAAAATAACTTAATTAACATCACTTTTTGTACCTACTCTACCGTATAAACCTGATTTTCATTCTGTTTTTGTTAGTAACTACTAAATCAGTGTGTTTTATATCTATTTTCAGAGCTACGTTGATGATGCATCCAATTTGGCGTTCTCTCCTCTTGGATACTCAGTAATTTTGGCAATTTTGGCTGAAGGAGCTCGCGGTGAGACCAAAACCCAGCTAGCCGCCGCTCTAAAGTTGCCTAAGGATGAAAAGGTCATGAGAAATATGTACCAAGGAATACTTCAAAGACTAAACCAAACGAATCAGTACAAGCTTAACACTCCAGAGTTCAAAAACTGGTTCTATGTATATAAAAACTACACCGTCAATGACGATTACAGAAAGATTTTAGAAGAATTTTACTTGACTGAAGTCAAAAGTGTTGAAAGGTACGATTCTAGCTTCTTCCAAATCAAAAAAGAGCCGGTCAATAAGGAAGAAGAAAAGGTTGAACAAATTGACCCCATGCCTTCTGTAGAAGTTAAAGAGCCTGTTGTAAGAAATTTGCCTACATTGACTGGTAGGGACAATAGTAAAGATGTTGCTAACTTTGAACAGTTACTAAAAGACAAAGAAGAGGTTATTAACGACGCAGATAAGAAAACAGATAAAGACGATCACAAAAAGACTGAGAAGTCAGTTAAAATTGAATCGGAGAAGATCATCTCATTTGCAATGGAAGACATTCCAGAAAAACCCGATTCAGAACTTTATGACAAGTCTGATTTGATTAAGCCAGGAAAAAACATCAAGGACAAAAAGCCGACTACCGCATTCCAGAAAAAGGCAACCCAAGAGTTGAGTGGAGACTATGAAATGATGGAAGCTGTTGAGGCAAGAAATCATAATAGAAAATCAAAGTCCATTTTTGGAAGGGATGATATCACAAACACACTCTCCGCCAACCGTGTAGGAAGCAAGGATGTTAAAGGTTAGAAAAATTTATTTTTCATTTACAACAATTTGTATTGATAGCCTTGGCCGGCTCAACAGATCAGAACAATCCTTCCAGTTCGTTCATTAGTATTCTTACCTCTCTGAAATGTTTCAGATCCAAACTCTCTGATGATTCTATTCAACGGGCTCTACTTCCGTGGGTCTTGGAAGACTCCCTTCAAGAACATCGCATCAGAGACCTTCTACAAGTCAGATACGGAAAAGAAGTCGGTTCTGATGATGGAAGCTAAGGGAACCTTCAAAACTGGATCTCTGCCTGGGCTTGACAGCATCGCTGTTGAAATTCCATACGAAGTGTGTATACTTATTACTATTATTGCTTTCAACATATTTTAAATAATGCGGAAGGCCTATTTAAGGGAAAGAAGTAGTGAGAAATACAAGAGCGGAAAGTCAATCCATATCCGAGCTTTTGAACGCATGAACGAGATCATCGACTTGTTCCCGTGCGGTAAATGTAAAGTGTTTGGAGGACCCGTGCTGAAATGTCCCTTTCTTCAAAATACCGATAGTACAATATTGTGATAGTTATTTTAAATATTCCAATCCATCCGTTATCAAAAGGATTGCACCCGTTTATATCTATAGTCAGTTTATATTTATAGGCATTATAGATTCAGTCAGCTTAGAAACCGACCTACCCCTTACCTACTGATTTTTCATGTTATACGTTGAAAATAAACATCAATAGTGTCACCGGATTCTAAAATTTCATTTCCTTTTTTACTCCAAATAATGTCAGGTCTCACTGGTTAAAATAAGTCAAGTACGTCACTTAACACTCTTTATGTACAATGTCTCCTGATTACAGCAATGTCTCAATTCAACACTCATAGTTTTCTTTGCATAATTTACAAAGTTCTACTGACCTTAAAGGTCATTCTTCATTACGCATTAACAAGTTAATTCATTATGGCATCGTTACAATCGGCTGTTTAATAATCATTACATCCAGTAATATTTTAAAAGATTACATAATATGCAATAGATTATAGTATATGAATAGACCTAGCATATACAACAAGTTGATACTTGAATGAAAGCAATTACAATTTAACAGAATAATTTCGTAAGATTGATTTAATATTTGTGGGACAAAGAAAATAGTCGTCGACTATCATATTTACTATTAATTTTCATCAAAAAAGACACCATTTACAAGATCATCGAAATATAGCAATTTGAAAAAAGAAACCCCCTTTTTCAAAAACATTTAATTCTAAAATATAAGTCTAGTCTAGAGGCAATATTTGTCAATATTCAGTTTTTTGAAAGTTAAGACGTCTAATTGACGTTTCTCATGCGAGATGTAGCTTATTAAATTTTTCGGGAAGAAAGCAAAAATTTACTTGATATTATTATAAATACATGATATAATTGTGTTATAATTACATTATATTATAATCCCCAACTATAGATGATTTATTTCCTGTTTATTCGGACTACACACGATTATTGAAATGAGAAATTTATTAATAAGAATCATAAGAGAGAAATCATTCCAGACAAATTAGGGACATTAGGCAATTAGACAGGAATTATAAGACAATTATTAACCATTCCAACTTCTCTGTCTGCAATTTGAAGGTACTTCATTGCATTAGACGTATCTACGTGAATTGTTCACTAATAGTTCGTACGTCTTCGTTTCAACCATTATTGTGATGTAAAGATATAAAAAAATTGATAAAAATATTCGGCTTAAAACCTAATTACATTAACCAAAACACAACACAAACTTCTTGCCTAAAATATTTGGACTTTTCTTTGCAAGTACTTTTCTGTTTTACGGTTATAATAATAATTAGTAAAACAATATATATGGTGATTTAGACCAAGGTAAAGTAATATATAGTGAGTTCTTCTTATTTAGCCTAAGTCGTTAAATTATTAAAAAATCCTCCTCCCTGTTCTTCACTGGACTTCTATTTGCATCTACTTCCTAGATCGAGATCATCGCTCCTTCACTGCCGTGATCTATCTTTAGGTAACTTTAAATATCAACCAAACAATTAATGTTTACTCTGTGTTCCAGTAAGGTCCTTCCATCTTTGTCCTAAAGGCACTTTGCAATCATTTCACCGCGTTGATTCAACAAACAATATCTCATGTTGTCATTTGCACAGTTCACATCACAAACACTGATAAAATAAAACAGAATATATCTAGAAAAACATAAATAAAAAGTAGAACGAAATTTGCATGGTGAATCGATTTAATTTGGCATGCTATTTAGAAGCTGATTTTAAGAAGGAAACAGAGATTAAGTGGTTATAAACAATAGGTTAACGGAGGGCTTTCACTTGGCCTTCGCCAACACATGGTCCATTGCCTCCAAAACTCTTGTAGTTCACACCTACCTAGACGGTTCTTAAATCCGATGGCTGCACAGATCTTGAAGAGATATAGCCCTATTGATGATGCTAATCCACTTCCGAATATTCATTTTTACCCGGCATCTCCGAGTCACCCAACACGCTGTACACGGAGCGTTGTCTTGGTCAGTTAATAATTTGGAATTTGATGTGTTGTTTTTGGCTTTGTTCTCCCCGATCGTCGTACATGACTAATACGTGTGGCGTATGTTGGTTGGGTAGAAAAAAGGTGGTCGGATTTTCTAAAACTGCGGTGCTACAATTTGTTTTCGGTGTGTCTTTGAGTTTTTGTTTTATAGTGACACAAAACTGGACGACTGATAAATTATGGTTTAAAATAAACCATAATTTCATCAGCTTTAGGTACACGTTGTCAATTAGTACTCGTAGATGGATTGACCAATTTTTTAAATTGATAAATTAGAAGTTTTTTTTTAATTGAATATTATTTGGTAATATTAGCTTCACTAGGATATAGACATATATCGTAGCAAACTTTTGTTTAGGCTTTTTAAATATATATAATTCCGTACTACATTATTTTGATGTATCTCATGAGGTTTAGCCGGCTCTAACAATGTAAGACTTTTCTCTACTTTCTGTAAATATAATATGCACGTATTACATATTTAAAACTTTGCGCAGTTTAGAAGAACTATGCGCACACACTGACAGACGTGGAAAGCGACATTATTAACTTTTTGTTAATCAAACTAATAATTAGAAGAACTATGCGCACACACTGACAGACGTGGAAAGCGACATTATTAACTTTTTGTTAATCAAACTAATAATTAGAAGAACTATGCGCACACACTGACAGACGTGGAAAGCGACATTATTAACTTTTTGTTAATCAAACTAATAATTAGAAGAACTATGCACACACACTGACAGACGTGGAAAGCGACATTATTAACTTTTTGTTAATCAAACTAATGTTTTCGTGAAATATTTTGATTCGATTTTTTTTCTTATTATAGTCATTCATACTTACATAGTAATGTTGGTTGTCTGAGTCTATAAATTTCATGTAGTCAGCCATGTTTATGTGAATATTTGTATATAAGAATATAGAATGACACAAGGTATACAATTGTTTTTGTTATGTTAGGTAATTTTATTCATGTCTTCAGTATGTCTGATTCGATAATTTTGTCTTCTGGGGTCTTCCTAGTTAGTAATTTATTATATGGAGATGGTGCGATATACGTCTGGTATGGAGGATATGACTTGTCAGTCCGCACAGTCGCAGTTAGCAGTGCTCGGTTTGATATTCGCTACAAAAACCAAAAAACCTGAAAAAATGTGACAAATGGTGTAAACAATTGTTGCTGAAAAGGAACGTTTATTCACACGTAAACTCGTTAGTTAATTATTGTTAATTGAACCAAAAGATTGCCGTAGTTATTTGAGGTTCCTACATACTATTAAGCTTTTTTTCTTATTAACATTGATATTTAAATAAATGATACAGTTATGAAAAATACCATTTCACAGCATGAAGGATTAATTGTTGCAGCTTTAAGATTTATTTCCTGATGCCTAGGCAGGTTAAAATATGATTTTATCTTATCTATTAATATTTCCTCCGGTCTTGTTATCTGGTCGCCTACACATATAATTGCGAAGTTGTTTCGGTCCAGCTAATTAATCTGTGCAGGAAACATGTACAGGCAAACCACAAATAAACCACTCACAGGCAAACTGTGTTTCGTCTAATGAAGTCTCGTTTAAGATTTGTATTTATCACTTGACCTACAAACTCCCGTATGTAAAATCTAATCTAAACAAACTCTCACGGTAAATGATTCTGACCTTTCCCATAATATTTAACACATTACATTATTTCTTTTTATTATTTTATTATAGCGACTATTTAAACATTTTACATACAAAATATGATATTAAATGTATGTATAGTAAATTGTATTTCTTAGTCCTCCTCACTAGGGTGACCTGTGATGAAGCGAACTAAAGTTAATTATTTCTGTTTTATTAGTTTTCTATGACGTTTTTAATGTTTTTTTCATCAATCTCTTTCAGCCAGATTTTTATTCTTGATTTGTAATCATTCAAATTTTCTATTCGCTTTATATCAGAGGGAAAGATGTTGTGGAATTTCGTCGCAAAATAAATATAAAGTCTTTGTACGAATGTGGTTTTATGACCTGGAATATTTTTTATGTCATTGTGATTTGACCTAGTTTGATGAGTACGCGGTATTGTAGAGGATTCAGTATTTTTTAATAGTTTCAATATTCGTTATACATTTGGTACATCAAAACTATTTAATTGTGTCAATCTAACTAGGTTCAAAAGTCAAATTATAACCTTGAACAAGTAGCGTTAAACTATATCAATATTTATCAAAAAATTCGATGAAATAATTAAAAAAAACATTTACAATTTATTTCGTTATATATCGACAAGTAGAGATGTTGTTAATTAAAAAAATGTTTTTTTAATTTTAATAACATCGCTCCAATGTAAATCCTTATTATATGAGATAGTTAACATTATTATGTCGTTCACACAATTTTATATATTTTTTAAATTAAGATCAGGTCCGGTTCAGTATAAGTGACATAATATGTACTGAGACAATGCAGAGTAGCCTATGCATTGACAATACTTTAGAGTGTCTACTCAATAGACGGTGCAATAGCAAATGATTTCATTTCATTTCTATAAAATATATATTTGTATGTATGTACATATACATATATTTTTTTATTAAATACATTTGTCGGAATAATACCCCTGCCATAGGTTATCCCAAGTGGTTCGCTACATTTGTTGACTTAGCAGGGGTGCCCGGGTTCATGGGGTGAGGTTTGTCTGGGTCTTGGCGGCGGATGCGTCTCCCCACTTACTGGTGAGCCGGATAGGGAGAGACTGGATGAAGGAGACTATTTGACCTCTCCAGCAGACTCTCTCGACCCATGGTAATATCCCGCAATCGGAGAAATGGATTCATACGTCCGTCACTCCTGAACTTACTGACCCCTATTTCCTACCAACCCATCAGAAATTTTTCCTTCTCATAACTTTCTCTCCTTCCTTTCCTTATAAAAAAACCCTCCACGCAGCAGGGCTCAGGGCCTCCCGTGTGGAGCTAACACCTACTTGGATAAACCATGACAATCTGAATATTCTTCAACATATTTGGTATCTTCAAAAAATGTTCTCTCCTGGCTACGGTCCCTCGTCATTCTCCCCCATCCTTTTCATTCTGCTCCAATCCTCTTGCATAATTAGTTCATCCACCTCTTTCTCAGTTTGCTTTTTTTTGCATCTGAACATTCTTAATTGACCATATATATATATTTTACTCACCCATATCACTTTTTGATTTCCAGGGAGACAGATACGCGCTGGTGGTCGTGGCACCCAACTCCAGGCAGGGACTTCGCCGGCTGGTGGTCGACCTGCCTGGTCTGCCACCCTCGCGCCTGTCCGCAGCCCTGACCCCGCGACTCCTGAAGGTTAAGCTACCCTCGTTCTATGTGGAGGTCACCACCAAACCTCTGGCTGCTTTGGCTAAGGTATTAAAAGATGATGAATTTATTGTATCTTTAATGGGTGTATCGTTACAGCAAAAAGCCTTGCCTTACACCCCTTCAAATTTTTGCCTGTTATATTCAATTGGCAAGACTTCACAAAGCCCAAGCGTGAGAGTCGTTGAATTGGAGTTGTACCCAATCACAGAAAAACGAAATTGTAAGATAGGGCTTGAACATGTGCCGACTGTCGCCGAGCTATAACCAAATTGTACGATTATGAAAGCGGCAGCGGCAGAGCCAATGAAAGTTATTGTGTCTACGAAGGTACAAACAGAGGGTGAGCGTGAGTATATACGATTTATAGTAGTTCGATTTATAGTATATGGTTTCATACTAATAATGCCCCATGACCCATCTCCGTTGTTACTGTTACCTATAGTCGTCTTAGAGGTAAGGTCCAAGATAAAATCAATGTTGGTATATTTTCTGTGCACGATCTGTTAAATTGAATGACCACCTCGTTACGGAGATGTTATAATATTGTCATCGGCTAAATACCTATTTTATCCTATTTTTCAGTTCGGAGTGAGTTCCATCTTTGGTCCAGATGCCGATCTGTCAGGAATTTCTCCCGTTACCGGGCTATTTGTCCAAGAGATGGTGCAGCATGTCTCTGTCAAGGTTGACGATGGAGGAAACACACAAGCACAAATCACGGGTATAAATATTTTTTAATAATCTTTTTATAAATATCATCCAAGTTCCCTTCCAAAAAATGTGGAATATAATAGATAGGGGAAACATTCAAAAGAATAATTGACTATTTTGACCATTTGGCATTTCAACTGTCTGCAAATTTGTTTGTTACGTTCCTGTTCCGATTCAAGATGATGGCCGTTTTAACCTATCATATAACAACGATTCAGGTTTAAAAAAAATATTTAATACCGGCAATACCGGTATAGTGCCGAAAATCTTGTAAACTCAGTGTTTGTTGAATTTGCCATCCATCGTATTTAGAAAGCGTGTCGCTCTCCGCACGGGTGAATTTCATCAACCAAAGTTCATATGTCCCCGAGTGTAAGACTACGGCACAAATATATAAATGGACATTGATTAAATTTTAACAAAGCAAAACATCTACGCACATCTAGTGACATCGAGTAACAAAATGAGATGATAACAAATAAAGAGATGATTGAGATGATGATGGAGATACATACGTGGACCAGATCATACAGTATGACTTTAATACTCTTAGTACTAGTGAGTTATAAAATAGTCAATGTTTATTTACTTATTTATTTATTTATTTTACATGTACAATATTTAACATTTCATAGTACAATCCAGTAATGTTGGCCTCACTGGGTGGCTTACCCGTGCTGAGGCCTCCATTTTATAATACAAAAAAATATAAGAAGAAAAAAAAAACATAAGATTAAGATATATTTAAACTAAAATATAAATTATCGAAGGAAGCAAACACTTTGTGGCTTGACATTATTACACAAATGAAAGAATATCTTTGTTTTAAACCACTTTATTACATTTAAATACGTCGACCGGTTTCGGTTGAACTCAACCTTCATCAGGACAGCACAAATATAAACTATATAAATAGTTTATATTTGTACTGTCCTGATGAAGGTTGAGTTCAACCGAAACCGGTCGACGTATATAAATTTAATAAAGTGGTTGAAAACAAAGATATTCTTTCATTTGTGTAAAATATAAATTTAAAATTAAAGTAAAATAAAATTTAAGTTAAAAGAAATAAAGTTAAAATAGGTACATTTTTATTATATATTGTGTGTTTGTGAGTGATGTGTGTTTTATATTGGTTTTGTGTGTTACGTGTAGGTTTTATTATTTTATGTTATGAAATTATGGTAATATTGTCTTTTTTGTTCTTTAATCCATTTTGTAATTGTGTTTCTGAACTTATTTTTGTTTTCCTCAATTTTATTTTCAAGTGTTATACTCAAAGATTCTTCTAATATCTTTGGTTATACTGTTGAATGCTTTTATAGCATGGTATTGATAGTGTCTTTGTCCAAAGCTTGTATTTACATTCGGAGTTTTTTTGTTAGTGATATTTTGTGGCTGTTGAAATTTGTTTTTTTCGTTGAGTATATCCGCGTATATCTAGTGCGTCAAAATTTTCAAATATTTGGTCTGTATCAGTCAGTCTATTATAGTATCTAGTACAAGTCGAAATCTTACATAATGCAGAAATATAGTATAGGTATATTAGTACATATAATACATCAGTAGGTAAAATAAATACTTATTGTTTTGAAAACACAATGCGGAAATACATATCAGTTTCTTTTACAAGTAATTATTTTTTCTTTGAAGCGAGACGGAGAGGTTTTGAATACTATGTAAATGTATATCGAAAAGGTCGGATTACGCATTGGCATTATCAAAAAAAAATCATTAAAAAAAGAAGACAAAAAGTGGTGAGTGATACGAATATTTAGTGCTATGGTTGTTACAGTGGAAAAGATGGTGCAGTCGAGTAGATTTAACAGGGATATTATATTTAAAATTTGAGGGCAGTCGATGAAGTCATTCAGTCATTCACTCGAGCGAAGGGTGTTCGGTTTTCGATTTGGTTATTCGATTATGATAATTCCCCAAAATATTAATATGGGTACATATTTTTAGGTTCTATTAATTTGGCACACTATGGCAAGCGATCGCTCAAGACGTTTTTGCAAACCTGTCATGAAGATTCTAAAGATCTTTCGAGTGGTTACAGAGTATAAAAATAACATTAATCGTTCTCCGTGTAGAAAGTAGTGGATGTTTTAGATTAGTGCTCTATGGAATGAGTGAGAATTGCGAATGACAAAATTATACTTACATTGATTATTATATGTAATATTATATTTAATTAAAGCTATGTTGCATACCTACATGATAAAAGTTCTTACTATACAGTAGATAAGTAAATGGGTGGATTTACTTTCATGTTCCTACTACTAGATCCAGGTTCCCTAGTATGTATTATGTGACATAGGATGGCTTAGGCTACAATTCTATTATAAATAGATTACATGCCATTGGTAACTCTTATGCTATGTTAGGTGATGTTTTAAATTTACCTCTATTGAAGTATAAGCTGTTCTAATTAAACATTTTAGAAGTGCATTTTTTGATGAGGTCACTACATAACAGGTTATTTGTTTATGTTTCTTCCTCATTTTTTTATTAACTTTGTACTATTATATATTCTTAATTTTTTCAACGGTTCTTTTTAAAAATAACAGAGGGCACCACTTCCGTTTATAACAATCCCAAACCGTACAGTAATTAATTTAATAATACTATCAGATTCTTTTATCTTGTTGACTTATATAATCTAATAATTTTGATCTTACATTTGTTCCTTTTCTTTATTCTTTCTTATATTTTACTATGACTGTCAATAACAATCATATATGTAAATGGAACTTGTGCCGTTAATTCTAAATAAATAAATACTAAAACTGTGATACAAATTTAAAATCCTCACCAATGCAAATATATCCACACAAATGTTCTAATCGAATACGTTTTCGAATAGTAATATATTATTAATATTATTTATACAAGTGTTTTAAAATGACTCTTTAACTGCATAACATATTATAACGTACTTCTTTGCAAGTCAGCTGTACTTGTATGACGCGCTACTCGTGTATTGCAATGCAATTACTGCACATTGTACGAAAATCAGATCAAGTAATTCATCACCTTCGATAGCTCAGTTGGTAGAGCGGTGGACTGTAATGTGAAAGTTGTATAGATATCCATAGGCCGCTGGTTCAAATCCGGCTCGAAGGAACGGTTGATTTTTAGCCATAAATCAAATAAATCATTGTAACTTTTTGGCATTCGTGGTGGTAAAAGAGATCCTGTCTCTTTGGCCTAGTCACTGTTATTTGCCTTTCAAAATGATATTTCTGATTGATAATATTTGTATTATGGCCATTCGAAATCAACCAAAAATTATTATTACTATGGAGATAATACCAGATAGTTGTTGAATAAAGCTTTATTTTTAAAATAAGGTTTCTTATTTTATCAAAATTTGCTTCATTTATTGTGAAATTTACCCCTCAAAACCTCGACATAAAAACGACATATATATGAAAATGAGCATGGGTTTAAATATATTTAATTGAACTCTTATAAAGTACAAATAGACCACGAGTAAATGACTGGATTGTATTGTACAACGTTATTTAAAAAAAATAATATAAAATATATTATTTTTATTAATTTGATATAAAAAGAAAGGCAAAATACCCGTGTTACGAATAACCTGACAATATTTGGAAATCTCCTACTACCACCAAAGTAAGCTGAAAATGTTTTGGCTTGTATTATGGTGGAGGATTTAGCTAGTCGAGAAATTGAACACACTATGCCTGAGTGTGAACCAAACGCGATGTCAACTCAGCCACCGACCGGTCATATTATTAAAATATATTATATATGTTTTGGATTGACTGAGGATTTAACCTCCCTCCCCAGTCAACCGCGCTCACAACTGAGCCGTATTAAGATTGGGTAGGCCCGATATTTATTTCGTATATTAACTGCTTTAATGTCATCCAATTTCAGAGAAATGCGTATATGTCCATATATTGCCATGCTTTTCCATCAACAACGAGACTATTTTCAAGTTTCAGCTTTGTAGGATGTCGGGAAGTGGGTTAATTTCCACATCCAAGATTTGCATTCATTCAATCAAGAAAATATCTCAACTCAAAGAGATTTAAAAGTCGATTATCGTAAGTGAATGAACAAACTGCCTTTGGGCAGTGGGACCGTTACATCCCCAATTTTGAGTATGTTGTGTAGCTTGGACCTAGAGAAACTGGGAAGGAGAATGAGATTGCAAAGAGGAAGGTTGGGAGATACCTGGATATCATCTAACTAAACTAAACACGGCTGATGCCAAGTTAAGTTCGTTTATAAACAAATATATTTTAATGCTTTCTATATAATAACTTTTTCAAAAATAAACAAATTAGTTAATAAATATTAAGGTTAGAGGGTTAAAAATGGTCATAAAAAATAATTAATGAAACACGACCAAGCAGATTATTAACTCACGTGCTATTAAAACGTGCTTCGAAGGTTTTACCATTCATATTTATCATTTGTTATTTAATTCTACATGTTTTAGGTATTATTAAGTAAGGTTCAGATTCAACGAACAACTACCTAACAACACACCCTTAAGGTGATATTTATGAGAAATGATATGATGCGGATTCTTTTACGTATGCATAGGGGCTTTGTAGGACATTTTGAAAACTGTATAATTCAATATTTGAAGTTTCAATGTGACATCTTTTAATTGCAAACCTCATTCCGCTATGGCCAAGGGATATGAGAATTCAGATTAAAAGAAACATTTGTTTCGTGAAGATCCGTTGACTTTTCTTCTGATACCTTCTACCCAAACGTTTCAGACGCGTGCTCGAAATTTAGGTTCTACAAGGTAGGCATTTTACTCATGAGAAGGATTTGTTGAGATGCTGTGAAATTATTTGCTGGTGTTTGCATTCTCTTCATTTTAAAGATCTAGTTTCACTTCCTTTCTTCCTGAACAATGCAGCATCCCAAAAGATGTCATAGACTCAGAGAGAAATCTCAGGGTCGTCTTTATGAGTGTGATAAAGCAAAGTACCAATCGTTACTTTTAAAATACGTCCGTAAAAAAATACAATGGAGGAAATTATTCCGGTCATTGTTAGAAAATTTTTTTGTCTACATGTACCTGTGCCAAGTTTGATTTTTGGCAAAAAATCAACCGATTCCTTCGAGCCGGATTTGAACCAGCGGCCTATGGATATCTATACAACTTTCACATTACAGTCCACCGCTCTACCAACTGAGCTATCGAAGGTGATAAATTACTCGCTTTGATTTTCATACAAAATCCACTTGTTTATTGTAACAATATAGAAAAATCAGTGAGAGGTGGCTTTCACATCAGCACCAACATTTAATCACTGAGAGTCCAGAATCTTATCACTTTACAAGTTATGTTGTTGAATTATAAAAATAATATATTGTTGAACATTTAAACTGAACGTAAATAAATCTTTATTTAGCACACGGGTTTAAATTCGAAACGATTTTCATAACGCCAGATGTAGGTAAGTAATATATTTTGTTAAGTTTTGGAATAACTTGATGATTAAAACTTCATTGCCCGGGCAAGGCAAGGGCCCTGAGTTCAAGTCCTAGATGCGACCGAATCTATTATATTGTCTTCAATAATTAATTTATTTTATTACGAAGACAAAGACAAAACTTAGTTTCATCACTTTTCTTGTTATATTCACAATCTACAAGATTCGAGAACAATGTTCGCTTCATCAGGAGTAAAGTTAAATATTAAATATAGTTTACATTTGGTAGAATGTAGGGGGGGGGGGGTGAGAGTGGGGAAGTTATAATTATGAATTGCAATGCCATTAGAAGGGACAGACCGGTAAAGTGGGAACATATTTAAACGAGTTTATTGTTTTTAGTATATTATTTATCTGTATTGATATTAACATTTTTCTTATTTCTAAAATTTCAAAACTATTAATGGGTGATGCCTTACATCCTGTATGCAGTATTTTTAACCTTATATTTACATCAAGGTATGATCATTTTCAATAAATTATCTGCGAACTCACTATTGCTTTAGAGTACTAATAGAGCTTTACTAATAGAGCTCTGAAATGTTCTTTAATTCTTATATCAAAGCTTTTAGCAATCGTTACAATAAGTTATTGAGTTAATCTCCTGATTTTTTTAAAATTTCAGTATAGCTACCTTTATTATGAAGTTTATACTTCTTACATTTGTTATCCGTTTAAAACGCCGGTTGAATAGTACCGGGGACATATAAATATGCTTCTAAAATCTATTGAGTTATATATCAATAGAGTCTACATTCCTTGCAATATCAGTGTGAAATATTGTTCCCACGCGGGAAGTAGGAAGGGGGGTGTGGCGGTTGTCGATGGCGCCTGAATCCTTCCGACCGCGAACGAACTCAATGAACATGTCGAAGGTGTCCGGCGGCCGAGTTTTTTTTAACATTAATTAGTCAACGAGTTACAACAGTTAATTAACTTACACTATTATACTTACAGATGAAAGGTATTACTTTCCTTATATTTTCCAGTACGCCTTTTGCGATATTTATTTATTGCATCTCACCATACATAAATCACGTTTTTTTTCATAAAAAATAACCTCACTAGGACTAAGCCTGTAGCGGGGTTAATAATTTACATTTGAGTGAAGCAAACATAGAGTAATCACAAACATAAAGTAATACTACATACAAACACAAACTATTTAAAAAAGAAAGAATTTATTGTTTTCTTGAGATGGGTAATTTAACAGTATAATTGTAACAATTCCCAAAAAGAAACAAGTAGATAATAAATACAGCTAGGGTGACATTCAGGTTTTAGCAAATGGAACTCATACAAAATCTTATTATTTAAGAAAGGACAAGGATGAAAAAATATCTCAAGATATCTTAGCGTGCATGTCGGCATTTTAAAGTTATCCTGACCTGTGCTCTGAGATATCTCACATCGGACAATGATCTGATATGCGTGACCCATACTTCGAACGCCAAAGCTGAATCTATCTATTAACCTTGCTAAAATCATGAAAAATCGACTTCTTTAATGGCCTAAAATTTATAATTTGAAACACAAAAAGAAGCAAATATCGGTTCTAGATATTTCCTGTATTTTTCATAATTTTTTTTATTGTTTTTAGTTTAGTTATTTAGTGGGTACTACTTCTGTTTGATGCCAAATTACAAGTTTTTGTATGAGAAAAGTCGCTCCTCTTAAGCCATCAAAAACTCTTAAAAAAAAAAAAAAAGAATTGGCACTTACTACGTTTTATGTATGGATGGATAGTTCAATAAAAAAGTGTTTGTTTCTGGGTTTTTACAATGACCATATTGATGAACAAATTAAAATTGTTTGTGATGTCTCACGTTTCTTCTAATGGTGTTAGAGATTCCAGTCGTAGTAGCCATGCTTGCTGGTTATTCCTAGAAATAAATCACTACTGCTAATAAATAATGTATAGAGTTATTACCAGTTAATTTCTTGACTTACAAACTGGAAAGAATATATATATATATATATATATATATATATATATATATATATATATATATATATATATATATATATATATATATATATCAAGTTTCAGTACAGTCACAAAAAAAACCAAAGACTAATTTGAAATTTTTTTTTTTCTAAAAAAGTTTTTTCTTTTCCCTAACAGTGATTTGAATGAACCACTAAACACGAAAATTAGAATTCTTATCGCATATGATAAAAAAATATGATTTTTTTACATCTGTCAAAGGTTTCAGAAAGCGGGGGCACCAACCACTGATGCCACTAAACAACGTTCGCTTTATTTTCTTAACACGTTCACTTCAGTCAGACGTTTTTACTTTCTCTTTTCTGCGTTGCTGCGATTATAATTAATGTTTATATCACTGTCTCACACACCTTCGATAGCTCAGTTGGTAGAGCGGTGGACTGTAATGTTTGATGAATTGTTATCCATAGGCCGCTGGTTCAAATCCGGCTCGAAGGAATCTGTAAATATTTTTTTAAAGATTTTTTAAAGTTGGATTTTAGACCAAGAACAGTTTATTTCATTTTCTCCTGGTGAAAACGTCGAGAAAACAATATTCACAACAGGTTTAGTGATGTTTAGACCAACCAACCGAACGAATACAGAACTGCAAGCGAATTATTCGGCACCAACTCATCACTTATTTCTGTTCAAAGTTCAAACGATATTTTTTTTCAAATTTATTGGAATAATTTTTGAAGGTTATCGACATCAATTATATATATTTAAAATATTATCATTGAAAAATAAGATGATACTAATAAATCTAAAGGAAACATGAAACAGAACAAGACCCAGAAAAAATAGTGGTCTCATCTGTTAATGTTCTTCTTCCTCTTCAGTGATCATTTTTCATTCAGGAATGCTCTCCGGGTAGCATTTTAGCTGTTCAATTGTTGTTGTCATGCCAATGTCGGGCGACGCAGACTTAGTAATACATCGTTAGTGCTGCTTTTATCGTTATAGGTACGTCAATGAAACAAAAAAGAAAAAAATTACACATTGTGAAAAACAGTGAATTCAATTAAATTTCACAAAATGTAAAATTTATAAATAACATTACATTTATTAAATCAGTTGAGACACAACTTTTATTTGCAATCTTCAAGTCGCTGAAGTTTATCTGAAAAATGTCCACCTCTCGAAAAGGTGTATTTTTTTAAAATTATTTTTTAAAGGGCGGAGACGTTTTACACGTAGTTCCCGTGAGCACTTAGGCCTTAGGCCATTGTGCTATTTCCCATTTTACCTCAATCCTTTAACAACAACCCAGTCCCTTTAATAATGTTCAGCAGGGTTGTTATTGGGTATTTGGCTATGTCTTCTGGTTCTACTGTATGTCTCCCCAGGTATCTGAGCCTAGTTCCCATCAGGGCAGGACATTGGCACCATAGGTGAATTGGAGTCTCTTCATCCTCTTCACATTTCCTGCATCTATTGGTGTTTTCCACTCCCAATATCTGCATTTGTCTCCTGAGATGTGTCAGTGACAGTGTCCCGTTAGTAGTTGTTTAAGAATGTAGTCATTCTCCTCGAAGACATAACCATTTTTACGAATAGGACGTTGGTACATTGTTCACCATTCAATTAATCAAAAAGAAATTGCTATTTTGCAGTTGTTGACTGCTAATTGTTGAGTAGCTAATTATATTTCTTCTGTCTGTAAATTTATTTGTGTTTTACACGTCCAGTCAATCCTGTCACAGTGGTAATCGTATTTCATTCCGCCAGAGCGTATGGGCGTTGCAACTGTTGCTAGCTGTTCAGTCAGAGTAATTAACAATACATAACCTACGTGAAGTCTGTTGTTCACAGAACTACATACTAGTTCCGAGTGATTTCATTTGGGGGCTCATGGTCAGGTTTTTGCGATGAAAAGGGGTCTATAGGCATAATAGTTCGGAAGCCACCGCTCTGTATACTTATAATATATGTATAAATAGCTAAAGCTGTAGGTAACAATAATAAGCCAGATGCTATGTTCGTACCTAAAATTGTTTGAATCCTATCACAGTTTATGATATTAAATAATACTAACTTACAGCAAAAATATTAACATTGTACTTTTGAATGTAGCAATAACTTTGTGGTTATCCGATTTAAACAAATGAAACAATATTACTGTTTTAAACCACAATTTTTTCGGTTTTTGGAGCAACCGTTCCTTCCTTAGGGCAAAATCTATAAATAGTATAAAACAAAGTCACTTTCTGTGTGCTTAGTTCTTCTAAACTACGAAACCGATTGTGTTAGAGTTTTCACTATCATCTAGAGTATTTTTTCCGGGAGGTTTATATATATAATACATGCATATTATATTTACAGAAAGTAGAGAAAAATCGATGGTTAGTAATTAGATGTAAATTTTTTTTTCGGGCATTTCATTGCTAACGCTGGCTAAACGTACTAGGGAATTGTATTTCTTAAAAAGTCCTGTATGGTATATGTTTATGTCCTAATGATAACCTCCAGCAACGGCGGGTGAACACTGAACATGTATTATTAAGTGTTGAAGTGGAGGTGGAGGCGTGAATAGGGATTAGTAAAGTGTGAGGAGAGGAGATAGAACGGACGGTAAATGGGAACATATCTAAGATGGTAGTGTAAGATAATATTTTCGTTTATTGATATGTAATAGACTTATTATTATTGAGATATTTCTCAAAACCATTGTGCTTTAATATACATAAATAAATAGTGGTTCAAACAAAGTTCAATCTTGCAACACGTCTTAAAGTTTTAATTTTATGTAACAAAGATATCAGAATGTTTACGAATATTTAAATGTGGACGAAGCAATAGGTAAGATATAAGTATCTAGGTATATTAACTTTTGTCTCATTATTTTTATTTCACGTTTAGTGACCACATTATAAAAATAACTAACCATCAATAGTTGGTCATAATAAAATTAATTACATACGGGTAATCAATACAAAAACAAATTATTATTTTGAAGTTATAAATACACACAAAGGTCACGAGTCATGAGATAACTGGTTATCAACTTAAATAATATAATTTAACGAGAATAAAACTATCTTATGTTAGTGACATTTCATTCCACATGTCATTAAAATATGTTTACGGAATAATTTCATACTTAAATTATTTAATGGATTTTGATAAAGAAATAAATCACGCCATATAAACAGGAACAAATAATACAATTTTAATCCTACATCGGAAGGACAAACTTTCTGAAAGCTGTAGCTTACTTTTGCTTAACCATTTAAAAATTCTCATTTTGTCAATAGTTATATCGAATCTCAGTGTTGAATTTTTTTTATCCTAATGTTATTATTAGACATCAGATTTTATGTATTGGCATATTTGAGTATTTTTGGTAGTTAGTGCATATTGAAATCTTTTTTGGTGGTTAGTGCATATTTTAGTCTTTTTTGGTCGTTAGTGCATATTTGAGTATTTTCTGTTCGTTAGTGCACATTTGTGATTTTGGATATTTAATGTTTCTATTTATTTTTTTACGAAAGATCCGTGTTCCAAAAAGAATTTTTGTGTTGCATGTTTGGACATTGTTAGTGCATATGTTTGGATGTTGTTAGTGCATATATTTGGACATTGTAAGTGCATGTATTTGGATATTGTTAGTGCATATATTTGGACAGTGTTAGTGCATATATTTTCACATTGTTAGTGCATATATTTGGATATTGTAAGTGCATATATTTGGACATTGTTAGTGCACATATTTCGTCATTGTTAGTGCATATATTTGGAAATTGTTAGTGCATATATTTGGACATTGTTAGTACATATATTTTCACATTGTTAGTGCATTTATTTGGACATTGTTAGTACATATATATATATATATATATATATATATATATATATATATATATATATATATATATATATGGACATTGTTAGTGCATATATTTGACAGTATTAGTGAATTTATTAGGAAATTGTTAGTGCATATAATCTAACTTATATTTATTAGATATAATCTAACTTATATTTATTTTCTGTCTGACGAGAAGATTCGTTTTTCACTTAAATGATAAAAAAATATGTTTTGGTTTTATTCAAGATGGTGAACGAATGATGATGGGTCTAAAGCAATGTGTATATAAACTTTGCGGTATTTCTAAAACATCCGTCGATTCCGGTGTTTGTTCATCAATTTTTTTTTTTGGTACTTGTACATTTTCGCCATTTTTAAAAAAATATTTGTATCATTTTTATACTTTTCATTCCGTTAATTTAACGTATTATTAATAAGCTTCCACCAATACCAGATTACTAGATGTTAGGATTATTTTTATGGATTAGAAATTGTGGGACTAACTACAATATATTATATTTACTCCTAATTGCACAGAATACTAGTGGAATGTAATATTGTGGATTCTTCAGTGGACATCTTTGATTTATCACTTAATGAATACAAAAGATTGCTGCTGGGGCAATTCAGTTGTTTAATAGTAATTATTGTACACAATTTCATAAACTAATTCCAATGCAAAAAAAAAAACTTAAGAGGGCGTAAACAAAAGATAAACGTGGACTATTTGAGAGAAATATTAAACATGATTATTTTCAATGTTTGTTCAAATTTATAAAAATAGTAAATTAATCTTACATACCCAAAATTAAATACGAAATCATAATTTGTTTAATTGACTGTAGAAATAGGATATGGAAAAAACTCGTTTCATTTTGATCTAAATAATTAATTAAATATAAATATACTATGCAGGTTCGACAATTAAAATAACTGATTAAATAAGCTAAAATAATAAATTTTCATGTTAAATATATATGTATAAGTCTCCAATATACTACAATACGTAACTATGCAAAACCAATCGAAACGTGGGACATGACAAAAACTCAATGTAAGTATAAACTTTGGTGAAAATGCCCATTTCCTATCTATAATTGAATGTTTTCTTTTGATTACAGCTACCAATCCAGTGTCACTCTTGGAGTCCAACGTGCCCATCCCAGAAGGGGCAGAATCCAAGGCGGAAGTGGAGGAAGAAGAAATCGTGATCGACCGGCCGTTCCTCTTTTTCGTCATGGACGTTGTCGACAACATTGTCGTTATAGCAGGAATCGTCACTGAGCCAGAGCAACCAGAAATTTTCTAAAACCACACAAAATTTCATATTTGCCTTAAAACAGAGATATTGATTGTTTTTTAAAGTTGTTTATAATAATAGTGTATTTTCACAATTTTTTATGCTCGTAAAAAAATAACGGAATTTTTATTTTATTTTTATGTTTACAAATTCATTTCACACAACGACATGTTCGTTTTTATTCGTGAATTCAGCCGCGTTGAGGTCATGCCAGATGACGTTGGTGACAGCCATCTTACCAGCCAGTGGCGTGTTCAACGTCATGACGTTGTAGCCAATTGGAACCGTTTCGGATTGCTCGATTTTATTAATGAAAATATTCAAATTAGAATAGAATCAGAAAAATGTACGTTAAGGACGGGTTGTTTTACAGCATTTAAACAATTCACAGAACTCACAAATCAACTTTTAAATTTGATGAATTGTTCAAATTCCGTAAAACAACCCGTCCTAAGTTTTCCAAATATTTTTAACGGTATTCATAGTTCATGAAAATACTCCATTTAACAAAATGGTCAAATAAGAAAATGTTGATAAAAGGTGGATGAAAAAATAAAATTTAAGATTTTTATTGCTTATTATAAGATTTCTAGAGTAAAATAATATTTATTTTTGTATGATTTAGTTATATGGTTTAGTTATTTAATTGTGATATATTATAGACATAAGAAAATATTTATATTCCAGAAGCATTTGATATTGACACAGTACACAAAATATTATTTATTTATTGTTAGGTTACTTATTATGCAGTTTTTAATGTTTTTTATGATTAATAAAATATTTACTTATTATACAGTTTTTAATGTTTTTTATGATTAATAAAATCGTGGGTATTCTGCGAAAAAGCACTAAGTCAAAATTTTGCTGATTTGACTTAATGATGCAGTTATATCATTCGGTGACCAATCTTTAGTCTACGAAGACGCTATATGTTATACCTATCATACTTTATGAGATAATATCTGAACTAAGTCAGTTATGCACAAATCTTTTCAGCGAATGAGCACTAAGGGACTTAGTGCATATTTCTTGGCTACTTTGATAAATTGTACCGTGTGAAACAGCACTAAGTCAGACTTAATGCAATTTCGTTGAAAGATTTTTAGTTTATCTGTGGTTATCTGTGGTATTCAAAATCTGACAGTTGTGTTTGAAGTAAGTTTCTCGCTGACTAAATTGAATTTTTATTGACAAAAATGTTGTCAAGAGTGGCAAAAATATTAAAAATGGCTAGAAAACAAAATGAAAATGATTTCTTGGCAGTTGACGGTAAGTTTCTCTTATATTTTATCATTGTATTGTGATTGTTTGAAAACATAACCTAAATTAATTTATTACACTGTCTGTTTTTGCTAAATGTCACGTGTTTTAGTACCTACAATAACAACAATAATTATTTTTTATTATTTATTAAAACAATAATTATTATTCTGTGTCGCAGTGGATAAAAGAAATAAATTGATTTAATAAATCATTAAAATGGATTCCACCGTGAATTGAGAGTTTCAAAAATATAAATATTACACCGTGTGTATTTTTATCTTGATAATACAAAAAAAAACAGTAGGCAGAAAACATTCTGTTAATCTGCCGTTAAAATATAGCAAACTTTTGAAAGTTTAACACAAAAATTGAATGATTCATTTATTTATAGAAATTTTTGTATTTACTCGTATCTTGGTACTTAGGCTAGCTTTACACATGTAAGTTTTTCCGTAAGTAAGCGACTTCTAGCCAATGGGCTCAATGGATTTTGAAAATCAAAGGTTCTCATTGGCCAGAAGTCGCTTACTTACGAAAAAACTTACAAGTGTAAAGCTAGCCTTAGAAATCCCGATGAGTTATATTTAAAACTGATTTTGCGACGAGAGGGATTTAAAAATTTGAAGTGAGGGTTTTATATATTTTCAGAGAAATCAAAATTATTAATTTCACGTGCACAAAAATGAAAAAAAGTAATAATTTCATTTCTCATTCTAGTTAAACCCAGTACATCGGCAAGATTATCAGAATATGAAGAATTGCCAAAAGACGAAAGTTTGCTGGATGAAAATCAAATGGCGATTGTTGCTAATATGGAATATTTCATCGATTTTAGTGACGACGATATTGTTGCTGATAAAGATTACATTCCAAGTCCTTCTGGTTCGACGACATCATTAACTGAAATAGTGGAAGACGATTCTCGTGTTGACTTCTCTCAACTTGACATACTGCCTATTACTACTACGACAAATGCTATCGAAAATAGTCCGAAAGTTCTTTCACGTTGGCGTAAATCAAACCCAGAAATGTGGAAAGTAAATGTCGAGAAGAAAAAACGAAATGATTGCCTGCCATATTTAGGAAAGAAAAATATTTTAAAACCAGCAAAGCTTCCAAAACCAGTCGATTGTGCAAAAAAATGCCGCTTTCACTGCACTGATGTCTTTTCGGAAAATGAGCGTCTTGAGTTATGCAAGCTATACTGGGGCATTCCATCTTACGAAAGAAAGAAAGAATTTATTTTACGAAATGTTTCAAGTGAACCACCAAAATATCGTAGATTACGAAAAGAAAACGGAAAGATCCGATCAAATTCTAAATATTATTCCATTAATAGAAATGGAGAAACTATTAAAGTTTGTTGTAATTTTTTCTTGAAAACTCTAAATATATCAAACCGTTCTGTAATTATGGCTTTCAAAAATAAAGATATTCGTGGAAATTTCGTGAATCCTAGAAAAAAACATACTCCACACAACAAAACAAGTAATGAAGACATCGAAAGGGTGAAAGCTCATATCGACAGCTTCCCTCGAGTTGAAAGCCATTATTGTAGGAAGTCTTCTAAACGTCTGTATCTCGATAGCAAGTTGTCGATTTCAAAAATGTATGATCTCTACAAAGAAGTTTGTGCTGAAAATCATAAAGTTCCTGTGAAACAACTAACTTATCGTAGAATTTTTGCCACCAATTATAATTTGTCTTTTTATGTGCCAAAAAAAGATCAATGCGTAATATGTAGTGTCTATGAAAAGGCTGACGAAGGTGAGAAATTGGCATTAAAAGAAAATTTTGAAGATCACATTCGAAGAAAGACTGAATCTGAGGCAGCGAAAGCAGCGGACAAGGAAAGATCAAGCCAGGACTCGGCGTGTTTGACCATAACGATGGATCTACAAAGTGTTCTTCAGATACCCAGTTCAGAAGTTTCTATTTTGTACTACTTGAGAAAACTGAACATGTACAATTTTATAATTTATGAAAACAGACCACCTAATAATGGTTACTGTTATGCATGGACGGAAGTGAATGGTAAAAGGGGAAGCTGTGAAATAGGTACGTGTCTATTTGAGTATATCAACAAGCAAGTGCCTTCCGATGTAGAATACCTCTCCATATTTTCCGACACGTGTGCTGGTCAGAACAGGAATGTTCAATTATCTGCAATATTACTTCGTCTGGTACAAACAACGAATCTTAAGGTAATTGAGCAAAAATTCCTAGAAAGTGGTCATAGTTACATGGAAGTCGATGCGATGCACAGCGCAATTGAATATAAAAAAAAAACACAGACGTGTTCAGTGACGAGAGTGGATAAATATTTTCAAATTGGCTCGCTCAAAAAGAGGACGCAACAAAAACAAAGAACCTTACATGGTTAAAGAGCTACAATTTGATGACTTTTTGGATTTGAAGAAGCTTTAACTCGAAACAATAAAAAATAAGACAGTCGACGAAAGCGGTAATAAAGTCAATTGGCTAAAAATTAAAATACTAAAATATGAAAAAGAACTACCATTCAAAATTCAATATAAATATAATTATAGTGCAGACCACTATTCTGTTATTGATGTCCGTAATATACGTAGGGGTAGGCGACAAGAAGTTATTGATCAGCATTGTGTGATATCAAAATTATACAAAAAAATTATACCAATATCACATTCCAAAAAAAAAGATTTGATGGTTTTATGTGATAAAAAAATTATACCACATGAGCTTCAAAGTTGGTATGCTTCCATTCCTTCTGTCGACGACAGCGAAATAAATGATGATTATAATATTAATGAAGCGGATGAAAATCTTATGTAAAAGCTTGTAAAAAAATATTATTAAAATAAAAATGTTACACCACGAGACTATTTTTACTTCTGTGCTTGCAATATTGTATCAGCGAAAAAGCATTAAGTCATGCAATAGCCTTCTATTTTTAAGAAAAAAATATAATTCTTTCTATTATTTTTAAATAATAAGGACAGGCATAAGCAGACAATAAAATAATCTATAAAACTCTATTCATCCATATAATGACTTCAATATATTTTTAAAAAGATAACGTTGATCAAACTTTCAAATTCAATTATCTCAAAACTAGTATTTTTGACTTAGTGCTTTTCCGCAGAAAGCCCACGAAATATTTACTTAAATAAATAATTTTCTTGTTTTTATGGTGGTTGAAAGTTATGAAAATATTAAAATTACACATTTTTAGTAAAATGATCAGAATCAAAAAAATTAACTTTTAGGACGGGTTATTTCACGGAAATGTTGACGGGCCTTGGTAATTGAATGTTAACCTTCAAATTTGACGAATCTTTCAAATGTCCTAAATCTTCCACACATTTTTAAATTCGTAGTTTGTGAAAATATTCCATTAAAAGGTATCCCTATCGGAATACATTTTTTAACATGAAACATAGTACTATCGGAACACATGTTTTCATACGAAACATGGTACTATCGGAACACATGTTTTCATACGAAACATGGTACTATCGGAACATGTGTTTTCACACGAAACATGGTACTATCGGAACACATGTTTTCATACGAAACATGGTACTATCGGAACATGTGTTTTCACACGAAACATGGTACTATCGGAACACATGATTCATACGAAACATGGTACTATCGGAACACATGTTTTCATACGAAATATGGTACTATCGGAACATGTGTTTTCACACGAAACATGGTACTATCGGAACACATGTTTTCATACGAAATATGGTACTATCGGAACATGTGTTTTCACACGAAACATGGTACTATCGGAACACATGTTTTCACATGAAACATGGTACTATCAGAACACATGTTTTCACATGAAACATGGTACTATCGAAACACATGTTTTCACATGAAACATGGTACTATGGGAACACATGTTTTAACATGTAACATGACAGTCCGATAATGTTTAGTTTATAACACGATGGAAAGATTAAAATTTTTTGTTAAGCTCATTAAAATGACGATTTAACACACCTATAAAAAGTGTTATAAAGTTATGAAAAGCCTATTTTTTGTTTCATCGCTTTTTGACTTTATATCACGTTTTAAAGGTGTGTTGAATTGCCATTTTGAAGAGTTATCATGGAACCAGGAAGAAGAGGAAGTTCTGGGAAGAGAAAAGGTAGGAGGGTTGGTATGAATTTGGGGAATAATGTTTCTCCTACTGCGTCGCAATGCGTTGGGTTCGAGAGATTCCTTCTGGACAGGTCAAACAAAGGGTCTCCCTAACCCTGGGTGAGCAGATGCATCTGCCACCTAATACATAAACCTAAACCCATCCCGGACACCCCTGCTAAGTAACTTGAGTATGTTTTTAGCAGTTTAAGCATGTGGTAGTATTTAAGATATGCCATTTCCAAACATTATGGACATTGGTATTTCACTTGTCTTCAAAAACCATCGAGATCACGTCAAATACAATAAATTAATTTAAAATAAGACCATAATTATGTTCAACTTTATTGTAATAATTAATAGCATTATAAATTAAATAAAAATTCTGCTTTTAATTATTATTATTACGCGTGATAGCTGTTTCACCTTCCGAATGCAATATCAAACTGTGGTGAGGCTACTAGCAGACGATCTGTTACCATGTATTACTACTGTATAGGTACGTACAATGTAAATCAAAGTACCAACTGAACATTTTATTACCGACGCCTGTATTGATTTTCGAGTAAATTCTGGGAAATTATTTTTTTTTATAATTTTAACTTCTTTTTTACATATAATATTATAATTTCCGTCAATTTACTCGGAAATCAATAAGGGCGTAGGTAATATAATTAAAAGCAATCTGATTTAAATTATGAGTACCTATATGGAAGTAATATTAATGGATCAAATCTGTAAGTGACCTCACCACAGTTTGATAATGGATCAAATCTGTAAGTGACCTCACTACAGTTTGATAATGGATCATATCTGTAAGTGACCTCACCACAGTTTGATAATGGATCAAATCTGTATGTGACCTCACCACAGTTTGATAATGGATCATATCTGTAAGTGACCTCACCACAGTTTGATAATGGATCAAATCTGTATGTGACCTCACCACAGTTTGATAATGGATCACATCTGTAAGTGACTTCACCACATGTCCCAGAAAGCGCAATAATGATTACACATTAGAAGATATTTAAAAATAAACTTTTTTTTAAATTAAATAAAATACTTTTTGTTTTACTTACAGTAATAATTTGTACCCTGAAGATGCTTGAGTAAAGCGAAAACGGTCGGTTCAAAAAATTATTAAAAACTCGTGGTTTTAAAACAAAAAGTATTTTATTTAATTTTAAATATGTCAAACCACAAAGTGATTGCTTTCTACAATAACTTTTTTTTAAATAAATTAAATGACGAAAATATTGGTTACATTATAGAGAAACTTTAAATTAAATTGGAGTTCTACATACTAAACTTGTTCACAATAAATACGTTATTACATTTGATAATAGTAATGTCTTGTTAGCAAAATGTGGCTAGTATCGCAAATAAAATACAAGTGGAAAAAGGTTACGCAATCAAAAACCTATGACAATCGTAGGTTGGAGCTTCAGAAGCAATCCCATAGATGTCGTTGGTACGACTAAATATTGGAAGTGGTGAAAAATAATAAAAATGGTAACCAAAACAAATATATTAATATCCTCTCCATAAGCAAATTTTAGAACCGGTATTTTCAATATTTGTAAAATAGAAATTGCGTTTAACAATAAATAATAATTGCAATATTATGAACAATATATTTTAACAGTGGCCTATCACCCGAAGTGCAATCGAAGAATAAAAAGTAAGAAAAAACTTCACTCATCGATAAATCCTATGTTGGTCTTTTCCATATTGATTATGGCCATTCATTCATCATTATTTCCATTCCTTATGGCGTCTACCATAAAAAAGTATATTCAAAAGACAAGAAAAAAAAGTATCAAGTATAAAACTGATTTTAAACAATAATCAAAACAGGATGCTGGCGTTGAACGGCGTTGTAGAAATGTGGAGATCCGTAAAGAGTGCAAAGCTGATGTAAGCTTAATGATCAAGAAAGGGAGGCTTAGATGGTTTGGGCATGTAGAGCGAATGAGCGAAGCAATGTAAATGGTAGCAGAAGTCGGGGACGCTCGAGGAATGTCACAACCAAGTGAATCAGATACTTGAGTCGAGCCATGTCAAGAGTCAGAATAATAGAAGAGTATGTATGAATGTGAATGAGGCAAGGAATGTGTGCCAAGTCCTTGTTGTTTGGCGGTCCGTCCTATGCCTTCCCATGCGGGGAAACGGCGTGATGGTTAGTTAGTTAGTTTTTAGCCATCTACACAAGGAGGGTTATTGTTAACGGCTCGATATAACAAATTTTTCTCCTGATGTTTACCCACTTGCACGGTTTACCGTTAAAGCGCCACGAGTATGTTTGTGTGAAATATTTCTTTCTGATTTTAAAACGCACGTATGGAATTCATTCAGAACTCGCTCTCGGGACGTATTTGTTGAGTGTTTTAGTTTCTTACCTTCATTCAAGATGGTAGTCGTGTTTGATGGTACCTTTTTATTTCGCCAGGATGCATGAGGTCTGCGACTTTTGCGAGCTATCAAGCGGGAGTAAAACGCTACGCAAAGTTCATTGTTCACTGAACTATTAGTATTATATATGTACCTAAGCATTATATTTAAATAATATATGTTTTCAGTACTATCACTCATGCAACCGCAATTAAGTGACACCAGATACATACAAAATTATTATCATTTACACTATTTGGCTTTATTTATTGTAAGTAATGCATACATTATCTTTTAAAATGTGCAATCTTAAAATAGCTTACCTTATATGGATAAGTTCATGATGATCAACATGGGTTTAAAGTATTGGGTTACTATTATTTCCGTAAATAACCCACACAAGATATCCATAGATAATATTTAAATATGTACAACGGAGATGAGCCGTGAGCCGTAATGAGTATGATACCGTGTGCAGAAAATGTATGTTCTAACATCTTTACTCTTTCATTTGCTTTATTGCTGCAATATAGTTATAAGAAGGCTATAATGACATACCCCAAAAACAATAATCATGTCAGGAATGATAATATTCTTTTGCATGGCTCCTTGATATCTTATAGTGTCAATTAATATATGTATTTTTTTTTTTAAATTTTTTTTTTATTAGTTTTTTGTATACATACATATGTAACATAATCATGAGTAATTAAGCCTGCAACATTGATTAAAAAACTGTAAAAACACATAAATGTATACAATAATATAACCTTTACGAGAGTTAAAATACTCGTGTGTAAAGGCGGGAACATAGAGATTTTATTAAAAATTAAAATTAAAAGTTAAAAAATTATAACACAATATATACGTGCACAGATAAAAAATAATAATATTTATAAATACATTTAATAAAAAAAAAAATAAAAAAAAAGAAACTGTCAATTAAATATTCTTAATCAATTGCCAATGCAATTCTAGGTAGCCAAACTATTTAAGATATCATTGTTTAGTCTATTTTTGAATAGACTAAACTTGCATTATTATTATTATTACTAATTTGAATTATTTTATTAAAAATTATTAATTCTTATCCATAAGTATCATTGAATCGCTGACAGCCCTGAATTGTTAATGCCAAGTTGCGATGCCTACTCAGCTATTCCAAGTACAATTAATTTTGTGGGTAACAATAACTCACCTCACCTCACCTCATACTCCGACTTATTAATTAATTAACGGACTTACGTCCAATATATTACGAAGCGACACGAGATTTGGGACAATGTACAATGCAACAGTAAAGGATGGTATATAAAAGCAGAGACAAATAGGGAAAACATAAGAAAATAGTAATGAAATAGAAGTGATGCAAAATATCCTAAATTGCATAGTGAACGACAAAAACATTCTGACTTATATATAAAAAAAAAAATCAAGGTCTTGACTTATGACAGTTCTTATACAAACCTACTATAAAGTAGCTCAACTATTATTCACTGGTATATATTTCTTTCGAATTCTGCATCACTTGCAATAGTGTTTTTGTTTACACATAATTGTTATTTAATTTTTTGCTATTATTATCCTGTTTACCACTGTACTCTTGTAATTCGATTATCACTGTATTGTATTGTATTGCGTTTGAATAAATAAATTGCATTCTCAGCGCCGCGTTCCTTTCTACACATCAAAAGCACAAGTTTCTTTGGCTCGACCCCTTTGACAGTCCGCACAGTTTGATCGTAGCTCGGCGGCAGTCGGCATGCTTCTAGGCTTAGAATAAAGTCGCCTGAAATCTCCACCCCTATTTGAATATCGTTTTTTACTGGAAATTTTTACACAGTTTTGAATTGGAAATTTTCGATTAGGCAATATTTGGATCACGAAACACACTGATACAAACTAAAAAAAGAATTATTAATCTATCTACGCATTACAGAAAAAAATATTAAAATACTTTTATAATATATGGACCCCTCGGTCAGATTTGTCCTTCAAAGGCTCTAATGGAATATGTTTGTGTCTAGTTATTTCTTTCCGAGGCCAATTTAAAAAAAAATGTCAAAGTGCACGATTACGAATTTCGGCATTTTTTCATTGACAGTTGAAAGATTAAAAAATGATTTAATATTTTTTATTGTATAAACGGTATAAAAAGTGAAGTGACAGTTTTATTACTTATTACCCACACAAAAGGAATATGTTTAATAAATATAGACTATTTCAAAATTATGGACGTTCCGAGTCAAAATGTTCTGGTAAGTTACATAAAGAGCATTCCGAAATTCCAAGAAAATTCACCATGTCGTTAGGACTTGTTGGTAAAAATATTTAAAAACCTGAACGGTTAAGCGCTGTAGGATAAATTATAGGGAGTTTGCATCTCCCGAAAAAAATAACAACGTTTCTTTTACCTAAATTTACGTGAAACTGGTATCACTGTAAACTCGCGCGGAAAATATTTCATTCTCTCTCCAGTGGTCTCAGCCGCCGGTTTAGCCCTAAATTCCCTCTAACGTACGCGATCTGTTTTGTTCATAAAATTATTGTAACGTGAGTTTGTTGAAATAAAAACTAAATTTAACATATTCGAATTCTGATTTTACACACCGAGAGTAACCACGCAACCTTGGATTCTGTGGATTGAAGAACCACAGAATCATCCAGCCAACAATCCACTTCAATGGGCGATAATCTCAATCCTCTAAAGTAAATTCCAAATATTTCGGAACATGTGTTCATGCACTTGCACGCATTTCGTTTGCCAATATTGTGCTTTTTATGAAAAGGTGTTCCGACATCGCGATAACACGTTTTTATTTTACTAAAAGTTTATCAGGAAACCTATCAATTCATTCCTTAAGGGCTTACAGTCCCGTTTTTAATTACGAATATTTCGAAAGGATTCTTAAAATTACAATCGTGTGCATATCACTAACCAAGTCAAATTAATTTATTATCAATGTATTTTATTATTATTCCTTCTTGGTGAATCAAGTCGTTTTTCAAGGTTTCTACATATGTAATTATTTAATCTATAATTAACGTAAGTCTTACAAACACTTAAGCGCCCTTGATGAAGTATTCCACAAATATGGATCTGTATAAATTAGCCAAGCTTTATTATTATTAATTTTAAGATATTTTTTTTTTTTTTTTTTTTAATTAAATTGTTATATCTGCCTTAATTTGCAGATTTAATTGTTGGGAACTCTTTGTTAAAAGTAAAAGGTTCTACTTATAATTGTGTTTATTTACGTTACAAATAATAGCTCTGGATTTAGCTACACTGTTCATTACCTTGTTGGTTGGTTGGTAATTATCTGGTTCGAGAAGCTTGTTCCCTGTCAATCTCATCTCACAAGTATTTGTTACACTCTAGCGACATCTGTCGGACTCTGGAGTAAGCTTTATGACTAGCGCCATCTATCGCTTAAATACTCAACTTATTACCATACATCACAGAAATGTCAACATCATACATAGCAGACCTATTAGCAGTGGCGAGAAGTCTGTGAAGGCTTAAAAGCTGTACAATGTACATACACTAAGAAAATATTACCATTTAGAAATAGGCAAGGAAATGTTTGCATTGATCACAACAATCAGTCGGCGACCTTTAGATAAATTCCATGTTTTAATTCATGACGTAATGTCCAAATAACTCCGCTAGAGAGGAAAAAACAGTATTAAGGCGATGCACTACGTCGTGTAATATTTTAAATTGAGCCGCTATCAATAACAACCCTTACGTAGATGTCGATAAGGTTTAAATTCCCGCTTAACACCATCCGCCTGTTTTGATTTATGCAAGAAAAAAACATGGCCAAAAAGTGCCTTTTATTTTATTTTGTGGATGTTCAGGCAAAAATATTTAATTTTTTTTCTTTTTATTTATTATTCGGAATAACATTATTGAGTAAAACCTCAAATTGTAATATTTAAATATTGAAGACAATATTAGTGATTTCTAAACGAAAATCTGAAACAGAAAAATCAGAAAAGGAAACGGTCACATCTGGGACTCGAACCCAGGACCCTTGTCTTTCCGGGACAGTGCTCTACCAACTGAGGTCCCATTAGCTCAGTTGGTAGAGCACTGTCCCGGAAAGACAAGGGTCCTGGGTTCGAGTCCCAGATGTGACCGTTTCCTTTTCTGATTTTTCTGTTTCAGATTTTCGTTTAGAAATCACTAATATTGTCTTCAATATTTTAATTTTTTTTCGATCATTTTATGAATAACTTAATTTGACACATTATACAATAACATCGTAACCGAAAATAGGTGTGTAAGTAGGAGATTTTGAACTGTAAAGCAGTTTTCATAGGCTTTTACATTATTTTTTTTCTGGGCTTATAAAAAGACTGATCTAAAAAATACTCGATCATTTCAAAGGCCAAGGTGTATTCTACTCGCAGTATTTAATTAAAGCATCTGAAACATTTCTAGGCGACCAAATTATCAAACCAAAAACACATGATTTTGCATTACTACGTATGGCATCGCCTTAATTTAATATTTCTAATTTTAAAACTGGTTATTCGTGAGGCATTCCATTTTTATAAGAAATTGAAACGCCTTTAAAACTAAACTCGTTTTCACATATTTATTTTTGACCTTGCAACGGGCACCCTTAAATGCTTGCAATTACAGATCAAATTCGAAAAATTGAATAACACATTCAAATTTGGAAACTCTAAATTTACCCCCTATTAATAAATGTATTTTAAATTTTACACAAAGTGACTTTTAAAAAACCATTTAGAATATTTTAATGCACGCCTATAGTTAGGTAAAATTTATGACAAAACAAATATTATGACGATAAAATATAATAAAAATTATAGATGATCGATATTCCTGACCGGGTTTGAAAATTGAATGGAATAGGTTTTTTTTCTGAATTTCTCTAGCAATGAAGATTGAAATGATCCGGTTCGTTTTTCCCTCAGAATTTTCGTGCGTTTTATTTAATTTTAGGGATCCATTTAAATGTACTTAACCCTTTCAGCCCCAGTGTTAATTCAAATTAACATGAACTTTGTGAATTTTTTTACCGTAACTGTAGCGATTTAGAAAAGCCATGTTTTCGTTTTCTTATAGTTTGTAGTCTTTTCTGTGGCGTCTATTTTTTCCGCTCCGTTGAAATCCTTATTCCCGCTAAAACAACGATCAATATTTTGACATCTGCTGATTGTAAGTTTCATCGAATTTCTGCCGTCATTGATTACTTAATTGAAGGTGAGATATCAATATTTTCTACTCGAATTACAAATATTTTCACTTATAAAGATGTATTCTATAATAATAACATCAGTTCAATTCACTGATCACAGTCATTTCCCAGAATATTGTAAATGAATCTCAATGTTCATTCAAATTAACACTGGTAGTGAGGGACATGTTTTCGACTAGTATGGCGAATTTTTAAAGATTTATTATCCTAGATTATTTCTTTATTTATGAATGAATTTTAGTTAAAACGTTATTTATTTGTACCTTAGTGATTATCACTACATTGTCAATGTGCATTTTTGATATGAAACAGTTATTTGTATTACTTTTGTGTTATGTTTATTCTACGTTACTATGTAAAAAATACCCTCTGACGCCCAATGTTAATCCAAATTAACATAGAAAAATTAAAAAAAAAAAAAAAAAATTAAATGCCAGAAATTTTCAAATAATTTTCTGAGGTATTATCAAGCATTACATATTTTATATGTGTGGAAACAATAATGCGGGTGTGAAAGGGTTAACTGGATAAAGAATTTGTTTATCAGATGAGGTTATAAAGTCGCCATATTAGACCCTAGTGCAGAGTGAGACATGGGGAATGCGATTGAAATTCGAATGGTGCGAATGTCGACAGATTTTTGAAATTATCGACTTTTACCAAGTCGATTAACTTGAAAATGTGGAATAATTAATACATTTAAATTCCAAAATCGCCAAGTAAGTACTTTGTAATCATTTATTCGGCTCAATGGTTGTCCTTAAACATGCAGAATACGTTACATTTCGTTTTAAAAATAGAAATCTGGTTTTTAATGCGTATTTTTTGATATTTGGTAAACCCGATTACCTCAATGAAATAAAACAACAATTTTTTCGATAATTTAACTTTAAGTTTTTCCCTATTTGATTTTTTTTCTATCATCAAATGAGAATGAGTCAAGGAGCGTGTGCCAAAACCGAGTTGTTTGGCGGTCCGTCCTCTCTGCTTACCCCTGCGGAGAACCGGCGTGATGGTTAGTTAGTTATAAAAGATAGATCCCGCAATGTTTGGGCAGAGTATTGGCACTTTGCTAGTCAATCCAAGGGAGCCTGCTATGCCTCAATACAAAGGACTGTCCCTTCAAAACCTGGTTTCAACAATTCGCCCATTTTTTCAAAAAATACTTTTCTTCACTTGTTCGAATGAAGATCGGACATTGTTCCTTTCCTTCCCACCTTTTAAAAATTCACGTCTTTGACTCCCCAGATTATACATTCTGTGGTCTAGAAGTGGGAACTTTAGATCACATATTTTTTGGTTGTCCCTCTCAAAAAAAATATCCTCTCTTCTATCAAGCCTTATCTAAAATTGCCTCCCCTCCATTCAACATCTTATGTCTTCTAAGTCTGAACTCGATGACAATTTTCATTATAATTTTGAAAATTGCCTTTTTAAATATAATTAATATTTAAATTCACCTTTAATTTCTCAATAATTTTAAACGATGGTCAAGAACACCCTTGAAGGGTGAAAGCCAGAAATAATGGGAAAAAACTTATGCAGAGTTAAATGTATAGTCACATTTTTAAAATGTTCAGGAAATAATCTGTACATGTTTACAAAAAAATATGTATCAATGCAATTTAATACATTTTTGGGTATAGTAACCAGTTTAGGGCAAAGTAAACTCTTTAGTAAAAAGTTACCACTTTAAAGAAAAGTGACCTCTTTAAACAAAGTTGCTCCTTTAGAACAAAGTAACCTCTTGAAGCAAAGTTACCCCTTTAGGGAAAAGCATATAAACTTTAAAGATGTTACTTTGCCCTAAAGGGGTAACTTTGCCATTTTGATAAACCCTTATCCATTTTGATAAGATCCCTTTATTGAAGTGGATATAAACAAATAAAAGGGGTCGTCGTCCTACCATGCTTTACCCCCGGACTTTCTGTATCACAGACGACCATTTTTTATCATAAAAAATAATATCTACCTGGTTATTTATTTGTATTTTTTTTTTTAAATTATATATTTCATATAAAACATTCACGGCCCAGGTATGGCAACATAATAATATTTGGATGATTTGTATAGCGCTGTTTTAGTGCAAAATCACCTCAAGGGCGCTATACAAATTTGCCAGCATAGATATATATATACATCAATGCTTGCCAAATGATAACAAAGTAATATCAATCAACCACTGCATATTGAAATTAAATTCTTTGAATTGCTACGTTGGACAACTAACAGGTACTAACTAGTAGTTTTGTGATGGGTGGACTTCTTGATTTGATTTTAAAGGTTCTATTCAAGTTCTGTCGTGACTTCAGTTTTGTGAAGCAACTGACGAATAATGATTTAATAATAGAACTTTAATATAACCTTCACAGAACTTACAAATCAACTTTTAAATTTGATGAATTGTTCAAATTCCGTGGAACAACCCGTCCTTAGTCAAATATTAGAATTATAAATAGGTAGGTGCTTTTCAACTCATTCGAGGATAAATATTTATAAAGGCTGGTTTTGCCGACACTGTGTAACTATGATTAGTATCCATAGACCGACACAAATAAATAACAATTACAATTTACACAGGAGTAACGTTAAAATGATTCAAATAATTATAACATTATTAGTACTCGTATAAAGGGATAAAAGAGATCAATAGTAGGTTCGGTTAGATTAGTAAAGGTAAGGTAAGTTTATCTTATCATTGACGAAGATATTGTCAACAACACCAATGAAAATATGAAACAGACACAGAAAAATAAATGTTAGCTGTCGCAACTGGGACTCAAACCCAGATACTCTAGGCTTACCGAGACACTCTACCAACTGCATTCTTTACGATGAGCTATTGCCACCTGATTACAATCCATTTTTTTAATCGTGGACCTAAAAAGCCCTAGACAGAGCAGTTATAGAAAAAATTGATGCCGCGGGTGACTGGGACGATGTATGAAAATGCCAAAACTTACAAAAAAAATTTAATGACTTATCTCATTTCTCGTCTCATCAAATACTGCATTAACAACACAAAAACAAACTAATATTAATTATTGAATTATTGAAGACAATATTAGCGATTTCTAAACGAAAATCTGAAACAGAAACTAATATTAGTTCATATGTTTACACTAGACCTCACATAACTATATTCCGTTGGTCACCATAAAAAAGGCAGTCGCCTAGTATGGTGATTTAATGTATCATATATAAATAAATATTTTAATGTATTATCATGTATTTTATAAATAAATAAATAAATGGTGCCCCATATTGGAATTCACAAGAAAGCACACCGTTCTGAAAAAGAGCGTTTGCCACCGAGTGACCGCAGAGAATCTCGGTGTGCTTTGGCGAGCGATTCGAGGTATATGGAGAGCAATGCTGCCGTGGTAAATAAAAACACAGTGTCTTCCTTGAGACTTTCTCTGTTTAGTTGCAAATTGGGTGTATTGTCACCGCGCTTTTTCCGAGCGGTTTGAATGTCAAGTCAACCATAGCCTCATATCCAATGTTTTGCTTGTCGCTGTATAACGAATTAAGATAGGTTCCCGATATAAGACGTCTGCAAACAAACAAAAATTAAATGTGGAATTAAATCATTCGGAAATGGCGTGATATCACCGACCTGAGGGTCATCGCCGCTGGGTACAACAGCTCCATTGGATAATGATTCGGACACACAATCTAGTAAAATAGATTTGAAAGTTAATAATTTAATTAATTCATTTTAGAGTAATTAGAGCGTTTCTTTTCTTAGCTCAGAGTAATGGCGATTATACGAATGTCGCCACTTGTTATATTTTCTCTTATCAGTAGAATCAAATTGTCAAAATATTTTAGGGACATGAGGAAGTAGTTGAAAAATTTCGTTTCGTATAGTCTCAGTTTAGGGGTTTAGGAAAAAGGGCAACAAAATATCAAAATATAGGATCCACCAAATGTTGCCTTTTTTCGCTTATTCCTTGGCAAAGAAGCCACAGAGATGTTGCTTCCTGAACCTTCATTTTTAAACTAAACTCGAGGAGCAGCTTACTCGCAGCTTAGCGATTGTTTCCGAAACGCGCGACACAAACGCCCTGTCTGAAACGGCAGTTACTAACAAATTGGTTTATGATTAGGTTATCGTACTGAACTCTGTCTTACTGTATTGGTCATTTCCCCACCATGGGGGCGGATAGACCTTGTCCCTGCATTCAGTCAGGTGACATTAATCCGGTGCGGCCGTCCTACGAACCACGGGTGCCTCCCCCGGCATCATGAGCTGGCCTGGGGAATGTTTGCGCGAGCCCGGTCCCCTTCCGACCTGCCTTCGGTGACCTGAGGCTCACTTCATTCCCTAGGGTCTTTGGAGTATCTCCCCCCCCCCATTAACATTTCTTAGAGGCTACTCTCGGGAAACCGGCTAAGGGAGGCAGGTTCTTGGGCTCATTGTGGCCAGGCCCTGTCTGAAACGGCTCTTACATGTCGGAACGGAGCGACCGACCGACATAATGTTTTGCATACATATGGAGGACTGAGAGTGACATAAGTTACTTTTCGTCCGGAAAAAGAATTAATTCTCGTGAAAAAAATTCTTTTCACAGTAATTTCACCATAATACCACGCGAGCGAAACCGTGGATAAAAACTAGTTTCTTATAAAACTGAAGAGTTTAGACGAGGTATTTTTTTTCTAAACTTTTGAACGTGTTCTTCAATGTTCTAATTTGTCATGGAACTGAATTATTATCTTATGTAGTTACTGACATTAATAAATATATTCAACTGTTGACGGCATCTAGCTGTTATTTCCAACGGTCAGAGTTCGTAATATAATATTCTTATCATTGACAGAATGCACCATGTACTAATACTTGTCGCCGGACACCGGTTATAAGCTATAAAGGTCGTTATTGAAATGACTGTTGGGAAAACCCGCGATAACCAAAACCTGTTTATCTTCTGTGACCGCCGAGGATAAAAACAACCAAGAATAATCACAAAACCCAAGAATATAAATAATACGTATTATTTATGCAAATTTGTAGCACGCTAACAGATTATTCATTTGGCAATTATTATGTGGATTGTAATATATAATGAATTATTATTATATGGACTTCCTAGCTCCGCGGTAGGCAGTGAGCTTCTTGACTCTACACTAAAAAGAACGCTGTTTTGAAACCCGACTTTCGTAAAAAAAAATATATAGTGCTAAATCTGTTACGTTATATGGCATGAAAGTGACTACTATTGTTGCACTATTACGACCAAACTGCACGAACTATCAAAGCAGAGTCAATGATAGCTAAGCTTTGGTGCGTGTAGGTAGGAAAAAAGGAAGAGCGCCGCTGTTCGTAGATTCGATTTGAATGGGTTATCGAGTTGGTGACACTTTTGTGCTGGCGATTTGGCATTTCATATGTAGGTAAATTTGACGTTTCTTTTCTGTGCCGATTCAATCCAAATTTAAAACCGAAGAAAATACATTTTCATGGTTGTTTAATGACGTCTTCACAGAACTTACCGCAGGCTATCTACCAATGAAAAACTGTTGTGATTTGATCTCTCGCTCTCTCTATCATTAGAGCCGTGTAACAATTAACAATTAACGTTGAATGATTACTGGAACACAGAATTCAAAAAACCTATAAACCACTAGAAATAGAGAAGCACCAATGTTTATAATTAATAATTCACAAAATGTGTACGGAGATAGAACAAAGAGGCATAAAATCCCTGAACTATTTAACGCATACCTGAACCTGAAGACATAAAAAGAGAGACATCTATCTCCAAAATAAAAACATAAATCAGTTCTTTTTACCTCCGTAGAACATGAAATCGTATACCTAAGTATAAACGAACGTATAGTACCTAATTTGCAATTTGTAAAAAGACGTGCCGTACCTATAAGATTGACGTCGTAGAAATCAAACCTAGTTTTAATATACTGCAAAAATTTTGTAATTAATATTTTGTGTATTTAAAACCTAAATCGAATTATCGAGATACAACGTGTATCAATCAATAAATTAAAGTTAATTATTAAAAAAATGATACCTTTGTTTATTGAAAAATTGTAAAAATGAGAGATTTCTTAATATCAAACTGAACACTACTCAGTTCTCGATACTATGTAAAATACGAATGTAAAAACAACTGAATAAATAAATCATTTAAAAGAAAAACAGAAAAAGAGGCTACCTGATCTACTTCCCCCGGAAACGACGCCAACGACATTGCCATTGAAGATTTGTAGTTCGTAATTGACTCATTGTGTTGATTGTTGGACAAACTCGTGTCGTGATCGTAAATATTTTGAATTTTCTGCTTGTGTGAAAATCTCTCCCGATAAAGTTAATTAAGGCTGTGCAGTAGAAACTCTATAAAATTATTTTTTATATCTAGTATAAACCTTTATATCTAGATAGAATTGGCAGATGTGAATACATTCAGTACCCAATATTAGCCAGATATGCGTCAGTTTGTGGCTCCCATTTCTCGATCTGAAGCAAAATTTTGATCTTGCTAAAACATATACTAGCATAGATATTTTCGGAAATAATATAACTTGTTTCAAGAGATATCTCCACGATTACTGTACCTAAAAAAAACAAATATTGTGTGTTGATTTTTGATGGTTTGATATTTTCTATTTTATACCTAATTTAAACATATTTTTAAAATTATTATGTTTTTTAATTTTTGTAATTTTAAACTTTGTACAAAAAATACTGATATTGTTGTGTTTTCTTCTGTGTATGAGCAAATGTGATTTCTGCAGACACAAACAAACAGTCTAGGGACAAATTTATTTTATACTACCCACAAGAATGTACTTTAAATCTTCTAGGCATCGGTAAATATCCGGATTTACAACAAAATTTGACCCGTAATTGTAACAGAAATAGAAATGCGAATCTCCTTTTGTTTGTCTTCAGTGTTCCGCTCGCAATCTTGGTACACATTTTTAATGTGATTTGTGCTTATACATTTATTTTTATTTTCTGTTTCTGTTATCTTATTGAAATAAAAGTACTTCACAACACGTAACTAAGTTTTTAATTTTTCTGATAAGCAGAGAAATACTATCGTGTTTTTTTCTTTTTTTAAAGTAAAGGAATCGAAATTTCAAGCAATTTTATGTTATTTTTACGACGTTTTGATATTTCATAGATATTATTTTTGTATACATTTTTATACTTTATGTGCATTATTTTAAAATTAAAATTTTAGATTGATGAATGGCGTAGGCTCGGAGAGAAGATCATATTGTCCATGGTCGCACCTTTTTATTGTTTTCTCTATCGTTATCGATGCTGCTGTGTCTATGTCATATCTAAAATCTGTCAAAATATTTACAGATCTATGGCTAAATAGTGTACAAACTTTTCCATACAAAAAGCACGGAGTTATCAATCTAGTGAGTGGTTTATTTATGTGTGGATTCTATGCGATGATAGTGGTTCCTACTACGAGCTGTCTAATCGGAATAATTTATTAATAATTTTGCTACCTACCCGCCTGAAGTAATTTTGAAAAAAAAAATTCTTTGTGATGGTGACATTAATAATTTATTTTAACAAATTGTATAATTTCTTATTTTATAAAAAAAATCCGTCAAATATGTAAGATATAGAGCGGCCCTTTTCGCACAAACCTTAAATTTTGACTTAAGTAACAAATACCCAATCAAACTTAATAATAATTTGTTTTATCAAAAGGTACCTAGCAAATCTTCAGTACGGATTTGCGCAATTTTTAGTTTTAAATTATGATACATATATATATATATATATATATATATATATATATATATATGACGAATATGCGTAATTTTAGAGGTAACTTGGGTATTGTTTGCAAGTTATTGTAAGTATTAAAAAATAAGCCTACCCTACCCACTGTTTAGTAAAATAAAAAAATAAAATAAAACAACGTCAAAACGACGTTATTTAGGGGTAGAAATATTCATTTAAATACGACAAATTTGTGTTCCAACGTAAATCGGTCGTGTGCATAGGCGTTAGAAATTCTATGTCGTATGTAATTTAAATTTAAGCCCGTAAACAGTTTTTTTTAATCATCATTTATTTTTCGTTATATTTCTTCAGTAATTAAGTATATAACATAAAAAAGATACTTTCATTAACTCACAAATAACTGCCAAGTTGTACCTAAAATAGTGAAAAGTTGAATTCTTTTATGGCCTATATTTTAAAATTCAAAACACAAATAAATAAATTAGCACACATCCGTACCTACTAAATATTTGCTTTATTTTTTGTTTAAAAACATCATTTTTCAATCTGGTTGGGTATATTAGCTTCAAATCAAAATTTAAGTTTTGTATGAAAAAGGCCGCGCAGTACCTACTTGCAAATCGTATGATTTCAGAGGAATTTAAGTTTTATATGAAATGGGCAGCGCAGTACCTACTTACTTGCAAATCTTATGATTTCAGCTATGAAAAAGGCCGCGCAGTACCTACTTGCAAATCATATGATTTCAGAGAAATTTACATTTTGTATGAAAAAGGACGCGCAGTATCTACTTGCAAATCATATGATTTTAGAGGAATTTACGTTTTATATTACAAAGGCCACGCAGTACCTACATGCGAATCTTATTGTTTCAGAAGAATTTAAGTTTTGTATAAAAAAGCCAGTACCTACTTGCAAATCTTATGATTTCAGAGGAATTTTTGGGATTGATTTTTCTTTTCAAATGTTTCTGGCTCTAGGCCATCATTTCAATTTATGGAGAGAGGGAAGGCGTATCTATAGATTAATATTGTTTAAATTGTTAAATTCTAAAAGCACGTGGAAGATTTGGAGTCGAATTTAGAATTAGAAGAGATGAAATGTTGAACGGAGGGGATGTAATTCGAAATAAGGCTTTATGGAAGAGAGAAATACGCTTTAGTAGAGAGGGACAATCAAAAAGGTTCCCACTTCTAGACCACAGAATTTACAATCTGAGGAGTCAAGCACGTGGATTTTAAAAATGTGAAAATTATTAGAAAGATTCTTTTTTGGATGCGGTATCTACTGTTCACAGAACTACTAGTAGTACTAATAATAGTTCACGGCTCGACTTCCTATTATAATCTGTTTATTTATATAGGAAAACGTTTTTACATTGGAGCACTAATCGAAACATCGCTGAAGAAGAAAAGTGTGGCTTTTACAAAATGTCTTCATGCCCAGTTGGTACACATATTAGAGCTCGTTTTATGTAGGTACTTAGATATTATTAATCAACACGTAATATATAAAAATAATTACCGAAGTTTAGCAATCTAAACAAGGAAAATACTAAAACTGTAAAACATCTTCCTGGTTTTACTTAATCGTGTCACCGTAAGCAGGCGCATTGATGACTTCCGTGGTAGAACGCTTAATATCATCGATTATGAATTGAAAAGCTTCGTATTCAAATCGATATTAACGAGGGGCGTATGGATATAATTTAATTTTAAAAATTAATAATTTATTTTATATGTTATTTGAGTTATTTTACTTCTATCTATCTATATATATAAATGAGTGTCTATGTCGGGATTTGAGTTATTTCACTTATATCTATACATATATATACTATCTATACATATAGGCACTAACCCGACAAACTTTAACCAGCTATTCCTTAGCACATTTGGAGTAAAAAATGTTATGGGCACTTTGCTGTCCGTTAGCATTTTTTTTCAATTAAAAACAAAAAAAATAAAAATTTCCACACTACATCACTGTCATTGGCATTGCTTTTCGTGTTCAACAGCTGTTATAAGCAAGTATGTCGAAAAGCGTCTTCGCTCTTTCGCACACACTAAATAATAATAGTTAAAAATGAGACGAATGGTGCCGTGCCATTTCGTTGTGATTGTAAAAGTGCGCCAATATTCGAATAAAATATTGCCAGACGGGTTTTTAAACTTTGACAAAGGATAAAACAGTGGTGACATGTGGTGAAAATATGAATAGTAAATTTTTTATAAAAAAAAACGTTACCGGACAGCAAAGTGCACATAAGATTTTTTACTCCAAATATGCTAAGGAATAGCTGGTTAAAGTTTGTCGGGTACGTGCCGATACACCCTGTATATATACAAATTTTGCACACTTGACCTTAAAAACGAGAGGAACGTCATTGTTCTCTTTCCCACCCCCTTAAAGAAGATTTTTGATACTTCACGCAGAAACTTATTCATACAAAATATTTCTAATTTATAAAAAATAAGGTTAAATTATTCGTATTCCTGTGAAAAACTTAAGCGAATGAATTGGCAGGTTTCCTAAAAACACGAATATGTTACGGAAATGGATTGCAATCACGTTTTCAACTCATTTTTCTCAGTGTTCTTGATGAAATTTTGAGACACTTGACGTTCAATTCAAATGAATGGAAAATTATCATACACATCTAATTTTGAAAAAACTTTTCTTTAGCTTGTTTTATACAAAATGATTCATGGTACCAGTATTTCCCATGACTTTATATCACTTTTTAAATGTGTGTTGAATTTTCGATGTGTTGATTTATCATGGAACCGTCAGAATTTGATGCGTAAGTGTGGGGGTGTAATGTATGCATGAAAGAGTATGTGCGCAAGCGAGAAGGAATGCTTGCACAGTTATTATAATCGAATGAATGCACGTCTCGACCTCTTTTCTACATTATCTGTTCCTCAATAAACATCTGGACAAAACCTACCTAAATTTGCATATACGATAGAGCTCCCATAAACATCTCTTTATATAATTCAAATCGTTCGAATTTGATCAATCTCTTTGTATGTTTCATAGTGCAGTCGAGTTGGCGATGGTGTGTATCTGCAATATTTCACAAATATAAATTATAGTAATTAAGTTAAGTAACGTCCGCCAATCTAGAGTCGCGGGGAGAATTTTAAATTTCGCAAAATGCATTAAAGGTGAATCCAAACACGTTTTTGGGACCAATACCCCTTCCACTTGACCTTTTCGTGCTACTGATTATCGAGTCTCGCGTCGTTGTGAAAAAGAGTTGAAGATTCAGAAAATATCTTATATTTTCTTAACAAATTTACATTTGTAATATCTCCACCAGTATAATTATACCATGCTAGCACTCACAATAAAATATAATAGACACAAGGAAAATGGACCATGAAACAAAACTGGTCGCCAACTTTGTTCACTACTGAAGATCGCGTATGTTTTCTATTTTTTGTTTAAAGATACAAGTATTTGCAGGCTACGAATAACCTCACAATATGTGAAAATATCCAACTAAAATCACAGAAAGCCAAATATGTTACGTGTATCTTGGTGGAGGTCTTTGATAGCCTAGGAATTATTGAACTCACCACAATGCCTGGGTGCGATCTAGACTATCTGCGTTTGGTCGTAAATTGGAACGCATGCCATATCTCAATTTATTTAATTTATCTACGGTACCTACCATTATTTTTTTTTACATTCACCCCACACAGAAGGCAAATGGAAAAGGAAAATAATTCCTTCGGGGCCTATGCTTTCTTTAAGGATGGTAGTAGAGATATTAGTAGTAAGGGTGGGTAGGAATCTTGATCAGTGTGTCTAGGAGTGACTGAGTGTATGAATGGTTCCCACTGCGGCGCAAGGCGATGGGTGAAAGCGAGACTTGTTAGAGAGGACAAAAGCTCTCCACAAACCAACCTCTCCCGATCTGGCATGCTACGTGGGCAGGCGCATCCTGAACACACCTTAGCTGATGAACCTGGCCAACTCTGATAAGTTACAAATCGTAGCAAACCACTGGGGTGACCTATGTAAGAGGTGTTGATTATCATCCGGTCCTGCAGATGTATTGCTTTCTAATTCTTTTATGCCCTTTTCTATGGCTTTTATTTTGATGAACCACTAGCTCAGATTTAGAGACTCTTCCGTTGAAATATCGAGAAAAATATTGACAGGAATATCTGTGTCGTACCCACTTTTAAATACTGACAGGAATATCTGTGTCGTACACACTTTTAAATATTGACAGGAATATCTGTGTCGTACACACTTTTAAATACTGACAGGAATATCTGTGTCGTACACATTTTTAAATACTGACAGGAATATCTGTGTCGTACCCACTTTTAAATACTGACAGGAATATCTGTGTCGTACACACTTTTAAATATTGACAGGAATATCTGTGTCGTACTCACTTTTAAATACTGACAGGAATATCTGTGTCGTACCCACTTTTAAATACTGACAGGAATATCTGTGTCGTACACACTTTTAAATATTGACAGGAATATCTGTGTCGTACACACTTTTAAATACTGACAGGAATATCTGTGTCGTACCCACTTTTAAATACTGACAGGAATATCTGTGTCGTACACACTTTTAAATATTGACAGGAATATCTGTGTCGTACTCACTTTTAAATACTGACAGGAATATCTGTGTCGTACACACTTTTAAATATTGACAGGAATATCTGTGTCATACACACTTTTAAATGAATCAGCAAAGAGATTCCTTCAATTTTATCTTTCAAGTACATGTCATTGGGAAATCCACAATCGTTTTTTTGTTGAGATTTAGAAAAACTAACATATTTTTTTTACAATTTGGTGTACCTCTTTTTCTATTAGACTAACATAATCAACTATAGAATTTTATCGATAATTATTTACAACGTTTTCGTAATTCTTAAAATTTAAGTAATCAAAAAATCGTTTATATATTCTGTCGATATTTATTTTTAATTCCCTTGTAAACCATTAGGGATAGTTAAATGATGTGATTTTGACCCTGGGAATAAGCATTCTACCGAGGTATTTAAAAATATGTATAAATGTTCTAATTGATTATTTAAATTAGTATTCCACTCCTTAAAAGTACCCTTCACACAGCATCCCTAAAAATATGACATAGGCCCCGAGGGAAATTATTCTCGCGGCTTTCCGTGTGGAGTTAATTAAATAAATCTTGTCTTACTTATTGAAAACGGGCATTGCAAAATTCGATTAAAATAAAATCAACCCATAAAAAACAATGTTTTTTTACCACAATAAATCCATTTTAAAATGTTCTTATAATTTTTTTTTGGTTTTGACTGAGAATTGTACCTTCCTTCGCAAGGACTGGAGTCAACCCCGTTAACAACCTCACCAAATGTCGATCGGGTAGGACCGACAATTATTTCACATATTAACTGCTGCAATTTCAGTAACAATATGTCCGAAAACTTTATCAGCTCGATGTCGGGAAATATGCCCTTTCATTCATTCAGGAATGACGTTGCGCACAGATAATTGTAAGTCTATAAATATAATTGAGAAAAACAGCGTAAATTTCATGAAACCAGAGCGTAAATTTTAACAGCTTTATGTTAAAAAGTAATTTATAAATATACGTAAACATATTTATAAGTTGAAGCATAATTTGAAAACAATTCGGAAAAACTTTTCCGTAATTACAACTTACATCTAACACTGAAACATAATATTATTCTCATATAAAACTCGTTTTTCCGTAATAAAAATTCTCATCCTTAGCGATAAGTTAACTAGAAAACATAGCCACAAGAACACTTAAGTCCAGAAAGCGATTTTGAGCCATATCGGAATAATTCGCGGTCCAGTGATATTGTACTGCTTATCCGGCGCTGGCGAGCAAAAAGAGACCACGGCATTAAGGACTATATTGACGTGGCAACCTAACCCCACCTCTTCGAAAATGTAAACAGATGACGTCTTCCTTGCTCCGTCTAGAAGCGGAGTTGTTTTAAAGTACAGGATGGTTACAAGTTAACAAATAAAAAAATTATGTTCATTCATAAATCATTTCATAGAAACAACACAACAGATAAAATTTTGTGGTCATGTCTCAAGATCCTAAATTCGTCTAGAATTTTGTGGAATTAAAATGTACTGTGGCATTTCATTATAACAGAGGTCTAAACTAGTTTCTGACGCAACCGCCTCTTCCCAAGTGTTTAGTTCCAATGAAGTAAGACTTTTTTTTTATTATCTACTTCTTGACAAAAATTCACGAAACGATTGAATATGATGGATATTTCTATTGCTCTTATGTAAAATTTAAAAAAGTATCGTTATACGGGGTGTATCGGCAAGTACCCGACAAACTGTAAAAAGCTATTCCTTAGCACATTTGGAGTAAAAAATGTTATGGGCGCTTTGCTGTCCGGTAACATTTTTTTTCCATTAAAAACAAAAAATAAATAAAAAATTCACACTCCGTCACTGTCATTTGCATTGTTTCTCGTGTTCAACAGCTGTTATTAGCAAGTGTGTCAAAAAGTGTCCTCGCTCTTTCGTACACACTAAATAATAATAGTTAAAAATGAGACGAATGGTGCCGTGCCATTTCGTTGTGATTGTAAAAGCGCACCAACCTACGTTACGTACATTATTAATCGAACATTATTAATAATGTACCTACACGTACGTACATTATTAATCGAAACTCGAACAAAATATTGCCAGACGGGTTTTCATACTTTGACAAAGGATAAAACATTGGTGACATGTGGTGAAAATATGAATATTAAATTTTTTATTAAAAAAAATGTTACCAGACAGCAAAGTGCCCATAACATTTTTTACTCCAAATGTGCCAAGGAATAGCTGGTTAAAGTTTGTCGGGTACGTGCCAATACACCCTGTATATACCAGTTATTATTATTATTATTTTTTTTATTGAAGATTTACTGAAGCGATACATTGCTACAACAACCCAGCATGGAAATGTAGAATTTTCAGGCAAGAGTTGCGCCGGCCTGGACTTCCAGAAACGTTGGGACTGCTCCACAAGGCATCACGCTTGAATAAACGCCGCGCGCTACGCCAGTATAGTTCATTCGGTTCAGTTCAGTTCACAATCAACTACCTGCGGCTACCTGAGACCAATTTGCATCTACGGCCTACACCGCTCTGGCCATTAAAAACCAACCATTACTTACTTACTCACATTTTAAGATTTGCAACTGGAAACATTTAAGTATTCGGCTTTCAACGTGCTCAGATTTTCACCACCAGCTGATAACAACTTCACCAAGCCTCCGCCCGCAAGGCGTCGAGCACAGATCCGCATCCCGACGTGACGTGATTTACATTTAATGCATCCCAACGTGATACATACTGCAACTAACAGCATCGTTTTTAAAAGCTCTGATATTTACGGTAACTTTAATTAGACGTCCGTACATACCTTACCCAAACTAAAAATAATTAAACACAGAAAAACAATGAAACCTAACTCAGATCATCATTTTTTATTTATTTATTTATTTATACTGGGTTTTTACAGACGATCTCACTAACGTGAGAACAATCCAGTTATAAAAACTCAGTTAATATACAAATAAGTACAACAATAACCAAAATCTACTCAGCCATAGGACATTAATTTTCATATACCTAAATAAAGATTAAAATATAAAACAAATAAAAATATTTATGAAACACAAATATTACAGAAAAGTAAGAGATGAAAGTAATACATAATATAATCAGTGCAATATATTTTTTAACAATAGCAGAATTTTTTTTTCTGAATCCATATAAATATATATACAACATTTTATTCAACATTTAAAAAATATTCATAATATCTTTAAAAATTTATACATTTAATTTCATAATTTTCCCACTTAAAAAAAAATATTATAATACCAATACCTCCTTTTATAATACCTATTTTACATTTGACGGTCGCAATTAACCATTAAAAACTAAAATTAATCTTCTGGTAAATGTGAAAAAGGATTTTACCTAATCCTGCTTACGTGCAATTATTTTATGTAATGGTGTAAACACTTTGCGTGTTCCCTATGACATGGCAGGCAGCCAAGACCGGGCCTTGAGTTGAATGTTGCATACTTATTTCCAATAGGTAGTCGGTAGTCAGTGTAGTCATCACTTGGTCGCGAATGGCGGATTGTGTCGGTTATGAATACAGAACAAGCGCACTGTGATTGCTAGAAAATAACCTCTGTGCCACCGCGAAAACAGAAACCACTAATTTTTTATCCAGATTGAGGTGAGTTCAATGTCATTTATTATCGCAGGAATATTTTTAAATTCAGTTCTGAGGTACTCATTAGTTTTGGCGCAGATATCGGTCATTTTTAATAAATTGTATAGCATTTATATTGTTTTCAGATTGTATAAGTATTATAGTGATTTATTTTTGTGGAATTATGCCGTGTTGCCCTTCATCCTTCTTTAGCCAACGTTTAGAACAGCATTACAGCATCCATCATCATACATCTGCCCTATGTGATTATTTTTTGCGGTTTCATGCAGAGTTGCGCTTCATCCTTCTTTAGCCAAGATTTCGGACAGCATTACAGTGCCCATCATCGCACATCTGCCATGACGTTGGACACTGCAATGCTATCCGGAACGTTGGCTAAAGAAAGCTCAATATAAGACATTTATATTAATTTTTTTATGCCAGTTAGGATTAATATTTTATTTTAGGGGAATTGTTATTTACGTATGCACATTTGAAGAAATCGCATATACAATTTTTTGTGAATTCATTCGTGAGTGTTGTTAAATTTACATGAAGTTAATTAACCAGTTTTGACTCTCTACGAAGAACTATGTTGAATTAATTAAAACACTCTACGTCATATTATTTAATTCTTGCAGTTGTTTTGAAATAACGTACAAGGAAAATGGAATTTCTTATAAGTTTTTTCCTGTGTCAGTAACGCGAAGTCTTTAAATTTTTGTGATTCGTGATGTTATTTTCAGCTTATCAAAGGTTAACACTGATTACGAAAACAGTATTTGAAATAACTGAGCAAATAAAGATAAAACCGCTAATACAAATAATTGTGGTAATTTTATCAGACATGTTTGTAGCTAATGTGAACTCATTCGCCTTCTTACCTACACAAAAATTCTAATAATAAATAAATTGTACTCTGTTTATTTAGATTTATTTATCACCAATATAACTAGCACGGTCGACTGCAGATCTCCAATGAACAAACAACACCACAACAACGAAGTGATTCGACGAGTACTGTTTTTTTGTACTTTAGCGATCTACATTCGTGCTCGGGAAAGATAACAAGTTATCAAAATTATCGACAAATCCTTTATCTATCGACTGTGCTAGATAACCTGATACCTACATCTGTAACAATATATTATTAATATTATTATTAAATAACGCTAACACAGTGAAACCTATCATTAAACATAACTAACCAGTGGTGGCTCTAGGGACCATAAATCATTTATAAATATGTGCGACTGATCTTTCTTTCATATTAAATGCCGATACATTGTTATGTGTATTAAAGTGTAGGTACATCATGATTCCGCTAATCAAATTATTATACATGATGTAATTAAAAATATAAAGTAAGTAATTTTTATTTGAGCACGTTTTGCAATTCACAATAATAAGGTTCCAAATAAAAATTATGATAACCAAAATTGTTTTAAATCGATCCGTTTTTCTTGTCCGTCGAAAAATATCATAATAATCATTGAAATTATCTTTTTTTTTTAATCTGCCGTCAACTGTATTTGAATTTTTTAATAATTCGCTCAAATGACATCGATAACAACATAAAGAATATTCCAAACTATCCAATTTAAAAACAGTCATTGTTTCAAACGCGACAAGCATTCAGTATCCAAAACCGGACTACGTTTATCACATCATCTCTTTCAAACACATAATATTCGTTGTGCTGTCTCTCTCCCACAGCAATGCCTGAAGCCTTCAAGTATCTGTATGATAGTGCATTTATACTTAAGCGACCCATTAACGGGCGAACTTGTCAGACGAAATGACTTCACAGGCGAGCTACGAGCATTTTTATGTGGATGTCTGCCGGATAAATAATGCTACGTATATATACGTGAGCCGAACTGCCGAACTGATCCTCAACTTATAGGAAAGGAAGGAGGAAACCGTAAATGGCGCGAAACGCCGCTTGCAGTTGCTTTGTTCCTTTCCCGTAATGCGTCGCTCAAATGTATACGTACCATAATGTGTCTTCATGCTCGGACTGCTCGCCGTGTACATCTTCGCCCATGAATGTATTGTATGGCTCATATAGGAACAGATGAATTAGTATTCACCTACGGACTTGTCCAGCCGAGCAAAACGTCACAGGCGTATTTCGGTCCGTGAGGATGGATCATCTATCCCGCAGAAATGCCATCGCTCGGTCTTTAACGTCATGCTCGTCCGGACATGCTCGCTCGGGAATATTAGGCTAAAGCCGTGGACATTTTAAGCTGACAATACACAATCGTCCAACTGTCCACCTCCCAACGTTTAGAGGGGTAGTTCGTGCGCGTTGGCACTACTTGGTAGGTGCGAGTTCGGGTTGGCACTGGTTGCTCCCGGTGGCAGTAAATATCACCCGAATCAAAGGAGTTGGCCAGACTCCAGTCTGCGACGATCTCAGACGACCCAGAATCTCTCCGTATTGACTCGATCTTCACGAATGTCTGTTTTTTTTTTAATTTCTTTATTTTATAATTCTATTTGAATTTTAGCCTAAGTGCTCACTGCGCAATCCCTAAGGCTAATTAATATAATAGGTCACATGTAGCCAGTAGCAAGACAGTGATGATAATGGCAACTAAATCCTTGGCTTATTTTAAGTGTTTAGTAGTATGTTACCATTAAGTACCAAATAGTTGCCTCGAGTGAGAATCTATTCTATTTTTTTCAGATAAGGGTTTAAGTTTAAATTATTCATAAACTGCTCATTCATGCGCCTGTAAAAAGGTATATGAATATGAATGATTGGTTATGTCCATATAAAACGGTATATGAATATGAACAAATAGTTATGTCCGTATAAAAATTGAATTCTTTCAAGAAAGGTATAGAAATACCACATTGTATCGGTGATTCAATTCAATTAAAATTATCATCATTAAGTATTTAAATTAGCGCCATCAGTGTGGAACTTTTCTGCGCAGGGTCTTACAGCATTTAGGTTATGTCGATTGCCTACAGAGCCACGGGAGGACGGTCTTGTGCACATGTGTAGACGGCACTTCAGTTCAGTATCACTGTCCTTGCTACTGGCCACATAGCATTGGGGAAGTAGAAATGCTTTACAAATGAGTTACCTGACCACATATTGGACGGGCCTAATTCTAGTTTTAGAATTTAATTGTTTTTGGGAAGGTGATATTGTGTGGATGTGAAGTAATCAAGAGGTCTGACTTTTAAAGATTGGATTTCATTTATCATGAAACTACCCTTAATCTATATCATTTTATCCATCCATGAACTACTTACCACATTATACTATGTAACTCATACGTGGGCATACATGGCATGACTAACTAACTAACTTACTAACCATAACACCGTTTCTCCGCAGGGGTAGGCAGAGAGGACGGACCGCCAAACAACTCTGTATTGACACACACTCTTTGCCTCATTCATATTCATACATCGTCCCATACATACTATTCTATTAATCTGACTCTTGACATGTCCGACTGAACTACAGGTATATGATTCACTTGATCGTGCCATGTCTTCCTCGGTCTTCCCGACTTCTGCTACCATTCACATTTGTGTCATATATTCTCCTTACACTCCTTTCTTTACTTATTCGCTCTACATGCCCAAATCATCTAAGCGTCCCTTTCTTCATTACGCTTACTTCAGCCTTGCATTCTTTGCGGATCTCCACATTTGTCACACGATCATACATTTTTTTACCATATATACGCCTCAGGGATCTCATTTCTACATGGCATAGCGGGTGAAAATACACCCAGAATGCACCCCAGCCTTATTTTGAATTAAAAAATCATTAATTCGAGTATATGCACTATTTATGGGTTCACTTTCATATGCTTGGAGTGAGTAGATCTTAAATATGTATCCAAATTGTGAATGAGATTTAAGGCGATGCACTACGTCGTGTATTATTTTAAATCGAGCCGTTATCAATAACACTCCTTATGTAGATGGCGATAAGGTTTAAATTCCCGCTTAACACCATCCGCCTGTTTTGATTTATGTAAGAAAAAAACATGGCCAAAAAGTGCCTTTTATTTTATTTTGTAGATGTTCAGGCATAAATGTTTAATTTTTTCCGATCATTTTATAAATAACTTAATTTTCCACATTATACAATAAAATCATAACCGAAAATGGGTTCGTAAGTAGGAGATTTTGATCTTTAAATCAGTTTTTATAGGCCTTATACGTTATTTTTTTCTGGGCTTATAAAAAGACTTATCTAAAAAATACTCGATTATTTCAAAGGTCAAGATGTATTCTACTCGCAGTGTTTAATTAAAGCATCTGAAACATTTCTAGGCGACCAAATTTTCAAACCAAAAACACACGATTTTGCATTACTACGTAGTGCATCGACTTAACGAATAACTGCCTGATTTAGCAGAAGCATTGGTCTTATGAACTATTTTAACTAACCGAATTTATTTTATTTCAGATTCAAGATGGATAAAAATAACTGCGCTATGCGGTTTAATCCAATGACAGTTGTAGTTCTGATGCTAATGGTGTCGTCTGTTCTCTCCCAGAATTATGGTAGCCAGTCGAATTATGATACAGATTTCCCACCCTTAAGCAACACACGTAAACAGCATGGCACCACTAAATATTATCAACAAAACCATCGAAACGGTGAGGGTGCTGTTTCGTACCCAGGACCAGTAAATCAAAATCCCACAGGTTCAACGGCTTCAGGCGCGGCTGTTCCCGAAAGAAACCAAAGAAAACAAGCAGTTCTTGTTGATTCCATCACAAAGTTTTCCTTGGATATGACAAAGGTAGGTAAGATTACTAAGTTTATGAAACATGTAAGCAGCTGTTCTAAATTTTAATATATCTATTTTTAATATTGACAAATTTTAAACATTTTCCATCAGGAGTAAAGCAAATATTTATTTTTATTGTTTTGATGAATTATATAATTTGAAAGTTTCATCTAATTATGAAAGATCCCCGGTGGTATAGTTCACTTACTTTGGGAGATGCTTTTACATGATGGTAGTATTTTTTTTAAGTAATTTATTTATTCAGTTACCTGTTACGTAGAATTACCTCCAGAAATTAGTAGACTTTACCCCCGGACACCTCGTGCTGTGTATATGTCTTGTATTGTTTTACTCGAGGTCCTCATTCCTTCGCAATAAGATATCAGTCAAAGGATCTGAGTCATCTAACGCGTTAATTGTTGCGAAAATTCGACAAATATACCAAACGATCACATTGTTGGAATTGTCTTCGTTTTGTAAATTTTATTTTGTTTTTTATGTTTAGCCTGTTGTAATGAATCAATAAAAGGTTCGTTTATAAATGAAGCATTAAAAGAAACAGCGTTAGTTAATAATTAATCATTCACCGTAAGGATAAGTTGAAAAATATGGCGAATAAGAAGAAAACCAGCTTAAAATATTTTGCTTTTCGTTGTTTTAAGTGATGAAAAACAATACACCTTAGCAGTAAAACAAAGTATGAAAAGCCTGTGTGAATGAATGACACAATGTAATTAGCGACATAAATATTTATAATGTTTGCATTTTCTAAAATCTTAAAAATGAAATATATGTATAAGTATTTGATTGGCTCATTGTCTATAGTAATAATATAAAAATAAATATATTTTTTATTGATACTTTTGTTGTTTTGCAGAAACTTCTTGAAGAGGAAGACGGCAACCTTGTAGTGTCGCCTGTATCCGTTGCCACAGTATTGTCTCTGTTATACCAAGGAGCCACTGATGGTACTAAAACAGCTTCAGAGCTCCAAGACGTCCTTGGAATGGACCCTAGACAATCCAAAAATTCTTTCCGCACATTTTTAGATACTCTTAAGGTACGCATTTTATTTCATTATTATATATTTATTAATTTTGGTTGTCGGTGTGTGCAAAATGTGAAATATTCCTACGTTTTTCTTAATGCGTCAAATTATTAAAGTTCGATGAGCTTATAATTTTCAATATTGGATATAAGTATGAAATCATATCAGAAAAGCGATAAAGCAGGTAACATAATTATTTTATCAATTGACTATTATTTTAAACTTTTAAATTTTTGACAGATGTGGATTGATTTCTTAATTTTTCAAGTTTACTAACATTCGAAAGGTAAATTTATTATTTTGAAAGGTTATTATCCTGAGGCGAATACTTTTTGCATAAATACCTTCTGCTTCACAAATCCTACATGATTTTTTTTTTTTTTTACGAAATTAACTTTTTTTACAAAAGTTTCATAATATAGTAAAACTCGAAGATTTTTTAAAACAATTCTAAAATCTCTTTAATGCTGTAATTATCTAACTAAATATCCAACTATATTTTATATTGCGCAGGAAGGCCAAGCGAACCGTGAGATGATATTCCAGAATGCAGTGTTTGTTGAAGGCGTCCATTTGGATCCTGATTTTAAGAGGGTTGCTAAAAATGCCTTCAACGCTGATATTATTAACACCCGATTCAATAGCCCTGTTGTTGCTTCTTCAACCATCAACGATTGGGTCAATAGAGCTACCAGAGGGAAAATTCCAAGCCTAGTAGATCCAGGTACAGAATTAAGCATTTTCATCCCTTTTGTTGAATGTTACAATCAGCAATAATGATTCATATTTTTGTTTGGAAACCCTCCACGACTGAGAAATCCTGTTATTTTTTTGCAAACATTTATTTTTAGAAAACTGGGCCAGCCAATTCTTTTTAAGCTAATCTTTTGCAAAAGTTCTCAAATTTTTCGAAAAACTGTTCACATATTATGTATTAAGGAAATTGTTTAATTTGCAGATTAAAATATATAATACTATTGTTTTTTGTGGAAAGAAAACAAAAATTAGATTTTACTTCGTGGTGTTACGAACATTTTCGTTATTGATAGTAAACAAATACCTGCAGGAAAGTCGTAAAAAATCGTGTTTTCAAGGGGTGACAGGATATGAGGGAACTCATTCCAGCTTGGTAAAGTCCATGAGAAGTCTAAAATGAGCGTCAAAATAATACCTTTTCAATAGGACATTCTTAATATAATACATCAATGACACAAACCCAGAATACAAACCTTAAAAAAAAATTGTGTTTTCGTGATCTAAGCCTTGTAATCTATACCTACATATGCTATTCTATCTGGATTTTTCCATTATAATGATTGTTTTTATCTTTTTACAGGAAGCTTGGATTCTTCTACCAAGTGCGTGCTTACAAATGCTGTTTATTTCAAGAATGTTTGGAAGAACGTATTTGATCCTGAAAGAACCATGAAGAAGCAATTTCACATCAATGCAGGAGATGGTGTAAACAGACAGCCTAAAAATGTTGAAGTGGAATTCATGCACCAATCTGGAAAAATGGTTACAGGATCAAACAAGACGTTAAAAGCTAGATGGGTCAAGATACCCTTTGACGTAAGTAAAGCTTCCAAACTCTCGCATGATCTGACCATTGAAATAAATACAAAGACGGGTTATGTTCATACTAATTGAACATAAAATGATAAATAGAGCACCTTCCTGTTTGAAGATTGAAATCGAATAACGAAACACATAAGGAAATAATAGTCGCAACGAATGAATGAATAATGAAATGGCTGAAATGAATGAAATGGTGTGAATGATTGAAATGTCTACAAACAACACCATTCATAGCTAAATGGAACGGAACGCATTAGAAAGAGATAGCCGTTTGAATAATATGTGTACACTTTATTTTATTTATATAAAATAAAGTAATGATAATAAGTGATTTTTGTGTACAAGCGAATGGAAAGAAACTCCATCAGATTTGGTTTTTGTTCGAGAATGGTTGGTGCACATCTCAAAAGCACAGGAAGGCATTTTTCACGAAAAAGAGTCTAGAGCGACGTGATTGTGGCAGCTGGTGACAGCTTATCTGACTACTACGTACTTATGTGCGATACTAGACGCAGTAAATCACAAGTTTGTCCGCTGGATCTAGTTTTTTTTCTTTTAATTCATCTAAGGATCTGACCACTGTTTTCGAAAATTTTGCGCCAATTTTGCACAGAGGCAATTTGTACAGTTGCATTTCACAGATTGCATTTCAGAATGATTGAATGTATGTTACAGTATGAATGTGTAAGTCCGAGAATAATGTGGATCAGGTTCAAAATCGGTTTGACAAGGGTGTTTCTTGTTGTTGTTGTTTTTTTTTTATAGTGAATACCTCACAAGAGTCCCAACTGCTCCCGTCTGGAGCCAGTGAGACTATAGCATCCCCAATTGGGGGATGTTGTGAGGCTAAAGGTAAGTGGGGAAGGGAAAGAGGAAGGTGGGGAAGTACCTGGCTATTCAGATCTAGTCACTAAACACGGCTAAAGCCATTTGGAGCAACGTTTCAATTCTGAATGGTGGTCTTACACCAGGGCGATACTGGTAGTATCTTCCACTCTGGAACGTGCCGCAAATATACTATATATTATTTTAATTAATTAATTGTGAAATAACACAAATTAATCAAATAAAATTTATTTGCGCACGCCGGGTTCGAACCCGCGACCTTCGGAATGGCAGTCCAATGCGTTACCACTGGACTATGCCGGCCGTCAATGTGTTATGCCCCTGTCAATTCTGAGAGTGACGAAGAGAAAGATGATTTTTGGACTGGTGTGAATGATGTGATGAGACTGAAAGATATTAATGAAAGGATTATAATGGCAGGTGATTTGAATGGGTGGGTAGGAATTAGACGTGATGTATTTGAATCGGCCTTAGGTATGTTTGGGGACAAAAGAACGAATGACAACGGGAACAGAATACTTGAAGTATGTTTAGAGTGGAACCTGTTTGTGTCCAATACTTTTTTCGATCATAAAGGTATCCACCAATATACGTGGGAAAGAGGAAATGAGAGGTCAATTATCGATTTTGTAGTAATTGACTCTAGGTTGAGAGCTGCTACCGAGGACACGAGAGTTTTCAGAGGGGCAGAGGTTGAAACTGACCACTTTTTGGTGGTGTCGAGAGTAAACCTCTTTCGCGGTTGGCGCTCTAAAGTGAAAACGGTGCTAACTCCAAGAAGAATCAAAATAGAAAAACTACAAAACGATAATGAGAGAAGTAAGTATGTGAATTGTGCAGAGATGAGATTGAATGAGAAGAAAATGGACGGTCTAAGCATAGACGAAACATGGAACCACATAAAAGTGAGTCTTTGTGAATCTGCTAGAGAGCTTTGTGGAATAAGTACGCAAGGTAGGAAGAAAGGTGATGCATGGTGGGATGATGAGATTAAAGCACTGGTCTCAGAGAAGAAGAAAGCATGGTTATGTCTGATTGCGGCTGGCAGTGCTTCCAGCGAAGAGAAGGATCGAGCGAAAGAAGTATATAAGGAATGTAAGAAAAAAGTAAGAGTTGGAGTGAAAGAACGAAATAAACGCCTGGAAGAGGAAGAAGGAATGAAAATGACAAACCATTTCCAAGAAAACATTAAGTTATTTTGGAAGGAAGTCAAAAGGTCCCGGTGTGGCCCTGAAACCGGAAGCATGAAAGTGATAAAATCGAAAGATGGAAAAATGTTGACGAATGAGGAAAAAATAAAAGAGAGATGGCTGAAGTATTTCGAGGAAGTCTTTGAAAGCGAAGTGAGTGACAGTGATTCTAGCGGCGAATCAGATATGAATGATGATGGACTGAATGTTACCGAAATTAGCATGGATGAGATAGAAAGATCAATTAAGTGTATGAAGAATGGTAAGGCTGTCGGTTTCGACAATATTGCTGATGAATATTTTAAAGGAGGTAGCCGTATAATTCTCACATGGTTGTGCAATCTTTTTAACCAATGTTTAAAGGAAGGTTACACGCCTTTAGATTGGAGAAGGGCAGTGATCATGCCATTATACAAAGGTAAAGGGTCACGTATGGAATGTGGGAATCATAGGGCTATTAGCCTGCTAAGTTCAGTTGGCAAGCTGTATGGTAGAATTTTGATTAAAAGGGTAAGAAAGGAAACAAAGGATAAAATATGGGATGTGCAAGGTGCCTTTATGAGTGGAAGGGGGTGCATGGACCAGATCTTCTCATTGCGTATGCTCACCGAGAAGTTTCTGGCAAAAAACCAGAAACTTTTCTGTGCCTTTGTAGATCTACAAAAAGCATACGACCGAGTCGACAGGAAAAAGCTATGGAAGGTGTTGTCCAAGTATGGAGTGAATGCGAATCTGACTCAGGCAATTGCGTCTCTATATGAGGGAAGCGTTGCATGTGTTAGGGTGAACGGTGGTTTTACGGGGTGGTTTGATATCACAAAAGGTGTTAAACAAGGCTGCGTAATGTCACCGTGGTTATTCAATCTATACATGGATAATTGTATGCAAGAATTGAAAGAGGTGGGATTGGGCGCGAATTTGAGTAATCTGAAAGTATGTTGCCTGTTGTACGCTGATGATGCGGTGCTGATTGCTAATAGTATGGATGATCTGCAGTCTCTCGTGTCTAGGATGAACGAAGTATGCATGAAGAATGAGTTAATGATGAATGTAAGTAAGTCTAAAGTAATGGTGTTTGAAAGAGAAAGTACGAAAACAGTGTGCAATATAGCTGTGAATGAGGAATACTTGGAGCAGGTGGATGAATTTGTATATTTAGGAAGCATGTTTACGAGAGATGGGAAGGCTGACAGAGATATTGAAAGAAGAGTAAATGCAGGTAACTCCATTAATGGAGGACTGAACGCAGTTGGCGCTAACAAAAAATTGTCCAAAGAAGCGAAGTTAGCAGTCCACAATGGAGTGCTGGTACCTACCCTGATGTATGGAAGTGAGGCATGGAACTGGCAAAGAAAGGATGAAAGTAGATTGAATGCTGTTGAAATGAGATCCCTGAGGCGTATGTGTGGTAAAACCATGTATGATCGTGTGAGGAATGTGGATATCCGCAAAGAGTGCAAGGCTGATGTAAGCGTAATGAGCAAGATCAAGAAAGGGACGCTTAGATGGTTTGGGCATGTAGAGCGAATGAGCGAAGAAAGGAGTGTAAGGAGAATATACGATGCAAATGTGAATGGTAGCAGAAGTCGGGGACGCCCGAGGAAGACATGGCACGACCAAGTGAATCAGATACTTGAGTCGGGCCATGTCAAGAGTCAGAACAATAGAAGAGTATGTATGAGACGATGTATGAATGTGAATGAGGCAAGGAATGTGTGCCAAGACCGAGTTGTTTGGCGGTCCGTCCTCTCTGCCTACCCCTGCGGGGAAACGGCGTGATGGTTAGTTAGTTAGTTAGTTAGTTAGTTAGCATTTCACAAACTTTGTGTATTCAATTGTCACCATGTCATCATCATCAAATTCATTCATAAAAACTGGATAAACTTTTAGTTTTTCAGAAGTTATTTTTCAGACCCCACATTTCTCTTCTTTTCAGCAAAAATTAACACTTTATTCAATTTACAGGACAATGTGTACTCAATGGTGTTTGTTTTACCACTGGAGCAAGATGGCCTAGACGCCATGGTAAGGAATCTGAAGCCCGAAGACCTTAAAGGCATCATTGAAACTACGAACATAAAGACGACTCACGTGGGCATTCCCAAGTTTAAGATCAGTTATTCCAAGTCTCTTGTCAACGTTCTTACTAAGGTAAGTGATAGAAAATTTATTTATTTTTATATTTTATTTGAGGGGTATTTTAGCAAAAGTGACTTATTATACTACCTAATCGTTTTGTTGAGAAATCGCAAAAAACTGATGCATCTGTCAAACATTTGATTTTATAACAGTGCTAATTTAGTAACGTATTAGGTAATAATACTCGATTAGAAAAATCTGCAAATAGTATAAAAGAAAGTCGCTATCCGCGTCTGTCTGTTTGTGCGCCTAGTTCTTCTAAACTACACAACGGATTTTGATAGGGTTTTCGTTTATAGAAATTATTCCGGAAGGTTTGTATGTATAATAGTTGCATATTGTATATATCGAAAGTAGAGAAAAGTCGTATTTTTTAATAAAGTTGTAAAAAAATATTTCCGGGAGCTTACATTGCTAACGCTGGCTAAACGTTATGGGATACATCTAACTAACGTACTATACTGAATTGTATATCTTAAAAAGGCCTACAGAAAATTACGCGATGGTTTATATCTCCTATGGATAAGCCCCAGCAACGCCGGGTACATGGCAGCTAGTAAAATATTATCAAATATTGAAAAGTTATAAGATATTTACAATTTACGTTTGGAATAAGTCTGTTTTGCAACCAGCTATCTTAAAATAAGTCTGTTTTGAAACGCCATATAACAAAACTAACAGCAACTTTCATACAAATCAACTAGGCAGTCGTTTTGTCACATGACCAAATGATCTGTTTCTATTTCCGAAATGGAACAAGTTTGTTTTGGTAGCAACATTGGTTGGAATGGTAAGTAGCTTTTGCAACATAGTATTGCAACATGGTATTGCAAAAATAATGCATTCCTAGGTTTTGGTAAAAATTGAAAGAAGTCAGTTTAAAAAATACTCATAAACTTATTACTTATTACTATTAAAAACTTTTTTTTTTTGTAATAATTCGAAATAGAAATTGAACAGTCTTTATTCAATATGCAACTAAAACACCGTTTAACGGTTGGGAAGGTTTATTTATTAGTAAGGCTAAATGTTTTTTATATTAAGTGATTTCTTCCAATATCGTTATGAAACAGGAAGATAGAAATCTTGAATAATTGTTTATAATTTCTGTAGAGAATTACTTTACTTCACGTTGCTTGAAATGGCATAGCGAGTTATTCTCCCACCTTACTCCTTCCCCTCTTCACTACCTTCAGCTTCACAGCATACCTCAATTAGGGATGCCATAGTCTTACAGGTTCCAGACGGTTGGGAGCAGTTGGGACTCTTGTGATGTGTATACACGAAGGTTTAGCAGACATTTTATTTCTATATGTATTTAATACCTATCTACATTTTTTTCCAGATGGGTGTCGGTAGTATTTTCGAGCCCCACAACCAAGCTTTGAAGAAGATCGTCCAAAACAGTCCAATCTACGTCAGCGATGCTTTGCAGAAGGCTGTGATCTCTATCGACGAGCAAGGAGTAACCGCGGCCGCAGCCACGGCAATTGTCGTCAACACCCTCTCTTTGGCCAGCTACTACGACGAAGTGCGCTTCTTAGCGGACCAGCCCTTCCTCGTCCTGATCCTTAAGGAAAACATCCCCATGTTCATAGCGAAAATCAAGGATCCTTCTCTTTTAGCGTAGAAGTTCTCTTCTTGATTCACAGTTCTTGTGATAAATGGTTGCAGTAAAATCGCTGCGAAACACCAAGGTTACACTCTATTCCATAACACATAATAAACTTAAATTCAATATGTCAACAATTTTGTAAATGATTTCGTCTATACAGCTTTTAAACCTCCATGTGAATGACTTATTGACAAAATGGCGAAGTCGTCTACTAACTGAAGAGTAAGTCTAGTATTTTTTCAACCATGACGTAAAATTTGATGAATATTACTGGGACCGGCTTAAATCAGATAAATAACACCATAACACACCCAGTTAGTTTATTGACACAGTCAGTTTATTGACAATTTTTATGATAACAACAAAATCAATACATTTGTAGATATAACTTAATAAAAAATGTATTTATCAATATATAATAATTTTCGAAAATAACCTAGAAATGTAAGTCAAATTTAATTTTTATTTTTATGAGTGATTGTGAAATTACGTTTTTATAATAAAATAAATACGCCTATTCGTGGTTTGAACGTCTGCAATGGCCAAAATACATTATTTAAAAAAAAAATGGTGGTTAAATAAGATCATATCTTATTTAACCCACTAGCACCCACGGATACCACGTGGTATCCGAAATAGTGTTTTACTTTTGTCGTCACCGGTATGTTCTGATTGATCTTATCAGTGAAATTGTGAAAACAAAAAACCGTCTTATCAGTGTACCTGAGATGTGTAAAGACATCTGACTTAACGGGTAGTTGATTTTTTACGCTAGCTAAGTATGAACGATATTCAATTTCGCTTAAAAATTTGTGTGCTCGAAAACGGGGATCTGAAATTTGCTTTAGCATATATTTTTTTAAATTATGTATTTAGTTAAAATATCTTATGACTCTTATGGTATGGTTTTTAATTTGGGAGGCGGGTTTTGTATCGCCGCCACGGGAATCATTTGTTTAATAATCAACAACTCAAGTGGTTCGCTACGTTTGGGGACTAAACAAGGATGTCTGGTTTCATCAGGTGAGGTGTGTTCAGGATGCGCCTACGCTCCAGCTCCATGGAGGGCCGGATCAGGAGAGGTTTGGTTCTGGGAGACCCTTTGATCTCTCCATCTCCATCACCCATCGCCTCGCGCTGCAGCGGGATAGATTATACACCCGTCAACACACTATAGATATTCGTATAGAATATTTACACTGCGGCGTAACACAATATGATCTTAAAATAGAAGGATACCATATGGTATCGTCGAGCAGTAACGTTAGCAAAAAACGATTGCTTGGATAAAACAAACGGAGTGTGTATTGACAATTCTGTTTTCACAATTGCTTCTATAAGTCATTGAATTTTTCTTACCAGAATCGTAAAATGATTTCCTCAAAAATATAAACTCCATTTTCTGGTGTGGCGTCCAGATTATATTGCACAATGCAATACAAATGTGGGTGGAACTGATTTAATGAAGAAATGTGTCTCAAATTGTCGAATTAACATCCGAAGTAAGAAACGATATAGGGTAATTCACCATGGATACAGAATGTTCCTGAATGTTTTTAGATAGAAAAAACACAATCAAGTATCAATTCTGGAATTTCAGAGAGAACGCAATCAGATTGGTACTAGAAGAAAGATATTGAGAGTTCTTGGAGACGTAAGGTTCGACCGTGCTAAAAACTCTTGCAAACCGTTTATTAGAATGTTGTGCAAACATGTAGGTTGTGTTTTGCCAAGTATCACACAAAACCTTTAAAGATTATATTTATTATAATAATTAATATTGACGTTATATTTTAAGCAATTAGAATATCGTAAAAAGCTTGATAAAATATTGTTGTAAAGCTTGATTTGAGTTATTACGCTTTTTAATTGTTACCATATTTTTGCACCAATTGCGCTCATATCCGCCCAGTGATGTCAGCACCCATTATCTCAGTGAAAAATAACTTTGAATAAAAATAATATTGTATTGGTCGAACTAAACCAAAAATAAAGGATTAATAAAAATAATCTAGGGAGTAATGGGTTGGGAATGTTGGGATACCGTTTCCAAAATGGAACATCTATCAATCAGGATTGGCTGTAGTTTTAGGGATGAAGGTAGCATGTTTTCAATTTTTTTTCCGTCATTCCATTACAGGTATTTTTTTACAATACATAATTATATTCCAAATACTTGTCATTTTGAAGAAAAAAATATCTACCAATCCCCCCACCTCCACATTCATTATAGTTTGATAGTAAAAGGCGGCTAGACTCCATTTGGTTGAGAGACATACCATATATACGTTTTGAACGGTGAGACTTTAATTATCTTTTTTTTATTAGTAACAAATAGATATAATGATATCCTCACTGGGATCTCCCGTGCGGAGGATTTTATTTACATATTATTGAAAATTTTGTAGCATACATAATATTTATGGTATGGATAATATTTTCGAATTCCTGGCTGCGGCAGCCACTAACAGCCATTATCGGCTGCTATCTTTATGAGCAAAACGAAGATAATGTTGGAGTTCTTAGTCAAAGTAAGATAAAGATAAATATGGCCGAAGGAAATAGGGTCCCGTTAGCGCAGTTGGTAGAGCAGCGCCTCGGCAAGGCGAGAAGACCTTGGTTCAAGTCCTAAATGTTACCTACCTTTTTCTGATTTTTCTTTTGCAAATTTTCGACCAAAAGTAGCAAATATTAACTTCAATATTTACATTATAATATCTTCCACGTTCATATTGTTCGACGTAATGGTCACTACAGGGTATCGATTCTCCAATTCCGGCCTCTCGCAGTCGCCGTCGATACTACATACCTACATTGGTAGACAATCTTATTCTTGAGTCTCGTCGAAGGTACATAATTACATACGCGAAAAGTCAAAAGTCATTCCACACAAACAACGAGTGGGTCGAACAACTCGTTGTTCGAGTGGAATGACTTCGTCGAGAATCGAGGCCCTGGCCATCTACTGGCCGTAGATGGTTATTGCCACCATGGTTATTGCCACCATGGGGGCCCTAAAATGGGACCATCTCAAAGTCGATTCTATTTTCAAACTTTCTTCAGGCCGGCAGGTAGGTTTCGCGATATTGATTATTCCGATTTGACAGCTCGTAGGAAGCACGATCACGCAAACTCTGGCGGGGTCAAAGGTATCATCCAACACGGTAACCATCTTCAACTGGAACTTCAACGTAACTAACAAATATACAGACAGAGGATTTAGAAAATGGTCGAGTTAAAAAGGCTACTCTCAGCTATGTAAGAATACACTGGAAAGTACGTCGTTATCAAACTGAGTACAGATACTAGAAAATGTCAGATATATTATTTTATTACCCAACGGATACCCTATAATATGAATAATACTTTCAACTTGTGACATTTCCCATACAATCTGATGGAAACATGGTACATTAGCTCCTCCTATCGATATGAGTTTTGCTCCTTGGTTTTCTTTCATACATTAGTTGATTTTATCTGAAATATATTCTTAATTTTAATTAGTAAATTATAGAAAACGAAAAAATATAATTTTACTCACACATGAAAAAAATATTAAAGCGGCCAGTAACTCTGTCTTTGATAGTTAAGAAAAGTAATCAAATGCTTACATAATAGGGAAAATTTTTACCAAAAGATTTCAATATATTTGATAATATAATATATATAAATGTTATATGTCAATATACTCGATAATTCCAAACACAAAAGTGTGTTACATCTACATTGCCGATGGTTTATAAGTTCAACGTGAACAAAGATGCTACATGCAACTAACACAGCTTTTCATGGTGTAATCCACGTTTTATGGAAGCAACACATTTTATTTAATAGGATTTAACGAACTCTAGTTTGGTTCTGATTATTACATCTATAGACAGTCACCACGCGCGCATTTTGTAGCCATAATATTATTTTTCCAGTGTGGTATCCCCATCCAAAGCAGCGTTCTACTTACCTGCTGAGCGGAGTTTTGACCGGCCGCCGTCATTCTCTGTTGGGAACTGGTTCGGCTAGCTGCTTGCGTACGCGATTCTCTTATATATCTTCTGAATTAATGTTGTGTTAGTAATGTTACAATAAGTTTAATAAACAATAGATTCTGTGAAACATAACCACCTTTATTTCAATCAACATGACACCCCAATATTATGCGAGAACGATGAGGTAAGCGTCGATCTCTGCATCCTATACATCCATAAAGTGGACAACGTAACATACTTTTTGGGACATTTTCATGTTTTTTTTTAAAATCAATATTGATCAAAACACCAAGTAAATTGAATTCAATTTACCGCCATTGTCAGCAATGTCAACGTTAATATGCTACACTAGAGCCTCTAGCGATCAGAACAGTTGATATTGCCAATATTTTACGGGAGTTAGGCGTATTTGGTATTGGTAGGATTTAATGATCATTGTTAGATTCACAATAACTGATTTATTAAATACGCGATACGTTCAATATGAATGTTACTGAGACTTGGGTCTATATTATCTGTGATGTGGGTGAGAAGAAGAAACTTGAGCAAGTGCAACTACTTATAAACAGTAAACTCTTTCTGTCTCATTCTTACACTGCGCAAGATATTAAATATATGTCCGGTTTAAGTCTTCCGCACATGAAAAACTAAACCCTTCCACACACTTTTCCACAAATGATCATCTAGACAATCCACATTATGTAATTTCATTATATAAACATAATAAATACAAAATAATACAAGAATAACACGTCAAATCACAAGAGATCAAATGGGAAAATAATTCACCGACTCCAAATATTTTCATATCAGAGGGTTCTTCTCGGTAGAATTTCTAATTGGACCTATAAAACCTACTGATCCCTCAAAATAAATATTTAAAAAATCTTTCGTAATCCTACATGTATTTTAAATGACATGCATTTTTATATATATAAGTTCTTTCACAGATCTAATACGCCTAAATTTTGAATGAGAGAGCTAGGTATAATGCCAGTAGCCGAAATAACAAATGGTAATATTTTTATAGTCTGATAAGGCCAAATTCTTTAAATCTCATTTCCTAAATCTTTGTATTTTCTTATTTTTTCAGAAACAACTTTTTGAATATTACAGGAATTTGGAATCGCGACATCAATGATATAGGTTTTTTTTTTAATTTTGTCATGTAAAACCATATCGGGTCTATTATGGATTAATCGTTCGGTCTGTTAGTATAGTTTTATCACAATATATTAATTTCATTATTTATATCCATTTGAAATCATTAAAAGTAATATTTAAGAATTAAAAAAAAATCATATGACATTTCGCTATAGCGCCCCTGTCTGTAAACTGTACAGTGTAAAAACAGGGGAACTATATCGCCACCCGGTTAGGCAGCGTTGCGAAGCGGGTTAATGTAGTGTCTGTTGGAAGGGATTTATAAATGCAGGTCTTGAAGACGTACGCTTGATATGAAGGAGGAAAAACAGACCCCGCTATCTCGTTACGCATGCGAGCCGAGTGACACAAAAACTAGCCAAATAAATGACCCCTTTTCACGAAGCCAACATCAACTGTGAACTTTGAATCAACCCACCAAATTATCGCATAAACTCAACATCAGACAAATACTAATTATTGTTGTTGTTTGAATGATATACTACTGAAAATAAATTTCTCCGTTGCTTCTCACCTTACGTCTTCGATTGTTTAAACAACATTACTGTTTTAAATAATATGATGTCTATACAAATGTGGATGAGTGCAAGCGAGATGGAATGCTTGCAAGATCTTATAAAAGGCGATGTACGTTAGTTGTGTGCATCTTTTGTTACAAACAGCACCCAATAAATACCAGTACATAGATCACCTAATAGTTTAAGAGTACCTAGTACTCTTAAAAAAGGACTAGTGATCCCCATTTATAAATCCGGAGACAAAATGGAAATAACTAACTATAGACCAATCACTCTGTTAAACTCGCTTTCAAAGATTTTCGAAAGAGTATTAAAAAACCAAATTATAAAATACCTAGAAGAAAACAAATTAATCTCGGATAACCAATATGGATTTAGAGAAAAAATAGGCACAAAAGAAGCTTTGGCATGTACAATAGATTATATACATAGCAACTTAGATAAAGGGTACAAATGCATAGCGATATATCTAGATTTAGCTAAAGCCTTTGACTCAATCTGCCACAATTCACTTTTAAAAAAATTAGAAAACATGGGTATCAAAGGCAAGGAACTCCAACTATTAAAAAGTTATATGAGTAACAGAACACAACAAGTCAAAATTAACAACCACACTAGTAAACCACTGCCGATTACATATGGAGTTCCACAAGGAAGCATACTAGGGCCCGTTCTTTTTACTATTTACATAAATGAACTTTGCAGCATGAAAAAAGACGGTGAAATAGTTAGCTATGCTGATGACACAGTTTTACTTTTCAAATCTAAGGATTGGAATAATGTATATAACATAGCGAATTTGGGAATCTCGCAAGTGAAAACATGGCTAGACTCAAACATACTTACACTTAACATATCAAAGACAAAATTCACAACATACAGTATAAATAGCACGGGAAACCAAAAAAACAACACAAACACCATAAAAATACACAAATGTTTAAACACCAACATCTGCGATTGTCCTCCTCTAGAAAAAACAGAGCAAATAAAGTATCCTGGAATCGTAATTGACCATAACCTTAGATGAATACCTCACATCAAACAAATCACAAATAAACTTCTCAAAACAATACACATTTTCCTAAACATAAGAAACATATATAAAATAAAACAATTGAAAACAATATATTTTGCACTTTGCCAATCAATAATAGAATATGGAATTATTGCTTGGGGAGGAGCAACAAACTCGGCTATCAATTACATAGAAACCGCACAGAAAACGATCTTAAAGGTAATACTAAAAAAACATAGACTGACTGATACCGACCAAATTTTCAACAGCTGTGACGTACTAGATATACGCCAATTATACGTTAAAACACTACTAAACTACATTTTTGACAAAAATAAATAAATTTCAACATACACAAAATAACACTAACAGACCAGTTAGACTAGCGTACAAAGAAAACATTAAAACTCCGACAGTAAATTCAAGCTTTGGACAAAGACACTACCAATACCATGCTATAAAAGCTTTCTACAGTGTGAAATTTGAAATTAAAATTGAGGAAAATAAAAATAAATTCATATACAAAATTACAAAATGGATTAAAGAACAAAAAAGACAATATTACCAAAATGTCAGAGCATAAAATAAAAACAAAACCTACACGTAACACACAAAACCAATATAAACACACATCACTCACAAACACACAAGATTATTATCAATGTATTATTTTTTAATTTTAAATATATTATTATGTATTTTTAATTTTAAATGTATTATTTTCTCTTTAAATGTATTATGTAGATTATATTTTCATATTATAAAATGAAAGCCTCAGCACGGGCAAGCCACCCAGTGAGGCCTACATTACTGGAAAACTTAAAATGTAAAAAATATTGTACCAAATAAAATAAAATAAATAGGTCACCCCAATTGGTTCGCTACGTTTGGGGACTTAGCAGAGGCGCCCGGGTTTATGTGGTGAGGTTTGTCTAGGTCTTGGCAGCGGATGCGTCTGCCCCCCTACTACGTGTTGGGCTACGTAAGAAACATAAATTAGGGCCTCCGTAGAATAATGACCCCCGTGGACGAGGGGTAAAGCTGTCGACTAGCAATCTGGAGGTCGGGTTTTTAAAATCCCGGCGTGTATAAATAAATTTTATGTGAATACGTTGTGTTATACCACAATTTATTCATTAACAATAATATACCTGTAGTACATTTGCAGCCCGTTCCAGAGTGGCAGACACTCTCAGTATCACCCTGGCGAAATTATACTATTCAGAATTTAAGCGTCGCTCGAAATGACTTTAGCCGTGTTTGGTGACCAGATCTGAACAGCCTCTTTCTTCTGCCTCACAACATACCTAATTAGGGATGCCATAGTCTTATTGGTTCCCAACGGTTGGGAGCAGAATTCCTTAAAAAATAAAATAATAAAATTAGAAAGAAAAGTTTCATTGGAGTAAGATGATGTTGTTATACCTAAACCAAAGGTAATCGAACAATACATTACTACAATGAAATATTCGCTGAAAGTTCCAAAGATGACTCAGTGCGCATGCTCTATAAGGATTTCCCGCGATTTTCAGAGATTTCCAACTTGTTCAAAGCTTTCAAAGCTCAGTTGCCGCCGAAAGCGTTTGCTAGAAAGTCGCCAGAGACCAGTCATCGCAGCGAATTCATTTTGCGGATCAAAAAGCACTTCCGTCGGCTCTAACACGATTATAACCTGAAATTTTATCAAAATCTTAAGTGCTCGATTACCGGCGGGAAATACAAAGAAATGGTATTAGATTACTGTTCAATTAAAATAAATTTTGTGGATAAAAGCTATTTTTGATCTTGTTAAAAATCATGATGACAAAATAATTGTTTCTGAAACTTTTGTGCCACGAATTAAATTTTGTGAAAAACATTTTGCTGGATAACAAATGAAAATCTGCGATTCGGTGAGTAATTTTAAAAGTTTAGAAATTATTGTCATTTGCAACCCTAATTTATTGTATTAACATGTGGCAAAATTTAATTATATAAATCTTAGAAGGGGAGCGAATAATTTATTTTCTCTATTATACTAAAATAAAGTCGCTTGCCGCGTCTGCTTATATGTTTAGTTCTTCTAAACCACGCAACGGATTTTGATTTTTGAGAATTTCCTTCGGAGAGTTTATATTTAAATAATACACGCACATTATATTTACAGAAAATATAGAATAGTCGAGCAACGCCGGGTAAGCTAGTTTAATTATAATTCAAAGATTTTTGTGTTGTTTATTATTTACGAGAAGAAGAAAAGTGAAACTACTGAAGTATATATATAAATATATAACAAATAATTTACTATGAAATACATTACAATTTATTATATATATTAAACAGTAAATTACAGTTAAATCTGTGTCGAGTCAGACGAAAGAAGAACATAAATGCATACATACATTCACAAAAAATCATTGGCTGAGTTGGCATCGCGTTTGAGTCCTCAAAGGCGTCACGTACAATAAACATTTCTGCCTTCTGTGAAGGTAGCAGGAGATTTTAAAAAATTTTCAGGTTATTCGTAACCCGGGAATGTTGGTCTTTCTTTAAAGAAAATAAATACTGAGGTTATGTAGTAGTTCATAAGTTGAAAGAAGATTGAAGAGAAATAAGAAATATAAAGCCTATAAATGAGAATCATATTAACATAATTATAATGAAACTACTTTTTCACGCCAGATAAACAGATTTAATATTATAATCCCAATGGCTTACGTATTCCTAGCAGAATACCATATTTAGGTTCGTTACATTTGGTGACTTATCAAGGGCGCTCGGGTTCATGGGGTGAGGTTTGTTTAGGTCTTGGTGAGCGATGCACTTGCCCACAAAGTGCGTGGCGAGCTGGATCGGGAAACTTTTACCCTCAGATTCCTACCCACCCCTCATACCTATTTCCTTCGAATATTTTTTTCTCCTTCCTTTCAATGAAAAGACCCTCCACACAGTATACCCAAAGATGACATAGGCCCTGAGGGAAATTATTTTCCTCATACATTTATATATATATATATATATATATTTATATTTATATTTATATTTATATTTATATTTATATTTATATTTATATTTATATTTATATTTATATTTATATTTATATTTATATTTATATTTATATTTATATTTATATTTATATTTATATTTATATTTATATTTATATTTATATTTATATTTATATTTATATTTATATTTATATTTATATTTATATTTATATTTATATTTATATTTATATTTATATTTATATTTATATTTATATTTATATTTATATTTATATTTATATTTATATTTATATTTATATTTATATTTATATTTATATTTATATTTATATTTATATTTATATTTATATTTATATTTATATTTATATTTATATTTATATTTATATTTATATTTATATTTATATTTATATTTATATTTATATTTATATTTATATTTATATTTATATTTATATTTATATTTATATTTATATTTATATTTATATTTATATTTATATTTATATTTATATTTATATTTATATTTATATTTATATTTATATTTATATTTATATTTATATTTATATTTATATTTATATTTATATTTATATTTATATTTATATTTATATTTATATTTATATTTATATTTATATTTATATTTATATTTATATTTTATATTTATATTTATATTTATATTTATATTTATATTTATATTTATATTTATATTTATATTTATATTTATATTTATATTTATATTTATATTTATATTTATATTTATATTTATATTTATATTTATATTTATATTTATATTTATATTTATATTTATATTTATATTTATATTTATATTTATATTTATATTTATATTTATATTTATATTTATATTTATATTTATATTTATATTATATTTATATTTATATTTATATTTATATTTATATTATATTATATTTATATTTATATTTATATTTATATTTATATTTATATTTATATTTATATTTATATTTATATTTATATTTATATTTATATTTATATTTATATTTATATTTATATTTATATTTATATTTATATTTATATTTATATTTATATTTATATTTATATTTATATTTATATTTATTTATATTTATATTTATATTTATATTTATATTTATATTTATATTTATATTTATATTTATATTTATATTTATATTTATATTTATATTTATATTTATATTTATATTATATTTATATTTATATTTATATTTATATTTATATTTATATTTATATTTATATTTATATTATATTTATATTTATATTTATATTTATATTTATATTTATATTTATATTTATATTTATATTTATATTTATATTTATATTTATATTATATTTATATTTATATTTATATTTATATTTATATTTATATTTATATTTATATTTATATTTATATTTATATTTATATTTATATTTATATTTATATTTATATTTATATTTATATTTATATTTATATTTATATTTATATTTATATTTATATTTATATTTATAGGCACAAGTTGACAATTACTAATATCCATTTTGTATTTCCTTTGGAATTTTGTATACGTTTGTCTCTCTTCTCTGTTATTGATATTGAGTTGATATTATAATTGATATTTTAAGAATATGAAAATAGAAAAGAAATAGACAATATTTTTTTTAGGTCGTGACTGAGGAACTCGGGACTTTACCATATTATAATAGAGTGGCACATTTACCAAATCTGCATATCCCAAACAATTCATGAAGCATCTTCATTTTTAACGATACTTTAAGAAAAAGTTTATTAATCTTGGTTCGTTTATTAATTATAATTTATTTTCAAAATTCATTTTTTTCAAATAAATGGCGTAGTTAAAAAGCGGAAATTTGAATGCGTTTGCGCAAGTACAAAAAGTTTTGAATTCACCACAATCCCCTCTTACCCCGAACATGCTCAAAGATACTGGGTGCGTAGAGAAGTACATCAATTCCGTTTAAATTTTGAGGCGCGATTGAATTCTAAAATGTTCTTTTTTACGTTATTTGGTTTCATTCTTCAGTTTCCCAAAAATACTTTTTTTTCTATATAGTACACCACTATATAAGCAAGATTCTCTTAAAAACTCATTTTCAATTATAATTAACAATAAAAATCAATTGTTTTAGGACATATTCATACATTTAAACATGGACTTTGTTTTAAGACCTAATTTCTCGGTCACAGTTGCCAAGTGTGGGAACCTATTATAGCTTTGTCAGAATCACCGCTGTCATACCCTTACCCTTTAGAACATTTTTTTCGAAAATATAACTTCCTTGAACTATCAGCAGTAAATCAGTAGGCTTATCACAAACCTGACCACTCGTGTGTTCAGTTGAATTTAAGTTAAGTCCTTCAGAAAAGGCTTTCCTAGCGTCCCTATCTATGTTTTACGGTTCCTTGATATATCAGATCATTGACAAAATAGGACATTGACGACAAGAAAAGAAAACAAAACCTGAACTAACCTAACTTAACCTGGATTAGGCTAAAGTAACCTAACCTAAATTAACTAAACCATGTTACCTGGCATATTGTTTTATCAAGTACTATTTTGTTTTAATCGGTAACCAGTTTTACAAAATTATTTAATTTACACCTATGTAGACAATTTCGTCAAGTTTAATCTTTATATAAATTATTTTGATAAACTACTTAACATCATAACTGCCGGTAGAATAAATAGTACAGCAAATTCTGAAACAAATAATAAAACATAGGAAATAGGGAAACAGAAAAGACAATGACAAAAAATACATATTATTATAGAAATGAAAACAAAGATTAAACTGATTTTTAAAAATATATTAAAAAGATAAAACTTTTTTATGATTTCATTTTTAAATCCTATCATTTCACTCAGTTTGTTCAAACCCCTAACCCTTCAGATATTGGGGTGCGTTTACAACAGACTGAGGCATTCTTGCAAAATTCAAAAAAAAAAGTTTTTACTCACCTGCTTTTGAATTTGGAGGAAAGTGTTACTATCTTCATCGACCAAAGGTTTTTAAAACATGACAAAAACAACACATTGTGGCCCTGCCCTAATGTTTTATGTTTGCACAAACATTTAGTTTAATGTTTTTGGTAATATTATCGCTGGAGATCCGGCTTTTAAATAAAACTATGAAAAATAATGTTTTCAAATCAAGATGAGTACAGCATTCAAGTACCTCCCTTTATATATTGTGACTTTATTTGAAATATGTGTAAGTACCTTCATATGAATTACTTTTTCAGGTCATACTTTTTTTGATGGGTAGTTATAAAATAATTTTCTAATGGTTGTGAATTTTTGAAAGCCGTAGGGCTTGCATACGTTTTCTAGCAAATCAACAAACGCCCTTGAGATTACAGAATTAATTAAGCCCGGATTATCTACGAAAACAACTATTGTTGAGCGTTAGGTATTGGTCTAATCTGGATCGCCGGTAATTAAAATCGGTTGAACAAAGGAATAACCTCACACAAGTCCAGAGATTGAGCACCCGCAATAAATTTATTACTCCCAGTTACTTTTTAAGACTTGTTTAGTAATACGGCTTCCGTGGTCGAAGGGTAATCTCTCGACTACGAATCCATAGGTCGCGGGCTTGAATCCCGATGTGCGCATCTAAATTTTATTTGATTAATTTGTTGTTTAACAATAAGTTCATTAAAAATAATACTAAATATTAATACTTTCAGACCGTGCGTCTAAATAGAATGAAAATACAGATTCTAGAATTTTTACCCACTATCTATAGCTAATAAAAATTTCCTACGTCGTTTTCCAATTACTGGTACCACTGACTGCATACTATTTTTTATTAAATTTAAATTACTATTTCAGGAGGTAGCCATTTGGATTTTTGAACGGATATTTTTATGTTTAATCTCTACCGATTTTTTCTTCTGATTTTTTTGTGATGAAAGTTTGAAAACTCATTTTAATTTTTATTATTTTTTTTTTAATTTAACAAATGGTAACTTTTTGGTTCGTAGTGTAAGATTTGTCATTTTATGTGAACCCCTCTGAGACCTATTGTTCTTTTAAATGAAATAAGTAATAACTTTTGAACTGAAGATATATATGTAGATGTAATAAAAAAAACAAACCACCAAAATTTTTCAAATAACACTACCACATCTAGGACTCGAACATCATCGTTATCAAACATCAAATTAGTTCTGACAATACCAGTTTTAATTCAGGTCTAAAAGGGATAATTGTGCCACGTTCCTGAATCTTGAGTGGAAGATACTTTGAGTATCGCCATGGTGAAGACCACCATTTAGAAATGAAAGGTGGTTTGAAATGGCTTTAGCCATGTTTTTGACCAGATCTCAATAGCCAGGTACTTCCCCATCTTCCTCTTCTTTATATCCTTCACCTTCATCCTGACAACATACCTCATTTGAGGATGCCATAGTATCACTGGCTCCAGCTGCTCTGGAGTAGTGAGGAATAATTGATTTCGATTCTTTGAATTCTAATTTATATTTGCAAAATATTCTAATTATGGGTCTCTCATTTTGGGGATACTAATAGGATATCTGCCACTCTGGAAAAAGGTTATATTTTAAAAAAAAATAATCGTATCTGAAAAATTTACATAAACTAATTTTTTCCCGCCGAATTTCTAAACCGCTACCTCGGGATCTAATTTTTTTAATAAACCGTTCAATTTTTTTGTAATTTTATCTATTTTTCTAGAAGCGACCACCCTTTAACCAAAATAAAATTATCTTCAAATTTCTCACGTGTAAATTTTACATAAGTCTGCAAAACTTTTTCCACACTTGATCCTAATTTTGGCGGCCAACCCCTCTCAGTTTCTACGATTATTTACTTTCTACGTCGTATATAAGTTCGCATAACTTTTTGCGGTGTTTTTTATCCTGCGATTCGTCGCCCGGTCTTACCGAGTTAGTATCTAATCCCTTTGTCAGAGAAACGTAGAGAGGTAGAAATTTATGGATGAAGATGTATCCGCCATGAAACGAACAGAGCTTCGGCAAAAGGTATATAACCTGGCAGGGCACCAATAACTAGCAAGGCATAATAATAACTCCAAAACACACTATTTTAGTAGTGTTTTTAGGTAAAAAAAGGAATAGCCACGTAACATTTTAAACACCCATTTGAGGTAAAAATTGTGAGGCACAATGACGACGTTCTATTTGTATAAAGAACATTAAATTTAAATTCAGTAAATTTAAATGATTCACTACTTCATGGAAAATAAGAATCTAGAAAATGAAAAAAAAAAATGCATTGATGATAACCGTCCAACAGGTCTCCATATTAAAATATGTTTCACAACACTGTTTTAGGTTTTGTAAAATGGACCTAGTGGCGCCATCTGCCCATTAACTATGATAATCCATGAAGTAAATCCAATATGGCAGCAGATCTTGTAAACGGTGGTTGTGTTTTAATCAAATATTTTGTTTATCTGTCCAGTGATTTGTACATCACAGTTATCGGTGTCCTGAAAAAACTATTTTCTTAAAATAAAATAAAGTGTTAATTTTATTATATGTTATATTTTATTATTTCACTAGACTTCAGAAATGAATTGTTTTTTCATTAAAAAAAATAAAGTTTTTATATTTCATTAAGATGCCAGTTATTGGGTTCTTTCCCATATATATCCATCAATAATAGAGTTTGGCAATAAAATGCAGAAATTTATTAAATTGAAACTAAAAATTTCATAACTATGGCAACATTAAGCTACTCAAAATTGTTCTTACTATTCAAATTTCTTCACATTCGTTCGACAAGGGAAAACAACATAACTCAATTATTTTCAACGTTTTTAAAATGTATATTACGTAAAATCTTTTAACATCCCAGTTTTTCAAACCTTCTATAGACAAAAAAGTTTTAAATACAGTGCTATTAAGCTATTCACTTCTCTACCTACTAAGATTAGAAACACGCAAACCAAAACAACTTCCTTTAAAAGTAATTTAAACAATATCATTTAAACTAAATGAGAAAACTAATCTATATATTTTTTAGACTAAGAAATATTGCATCATTAAAAATAATAAAAGATATTTATTATGCACTGGCGCACTCTGTCCTACAATATGGAATCGTGGCTTGGGGGGGTGCATATAAATCATCCCTACTCCCATTGGAAACTATTCAAAAAATACTAATAAAAATCATCTTAAAAAAGCCATATTACTACCCAACTATAAATGTTTTTCAAGATTTCCCGGTTCCCCCACTTACAAAAATTTATGACAAAATTGCACTTCTACAAATACATAAAGATTTCTTTAGTAAAAATAATTTACCACAATTGAATATTAGCAAAAGAATAATATCTGTTGGAGGACTAACCGTGCCACTAGCACGAACCACAACAGCACAACATCACTATATATTCAAGGGTGTAAAATTATTTAATAAATTACCCCTTGATATAAGATCGGAAGAAAATTACGAAAAATATAAAAAAAAAATTAAATTAAAATACTCTTGTACCACCTCATAACTTTACTTATTGTTTAGAAATATGTTTTTGCCTTTTAAATTCTTTGAATCATTTATTAACTAACCTATATTTTTATTACTTTTATTGTTAGTTTTTGTTTTATCACTAATATTTTTTGTTTAATTTAAACAAATGTAAAAATATTTTTGTTGTCCTCTCCTAAACACAAGCAGCTGCTTTATTAGGAGAGTGATTGAAATATTAGTGTTTATATTGTTAAAAAATTGTTACCTTGTTTATATGTTTCAATTAAAAAAAAAATTTTCTATCCTGTGGAAATACGTAATGTTTTGACGTTAGAAAGAGAAATAATATAATTCTTTATAGCTTGCCTCAAGTATATATACTGGATGCCATTAATAAAATCCTGAAAATAGCCAAATTGAATAATTCATATTTCGCGCCGCTATCGTAACAATCAGTTTAACTTTAAAAATTACTTATTATTTTAACCCGGAAAACTTCAACGGTTCTATTTTGAAAATAACAAAGGGCGCCACTTCCGTTTAGAACAATCCTTAACTTTACAGTCATTATGATAATAATACTAGCAGTCGTGATTGGTTTATTTATGGAACAGTCTAGCGAAGAAGTTACACACATTGTCAGAAATTTTAACCACGGAAATTCGAAATTTGAATATATTGGTGAAATTGTTACAAATCCACACTTTCTTGAACAGAATTTGAAAGTCTGATGATGAGGTTATATACATTCTCTGATATTTTATGATTTTGGTTCGAAATTAAATTCAACAAGTAAAATAATTTTTCTCGATCCTAATGTTTTGATAACTGACGTGCTACGTGGATTCAAGCGCAGAATAACTGACGTGCTACTTGGGATTCGAGCACAGAAGGTCATATTCGAAACAACTGACGTGCTACTCGGGATTCAAGCACAAAAGGTCACATTCGAGATAACTGACGTGCTACTCGGGATTCAAGCATAGAAGGTCACATTCGAAATAACTAACTTGCTACTCGGGTTTCAAGCACAAAAGGTCACATTCGAGATAACTGACGTGCTACTCGGGATTCAAGCACACAAGGTCATATTCGAAATAACTGACGTGCTACTCGGAATTCAAGCACAAAAGGTCACATCCGAGATAACTGACGTGCTACTCGGGATTCAAGCACAGAAGGTCACATTCGAAATAAATGAGTTTCTTAATACTCTTCTTGACCAATATTATGTTAAGTATAATTTTTGGCAATCGACCTTCAAACAATAAATTCCCAAGAGTGTCTCTGATCCCCTACTTTATAATTCCCGGGGAAGTTATAATGATGTGTCAGAACTTTTACTTCGCAGGAAATGAATCAATATTGTCAGTGGCCGGATACTTTGGAAACGTTACATCGACATGAATAATATCGCTACTAATAATATCCAATTACTGTCCGAAATAAGGTACATAATTCGCATGTTTAATAACTTTCAGAAGTGTGCGCTTTTAGATAAATAAATATTTAATTTGTAGTTATAGGTATATCTTTTTACCAAGAGAAGTGGAAAGTAAAAAAATATCATTTGATTGTTGAGTGTTGTGTTCAATTCAGGAGAAATCTACGTATGTAGTATTACAAATTTATTAAGAATCTCTTCAGATAATTAGTAACCCAGTTAGAAACGGGATCGCAGGCCCTTAACGAATGAGTTAAAAGGTTGCCTTATATACTTTTAGTAAAATACGAATATATTATCACGATGTCGGAACAAGTATTCATAAAAATCCAAATATCTTCGCATTTCGTCATAATATATTATCAAGGCAAATGCAGTTGCTCGAACACGTGTTCTGATATATTAGGAATTCGCTAAAAGTATATCAGGTGTTTTAATCCCGTTTTTATCCGGATTACCAATAATTTGAAGATGTTAAGAAATTAGCAATACTCATTTTTTCTCTGCGTCAGAGCGTTATGCATTAACAAAAAAATTCCCACAAATTAAACACTTATTTGAATACTGAATGTTTCCCTGGATAAACCTCAAAGCACTACACATTTTAACAGCAGTTTACAAAATTTATATGAAACCTACATTAGTGTAGAGTAGGCTTAATGTGTACAAGACTTTGAATGTTTCGATGGAGTAATTAATCTTCCTAACGCGCTATGTGATACATCTCTGGGAGATAGCGTTGCTTGTCATCAGCTAAGCAAATACTGTATTTATAACCCTGAAATATTTTATGCGATTATGTTTCAATGTTTTTTGTAATAAATTTGTTTTTATTTATATATTTTGATATGAATACCGCAAAATAGTCCCAACTGGATCAAGCGAGACTCTGGCATCCCCAATTGAGGTACGTTGGGTGGATGAAGGTTGAGAGGAGGGAACGGACATGGGGAAGAGGAAGATGTAGGAGTACTTGGCTATTCAGATCTGGTTACCAAAACGGCTAAAGCCATTTCAAGCAACGTTTTAATTCTGAATGGTGGTTTTACACTGAGAGTATCTTCCACTCTGGAACGTGAGTAAAAAATTACTACACATTGTTTTGAATGAATAAATTGTGAAATAACAGAAATTATCCAAATTAAATTTACTTTCGCACGCTGCGAATTGCTAGTCGAGAGTCTTATTTCTCGACCACGGAGTAAAAATCATCAAATATAGGACGGGTTGTTTCGGAGAATTTGAACAATTCATCAAATTTCAACGTTCATTTTCGGGTTCTGTGAAAGACTTATTCAAGTTCTGTTTTTATATCATTGTAGGCTAGTTGCTTGACAAAACTGAAATAAAAACAGAACTTGAAAAATCTTTCACAGAACTTGAAAATGAACGTTGAAATTTGATGAATTGTTCAGATTCTCCGAAACAACCCGTCCATAGAGTAGTCGGGAATGTTATCAGTCGTCTTATGATGTTACGGTTCCTACCAGAGATAAACTTGACGAACGTAAATATATCTATCAAAAAGAATCTGAAATACCGGTCCCACACACTTAAAGCCTTGCTAGTCGAGAGCTACTCTATTGTTTAATGTATTTATTTAATGGCAGATAATAAATAAAAATAAATATAAATAACGAGCATGACAAAAACAGGGCACGAAATACAAAAAAAATTATAACTATGACAAAATCGGGCACAAAACACGATAAAGAAAATTTCATGTCAAGATAGAAACAAGGTTTTGATGTAGTCCACGACTTTGACTGACAAGACTGAAAAGGACGGGTTGTTCACGAAATTTGAAAAATTCATCAAATCCCAAAGTTGATTTTCAAGTTCGGTGAAGGTTTTATTCAAGTTTATTATAATATCATCATTTCACAAAACGGAAATAATAAAAGAACATGAACAGAACTTGAAAATCAACTTTGAAATTTGATGAATTGTTCAAATTATGTGAAACACCCCTTCCGTATTCTGGACATGACTGAATGGTAGAGCGTTGATTGAGAAAAAGCAATTAATTATTTCTGAGTCCACGGGAAGGGATATTGAATTTAGGCACACACAAGTGTGAAATTTTTGGGATGAGTGTTACATTGAAAATTAAAATAATATTTCAAATCCATGCGATAAAATAGGTTCCTACTTCCACCTATACATGTATACATAATATTTTAACAGACGTTAATATTATTCTATAGCTTCTTGAACTGTGCGTCCGTATGGCTTACCATCGGAACCTGAACAGTTGTTAGTTCGTAGGCGATCTGCAGCACGCTCGGGATTGACATTATCTATAAATCTTTATGATAACAATGTGTATGCGCCAGTAGGGCAGATCAGAATATCAAGGTACTTCTCAATGATCATCTTTCTAATATTCCTCGTTTCCCCCAACCCCCACTTCCATCAGCTGAATAATGTTTCTGTTCTGAAATTCTGGAATGAGGTGCAAATATTTGTATTTATTTCTTCATATTTTATCTAAGCTAACCATAAACTAATCAATAAAACTAATACGAACATGTAATTATAATTAAAAGTTACAAAATTACAAGCAATAATTATTAGCCTGAAACACCCATACAAATTGAAACAATCTTCCGAGAAAAATAAATGCTGTCGATGGGAATTGAACCCTCAACCTTCTTAAGGCGAAGCTTAATGCTAAATTAGTATTTTGATTAATCTTTTTAACGAATTGGTGAACATTATGAATACCAAAAAAAATGCTTTCGATAAATTGAAAGTTTTCCTATCGTTTCGCTTGAATAGAACACAAATAAATAAATAAATTACTTAATAAAAAATATAAATGTAAACTACTAAAAAAAAAAAAAAATTCAATAGAAATGCATGAACGCGTAAAGGAAATAACTTTAAAAAAATACAGTATTATAGCTAAGATTATCTGTGACAGTTTCATAAACTTTTTTGCTTTCTTATAAAATTATTTACAAAATAAATAAAAACCAGTTTTGTGCATGAAATCGAACGTTTCTAGACTCCGTTTGTCAAGCAATTTTAATGCCTATTACCTACAATATGAGGTATTCCAAGAATATGCACATTTTTGGCTTGTAGCTTTCTCTTAATAACTTGCAGGCTGCGGGTTCAATTACCGTTAATGAAACACTTCAAGAAATCAAGAATTTTAGTTTCAGACTTTAACAATCTATGAATATTATTATTTAAAAACATTTTACACAGTCTAATGATTTTTGTAGTTACCTACACCTATTTATCCTAACGAGACCTTTAATTTTGACACCTGTTAATGCAAAAGCATCGAATTTTAATATTTTTTTCTCGCGGTAATTGGACACCTTTGCCTCCTAAAAGGTTTCTTAAATATTTAGATACCGAATCGCAAATTTATATTGTGAAATCGTGTTGCTTTGGTTTTGCTTTGAAAACCGATATTGTTTGTAAGAAAATTATGGGTCTGGTGTATTATTACATAATTATATTATTAGTTACTGGTTTATTACAAGCAGTAAAGTATTTGTTCATCCCAACAGTAAAAAATATTAATAAAACAGTAAATATTTAAGTTAGCATTTATTGAATTAACTAACCAACTAACTAATCATCACGCCGTTTCCTCACAAGGGTAGGCAGAGAGGACGGATCGCCAAACAACTCTGTCTTAGGACACATTCCTTGCCTCTTTCACATTCATACATCGTCTCATACATACTCTTCAATTATTCTGACTCTTGACATGGCCCGACTCAAGTATCTGATTCAATTGGTCGTGCCATGTCTTCCTCGGGCGTCCCCGACTTCTGCTACCATTCATATTGAAAGGCAAGCATAAGGACCGCAGCCCCGAGAACCATTCATTGGATAACCAACACCTCTACTGTAGGTCACCCCATGTGGTTTGCTACTTTTGGTGAATCAGCAGGAGTGCCCTGGTTCATGGGGTGAGGTTTGCCCAGGACCTAGCGGCGGATGAGGAGAACCTTTCCTTGCTCACTCCACATACATTATTCCTTTTCAGAACCTTTTCTCACTCATTTCCCTAAAAAAAACCCTCCACTCAACATCCCCAAATTAATTATTATTTTTTTTGGAAAACTAATGTTTTTAAGACAAGATTTTTTTATGCATAGCACAAAGGGTAACAATTATTTTACAAGCAATAATTGTTCGCCTGAAACACTCATCCACATTGAAAAATCTCCTGATAATCAGGCGAACAATTATTGCTTGTAAAATAATTGTTACCCTTTGTGCTATGCATAAAAAAATCTGGTCTTAAAAACATTAGTTTACCAAAAAAAATAATAATTAATATTTGACAAGTTCAAGTATTTCGCCTAAAAATGTAGACAATTTGTCTCGACGCCATCTAGTGAGAGAGTTGGCACTTACAATGCCTTTCTCATTTAAAATAAAGTTGGTTGTTTTCAGGTGAAAAATGTAACAAGCAGTAATTGTTGAATGAAACACTAGTATATATTGAATAATTTCGCGGGTAAGAGATAAGCCGCCATAGCTCAGTGGTCAGAGCTGTCGACCGGAAATCGAAGGGACACGGGTTCGAGTCCCGTTGGCGTCATGTATCTTTTATCAGGAGATTTTTCAATGTGGATGAGTGTTTCAGGCGAACAATTATTCGTTAAAGTAATTTAATTGAAATTTAAATAAAACTAGCTTTTGTGTACCCGGCGTTGCGCGGGGATATGAATGATTTGGATTATTTGTTTAACTTGATCGTGCCATGCCTTCCTCGGGCGTACACAGCTTCTTCTACCATTCTCTTCCACATTATTCTTACACCTCTTTCTGCGTTCATCACGTACGCCTCATTTGACCATTAATAATTATTTGATTCGTGACTTCCTCTGTATATCTATATTGTGGCAGCGTTATATTCCATACATATGTTATATGTCCATACGTATTACCTAAGTTCTACATTCTATGTATCGAACTGTTGAATAGTACCGCAGTTGCAGTATTGTTACAGTAATAAGGTAGTGATATTCTTGTATTTCTGGCTGGCACATTAAAGTTAATTAGCTGCAGTAACTCAGGGTTGTCAATTTTATTATGCATGATTTTAATTAAAAACACTAGACCGGAAGAAATTTTGACGTAAAGTTACATTCTTAATACGCGTGTGTTTTTTATATTTAGATATAACCTGCGACAATTAAAAAAATACTTAAAAAAACAGCGCCATCTGTTGGACGTAAAAGCAACACGCGCTGTTGTTTCTCTATCTGCACAGACAAACTGAGCCATAGCAATGCATGGTGGGGTACAGCTAGTTTAAAATAAAAATGAAAATATAACATATATGCATGTAACAAATAATTAGTAATTTGTAACCTTAAATGTACAAATTGCTAAAATAAATAAATAGGTAGAAAATTGAACCACTAAATATCACCATATTGTGTATAATATACCAATACGATAATGCACCATAATTAGAGTGCATAAGTGATACTTTTTAAAAATTCTATAATACCATATAAAAGTTTTTTTTCTCTATTTATCATAATTCATTATTACCAATGAAATTTAAAAAAAAAATCACAGTAAGCCTAATTTTTGCGAAACGGCTCTGGATTTACAATTCTTAGCTTCAACCAGATGGAAAGTGCTTTCATTGGGAGTAATTCATTCAGTAATTAAGCCTCAATATTATAAATAACCGTGGAGATTTCAAAGACGCCAAATTGTAACGAATATTTTAGAAATTTTATTTGGGTTCATTCTTACAAACTTTATCGTCCTTGTAATATAAATAAATAATATGGAAGAGCTTAAGAAATAATTTAAAGAAAATTAATATTTAGGCTTGTGATAAATTTACATTTTGATTACTACCGAGCCATTGAAAATGTAAATTTACGATGTGTCCAAAACAAGGCTTTAAATTCTTTAGAAAAATGAAACCTATCATACTTAAGCCAAAAAAAACTGTGGCTCCACCGATTCCCAAACTATAAAAAAAACTTTGAATCTTGAAATTCGAGCTTTGCACCAATTTTTATCACCAGCTTTAAATGATTTTTTTTAATGTGAACACCTTACAATAATTCCAACTGTTCTTGATCGTTTAGAGCCAGTAAGTCTGCGGGTATGATGTTAGGCTGACGAGAAGGAAAGATGATGGTTATTTGTTAATTAATTATTTACATAAAAAAATTATGAAATATTTTTTTCTTCATATTTCCTGCATTATTAACTAAAACTTTTCAGGCGAAGCACTACGAAGTAATGCAAAATTGTGTAAAACAGCTGTTTCGGCTTTCGAGGCCATTTTCAAACTGTTGTTTTAGCCACGTTTAGACGACTTATTTATATGATTCTATTTCCAAAGTTTTTTGAAGTCGTCTAAACGTGGCTAAAACCACACTTTGAAAATGGTCTTGAAAGCTGAAACAGCTGTTACAATAACGAAAACCAAAAAATACTTGCAGAAATTTTTAATTATATTATTAATTTTGATTTTAATAAAATTTAAAAAGAAAATTACTGCTATAAAGTTCATAATCTCCTATTTACGACCCCTTTTCAGCTATGGTTTTATTGCATCATGTGGCAAATTAAGTTTTTTCGAAAAATATCGTTAAACATTTGAACTTATGTAAAATAAAGTAAAAACACTTATGGCGATGTTTGTTTCATACATAAACGTTGTTGTGGCGTTAAGCGGGAATTTAAACCTTATCGCCATCTACATAAAGGTTTTATCGTAATCGGACCGATTCCAAAGGTTACAAGACGTAATGCATCGCCTTAACTAGAATGACAAAGAAAATTCACAAATTTAATAAAAAATCGTCTTTTTATTGGTGAACATTCAAAATCTTTATTACATCTTGTCCTTGAATCGGTTAACGACTTTAGTTGGTAAATGGGTCATGTTTTCATTGTTTGTTAAATGCCGCTGTTCGTTCGTAGTAAAGTACTTAAAGAAGCAAATGACTTAACATAAAATCAGCATTTTATTAGGATCGTCCAACCCTGTCGTCAGTTGGTCTACTTTATTACCATTCGGAACGATCCAAATCCAATTGCCTTTACATGATCGGTATGCCTAAACGATCAATTGCTATTGCTAAACTTGATTGTTTTTGTGTGTAAGCATAAATAATTTGTTGAAACATTGTTTTGGTACACACCATAAAAAATATAGAAACAAGGAAGATGGATAATGAACAAAAGTACGAAACAAGGCAAACAAAATTGTCAACAATTGCCATAATATTGCAAATCGCATCTACGGCGCCCTCAGTAAAAATTATTACCCTGCATCTGGAAAAACAGAAATAATTCAGCACAAGAAAAACTTTTACGTAAATAAAAAGATGAAAAGAATTTGCTAAAATAAAATACATACGTGTTGTGTAAATAATTGGCCAACAAACAATGATTCAAATTATTATTACTTCCAAGAAAAAACCCTGGCTTTGGTTCTGGGCTATGGTTTTATAATTTATTTCATTTTCGAACTACAATTTTTGGGCAAAAAATATACAGAAATCGAAAATTATTATTTCAGAATTCGGGGTTGGTAGGTATGTGTTCCTAAATGATAATCTACAAAGCCTTGATTTCCCCAGGGGGTTGAAGTATTATATAAAATATGAATTCCGAACCAATGACAAGTGAATATCTTTAAAATATAAATAAATTGTTTGAATTATCGGTTGTATACTCTCAGACATAAAGTTTTTATTGAAATAATAAAGTGAACCATGATTAAAAACAATTTTTTTTAATGTTTTACAAGAGCTAAAAGTATAGATTACCCCAAGGTAATCCCACAATTTCAAGGGTATATTTATATTATCGTAATAATATTTATGTGCCCTTGAAGTGGGAGAATTATTTTAGAGTCAGGATTTACCCGGAGATAAAAACAGAAAAATTTGCGAACCGATGTTCGCCAAAAATCTTGTTTGTGTCCAATCAACGATTTCTCCTACAACGATCTCCATATACATTAAGAAATCGAGACACCTCTCGATAAGGATTGAATTGATAAGTATCTCTATACATAGACTCAAACCAAAATTATTGTACATATGGCTTAGAGTGTTGGAACATTAGAAACAATAGCGAATAGGTGTTGGATGTTTTCAGGAGAATGTAGACATTTTTTTAAAACTGTAACTGTAACTAATTCTGTTCTCAAACTTTTCAAATTAACCGTACCTAAACAACAGAAATAATGTTGACATTGGAGATAAAAAAAGAACAATGATCTCAATAGCATAAACGCGATAAATAATAGAGTTCCCTAAGGATCCATACTAGGGTCACTCTTCTTTCTCATAACTTTAATATTCATGTGTATGTATAAAAAAATGCAAAACCATGTTACCGTGGGATTAAGTGGCAACAAATAAAAGTTAGGATGGGTTTAATATCTATAAATAAAAAATATTTAAGAATACTAAAATGTATTAACACAAAAAAGACGAATAAAAATAATAAAAATGATATTAATTGGCATCCTATTATCAAATCTGTCTGGCAAAGGGCTTGCATAGGTAAAATTAAGGTGTGATACCAGTTCGTTCTTGATGCGAAGCAGTAGATTCCGGTTCTTCACAGCAATTGTCTCAGTCTACAATTTATCCAAAAAGTAATACTGTAGTTCAATGCAAAACAGCCTCACGCTGCTTTTCCAAAAGGGTCCCTTTCAACCAATCAGGGTCGGCAGATGCCATCCGATTCCATCAATCCAATAGTCAATGCTCCATATGCAAAGATGATGCTCACAAAAATTGGCGAATGTGTTCGTCGAACCTCAGCCAAGAGGAATGCCCGCTGCTCTGGGCTGGTGATCAAAGAATGGCCACTGCTTCCAATGCAAATCACAGATTCTTGCTCCCTCAGGTTTGGCATCTCTCCAAGTCAAAATTTCAGGGCTGTCAATTTGACCAATAGCAAAATGACAATGTGTAGGTACTTAAAGGTCCCACACACCAAGACCATAGATGTAAGTAAGTGATGCACACACCTTGTTACAAATCTTATGTGTAACAACCACTAACTATAAAAGCTAGCCATCATTCACAACCTCTATGATACTGAAACAGCTCAGCTGGGCAGGGTATGCAGCAAGGAGGAAACGTGTATACACCATAAAACTTCAATAAAAAAGCATATGGAAGTGAAGCGTTGAAAGACCGACAGTAAGGTGACTGGGTGGTGCGAAGGTCAACAGCGTACCATTGAACATGCCGAAGACAGCAGGATATTCTTAAGCCCCCGCATACCGAATTTCTACCGACTTATTACAAGTTTCTCGCTAACTCCTTAAGTTTTTAAGTTCCAAAAACAGAAGTTATTTTTGAAAATAATATCTATACATTTGTTATGTCAAAATGTTAATTAAATGAAATTCCCTCCATAGAAAGAAATCGCAAAGGAAGCCCCGAAAATTATTTAAAGCACGTTTTTTTCTATTATTTAATAATTATTTTTATAAGCAATAATTGTTCGCCTGAAACACTCATCCACATTGAAAAAATCTCCTGATAAAAAATAATGTCAGAGCTTTCGACCGGAAATCGAATGGACACGGGTTCGAGTCCCGTTGGCGTCATGTATTTTTTATCAGGAGATTTTTTCAATGTGGATGAGTGTTTCAGGCGAACAATTATTGCTTATAAAAATAATTGTTATCCTTTGTGCTATGCATAAATAAAATCTTGTCTTAAAAACATTAATTTATCAAAAAAAATAATAATTAATATTTGACAAGTTCAAGTATTTCACCTAAAAATGTAGACAATTTGTCTCAACGCCATCTAGTGAGAGAGTTAGCACTTACAATGCCTTTCTCATATAAAATAAAGTTGGTTGTTCTCAGGTGAAAAAAATGTAACAAGCAGTAATTGTTGAATGAAACACTAGCATATATTGAATAATTTCGCGGGTAAGAAATAAGCCTCCATAGCTCAGTGGTCAGAGCTTTCGACCGGAAATCGAATGGACACGGGTTCGAGTCCCGTTGGCGTCATGTATTTTTTATCAGGAGATTTTTTTCAAAGTGGATGAGTGTTTCAGGCGAACAATTATTGCTTATAAAAATAATTGTTATCCTTTGTGCTGTGCATAAATAAAATCTTGTCTTAAAAACATTAATTTTTCAAAAAAATAATTATTATTATTTAATATGTTGTAGGTATGAAAAAATGCACTGTGTATCTTTAAATGCAACTAAAGCATTTTTAAATATTTTCACCATTTTTGCTTAATTATTAACGTTTTTTTTAAATATTAGCGCCCTCCCTCTAACATTCGTATTTACATATTTCCCTTTCGAACCATCTTTAAAAGCTTACTACGGGGCCTTAAAAGGCCAAAGCGTCTATGGTCTTGCAGAATTTTAGGGATGAAAGTATGTTTTTGCTTGCTGCAAGAAAGAACAACAACAGTTGAGAAAATTTAATACTGATTTTATTTCGTGAATCTCATTTGAAACTCAGTTTAAATCGTTGGTCTTTTTCAACCACTAGTGCAGGGTGGTTCCATCTGCTACACTGAATAAATTGAGAGGCTGGGGAAATTCAACAAAACTTTAACGAAAGGGGAACTAATAAATTTAAGATTAACATTTTCAACGCTGAAGCAGAAATACGCTTAGAACCTACGAGGTTCTATTGTTAATAATAATTTTGTTTTATAACATTTGCAGAAAACCTTCATTATTACTTGCCATGTTAAATTGTTCCAGGTTTTTAAAATGTGGAAGCAAACTTATATATATATATATATTGAAATAAGATGATGAGAGTGGTGGATGTACCCAGTATTGCCCTGGCGAAGATCCAGGTAGGATCTTCATTTCAACGACAGTCATTTCAATATACCCAAACATTCTGATTTGGAATGGTGACCTCTCACCTCGGTGATTCTAAGGATGGGTTGATTCACAGGTTCTATTCAAGTTCTGTTATTATATCATTATTGGCCAGTTGGTTCATAAAACTGTAATAATGACAGAACTTGAATATAATCTTCACAGAATTTGAAAATCAACTATGAATTTGATTCTTTTTCAAATTCTGTGAAACAACCTGTCCTTAGAGTGTCTACCAGTTTAAATCACTTACGTATTAACTTCTTATTTTATAGAAAACACTAACCAAAAAAGGAAGATTTGTCGTGCTTATTTCGTAATTAGTGTTCTATTTAAATTTTGATTTACCTATTTACTGAAAATTCCGATTGCAAACAAAACATATCTACATTGATTCACTTTACTAAAACACACGCATCAAATTAATACAATCAGATTTTTTTTGTATTTAAAAAAATTCAATATTCCTGGAAACTACCCATGAGACCAAAATAACATTTCACTCAGGGTTAAAATGAACCATTATTAATGTGTCTTCCTTTCAAAATCCGTAAAGAATTAATTTAAAAGTTTGACGGGTTACTGGTTTCTGGTTACTAGCAATCTTAAAGTTTTCTCCTGATGCCGAGTGACTATTGGCCCTACCAGAATGGACAATAAACCTAATTATGGTTTCATGGTAGGCAAAAAAATGAATCTCCAATTTTTATTGGAGAAATCAAAAATATTTATTCCCTTTACCTCGGAATTAGGCCTTGAGAAAAAATGTTATGACGTAACTGAAAAAGTTGCCAGCATTGAAGCTGAGATATTTATTAAGTTCGTGAAACCAGCAAGTCGTTAACATTTTTTGTTTGTAGCTTACATGCTGGAATAAAGTTTGAATTTTTTACTTCATACAAGTCCTTGAAAAATCGTGATAATATGCTCTCCCATAGATGATGTCAATAATAGATGTTCTTCAAAGTACAATCCCGTTAAACCACAATTAAGCAGTTTGTCAACAGTACGTTCATGTTCAATTACAATATAACATATGTACATAATATCATTACTAATTACAATACAACTTATACATAATATGTATCACTAACCACTGCCATAATCAATAGTATTACTAATACAGAGTATCTCTGCTTAGTAGCCATGTTTTCAGCATATATCTGAATCTCTTACGTAATTCGCCATTTTTTATATTGCTTGGTAACATGTTGAATATTTTGGGCACGTTGTATTCCAGGGTTCACTGTCCGTATTTATTGTTATATTTTGGTACAAGCATTCCTTCATAACCTAGTATTGTGTTAATGTTCCACATTCCTCTTATATTCGGAGTCAGATTTTTTTTTTTTTTTTTTTTTTTTTATAGTGAATACCTCACAAGAGTCCCAACTGCTCCCGTCTGGAGCCAGTGAGACTATGGCATCCCCAATTGGGGGATGTTGTGAGGCTGAAGGTAAGTGGGGAAGGGAAAGAGGAAGGTGGGGAAGTACCTGGCTATTCAGATCTAGTCACTAAACACGGCTAAAGCCATTTGGAGCAACGTTTCAATTCTGAATGGTGGTCTTACACCAGGGCGATACTGGTAGTATCTTCCACTCTGGAACGTGCCGCAAATATACTATATATTATTTTAATGAATTAATTGTGAAATAACACAAATTAATCAAATAAAATTTATTTGCGCACGCCGGGTTCGAACCCGCGACCTTCGGAATGGCAGTCCAATGCGTTACCACTGGACTATGCCGGCCGTCTATGCTGAATCAATATTTTGTGCCATAATAAGGTCTGTACCGGCAAGACAGTTAAGTTCCGATACAACAATGATATGTTTAGCCTCTGTGAAAATATTTGTTTTGGAACTAGTAATTTAATCATAGAATTTTGTACTAATTGTAGGTAATTTAAATTAGTTTTGCAAGAGTGTCCCCATGTGGTTATTCCATATCATAAAGTAGATTGTCCGAGTGATAAGTAAATTAATTACTATTATAGTGAAACACTCTACAAAAATAAATTATTGCAATGTTTTAAAATAGGAGCCAAGAGATAATTTTTTACTCTTATCGTTGTAATATTTTTTGGTACTTTTAGTAATAGCAAAAACCATTTCCTTCTGGGATAGTTCGTGCGAGTTACCCATTGCCGTATGTCGCGCCCGATTTTCTTATTTGGACTCTCGTGAGTCTCTTCACTATCTCTTTATCTTATTTTGTTAAAAGGGGCAATTCTGTCCATGTGTATATACTTATGACTGTACATAGCTTATGCAACCGACTTCGCGCAATGTAATATTATTCAGGCTTTACTATTTTTACTGTGTTACGTTCGCATAATGAGTTGTGACCTAAGAATTTCGTAATTGATTGTTGTTAAGATTAAACGGGACGTTCGTTATATTCTACATGTTCAAAGATGGCTTTAATTTATTTATTCAGTTGAAATACGCTTTTGCAAGGTATTGCTTAGCAATATTAAGACAAATTATTTGTTTGCGCCCGTAAATACGCAATATGAATAAACAGTTTTGTCCGTAAAGAATCTCAATTCTTTCAAGAAAGGCATACAAATACAATATTGGATTGAATCATCGGTACAATGTTGTATTTGTATGCCTTTCTCGAATGTATTGAGTTTTTAAATGAAATAAAATATTTATTCATATTCGTATTCCGTGTGTACAGGCGAAAACAAATAATTTGTCTTAATATTGTAAAGCAATACCTTGCAAAAAGCGTATTTTAATAAAATTAACTAATTAACGCCATCTATGAACACGTAGAATATAACGAGCGTTGCGTTTAACCTTAACTGTGATATAACAATATTAACTATGGCTTCTAATTGGAGTATATATATATATATTTTTATAATAACTACACTCAGGAGGCCACGAGGAAAATTATTAATAGAGAGCATTTTTAAGGAAATGAAGGAGAGAAAGTTCTAGGAATAAAACAGGTATGATCGGTGGGTAGGGATCTAGGCATCAGTGTGTCCAGGAGTGACGGACATATGAATCCATTTCTCGATGGGTCGATAGAGTCCTGTTTGAGAGGTCATAGGGTCTCCCTCTACCAGTGTCTCCATATCCGGACTGCCACGCAGTAGGTGGACAGAGCATCTGCCGCCAAGACCTACAGAAACCTCACCCCATAACCCGGGCACCCCTGCTAAGCCATCAAACGTAGCGAACGACTTGGGGTGACTTATTGCAAAAATGTTAATGATCCAATAAATAGTTCCTGAGGTGGCGGTGGTAACCACACCGCCTCCCAAATGAGTTACAATAGCCTAAAGTCAAATAAAAATTAAGGAAGAGAGTTACACCAGTGAGATTAAGGTTGCCGTTCAAATGGTTTTAGTTTTTGTAGCCCACAGCAGTTATTCAAAAGATGAAAGCAATTGATGAAATTATTGACATAATGTAGCTTACACTTAATCCAAATCATTGAAGCTTTTGTAGCTCACAGTAAATACAAAAAAAAAAATTACACAGATTCAGTTTCAATAAAATATGGTAATGAAACCAAAGACCGTTTCGGTATCTTCGTGCAAAAAACGACAGTAAAGTTAGTAGCTTCGTGCAAAAAATGACAGTAAAGTTTAAAAAACCTAGTTCTGTTAAATACGAGCATGATCCGTAAGCACAAAGCTACAAACTTTTAACAACAAAAATTTATGGGAAACTTCACTGAATCGATAAGTCAACAACAAATTTGGCAATTCAACCTCGTTAAAAGAGAAATAATTTTTTGTATACATGATGGTCTTACGTGCAAAACGAATCATTTTCGTACGAACGGCTAGTTTCGATTCTGATTTTGACGAGTGTTTCGTGTGGAAAGTACCGATTTTCGTCAAACATTTCAGTCCAAATCACCTGGGCGATAGTTGGAGGACGTCGGTATATACTTCAGCGTGAAATCGGAAAACTATTTCCTTAACGCGAAACACATTATGTTACTGAAAAATGCCACTCATGAGTCGCGAACAGTACCGGATCAGTCAACAGAGGAAAGGCCCTTGTTTCATCAACATCATCATCATAGTGGTATATTGCAGAGTGGGATATAATATTATCGCCATTCTCCTCCAGTGCACGTCCTGCACCAATCCCCTTCCACCTATTCCTCGGTCTGCGTCTGTGTTACTTCTACTGGAGCACCCACTCTCTTCTCCACTATCCCACCATCTTCATAGAGGTCACATCTGTCCGCTGTGCTGCCGGGGACGTTTGTGAAGTGTATGAAGTCGCTGTTCACTGTCTCTCGTCGGGACTACCTGTGGCTTGTCAGAGAGGCTGTTCTTGTGTGGTAGCTGCTATGGGGACGTGTTTGAATTTGCTTTGTCTTTCTAATTATTGTTTCTATTTCTCTCCGCTAGCTTCAAAAACAAGAACAAACCGCTTTTGATGGAAACAATGAAATGTTTTTAGTGTGTATAAGTGCATGTTGTGCCGTGTAGTGACTGTCGGGGGCTTTTAGTATCCTTTAATAGTAGCTTCGTTTTAAAAACAAAAGTAGAGTTTCGAGGTAAGAACCGATAGAGGAACCCATCTGGACGTTAAAACAGTTCGGGAAAGAGAAAATTCTCGGCAACTAATCAGATAGCATTCCTTCTACTTTTTCAGCCAATTACGACCTTTTGGACTGAATTAGTCTTATAGACGAAATCTTAATGTAGGCATAAGACTACTGTAAGTACTTACTCTGTAAGATTTTCTTGTAAAGTTTTTATATTAAATGAATCATCGTTAACTTTATCTTCCTCTTCGTAAATAATATTTTCGTTTTGTTTTATCTGGATATTTTGAAGGAACTTCAGTGAAAAATATTATGGCTTAAAAATTAACAGACCAAAGAGAGAATTAATATCAACGGAAACGTATTCTGATTCTTTTTATATCTACTAACGTAGTATTAATAAATCGTCATTTAAAAACGATTATAACCATAATAGACTTAAACGCCAAGTGATTCTGATAGAACTTGCACTGCCACCTCAATAAGAATGGGGATAATTTTGTGCAAAGTTGCGCTCTGCGGTATACAAAATATATATTTTTTAAAGCTTCCTAAAAATTTAAATTTGGATTTGTTGATTTACCCGAGTGTCATGGACCTTACAGTTAACTAACAAAATCGAGGTACGTATGACGTCACGCGTACCCCGCCAGATTTACAGTACGAAATCAACATTCGTAAAAAGATATAAATAAAACACTAGTATTTACGTTAGAAGGTGAACATACAAAAAAAAAACTTGAATGGAAATCCCTTTTTGCAGGAACACAAAGCATATCACAGACGTTCTGAAAAAAAAACGTTTAAACAAATAAATAAAATGTCCAATGAAGACCAATTCCACTCTGTCCGTGTAGGACCACTTAAGTGCCTACTCGTGTTAACTTTCGCATTAGCCGATAGAATCAAGTACAAGTAAAAATGTGATTTATCACCCAAGAAAGTCGAATTTAACTTACTTCAAGCCGCCCCACTTCCCACCACCGCGGGGTAATTTTCCCAGACATTTAGGAAACGAGTAATGTTTTTATCATTCATCGCGCAACTATTCACCCGCTCCTGTGTTACAGTCATGCCGCTGAGACCTCAACTGAAACCTCTCTTTCTGTTACATGCGTGGTCTGCGCGAAGGAGGGAGAAGTTACAATGGTTCTATTAAAGGTGCGCCTTTATTGCCCAGTGAATAAAATCTCAAATTCACAGACAGAACAGAATAAATTTACAAATTCCGACAAGAGAATTTTCTATTGAATGCTGAATAATTTCCAAGTACGGAGACTTCAAGTTAATGAATTTTCGTTCAGTGGCCGATCTTTGATGACGTTCGTTGTCCTAGTGAGGATATATTTTTAATTTAATGAACATAGATAAAAAAAATCTTAAAATGAAAATAGATAAAAAAAACAACAATTTAGGAAAAGATAAATATGTTTATTTATTGTTATTAAGTTTAATTTGTAGAACTCCATTTTATTTTTTAATTTTTTATATATTCAATAATATTATTATTGGGTTTATAAAAACAGTTTATTTTTAAACAAGTTCTGCTGTGTAATTATTATTACGCGTGACAGCTGTTTCGCCTTCTGAAGGCATTATCAAACTGTGGGTAGCCCACTTACAGACGATACATTTATATTATTTCTAGGTAGGTATTTTAATTTCAATTACTGAGAAATAATATAAATGTATCGTCTGTAAGTGGGCTACCCACAGTTTGATAATGCCTTCAGAAGGCGAAACAGCTGTCACGCGTAATAATAATTACACAGCAGAACTTGTTTAAAAATAAACTGTTTTTATAAACCCAATAATAATATTATTGAATATATAAAAAAAAAAAAAATAAAAATAAAAAAATAAAAAAAATATGTTTCACTTTTACTTAGCTGTTACTTTGAAAATTCATCTGACACAAGATTAACGATTACATGGCAGAATGACAACAGCTTTGGTTGTGTAATCTCTCATATTTACTGTTTTAAAAGAATATTTAAGAAAACTTGCTGACATCATTTTCACGTAATTTTTGTAAATATCTAGATAGATAGGTTCTAAAACAAATTTGTAACATCATGAAAAATGGAAATCATACAAATAACTTCAATGATCGTCGTGAATTCGCAACAAATTTTATAGAAAACTTAATCCAAACAAAATTAAAAATTTACAACTCCTCAAGGCCAACGATGAAAATAAAACCTCTTTAACGAGTAAAAAATTCCATGGATGAATAAAATGGGTTTACATTTTTATTCAAAGTAAGTAAATCTTTTTAAAGCACTTAATGACAGATGGTGAGTTTGAAGGGTTCAGTTTTGAAAGTAGGTACTCATTTATGGATCAACTTCTGAAAAGTTCTTTAAATAACTTAATAATGTATACGGAGAACCGTAATCTCTGATTAAAACTAAATAGAGATTTTCAACGGGAACTTAAAGCTTTTCCTAAAGACATATAAGAAAAATAAAATATTCGAAGAAAGTTCCTACATTTAAACACAAGGACGGGTTGTTTCGGAGAATTTGAACAATTCATCAAATTTCAACGTTCAATTTCGGGTTCTGTGAAAGACTTATTTAAGTTCTGTTTTTATATCATTGTAGGCTAGTTGCTTGACAAAACTGAAATAAAAACAGAACTTGAAAAAATCTTTCACAGAGCTTGAAAATGAACGTTGAAATTTGATGAATTGTTCAGATTCTCCGAAACAACCCGTCCTAAACTTATGAAAAATTGAATTATTCAAATTATAAAAGAAAAAGATAAATACTCATTCATAGCTGAAAATCGAACCAGACTTAAATATATATTTGCATGCGATAAACTACACACTTTTTTTGCCCAGCACCATTATACCCACCAAGGAAAACATTTCTTTAATAAATTACCAGAAGAAATTAAAAGCATTAATGATAAAAAAACAAATATTGAACTATATAAAAAAATATTTTAGGGAAATCGTTAAAAAACGTCTTATTCCCCTAGTTTCACTGGAAAATCTCACAAATTATCCTACTATACTTTATTTATCCTCCATAATATATATTTTATCTTCCTTCCAAATACAATAATTTGTATGGATTTTAATTTCATATTTTTTTTTACTTTGTAACCTAGTTATATTATTTTTTCGCAAATGTACACTCCTCTTCCATCCACAAGCAAATGCTTTTAATGGAAGTGTAGTATAAATTAAAACAGTATGACTTGTAAACATTGTATATTTATTGTAAAAAACACAAATAATAATAATATACAATTTTTAAATAGATGTTAAATTTAATATTATAAAAATACGTATTTCCCCAAAGAAAAAAAACATATCTTTAAATTGGGTATTTTTTTTCAATATAAAGAAGATTATCTGTGGCGGGCGAAAAACTGATAAAATTTTGCACCCCTAAAGCAGAATTCTGAAACTTCTTGATGAAATTTTGCACACTTTACGTTCAAATTAAAAATAAGAAAACTACTATGTAAACCTGATTTTGAAAAGCTCTGCGTAAGGGCTGGGGATTTCAGCTAGTGTATTATGCATAAAATTATATGTATGTATGATTTACCAAATGTCGGTAAAAAGGAGAACTTCATATTGTAACTCTTTTATACCGATAGAGCTGCTTTCACCACTAGTAGAAAAAAAAATTCCTCGACCTGTCGGTAAAAATGATGAATACATTGACTTCGGTCCAATCCAAACCATCCATAACCCCGTTTTCTAGTATTAGCGTAGTGAGCATATCAAATGCAAAACAACACAAGCTTTTTTACATAAACGCCAGAAGCTGTTAACCCTTTCACACCCGCATTATTGTTTCCACATATATAAAATATGTAATGCTTGATAATACCTCAGAAAATTATTTGAAATATATATGTTTTTTAAATAATATTCTAAGTTAATTTGGATTAACATTGGACGTCAGAGGGTATTTTTTAAATAGTGAGGCTAAAATAAACGGAACACAAAAGTAATACAAATAATTGTTTCATGTCAAAAATGCACATTTACAATTTAGTGATAATCTCTAAGGTTTGATACAAATAACATTTTAACTAAAATTCGTTCAGAAATAAATAAATAATCTAGGATAATAATCTTAGTAAAAATTCGCCATACTAGTCGAAAATATGTCCGTCACTACCAGTGTTAATTTGAATGAACATTGAAATTCATTTACGATATTCTGGTAAATGACTGTGAACAGTGAATTGAACTGATGTTATTATTATATAACACATCTTAATGCGTTAAAATATGTGTAATTCAAGTAGAAAATATTGATATCTCACCTTAAATGAAGTAATCAATGATGGCAGAAATTCGATGAAACTCACAATCAGCAGATGTCAAAATATTTATCGTTTTTGTGGCGGGAATAAGGATTTCAACTGAGCGGAAAAAATAGACGCCAAAGAAAAGATTACAAGCTAAAGAAAACAAAAACATGGTTTTTCTAAATCGCTACCCTTACCGTAAAAAAATCACAAAGTTCGTGTTTTTTTGAATGAGGCTGAAAGGGTTAAATTAACTTAAATTAATCTTAAATATTTACACTCCTAAATAATACATGTATACATTAGCTAATAAGACAAATAAATAAATAAATTCAACTCCGGCGGAAAGTCAATAAATTCACACCCGTCGCCGCTAAGTAAAGCAAAATCACTTCACACCTCGCACGAAATCCTTGGAAGGATAGAATAATAATTACCTGCGCACACAGGATTTAATTTCCCTCACGAATATCCTGCAGACCAGGCGTATTCAACCCGCGGTCGTGGCAAAAATCTGAAAGTAACTGTCCCAAACAACCATGACAAAACAGAACAGTTGAAATTGTCCCTTAAATAGTCTTAAGAGGAAGCTACAAGCCAAAAATGTGTGTATTCTTGGTATACCTTATATCGTAGGTAATAGGCATTAAAATCGCTTGACAAACGGAGTCTAGAAACGTTCGATTACAAGAAAAGAAACTGGTTTTTATTTATTTTGTAAATAATTTTATAAGAAAGCAAAAAAGTTAATCGAGTGAAACTGTCACAAATAATCTTAGCTATAATACTGTATTTTTTAAAGTTTTTTTCCTTTGTGCGTTCATACATTTCTATTGAAAAAAAAAATTTTTAGTAGTTTGCATTTATATTTTTTATTCAGTAATTTATTTTTTTATTTGTATTCTACTCAGGCGAAGCTACAGGAAAACCTTCAATTTATCTAAAGCATATTTTTCGGTATTCATAATATTCACCAATTCATTATAAAGATTAATCAAAATAGTGATTTGGCATTAAGCTTCGCCTAAATAAGAATATAATAATTGGTACGTTAACAAAACTTTGGTCATCATTTCTACCTTAGAAAAAATTAGTTTCATGAAAATGTGGGGTATTAATTTACATGATTTTTCCATGCATAATCGAAGAAAACCAATATCAAGAAATTGTTTTAATCTTGAAAATGCAGAAAATCTACAAAAATTAGAGTGATTTGGCGTAATTAAAAACTTCAAGGGTGCTATGTTAGGTTAGGTTATTATCAGTGCCTTGGCTCCTTGGTTCCATGGCCCTTTGACAAGTTGACGCACGGAGTGGACTATTCGAATTGCTCCTACACAGGACCGGCTCTGACTTCAATAATCATTTTATATAAATACAACGCTCGTCATCAAAAGGTTAATTTCCATCATCATATATGATGAATGAGTTGAAAAACTTCATAACAATCTATCAGTAGAGCACGAATATTTTATGAGGAAGTCGGAACACGTGTTCTCAAATATAATTTTTTTTTGCATCTCGTATACGTTTTACCCAGTTCACTGTAAAAGCTCATAACTTCGTCATTTTTTGAGATATCAAAAAACCAATTTTACTGACGTCATTAACTTTTTAAAAATATAATACATTATCATCAAATAAAGACAACCTCACTGTACATCTCTAGTCGCAATCATTAAAATCATTAAAAAATTACGATGGGAGAGCATCAGCTAGGTGAAGGGGAAAATCAGACTTTTGCTTAAGTTTATTTCTATTAAAAAAACAATTAATCCTTAATCAATGTGCTCAAGTCAAAAGGTTGGATATCCATGTCGTAGACTTTAGTGGATGTGGAATGTAAAGGAGTCGCATTAGAATAGGCAATAGGTGTAAGTGGAAGAGCCTTTGCCGGTGTGGGTACCAGGGGCCAGGTGCCATACATTATTCATACAGCCATGTTTACCTTCAGCCAACCCTTGGCAACAAATAGTGCCAGCATGGGAAGAAACAACAGGCTTATTATGACACGTAAACTCGGTTAGCACCCGAAAAAATAAGACTCTGTAAGATCTTTTTTGTTTTGTTAAGTTCGATTACCGCAAAAGATTCTCAAGTACTCCCAACCGATTTGATCCAGTGAGACTATGGAATCCCCAACTGCGTATGGTGTGAGATTGAATGTAGTGAGTTTGGAGGGGAAGGAAATGGGTATGGGGAAGGTGGGAAAGTTCCTTGTTTATTCAGACCTGGTCACCTAAATGGCTAAAGCCATTTCAAGCAACGCTTCATTTTTGAATGGTGGTCTTGCACCAGGTTGATATTGAAAGTATCTGGAACGTGCCGCAAGTATACTATATATTAAATGAATAAATTGTGAAACAACAGAAATTAATTTAAAAAAAATGTATGTTTGGATTTGAACCCGCGACCTTCGGATTGCTAGTCGAGAGCCTTACCCCTCAACCGCGGAGGCCCTCTCGACAAAGTAATCGTTGGTGTTGCTTGAAACCGCTTCTCTAATGATGATCTTAAAGTCAATAACTACATACTTCCATTACGCATATTTAAAATGTAATTTCTGTTTCGATTCGGATTACTTTTATTTAAAATGGTTATTATTAGTAAAAATATCTAAATACCTAGGTTCATCTCTATCTTAATCTCTTACTCAAATCTTACAGCCTCACAAATCATTCTCCGAATTGCAGTCACTATATACCCGCAGGCTCCCAGCAGTTGAACTGAGGGTTTTGATTAGTTTCCATTATTAGGGGGTTTTTCACTATCTCTGATTATGTTCTGACCAAGCACTAATCCGCGGATTAGTCATTTTTTCGTTTTCACTATATCTGAATAACGCTAACGCTCGGGTTAAAGTTAGATTTGACTAATCAGTGCTCGAACTTCACGTTAGGCGCTATTCCTCGAATCAAAGATGGCGTCAAAACATTCCGAGTTTAACAGCTGAGAAGTGAGTCGAATTTTGTAGAATGAATTTGAATGCTTGTATGATCCATCCTGAATTATTTGATTGTGTTCGAAATAAGAAACAATGTATTAATTCGACACGAATCTATCTAAAATGACCTGATAATCAACATAACATAACCAAAAAAATGCACACTTCGCGGTGTGCGGACTGTGACGCATGACAGCCGTGGCAGTAGATGGAGAAACAGCAAACATTTTGCGATGTTGCCAGACTATTTCGAGTGTTATCTATCCGGCAGCTCGAAACAATGGTGAAACGGTCGCCGTTGAATAACGAAGTTATTCTGAACTTTAAAGCCAGCCAACGGATAGCTATTCAGATATTTAGCCGGGCATAGTGAAATACCCCCTTTAGACTCTCCATGATTGGTGCAAGATAAATAAAATATTCAATCTCATCAAATTATTGGTAATCAATAATTAATAATCGGTAAGCTTTTATTTAAATACGAATATATGCATTACCACGATGTTGGAACGCATTTCGTTATGATATGTTATCAAGACAAGTGCAAGTGCATTTACCTTGATGATGATGATCTGAAGAGTTTCATAAATTAGCAATAATCATTTTTCTCCGTTAGATTTCTTACTTTAATTCATCAGGTAATATATCCAACATTCTCGAAGATTATAATTCTTATATTAGATATTGTGGTACTGTATTCAACATTCTCAGATTCTTAGATTAGTACTTCAGGTAATATATCCAACATTCTCGAAGATTATAATTCTTATATTAGCTCTTGTGGTACTGTATTCAACATTCTCAGATTCTTAGATTAGTTCTTCAGGTAATATATCCAACATTCTCGAAGATTATAATTATTATATTAGCTCTTGTGGTACTGCATTCAACATTCTCAGGATTCTTAGATTAGTACTTCAGACTTCAGATACTATTCCCAACATTCTCGAAGATTATAATTCTTACATTAGCTCTTCTGGTACTGTATTCAACATTCTCAGATTCTTAGATTAGTATTATTATTATTATTTATTGGATAATTTGTATAGCGCCGCTTTTGTGAGATATCACCTCAGCGTTCATACACTATTCCCAGCATTCTTAAAGATTATAATTCTTAGATTAATACTTCATATACTATTCCCAACATTCTCGAAGTTTATAATTCTTAGATTAGTACTTCAGAATATATACTATTCCCAAACTTTACAACCCCCTCAAACGTTTCCCAATTTGTGGTATAATATACTTATGTGTGTTGTTGAATGCGAAATAAAAACACTTTTCAAATCTGTAACAATTTTTTACTGCTGGCGTTTGTTAAGTGATTTACACATAAAACGAAAAAAGACATTCTTGCCTAGGGACGAGAATAGATTATCACAGGACATTAAATGATAAATTCGGCCTTGAAATTCACATTACATCTTCTCCTGTCGTTGTCCTCGTCTATTAATTCTAATCGTGTCTCGTTTCTGAGGAGACTCTCGCATTTTCCAGCGAAGCGAAGATATTACGGCAAAGGCGAATGACTTACATTTTTTTAGGCGGGTGATTTGTGGGTCTTCATTACATTATTATGTAAATGTTTTAAAAGACAAGTGTTTGTATGATACGCCTAACAATTTGCCTACATTAAACCTGAACTAGAATATTACGCAGTACAATTTGGGTATGATGTAATGAAGCCGAAATAGAATTTTGCATAAAAATGGAACCTACAAATTTATGCAGAAAAGATAATCCGTTTTGAGGAAGGTAGGAATTTCAATTTTCTACAAGTTTCACAATACGTCTTTGTCTATATGTGGCCATTTGTTTCACAAAATTTGAATGATTCATCAAATTTGAAAGATTTATCAAATTTGAATGATTCGTCAAATTTGAATGATTCACCAAATTTGAATAATTCTTCAAATTTTAATGATTCGTCAAATTTGAATGATTCATCAAATTTGAACAATTCGTCAAATTTGAATGATTCATCAAATTTGAATGATTCATCAAATTTGAATGATTCATCAAATTTCATAGTCAATTTTCAATTTCTATGAAAGTTCTATTATTTCAGTTATGTGAAATAACTGGCAAATTTTCTTATTACTTATTAATTAATATATAAAAATTCATCCCGAGTGTGTTTTGTATGCTTGCAAAAATCAAAAAATAGTCGACCGATATCGCTAAAAAGTTTGTTATTATTAGTGTCATGAGTATTTTGAGAGTGGTTTGATTGGTAGAAAAAGTCGAGAACGTCGGAAGAAAACTTAACGCAATATCTCTGCTCTGCATTGGAATGAGACACGGAGTCGAATCAAAGTGTAGTGTAGTTTTTAACAGTAACATTGTGTATTCAGTAGAGAATGGTGGAAGAAGTCAGTGGTGACGAGATATTAACAACAGCGAAGCATTGCGGAGTCATCTAGTACCTAATGATATGACAGATCTTGAACAGAGACCGAACAGTTTGAAAAACGGTTTTTAATAAAGGCAGTTTTAGTGGCGAAAAAAAATTTAACATAGCTCAAATTCAAATTCTAAATGGTGTGTCTGAGTGGTTTTTCACTAGGACCAGAACTTACTGCAAATATACTATGGCTATTCAATTCACATCTGTTCATTTAAATCGAGAATTCAAATCCGCTTTCATTCATTCGGCTTATATTCATCTCAGCGTCAGGTACTCGTATATACCTGCCTAGCCATTATATTAAAGATTTCCCTAGTGCGAAAGAAACGTCACAAATATGTTCTACTAAACGTATAAACAGTCTAAAAAAAACATGAGAAAAATGTTTTTTTCTTTTTCAGTAATTTTCGCGCTCTTTTACTGCGCTTTAAAATATGTAAAATATATTTCTCGAAGATAAACTCCAGCAGATGCATTCTCCTGGATTCACTGAATTGCAGGTTAGGGGTCGACCTAATAAAGTCACAATTTATCAGCTGCTTGAGGATGATGTGACCTGAATCTTATCCTAACCTTGCTCCAAGAAAATACCCCGCATAAAATGAAGACATCTTAGACATAAGAGTATAAACATCTGGATCATGCTAAGAGCTAGTAGATGGATATTACTTACCTACTGTATGCAATCTTTAGGTTAGTTTTGAAAGTACCGAGTTTTTGTGTAAAATGGTTTCTTTTATTTTTGATTTTGCTGTCAATGTACGCAAAGACCTCATTTTTTGCTGTTAAAGTATGCAAATACCTCATATTTTGCTGTTGATGTATGAAAAGACCTCATCTTTTTTTGATGTTAATGTATGCAAAGACCTCATATTTTGCTGTTAATGTATGCATAAACGTCATATTTTGCTGTTATTGTATGCAAAGACCTCATATTTTGCTGTGAATGTATGCAAAAATATCTTATTTTTCCTCAACTTTTTTTTACTGTTAATGTATGCAAAGACCTCATATTTTCCTGTTAATGTATGCAAAGATGCTGTTAATGTATGCATATACCTCATCATTTGCTGTAAATGTATGCATAAACCTCATATTTTGCTGTTATTGTATGCAAATACCTCATATTTTGCTGTGAATGAATGCAAAAATATCTTATTTTTCCTCAACTTTTTTTTACTGTTAATGTATGCAAAAACCTCATATTTTGCTGTTAATGTATGCATAGACCTCATCTTTTGCTGTTAATGTATGCATAGACCTCATCTTTTGCTATTAATGTATGCAAAGACCTCATATTTTGCTGTGAATGTATGCAAAGACATCCTCTTTTTAAATCTAAATATTTATTTCAGACTCGATACGTTGGAAATTAGAGTCACAATTGGAGACCTTCGGATGAAAACCTCAAAGGTCACAATTCGATTATTTTTCAGGAAAGCAATCAAGCTGAATATTCTACATAGGTTTTTTTTAATTCCAAAAATATTTAAACATTGATTAACCTTTTATGAACAGAACAGGCTTTACAAATATTATTAATAAAGTATGTACAAAGATACATTAATTAAGTCAACGTGACATTGGCTGTTTTTACATAAGATTTTTGTAGTTTTTTTTCTTAAAAACACAAAGAATTTCTGATAGATTGGCGACTAACGACGTATAATACATAAGGTGCGGCCGTGCAGGAGAATTTGTATGTAGCGCGATGTATACGTGACGTATACATCGCGCAAGATACGCTCAGTGTGTTTCGGCTCTAATAGACATTCGCGCCTATATTTTATATTAAAAATTACAAAATCTTATTCATAATTGGTGTTTTTACAAAGTACTATATTTTCGAAAGCCAATTTCAAGGACTTGTCGCATGGACAAACAAAAAAAATGAACAATTTTTTTTTTTTTAAAAACGTGAACAAGATCTTCAAATGATTCAGGCCTTAAAATTTATACACCTACCCTTAGAAAATGTGTAAAAAGATTTGTTAGTTATTTATTTAATTTGTTCAAAATAGGGTTTATTTCTTAAACTGAATGAAACGAAAATCATATCAAGACATATAATGTCTTTAAAACAGCCATGGGGCCTATCTTTGTTTTATTTCAAGTGTTAGTAATCCTGAAATGGCTTAAATTCTATTATCATTTTCTAAAATTATCTGGAGTTGGGTATTGTGTCCACGAATTGTTTTAACGCGTCCATCTGGAAAGGCACTCTAGTATTTTGATTAATTTGAAACATAAAATAATAGACTGCTGGACAGTAAATGCTGTAAATGTTTAACAAAGATACTTTACTGAACTCAAATGCTTTGTGATACCAACTTGTTTGAAGATTAGTAAAATAGAAAATAAACACAAAATAATCTGTTGATTTCGGTATTTAATATTTAAAAAATACCATAATTAATATAACCATTTAAATCGGCCGATTTAGCCCGCTTAGATTTGAGAGAGGAATGTGACATTTAGCGAAGATATGGACCGACTGATATACCGGGCCTATGTGTGTTAAAGAAGTCACTAGAAAGAGTTGCAAAATCGAGAAACGGTAGTCAAACACCTGCCACCATAAATAATAATAAAAAAGTTACTTGCTTTGCGCTTTGTGCAAATATCTAGTAACATAAAGATGTCATTGCGGATCAATGAAATTTTCTGTTTTTTTCTCACACAATGATTAGACATAAAGGGATTTTGTAAGTCAAAAAATACACTCCGCCTTGTAGTGCACTGTTCCACCCACACCGTTCGGAATTATATATCTTGAAAATGCCTATAACGTGATGGTATATGTCTATCTCCCAATAATAACCCCCAGCAACGCCGGGTACACGTCAGCTAGTCCTAAATAAATAGTCATAATATCGATATCTTCGGGCTTTTTGTATAAAACAAATTGGTCTTAAAATACCATAGATATGCCAATATATAGAGAGTACAATTCTCATTCAGAGTCTACTTATTATACATACTATATACACCAATGAAAAACTCTGAAAGTTTATTCCATAGACTTTCAGAGTTTTCTATTGGTGGATATAGTTAGGCAGTCTTATGACGTCACAATATTTCGGTTCCAATTTTCGATCAGAGTTACACCCCCCCTGGTTTAGCTGTTCTTGGCTGCAATCTACCGAATTATTGAATAATTTCCTTGATGATAGCCAACATTTAAGAGGACCGTTCAACAGAAGGGGATGGAAGAGAATTCTGTATTTGCGTAACAGTAAATTTTGCTTGTTTTGACATTTACTTGTACCCTCGAAAACAAAGTAATTTGAATCCAACAAATAGTTGAGTGATGATATACGCCAAAATAAAACACACTTCAGACAACCATTGTTTCTTACCTCGTTACGATTGTTACTAAAGTTTCTTGCATGTTCATGCTGGTGTTGGGGCAAACAGAGTTATTCATTTCGAGATGATTTAAATATATATTATGAACCTTATAACTGTATTATTATTAAAATATACGATATTATTATTCAATACAAATATTTCGACATTTATATTAACTAGTAGATCTGCGGACAGTTTAGTAGCCTCGCATCCAAAAATTGTGTTCTAATTAATTAATGAATTTACTGGACATTTTGTATAGCACCGCTTTTGTGAGATATCACCTCAGGGGCGCCTTACAGTTGATGCAGGTATTACAAAAAATATAAATATTACAAAAATAAAGTAAAGTTAAGTTAAGTAAAATGACGAACGGGAACAGGGAACACGAAAATAGAAGATGGAGGCTCTGAAGCAAGAATCCTAGGTGGTGAAGAAAATGGACCAGATGCTGCAGCGAGAGAGTCCACCGCGTCCACCAACAGTGCCAGCACGAGGTTTGTCATCCGTCCAGGTATGCGTATGCTGCTAATAAAGCGCTGACACTTCCTCGTGCTGGTACTGTTGGTGGACGCGGTGCACTCTCTCGCTGCAGCAGCTGGTCCAGTTTCCTCACCACCTAGGATTCATGCTGCAGATTCTCCATCTTCGTGTCACTTGTTTCTGTACTTCATTTTATTTAACTCAATTTCAATTTATTTTTGTAATATTTATATTTTTTGTAATACCTGCATCAACTGTAAAGCGCCTCTGAGGTGATATCTCACAAAAGCGGCGCTATACAAATCATCCAATAAATAAATTAATAAAATAACAGACCTTAAATGGTAAATAAAAATACCCACATAATTACAGACCATACGTATTTTACATAACATTTTTTTAATTTCAAATAATGAAAATATTTGAAAATTACACAATTTGTCAAAGTAATGCCACCATACCAATGACGATTCTTTTTTCAAACTTTCTTCAGACCGGTAGGTTAGGTACTATTGACTCTTCCGACTTGTCAGCTCGTATATCCAACATGACTACTATCTTAAACCGGAATCGGGACGTAAAAACAAATTTACAAACAGATGAAATACTAAATGGTCGAGTTAAAAAAGAACTTCGCTCTGCTCATTCAATTAAATTTGACTGAATTAGAATTAAAATTTAAAAAAAAAATTATTAGTCATGTCATCGTGTTGTCCGTATGCAATCAATCTCGATTATTGGTGTTTCAGAATCGAATATCAAGATGTTTCGGTAACGTTCATCAATTCATTAGCTTGTAAGGGCTAACAACAAAACCTTTTCTGCACGGTTATTAATCAGTATAAATGAAGAAGTACAGCTCACATAGACGTGACTTCAAATCGTGTTTCATTTCGTTGAGGAAACGTATATTGCTCGGGAAAAGGAATCTAGCGTTCGGCTCAGTTCGGCAACGAAACGATATTGTCGAACACGACCTAAACATAGTAACATAATAAATGTATTTGTGTTTTGCGATCACCATATTTTAGAGCAAAAAATCTATCTATTTGTACAGTTACAAAAAATTATATAGCGTATATCAGCACGTACCCAAAAGACTTACTCCAAATAAAATCAGGAATCAGTGGTTCAGACACCAGTCTGATAAACACTGTTTATACAATGACCCTATTAACTTCTTGATTTTTTTTCTCCCCTCTTCCTTGTGCTATAATTTATAAACCACACTATAATCTTATCTTATCTTCACCATTCTCCAGTACACTTTTCATTGAGGTGTCAACGATAAGACACTATCGAGCAGAGTTAGTAAAAATGCTGTGTGCGAGGTCTAGGGGTGACAAAGGAATAGCTGATAGTTTCATGTGTTTTATCTTTCAAGGGATGCTTGAAAAAGTATACTTTCAGTGGTCATTGATTAATCTAAAAGACAAGTTTCTTAGTAAATTAAAAAAATTAATTACCTACTGATGTAATTGACGATTGCTAATTTATTAAGAATCTCTTCAAATTAATCGCAATCCGATTCAAAACGGAACTGCAGGCCTTTAACGAATGAATTGATAGGTTTCCTGGTATGATTTGAGATTTTCACGGCCAAAAGAATTATATTGATTTATTTTTAGGGTATTATGCCGTGTTGCGTTATCTCCTTCTTGAGCCAACCTTTTGGACAGCATTACAGTGTCCAAAAACAAATCACTATGATGGGTTTCCTGTTAAACATTTAGTAAAAAATGAAAGAATTATCGCGATGTCAGAATACGTGTTCATAAATATCATTGTGTTTTCGCATTTATTTATTATATATTATCAGGACAAATGCAAGTGCATGAACACGCGTTCAGATATATTAGGAATGTACTAAAAGTAGTAACTCATAATTCCAAATTAATAATTGTAAAGTATATATACATTTGCTAATTTAACATTATTTATTGATTGAAAGTCAACGTTCAGACCAATAGGGATAAGAAATAATATCTGAAAATAAATATTTGCATTTCTCCATAGTTTCTAAGCTGACAAGTGATATAGCGCCATCTATGTAAAGATTGTAAAGCATAACGTTTCACTAGAACAAACATCAAAGTGTTTATGTAAAGCTTTGAAGGGTTTTCGATAGGGGTCCGATGTGGACAGAGGAAGCCCTATAATGCCCCTTTCCGCCACTCACCACTTTATTTTTTTGTGAGTGACGCATCGGACCTTTCTATGAACAGCCTTCATGGAATGATGGTTAAAGGTTTCATATCCCACATAACAACACTTATACCAACTTGTCATTCTAGATTTTTTTTGTATATTCTTCTCAGGGCTGGGTGTTAAGTTCGGAGACGTATCTTACTTACTATAAACAGTGATTCTTGAGGTTATTTGTAATAATAATATTATTTTTTTCAACCATACATAAAAAATCAGTTGGTTTGGACAATTATGGTACATTGTTTCCTTACATTGTATCTTTTTTACGTTAGAATTTTTAACCTCACTAGTAGTGTTGAGGTTAATAATTTTACAAAATAATAAAAATAACACAAAGATTAAATGTTAAGAGAACAATATTGTTGCATTAATGTTTCTACGATTTGGGTACCTACGTGGTACCTATTAATCCAGGCAATTCATTACAGTATAATGTAGTAAACATGTAGTGTGACCATAATATACATTGATATTTGATTGCAAAAAATGGTTTTAAATCATTTTTAAAAGGAGGGAAGAGAAAAAACTATTACATTATTGAAGGAAAAACATGAAAAATATACCTATTCAACAAATTATGCCATTAATTTAAAATGACACGGACATGGTTGGGTTGGTGAGTCGGGTAGTCACTTGGCTGATTGACAAGTGACGATATTATGTGAGAGATTTTTGTTTTTGTTTGAACAGTACTCGCGTCTAAAGAGTATATTTGTAATTATCTATTTCATAAATGAAAACAATTTTTTTTCTTTCAACTCGTAAGGTTTGTAAGTACCTAGCTTTAAATACCCACCTACCTAATTATGAACCATTAATATTTTACGAATATTTTTTTTTGTTATTTCAAATAAGGAATTATACAATAAATGTCATCCACGATCAAGCTGAACTCTGGCGGAATAAAAATGAAGTATCCAACTCAGCCGCCATCATGAACCGGAACCGGAACGTAGTAAACAAATTTACAGGCAGACGAAATGCCAAATGGTCAGATTAATATAGGACTTAAATTGTGTTGACTTAATTACTTTTAAAATGATTAAATGTTACACTTAATATGTCATGTAAATACTCATTATTTTTTCTTTTTTATTTTTCGGAATAACTTTATTGAGTAAAACCTCAAATTGTAATATTTAAATATTGAAGACAATATAAGTGATTTCTAAACGAAAATCTGAAACAGAAAAATCAGAAAAGGAAACGGTCACATCTGGGACGCAGGACCCTTGTCTTTCCGGGACAGGGCTCTACCAACTGCGCTAATGGGACCCTATTCCCCTCGGTCACTTTTAACTGTATCATACTTCGAATAAGAACTATTAACATTGTCTTCATTTTTTCACCGCACATTTTTATTGGCAACTATCTTTATGTATGATCGCAAGATTCAACCCGAACTAAATGCAATCCAGACAGCGTCTTTTAGATAAACCTATCTTTTTTTTTTTTTTTAATGTGCGACATCTGTTGACTTTTCTGCAAGTCTAGAATGAATATTTATTTTTCGGAATAACTTTATTGAGTAAAACCTCAAATTGTAATATTTAAATATTGAAGACAATATTAGTGATTTCTAAACGAAAATCTGAAACAGAAAAATCAGAAAAGGAAACGGTCACATCTGGGACATGTCACATGTCACATGTCCCAGATGTGACCGTTTCCTTTTCTGATTTTTCTGTTTCAGATTTTCGTTTAGAAATCACTAATATTGTCTTCAATATTTAAACATTATTTTTTCACCCGTTTACGAAAGAAACGGGCTGTGACAATGAATAAAAAAGTTATTTTCCCCGCGGCGTTATAAACATGTATTTTAAAAAATATTTTTTATTTAAAAGAGGTTTTCTTTTCGGATAAATTAAATTAAAAGTACTAAAAAAAATCAACAATTCCTTCGAGCCGGATTTGAACCAGCGGCCTATGGATATCTATACAACTTTCACATTACAGTCCACCGCTCTACCAACTGAGCTATCGAAGGCGCTGACGTCGTTGCCAAAGATGTTTAGTATATTGCAAAATATACATAAACACCATAATAACATATTTGCGATTCGAAATGCGAACCGAGCCACGAATTACGGGAAAGGAACGAAGCAACTGCAAGCGACTTATCCGGCCATTTGCGGCTTCTTACTCCCTTTCCCATAAGTTGAGGTTAATCTCGGCAGATCAGCTCGCGTATGTATGCGTAGCATAAGTCCTATATATAATTTCCCTCAGGGCCTGAGTCATCGTATCTAAATTTTCTTTTTATTGCGTAAATGCTGTTATCATGCAAACGTTAATTTATTTAGAAATATTTGTGAATTCTCATCTCTAAATAGTACAAAATCTTCTAATCTACGCAACGGATTTTGATAGGGTTTTTATTATCATTTGAAGAATTTCTTCCAAAAAGTTTATGTATATAATACATGCATATTAAATTTATAGAAAGTAGAGAAAAGTCGATGTTTTGTAATAAAGTAGTAAATAAAATATTTTCCTGCGCTTACATACTGCTAACCCTGGTTAAACCTTACTAGATACATCTACATAATGTGCTACTCATTGTATATCTTAAAAAGGCCTACAGAAGAAGGCGATGGCATAATGTCTATCTCCTAAGAATAACCCCCAAACAATACAAACAAAACCTGCTGGTGTCTCCTCAACATCAAGCACACAAGCTAAAACTGGAACCATTTTCGCTCAACGATAATTCTGTTTCATCGCTCCTAAAATATACAATGCATTGAACACAGGTATAAAGTCAAACAAATATATATATATATATATATATATCCCTTTTTACTATCCGTGTTCAACATTGGCTATTTGAAAAGGGACGAACTCTCTAAAGAATACATGAGTTCCTAACACTGTTTAAAAAAAGTTTTCACTCTATCGTTTAGTTTTTATTTTTGTATATCACTAAATTCAAATGTGAGGATGTTACCGTAAATAGGTACATTTCTAGATAAGTACCTATCATGATTAAATTGTTAAAGAAAAAAAATTATAAAACTGTTGGTTTAATTTTGCATATACTTCAGATGCCAAAGCACCCCAGTCTCCAAACGGCTAAAAGCAGTCGTGACTCTTAGTTGACATACACATAAAAAAAGTGTTATGGATGAACGAGGTTGACAAAACTAAATAATAATTTTATTTTTTGTTTACGGCCCATCTCCCTTGTATCTATTATCTATGGGAGATAATCAACACAGTATCCTTTGATTACGTTCTGTTTGAATGACTGACCATCGAAATCAACCTCCAACCCTCATTGCACCACCCTTCCCGTGTTCCGTTGCGACGGGTAGTTCGTAGGGAGCTGGAATTTGACTACGTCAACAGACAAGTCAATTGAATTAATGAAGCACTTATGTGCTGTGAATACACATTATATTACAATTATTAAAGATTATACGAGCTCGTAGCTTCAATGAATTTAATTCAATCATTTAAAATTTTAATTGGTTTGGCTATGAAGGTTAGTGAATACACGGTTATTTATTTATTTATTAATTTTCGGGAAATCGACAGCTCACATGTATTTCAGTTTGTACATTAGTATTATATAGCTAAAATAAAACCAATTATGGTTTTCCTCCTTAGGACTTTACCCTATTGAGACAGCATAATAAGGAATAAGTAAATTAAATTGGTAAGAAAGGTATACGAATTCAAAAATTTATACAAAAAAAAGATTATACAAAACAAAAAATTTACAAAACAAATCATTTAGCAATACATTTATAACTATGGAGAGAGGTTGTAGATATAAATCAAATCATAATAGAAAAAATAGACATAAAATTATTCACAAACCATCAGAGAAATATTATTTTATGGACCTTTTGTATTTGGTATGTTCGCAACTGAAAATATCCACCTTGGATAATACGCTATTGTAATTATTGCATATGTTATACGATAAGTTAGATTTGATGGGTTATCAAGGTGACATTTGAAAAAATATATTAAATTATATAATTAGCTCTTTTTTATGCGAACATTGCACAAAAGTCCCAACAATCCGAAGACAGTGCGTCTATGGCATCCCCAAATGGAGAACGGAGAAAAATGATCCTGTTAAAAAAGTGACAGCATGCCAACTTCCTGATAAAATATTAGTTAATCAGAATATATCGAGAAAACGTGTTCTTTTCCTAATGTGAATTAAAATAACAATAATTTTGTAATCTACTTCAACGCGTGTTTCAATTGTTCCTACTGTTTCGATTTTCAAAATGACATTTAAATTCAATGTAAAACCAAGTTCTTGAGTTCATGGAACCTGAGTTACAGACGGAATCACAACCAAAATTTGTACATTTTAATATCGCCCTTATCAGCCTTCATCAAAGATAAAATTCTTAAAACCGAGTTGTTCAGTATAAACCTTCAAAGAAAATCGCTTTTCCGTATCGTACCAACTTTATATTTGTTGTCACGGAGACGAAAATTTATGGCATGTTTTGTCCTTCTAAGAGGATTGCACGAAGCAATATAAAAACTGCATAGCTGCTCTTGAAGAAAACGGCGTGTCGTAAGGTGACTTTTACAACCAAAACCACCAGCAAGTCAGTCCTACACGTGTAAGACAGAATTCAGCATTTCTGTTATTTTGGCCAATCACATGCAATCTGGTCCAAGAGAAATAGCCAACTTTACAGGAGTATTCGAAATGATGGTTTATCTAAATAGTTTTCGACAGCAGAAGAGATTTCAAACAAATCGTTGAACGGTTACGATGATACTAGATAAAATATAGGTATGTACGAGTATATTTGATTTTCTAAGGATTTGCGTAGTATAAAATGTAAATCTATTCATTATATCTGATGTGGACTACTAAATTATTCATCGGCATCAACAACTTTTGATGGCCCCCGTGGTTGAGTAGATACGATCCTCGGCTACGAATCCGGAGGTCGAAATTTTATTTTATTTTATTAATTTAAAAATAATACGTGGATACTATATTTGCGACACGTTCCAAAGTGATAGTTGTTTTTCCCTATCTAAATGTAGATGAAAGATGTATATGAAAGATGTATATGAAAGATGTATATGAAAGATGTATATGAAAGATGTATATGAAAGATGTATATGAAAGATGAAGATGAAAGATGTATATGAAAGATGAAGATGAAAGATGTATATGAAAGATGTAGATGAAAGATGTATATGAAAGATGTATATGAAAGATGTATATGAAAGATGTAGATAAAAGATGTATATGAAATATGTATATGAAAGATGAAGATGAAAGATGTAGATGAAAGATGTATATGAAAGATGTATATGAAAGATGTATATGAAAGATGTATATGAAAGATGAAGATGAAAGATGTAGATAAAAGATGTATATGAAAGATGTATATGAAAGATGAAGATGAAAGATGTAGATAAAAGATGTATATGAAATATGTATATGAAAGATGAAGATGAAAGATGTAGATGAAAGATGTATATGAACGATGTATATGAAAGATGTATATGAAAGATGTATATGATAGATGTATATGAAAGATGTATATGAAAGATGTATATGATAGATGTATATGAAAGATGTATATGAAAGATGTATATGATAGATGTATATGAAAGATGAAGATGAAAGATGTAGATGAATAGAATCACAGTATTAATTACGTAGACAGTATTGGCGTAAGCATCACGTTGGGATGCGTGGCGGCTTGGTCACATCACGTCGGGATGCGGATCTGTGCCCGGTGATGTTGTGGTCAGCTGGTGGTAAAGATCACGGATCTTCCTGATCCTCCATTAAGATGATTGATTCTGTGGGTGGTGGTGATGAATGTTGGAAAATTCCTCCAGGCCTTTGATTCATTCGATGATTTTCTCGTTGCGTGATTTTTAACAACTAATGTCACTGAGCAATAAATTTAAAAAAAGTGTTTACAATAATATCCAAATGGAAATACCCAATCATATTTATGTGCTCCTGGTATTTTGTTCTTATTGGCAGTTTTTGAAAGATTATTTTTATTTTCTATTTATGTATAATTACGACGTTAGTGCAATTAACATAAATTTTGAATTGTATTAAATTTTTAAACTGAACTTTAGGCTAACTAAGGTTAGGAAGTCATCATAATCATTATGGCGCTACACCCCATGGTCGGATTTGGCCTCCTCCACAAATGCACTACATTTAACACTGGGCGAGGACTCTTGCCTGTCCCCATTCCTTCGCGACCTGCTCCAATCCTCTTCCTCGCAATGAGTTCACCTGGATAGCTTCCACTGGTGCATCCACATTCCACGTGTTCATAATTTATTGGAATTATTTCAATATGTCCAGCAAGTCGCAGTCATCGGGTTTAACAGGTCTGGCCCTGGACCAAACGGCGCATGGGCCTAGCAAAAACCTCAAGGGCTCTATGTTAGGTGTTAGTTAAATCAGCGCCTTGGCCCCTTGGAAATCAGCGTCCGGAGTGGACTGCTCTAATTGCTCGTGCACAGGATAGGTCTTTTGGGACCTACAGAATGATAATGCTCTTATGATTGAAGAGATTTTTAAGTCCATGGTATATTTTTACTCTGTATTATCAATTTATAAAATTTAATAAATGTTTGGATTGTATTACGTTGCTAGACGAAAGCCCCGATAACAAGGAGTGTTATAAAATATTCGCATCAGTGTAAAGTGAGAGTTTTATGGGGCTTTGTTTTTAACCTTGAGAAAGTTTTTCCCAAACAGGAGTTTGAAACCGGTCCGTGATTTACGCCTTATTGCCATGAAATAGTTTCTGTATTTTGATCTTAAAATAATAATCTTCGCAGAACCAGTTGTGCTAAGAGGTCATAAACATAAAACTAGCAGACCTTGAAAAGAAGTTTGTTCTTCGACGTTCTGGCAGATCTTTTTGTGATTTGTGACCTAAGTTTCGGCGGTGGAAAGGGATATTGACACTTCGAGAAGCCTTAAACCTACTATGATTGATGGTAACTTGAAATTTCAGAATATTTTTGTCTGCTTTTGTCCTACCGCTGAGAGCTTCGCCTTATTATTTACTTTAGTTACGTTCTTCGTACCTACACATGTAAAAAGAGATATATTAGATAAGTCCGTTCTGAGACTTACTTCAGCGGTTGTCTATTCTTAAAAATATTTAATTTATTTTAATTCCTTTTTTCGAAATCTAATTGAACTTTCCAAAAATTCGATAAAGACTAAAAAAAATGTTTAAAAAAATCTCATCATGAAAATTACACGAGAACTGAATATATTTAGTTTGGGTTAAGTTGAAAGGTCACTTTAAATGGCTTTAGTCGTGTTTGGTGACCATATTTACCATATATTGTGAATGGCCTAATATTTCCCCACTTTCCTCTTCCCATTCTCCTTCTCCTCCTCACTTCAGCCTCACAAAATACCCCAATTGGGGATGCCATAGTCTCACTAGCCCCAGACGGTTGGGAATAGTTGGAACTCTTGTGCTGTATTCACAAAAAAACGATTTTCTTGTTTATTGTATGAGCGCCTCTTAAAAACTTATTTAATGTTCCTCCTATGATATTCATAGGAGGAACATTGATTCATTGCAAAATTGCTAGAATTTCCTATTTTTTCAATGTTCGCTATGAAGTTACTCTGCAAATACAAGTGGGTATCTACCGCATGACGTAAATAATTCTCAGTACGGGTGGTGAGACCCACATTATCAAATAATGTTTAAAAAAAGTTATTATGTCAAATAGGTATAAAAAACACATCTTTTTACTTCAATCCAAAACTGAATACAAAATATTATTTCGTTTTTATGATAACTTTTTACGATTTACGACAAGACAAAATATTGCGAAGAAAAACAATTTACAGGGAATTTCTCAGTTTCTGAATTTGGATGTCACATTCACATTGGAAGAATTCACATTATTAACTATGCACAAAAAATGATATATAGATATAAAATTTTAAAAAAGAGATAATTTAAAGTTTATCAAACGTAGATTATTAATAGTTTTTTCCTATTAAATTCCGATATCTGGCCCAACTTTATTGTTTAAGATATGAAACGATTTGTAATAAGAAGTTTTTGTGTGGCTTTTTTATTTCGGAACCTTCAAATGGTTTTTCAAGAAATTGGTTTTCAATTTTTTTAAAGAAGCGATGTTAGCAGTCCACAACGGAGTGCTGGTACCTACCTTGATGTATGGAAGTGAGGCATGGAACTGGCAAAGAAAGGATGAAAGTAGATTTAATGCTGTTGAAATGAGATCCCTGAGGCGTATGTGTGGTAAAACCATGTTTGATCGTGTGAGGAATGTGGAGATCCGCAGAGTGCAATGCTGATGTAAGCGTAATGAGTAAGATTAAGAAAGGGACGCTTAGATGGTGGCGCATGTAGAGCGAATGAGCGAAGATAGGAGTGTAAGGAGGATATATGATGCAAATGCGAATGGCAGCAGAAGTCGGGGACGCCCGAGGAAGACATGGCACGATCAAGTGAATCAGATACTTGAGTCGGGCCATGTCAAGAGTCAGAATAATAGAAGAGTATGTATGAATATAAATGAGGCAAGAAGTGTGTGCCAAGACCGAGTTGTTTGGCGGTCCGTCCTCTCTGCCTACCCCTGCGGACAAACGGCGTGATAGTTAGTTAGTTAGGTTTTTTTTTGTTTTCATATGACAGATTGAAAATGGCCTTGAAAGCCGAAACAGCTGTAACAATAACAAAAACCAAAAATTACTTTCAGAACTTAATAATTATATTAAAAATTTGATTTTAATATAATTAAAAAAAAAATAAATGGAGTTCTACGAATTAAACACAAAAAAAATAGAAAATATATATATTTTCAAAAAAACTTTTTCACTTAGTTTCGTTTACGAAGACAAATCGATTCTTTTGGCAACCCGGGGCAGAAGTCTATATGCGTATTATGCTATGACGCACTTATGAGGCGAAAATAAGTGTATAGCGGTTTCTGTAGCGCGCGTTAAAGATAAAGACTTCGATATGATAAATTGTTAGTATGAAACCACGAGCACAAAAGTGTCGAACGTCGTATACCCACCCTACTGCAAATGGCATTGGCGTGCGGTTTGGTTGTAGCTCGGCGACTATCGGTGCGCTTCCATGCCATATCTACCATTGTTTCTAGTATGTATGGGTTACGGTAACGCATAATAAACAAATAAGTACATTCAATTAAATAAAATAATAAGTAACAAAAAAATCAACCGTTCCTTCGAGCCGGATTTGAACCAGCGGCCTATGGATATCTATACAACTTTCACATTACAGTCCACCGCTCTACCAACTGAGCTATCGAAGGTGATGCTGTCATTGCGAAAAATGTAAGCCAGGTTGATTAATTCAATAAAAACTATTTCATTACTACTAATAACTAATGCTAATCACTTTTTGCTACTGATAAGAAATAGATTACAATAAATTGTGATTGCTTCGTCAATAAATCATTTGAAAATAATGGGAAAAACTTATCATAGTACATTATCTCTCTACCTTCAACTCTAGCGTATCTAAGTATTAATTTATTTAATATTTTTTTAATGAAATATCTTTTTGAATAAAACCTCAAAGTGTAATATTTAATCTTCGGAGCAAACGAAAAATGTTAAACAGAAAAATATTCAGTTGCGTTTAGGAATTGAACCCAAGACCTCAACCTTGCGGGGATCCGCTCTACCACTGAGCTAATTCGACCCAAATATCAACTTCGGTCATATTAACTGAATCATACTTCGACTAAGAACTACCATGACCGAATAGATGATACCGAAAATTTTTCTGTTTCACATTTTTCGTTTGAGAGTTGTTTGTTATCTTTAATAATATCATTTTTTTTTCTTTCATGTTCTCCATAAAACGGTTATACACCAATATATCATGGAGAAGATTACAAATTAAAAAGTTTCCAATTTTTATAATGTTAAGGTTTTACTCAATAAGTTATTCCAGTATAAAATGTTGAGTATTTATCCTAGACTAGTAACAGAGTCAATAGATGTCGCATATCAAAAATAAAAATTGACGTAGTTATTCAAGACACTATCTAGATTGCAATTAAATTTGGGTAGAATCTTTCAATCGCGTAAAGCGATTATCAGCCTAAAAATATGCGAAAATTGAATCTGAAAATGCCAAAAAATTAAGAAAATGTTGCTAGTTCTTAGTCAAAGTATGATTCAGTTAAATATGACCTAAGTTGAATTAGCTCAACGTTAGAGCAAAACCCCGGCAAGGCTTAGGTCCTGGGTTCAATTCCTAAATACGACCGAATCTTTTCTGAATTTTCTATGTACATTTTTGGTTTGAGAGTTGTTAATATTGTCATGATTAAATATTAATTAATTCAATATATTTTTAACTCTGTAAGTAAAAGTCGCGGTTCTTCAAATTATATTCTGTAAATATAGTTTATTTATTTATTTATTTATTTCACGCCTATTAAGGCTTTTACATACATATATATAAAAAATATTAACGATTTTATACATAAAAATTGTGCAGGCAACTATTTAAAACAATTGTAGAAAAATAACTATAAAGTCAAAATATCACTGAACTTGATCTACACAGCATGCAGGCACAATACATAAAAAATCCAAAATATTTTTTTCTGTTTCAGTTTACAAAATTATTATGTGTTAGTCAAATCAAATTAAATACCTTTATTAAAATATTCCACTACTTAATGAAAAAAACTTCAATAGGGTATGCTTATATATTGAAATTGATGTACTAAATATATCAACAACATCGTAGTATTTGTTTCCTAGCTGTTGAATCCGTCGAAGTTGTTAAAATTATGTAAGAATCTTGGCTCCCTTATCAGGCACAAGTACTCCTCTTTTCTGATAAGTTATACATTATACATAACCATTATAACCAATGATGATATAAAATGTAATACTGTTAAATATTTATGTATCTATATTCCTTATATTACAATAAAAAATTAAATGTATTCACAATGATTTGACGGATAGGAATCCTAAGTATTAAATCCTGGAATTGTCCTACCTACCCAATGTACCCACCCTTAAATTACACTATGACCATAATTATTGTTACAAGAAGAAGATGTCATAAACCCCCTTTTAATTAATCAGTGTAAATAAACCAGGAATGGCTGATGTGTGAAATGAAAAAGACCGAGGGATATATAATTTTTTAATTCAGTATTCTTCACATTCATCTTAAGTGAAGCATCTTAAAGATGGCATACTCAGTGACCCCAACTGTAACGGGTGAGTCCCTTTTCACCTACATATATTCCAATCTGGGCTTATCTTGTGTTCCAGAAGATCAGATTAAATATATGGAGGAATACTGTCTATCAATAGCGGATGCGTAGTAATTAATTGTACAAAAAACAAAAATTAATTATCCTGTGTTTTATTAAACAATATTGTAATTCCTAATTCCGCAAAACTCCGCCCAATCTTACTCCTCCCCAATCCTTCCACTGTTCAATTGTAATCTATATTTAATTTTTGACTTTAGTATATACTTGCTCCTGATGAGGTGAACTTCGTTCATGAAACATGTAGAGGTTATATACTCGTATATATTAAAGTGATGAAAGCAAAGTTATTTGTGTTTTAATATAATAGGTAATTAACTGTCCAGTAGCAGTAATTAATTTTATAAACAGTAATTAATTGCCCTGTATATTATTAAAACAGTAACTGCATATAGTTTTGGACTGGTACTTCGAACGAGGTGCAAAGGGCTTATCCCATCAACACCTTCAAACCCCAACTTATACAGTGGAGCCGCAATTTTGCGACACCATTGATCACAGTAGGTTAAAGGCTTCTGAAAGATTTAATCAATGTAGTAACTGTCAATGCCCCTTTCCACAGTCGAAACCTAGGTCAAAAATATATTATTTTTCACACAAATATTACAAAACGTCCTTGGGTCGCAGAGAAACAACAGCAAAAATAACAAAAAACTAGTGATTTTGCAGTAAAATTAAAAAAGATTACTATTTTAAAAGTTGGTCAGTAAACAAAAAAACAGTGGAAATGTAAGTATTTCTCGTATTCCACGCGTATCCGAGGTTGTTAACGTGAGCACAACCCTTAATAAAGATTTTTTGTTATTTCTCAGAAACCTGAAAAAATACATACAAAACAAGATAACATCTTTTAAAATTATCTTCCGTAACAAAATGTGTAAAATACTCCAAGAGATTCAATCGAGAACACTCAATTTAAACAAAAAATAATCACAACCAAATCTTACGACATTGTAAAAAGGAATACAAATATTTAGCATTGTCCGAGATAAATTATAAATTGAATGCCCCTTTTGATTAGAATCTATTTACCTAAAAAAAATATATTCTATAGAATATCTCAACGTATATACACGGTGTCCGGAAACTCGTAGTACAAGCGGGAAACTGGAGAATCTACACCACATGGGGAACCCAAAAAAACATAAAGTTTTTTGATTTGAGCATTTTCAAAAAAAAAAAAAACCAAAAAAAAATATTTTTCGGCTATTTTAGGGTTAAAGTTTTTTCTGGTGTTTAGGGTTGAACAACAGATGTTTTAACCCTGCAGAGCAGAAATATTTTATGATAACACCGGATTAAATGAAGGGTGATTTCAAAATAATGCTTCAAATCCGAGTTTCTTCATTTGTTTTACTTTCAAATAGTTTTAATTAGTTGGGTACTTTGATCTTCAGTAATAATTTATAAGAATTTGATTAAAAAAAAAAATAAAAAAAAATAAATCAACTTCAAACTCGATTTACTCGATAACGAAAGCTCAAATAAAAAAAATATATACTACAAAATCGACTCCAAATGTGATGTAGATTCACCAGTTTCCCGCTTGTACTACGAGTTTCCGGACACCCTGTATAACGTTTTAGAACGTGAAACAAAAATAATTTCATCACCCCCGATGTACGAAAAATCTACGAAGGACTTTTTATCATACGCAAGTCTTCCGTTAAGTCGCTTTTTGAACGACATAGATTTATGGTTTTAAAATTTTCTAGTCAGCGTAATGGAAAATAGAGACTTGGAGCATATTACGAAAATTTTATTCTTTTAAAATTCCCATGTTCATGGAACATTATTACCTTGTATTTTGAACTAGGTTCATAGAGTTTAGGGGTTCAAGGGAGTTCTTAGCTCTACCTCAAGTTTCAATCGCCTTCTAGACAGGGACTCGGTACATAAAAACAAATTTAGTTTTTAGATTTGGAGTAAATTCTCTAAAACTTCATTATTGTTTTACAAATAATTCATATTATGTTTATAAATTCTCAAAATTTGTACGTCCCACTAAATACTCCTCAACAATAATTCATTTATATATTAACCAACGGAGTTACGTCCAATTTACAATGGAATAACAGGAAATTTTATTTAAAAAAATGTAAATTAAAGTGTAAAGAATGGTATCTTAAAGCAATGACAAAAGACAAAAGACAAATAATCAAAGAAAATTTGTCTTTTGTCATTGCTTTAAGATACCATTCTTTACTCTTTAAAAATTTAAATCAAAGAGTAAAGAATGGTATCTTAAAGTAATGACAAAAGACAAATAATCAAAGAAAAAATTTGAAGTGACAAGTCAGGTCAAGACTTCTCTAGAAGTCAAAATATTTATTTAAATATATAAATTTCTTCACTTGTTAAGTGACCGACAAAAATCATTTAGACTTTTACCGTAAAAATCAAGGTCTTGACTTGAGTAGACAAGCCTAAGCATTTTGGACAATGGTGAATTATAACTATAATTAGTTGAATAGTGATGGAGGAAGAGTAGCTCATTATTTCTGAGTCTATGGAAGGGATATTGGAAGGGATGAGTTGTCGTGAGGTGGGCGAATCAACAATACACTTAATAATTATTAATAATATTAACAAATTAAAAATAGTAACAAATAGAAATAATGATATCCTCACTGGGATATCCCATACTGAGAACTTTTCGTAATCAGCTTGACAGTAGTTGGTAGTTGTCGTTCCAATAGAAACTCAATACACGAATATTAGTTAATTTCAGAACCAAGATTTTACAAACAATTTTTAACCGATGATAAAAAAGTTGTTCTCACAACAAATATCCCTTGTTTGATGGAACTAATAATGAATTTTTTAATTGAATCGGATTAAATTTGATAATCCTGACAATGGACGGGACGAATCAAAGTTAATCACAGACGAACCAACTTGGCACGCGATCGTAAAAGATCACACGTTCTAGACTTCAGACAAAGTGGTGGGAGTAACACCTACCAGTTTATCTTTTATCTGTCTTAACTAAAGATTAAACTTGGCTTAGAACACGCTTGCTTTTTGTTGAAGAAACCACAAATCGTCGGCATAAAACACGCACAAAAAGCTTTAAGTCAAATTACATTACAAATCTCGTAATTTGTTCATTATGACTCTTGTAACTTGTACGCATGCAAAACATGATCATCTAAAGCAAGGATAATGAATAAGATTAAAGGTTGTCAAAAGAAAATTCTGAAAATATCACAGACTTTATGAGTCACAATCACAAGCGAAGATTTTAATTGCGGCTTCAAATCCCGGCGTGCACAAGTAAATTTTATTTGATTGGTTTGTATTATTTCACAATGTGTTAATTAAAAATAATACAATCTACATCTGGTTAACGTTTCAATAACGTTTTAATTAAAAATAATACAATGTAAATCTGGTTAACGTTTCAGAGTAGAACATACTCTCAGTATCGCTCTGGCGTATGACCACCATGCAGACTTAAAAACATTATAGATTCAATGAAATCAACACTTACTTCTAGCTGGTGGGACTCTTGGGCGGTAGTCACATAAAAAAGAACGTGCGTAATACACGATCAGGAGGCAGAACTTTAAAACGTCAAATAATAATAATGACTAGCAGTTAAAAACCCGGCGGAACTTAGTTGGGCTTCACCCAGTTTAAGGCGATGCCATACGTAGTAATTCAAAATCATGTGTTTTTGGTTTGAAATTTTGGTCGCCTAGAAATGTTTCAAATGCTTTAATTAAATACTGCGAGTAGAATACATCTTGGCCTTTGAAATAATCGAGTATTTTTTAGATAAATCTTTTTATAAGCCCAGAAAAATATAATGTATAAGGCCTATGAAAACTGCTTTAAAGTTAAAAATCTCCTACTTACGAATCCATTTTCGGTTATGATTTTATTGTATAATGTGGCGAATTCATTTATTTATAAAATGATCGAAAAAAAAATTAAATATTTATGCCTGAACATCCACAAAATAAAATAAAAGGCACTTTTTGGCCAAGTTTTTTTCTTTCATAAATCAAAACAGGCGGATGGTGTTAAGCGGGAATTGAAACCTTATCGCCATCTACGTAAGGGTTGTTATTGATAGCGGCTCAATTTAAAATATTACACGATGTAGTGCATCGCCTTAAGTGATACTAACAACGGTTAACCTATAATAACCCAACCTAACCTAACCTAACTTATCATTTTATAATACATATAAGTACATGTCAGATTAGAGATTTGTCGGCTAATTTTACAATCAACGAAGCGTTTCTAGCTTCTGATTTCATGTTTTTATTGGGTTGGCAGTGCCTACACTTCCCACAAACAAACGCGTATTATGCGCGAACTTCATATCGGTGTTCTGTCAAAATGGTGCGAAATTATTATTTACGTAAATAAGATTATGTGTTAATAACCCGTTATTTATTTAAATAAGTAAATTTCTAAAATATTTTTGTATGTAAAAAACCCAACTTAACCTAACCACTCCTATCCTAACCTAACCTAACCTAACCTATTCCTATCTAATCTATAATAGCCCAATCTAACCTAACCTTACCTATCCCAACCCAACCTAACCTAACCTAAAATATTGTTGTTATTTGTTTTTGGGGTTTTATTCTGTGTTGCGCTAACTCCTTCTTTAGCCAACGTTTCGGACAACGTTACAGTGTCCATCATCGGGGCAGATGTGTCCTATAATAACCCAACTCTGATAATACTATCAGATACCAAACTAATCGAGAACAGGAGTAGTGCAATAAACTACATTTCATAATTGAGAATGTGTAAGAGAACAATAAAAGGTAAATAGAAAATCATCCGCAAAAATGTTCTATTTAAAAAACGAATAAAAAAAGGTTTATGGGTGATATTTTATGGTCTCGTGGGACAACCTGTAACAAGCTAGTTATTACATTTAGCATAGATGATTCTACACTATTTCCTTCGCGTTAGAACTATGGGTGAACCATAGAAAGAAACAAAGAAAGTTATGCGTTCGGTGTGTAGATAGAAATAAAGGCGCGATTTGATGTAGTGTGGATGAACGATTTTGGTGACCATTTTGTGCGCGTAATTTCATCCTAATAATTAATGGCCAATCTACCTTGTTTTATTTTCTGTGGGTTCCTACACCTAAATTTCGTAACCAAAATATAAGAACAACAAATTATTAGCCTAAAAAACCCATATAAATTGAAAAAAATAAATGCCGCCGATGGGAATTGAACTCGCAGCCTTTTTATTTTTTTTTATTGTACAACAGAACATTCATTCCAGTTACAGTACAATTTTACATCATATCAGCATTTGGGTAAGTGACTCTTCAATAATTGTTTTAGGTCGTTTAGAGAACAGTCATTTACATCCAAATTCTTTGCTAGTTCGTTCAACAGCACCACTCCCCTCGTCATGCTATGCTTTGCGAGGACGTCGGTTTTGCCTTTTGGTACTCTGAATAAGTCATGGTATCGACTTCAGCTGTAGTGGTCTGGTACATATAAATCATAGCATCCCAAGAGGAATGGGCTATCAATAAAATGGTTCCAAATTTTGAAAGATATAATCGCTAGGCTTGCTTTCCGCCTAGTTTCCAGACTCACAGAATTAGTTTCTCATTACCGGTCAGCTGCGCTAACCATTATGTGTTTCAGGCTACTAATTATTGCTCATAATAATTAGTTATCCCTTTGTGCTATACATAAAAACCTTGTCTTTTAAACGTTAGTTTATCATTAAAAAACAAAAAAAAGTACTTAAAGAATATTTAGTTTATACTTCAATTTGATTCAAGAGCATCCGTGACATGATTTGATGGAAAATTCAACTTTATAGCCGCGGTAATAATGTCAAATTGAATGTTTTAACGGCTACCCAGATATAAAACTTCCGAGTTTAAAGTTCATAATAAAGTTTTCATCGGTTAAACTGAATAACTGATACTAAAAGTCTTACAATATGATATAAAGATGACAAGGATACAAGGGAAAAACATAAATTAAATTAAAACATAATCATTGTTTTGTCGATCGTTTAACAAAGTTAGTAGCGGAATTGATTGCTCATCAATCTCGATAAATTCATGTTTTCCGCGGAGTTTGCTGGATATTCTAGATATAAATTAGAAAGAATCATTAACTCTGTAGTAATACGATATTTTAAATAACGTATTAATTCTAATAGGTTTATTAATTTCAAACATATATTTTCTGCCAACACTTTGTGATGTGACATTATAAGGTTTAGTTTATATGTAACATATTAATTCAAATTCATTTTAATAACATAAAACGAATTTACGCCGCCGTTCTTGAAATAGTTGGTGATGCAATAGTCAGCCTTCCAAGCAGTTGATCAGGTCTCAATTTTCGGCCACAGCAATATGTAAAAAAATACATATTTCGTGATTTTTCACGGGTGTATTTTAAATGATTTTTAAAACATGAAATAATTATATTTAACATTGAAATGGTTTGGTATAGGCCTCGCAAAGTTAACCCAAACAAAACATACATAGGATTTGTATGAATGCATATGTTTACACGTCCGACGGTTATGTTCTTATCATATATAACAATACGTCACTGAGAAACAGCCTCTTATCAAATATACCTACATTGTTTTTAGCAAAATCTTTGTACAAAGAAGCTCTGAATTTTTAGCAGTAAAGTTACATGACAAACTCCCATTCAGTATCAAAAAAATTAGATAAAAAATCTACATAAATTTCACCAAATCTTTGCTTGCGAAATTATCAGAAAAATAACTGACTTGTGTTTTAAAAAAATCGTCATAGAAGTTACTGAAAAAATCCTATCCAAACCACAAAGTTAAACGATAGAAGTCACTGAAATCCCAGACTACAGTCTATCCCCCCTAACCCGTCCCAAAGTATTGTCCAACCCTTTGACAGAATATTTGTTCTGGTTGTTCACAGTACATAAAGGAACCTTTGTGATTTGCTCCCACGCAACATAAATATTACTTAACTAGTAATTTTTTCACATTTTTTACAGAATTCGCATAAAGGCTTATTCCCATATAGGCGATATGCGCTGACATTGTAGGTAGCGAAAACCGATTGAGTATACAGTATTCTCACTGTTCAAACCTAGGCGGATTTCGCTTCTGCTACTGGTAGCAAAACGTTATAAATTTTCGTCTGTCTAGTCAATATTCATGGATGGCATGAATGTTACTAATCACTACACACTGTAATCGTTCGTGACCAGTGAAAACAAGCATCTTATTATTGAAATTGATAGAGATAGCACTTATTTTGCAAACAATTCCGCCTTACCGCACGCAAAGGCAGTAAAGTAAAATTGGTGGGCTTCTGTTTTCGCGCTAGCCGCGTAATCTCACGTAAATTTAAAACAAAAGTAAAAACATGGCTGAGAGAACAAAGTCACATTCAACTTACAAACATTATGAAGACGATGTAAAGACAACTTGAATCTAAATACAAAAGTTTTTAAAACCACAGGCCTCCCCAGAACAGGAAACCCTAGTGAGGAGGATGTGAAAAAATTTGAATTTATACTGATATTATACTTTATACTTACATCACGTACAAACTTGGCAATTGAAACTAATATATTTTTTTAACTACCCTTCTGAATACCGCTTGATGTGTTACAAACAGCGGCAGCGAATATCGCTTACATGACCTAGGCAATATTGATACAAAAAAATTTACAGAAAGATGAAATTCGAAGTGGTCGAATCAAAACAGAACTTGTAGCGAAGTTCAATCAAATCAGATTTTTTTTTCAGCTGTATAAATTACATTATATGGGTGATGTACATGTATAGTGTCTGTCTCACTAGAAAATCCAGTATTGAGAGCAGGCGCAGTTTTAAAAGTGATTTTATATTACGTGTTGTAAAGAAGTTTTTAACCAAGAAATTTATTTAAAAAATTCAAGAACTCCCCATCAATCACGACATGAAAATATCTTAAACTGATCAAAAGGCTTCAAACTTTTTGAACAATGAAACTGTGAATACCTTGATTCTGTAAGAAAAGTTGAATAAAAATTTAATATCTTTTAAGCAGAACGAATTACATATTCAGTTCGCGTTTCCAATAATGCGATGAGCACTAAGGAATAACGAAACGCAGCCAAATATACCGGTAGGGGTAGCAAATTCATCTCAATAAATCTTAAGAGGTGATCCAAGAAGATATTCGTGTCAAAATCGACTATATCGGATGTTCATGATGAAGCGCACGTTCGTGATATCTCGTGTTCTTTGATTTAAAATAAAATAAGACAGTGTAGGTACGTAGAAAAATAAGTATTCACACGTGAAAAAACGAGTAGGTATTACTAATTTACTAAAATCCTGTTATAAACGGGACGGCCGGCCGTGTCCTAATAAAATATTAGTTCTTCCTGAATATATCGTAACACGTGTTCATTCACCTGCGTTTGCCCGTTTCTTTTATACAATAACGAAAATATAATGACGAATTTCGAAAATATATATAATTCATTACTTTTTTGAATGAACATGAAACCTGTTTACTAGTTGGGGTTGAATTCCATACTACACAGATTTATTTATAGAAACTTAATTGATTTATGTTGTGAAATATCTAATTGATTTGGCATCGTTGTGCTGGTCTTGTTGGAAAAAATTGGAATTAATAATAATTATTTTATTTTTTTATTTTATTTATTTGGGAAAATCAACAAATTATTTACATATATAAGAATAAACTAAATCATAAAGATAAAATCCAATTACAGATTTTCACTTAAAATTATAATAATAATAAAGAATATTAAAACAAAAAACTAAGGGTTCTGTACCCGTGGCCTGAGAGATTTACAAAAAATACAATATTGTAAATAATAAATAAAAAATAATAACAGATCTAGGAACACAAATAAATTAAAATTTAAAGTTAACTGATATACTAATAACCAGCTAAATTTCAAAAATTTAAATTTAACTGATATAATAATAACCAGCTAAAATTCAAAACATAATGTATTGTAAAATTTCAACACAGCAGCAATCAATAAAAGCACTACACAATAGCAATAATAACAATATAATAAATGTATACCTACAACTATATTGAACACATGAGTATAAATTGGAAGGTAAGTAACTGGAAAGGATTCAAAGCAATAACATGATAACTTCCAGTAGAATATTTAAAATTATTTAATGTTAGTTATTACATATCTTTTAAAGGTTCCTAAATTACTTGTGAATATGTCCATATCATTAAAATTCTTATTAAATATACTACAGGCTCTGAATATAAACGCATTTTGTCTGATATTAGTAGAACATTTATGGAGATGAAAGAGTGATTTTTCTCTAGTTCTAACGCTCGGGACTCTAAAATTAATTTCAGACAGAAGGGGAGAACAATCAATAAAGCCATTGATAATTTTATGGAGATATATTATATCTGCGGAGTCTCTTCTAGTTTTTAATGGCTTAAGTCCATAAAGGTCCATCGAGCTGTTTACGTCAAGGTTTGAATTTAATTTGAAATTTAAATGATGGACAAATTTTCTTTGGATGGCTTCAATGCGATTTATGTAAATATTATATTGAGGATTCCATATGGGAGAAGCGAATTCAAGATGACTGCGAACATAAGAAAAATACAATATTTTAAGTGTTATGATATTATTAAATTCTTTTCCAATACGGAATAAGAATCCTAGCATTCTAAGGGCTTTCTTAACAATCATATCAATATGAGCCTCAAATGTAAGTTTACTGTCAAGTATAACACCTAGATCACGAATTTGTGTAACTTTTTTGAGTAGTTGGCCAGCTATATGATAATTATGGTCAAATTTAATTTTATTTCTAGTGAAGGTAATTACATAACATTTAGAAGTATTCATGTTGAGACGATTGCGGATACAATAATCATTAAGCCTATACAGATCTTCTTGTAGTTTAAAGCAGTCAATTATAGAATTAATAGGCAGGAATATTTTCATATCATCAGCGAAAAGTAGAACATTTGCATAATTAAAGCATTTTATAATGTCGTTGATGAAAATTGTAAACAGTAACGGTCCCAGGTGAGATCCCTGGGGCACACCTGAGGGTATATTTACAATCTCAGAGATGAAGCCATTTATTGTTACTCCCTGAGTGCGCCCATTAAGATAGGAGACTAACCATCTATATAAATCCCCATGAATTCCCAAAGCTAGTAATTTGGACAAAAGAAGACTGTGGTCAATTTTATCAAACGCTTTTGAGAAGTCTGTATAGATTACGTCAACTTGGATTTGATCATCCATTGATTTAGTAATATTTTCAATGAAAATGGCAAGATTAGATACAACCGATCTTTTTTTCATAAAGCCATGTTGGTTCACGAGTATTACAGACTCGATGCAGTTATATAGTTGTTCATGAACAATTGTTTCAAAAAATTTACTAAAGATTTTTAGTACTTTGTAATTTAGATATCGGTCGATAGTTCTGGACATCATTTTTAGCCCCAGACTTAAAAACAGGTGTGATGAGAGCACTCTTCCAACGATCAGGAAAGATACCTTCTTTCAATGAGGATTGAAAGAGCAATAATAAGGGCTTCGAGATTACCTTGCTACACATTTTGATAAAGAAAGCCGGAATTTTATCACTACCCGCACCCAGTGAGCTAGAAATAGTATCGATTATTTTTTTCTATTTTTTGTTTTGAAACTGATACCGAGGAGATATTAACTTGATTGTCAAAATGATAGTTGGTAGAGTGTACATCGGAAATAGTGTTGTAATTAAAGGTGGAGACGAAATACTGTGAGAACAGGTTACATATTGCGAAAGGATTTTCAGCAGTCACTTCGCCCAGTTTCATAACATGAGGCAAACCAGAATTATTTCTTTTTCCTTTAACATAAGACCAAAAGTTTTTAAGGTCACGAGATATATTAAGTTCAGCGTTTGTTATAAATTGTTTCAGACATTCTCTAGACAATTTCTTTTGCCTTGATCGAAGGATACAGAATTCATGGTAGTCTAAGGGATTGGACCACCTTTTCCACATTTTAAACACTTTATATTTTTCCTTAGTCAGTTTTATTAGGGCTGGACTAAACCAATAGGGATAAGAATTATTAATATGAACTTCCTTAAAATTATAAAAACAAGTAAGATGCGGCCAGGAACCTATATTAGTATGAAACCGCGAACATATATACGTGTCGCCAAAATCGTTCACCTACGTCTTACAGAGAAAAATTATTGATAAAAAATATTGTGAATTTATTAAGAATATTTTCAATTTTTCTGTATTCCTGTTAAAAATGGGATTGCAGGCCTTTATCGAATGAATTGACAGGTTTCCCAATATACTTTCAATGAAACACGAATTTGATGTTGCGTCGTCGGAACACGTGTTTTGAACATGCATTTCGTCATTATATATTATCAAGACTATCGCAGGTACACGTACACGTGTTCCGATACATGATGAATGCACTAAGATCTTATTACCAAACGCCCAGCAATCCCGTTTGTAACATGATTTTAATGAATCAGCAATACTCCTTTTTATCCGTGTATACTACCTCAATTTGCACCTACATATCACACGCATAACTTAGCTCGGTGACAGTCTGCGCGCTTCATTGCCATTTATTTATTTATTTATTAACGGACATCGTCCAAATTACAAAATAATAATACGAAAACAGTAAAATGAAAAATACAGGAGTAGACAAAGGTACATGAAAGCAAAGACATATGGCAGATATAATATTAGAAAATAAAGTGACAAGTCGAATCAAGTCAAGACTACGCCGTGGGTCAGGACCACAGGACACTTATAATATCCCGATTTGTTTAGCGACTGGCAAAAATCATTCAGACTTATCCCAAAAAAGTAAAGGTTTTGACTTGAGTTGACCAGTCTACACATTCTGGAAAATCGTGAATAATATCCATAATTTGTCAAATGATGGTTGAGGAAGAGCAGTTCATTATTTCTGAGTCTGTGCGAGGGGATATTGAAGGGAATGAGTTGCAGTAGAGTAGGTGAATCAATAATACCATTTATAATTTTGAAGAACCAAATGAGGTCATTTATTTCCCGACGGACTTCCAAAGGAGAGAGGTTTAGAGTTAGTTCAATTTCATCATATGAGTATTTGCCTTTTTCTAATCCTAGCCTCCTAGCAATCCCTCTTAAGAACCGATGTTGAACAGGATCAATGCGTCGAATGTGGACAGCAAAAAAGGAGACCAGATAACACAAGCATATTCAAGATGGGGGCGAATCAAGGAGCAGTAAAGAGTTCTAAGGGTATTTACGTTTTTGAAGTCCATATATCCATATAATGCCATATCTCTCTTTGTTTCTAATATCTTTGCATGGCACTAATCAGGCTATTGTTAGGAACAAAGTTACAATATTACAATCACTACAATAGTCCGAAACTATGCACTACCAGCTTACTAATAAACGTGCTTTAGATTTTACATAATTACCAACCATTATCGGTTGTTTATCAGTTGAATAAAATTTAAAACACTTTAGTGGTATGGCCCTTACTAAACAAAAATACTGTCCGAAAAAACTCTAAGGTCTAAATTAATATTTGAAATAGAAAAATCAGAAAAAGATATGTCGCATCTAGGACTTGGGCATCTACTCGTATGTAGGTTAGTTAAAAAAATTAAAAGCTGATTTAAAGAAAGATGAATGTATGGCACGTTTTCTTTGGCGTGACTAAGGCAAATCCACTGGTGAAGCTGGTAAAGTGTGTCTTTAGACCGGAATGTGAAAGACTACGAACAAAATATTACCTTGTTCATTTCTGCAGTGAAAGCTTCCAGCGTACTTCTCTGGCCAATGAAAGCTGTCTGAAATTGTGACCACTGGCTACACTTTTTGATAAGGTCTTGGACACTGAGCTATTTTTAACCGCTCGAGCGATTATTGTCATATATATACAATTACGATATTATTTAATTAATACCAATACTAAAAATATTAACATGAGAACATATGAAACTGTTTACTGCCGTTTAAAGCCAATGAATCCAACTAGATTTCACCTAGATATTTTTAAGTTATATAAATTATGCATATTATGCGATTTTTGCAAAATTGGTATAATATTAAAAAATCGCTCATGGAGCGGAATGAAAAGCGATGAGAATGTGGTGAAAAAGTGGGAGGGAGAGCAATTCCGCAGGCATGCGGGTTGAATATTCCGTTATCTATAAATCTGTACTAGCTCACACGTGTTTTCCTCAGAGATTCCTATATATTATAATAGAAGGAGATGAGTAACGAAACTTTAATCTAAATAAATCTCGCACACAACGACGCGCTTCGCCAATATTGTTCCCAAATACTGCACATGACATCTACGCACTACAAGAGCTTATTTATTTTACACTAAACAAATGGTATTATCGACGCCTTTTTTAGATTTTCACCGCCCATTTACACTTCAACATTATGAATATCGTTTTGTGAATCACTTTTTATTGATTTTTCTCCCTTTAGTTGCTTAAAATCAATTAAAACATATAAATAACACGTACTACTGAATAATTTGGCACCTATATCTCATTTCACCCAAAAAATCTAGTACCTATTGCTGGAATACCTACATTCAGATGATTTTTATTGACATTTAGCTTGAATACTATAGATCGCATCTCATTTTCTTCCCTTTGTATTTGTATTCAGGTTGGGGATACATCGTCACCAGATGGACTTTGTCCCATTAAAAACGGAATTGCAGGGCGTTTCCTAATAAGATCTTAGTGCATTCATAATGTATCGGAACACGTATACCTACATGCACCTGCGATAGTCTTGATAATATACAACAACGAAATACATGTTCAAAACACGTGTTCCGACGTCGCAATATCAAATTCGTGTTTCATTGAAAGTTTATTGGGAAACCTGTCAATTTATTTTATTTTTTTTTTTTATTTCCTTTATTCGTAAAATATATTTGTATACAGTTTTTTAAATGGTTTTCGACTACCACACTAGACACATGTCCGTATTATGGTAGTCGAAATTTGTGTATAATTAGATAAATGTAATACTCGTACATTATTTTGTGAAATGCAATGTATTTGTAAAATAGGTAATACTCTAATTGGTTTTCTAGTTAAGTACATTTCACAAGAATAAACCAACCATATTGCAAACTGTGGATTTTAATGAGATAAAATAAATATAAATACAAATGGGCAAATAAACAATCGAATAATTCATTCGTTAAAGGCCGGACATCAGAAGGCGCGGGTTCAATTCCCGTCGGCGGTATTTATTTTTACTCGTGAGATATTTTCAATTTGTATTGATATTGCAGGCGATTAATTATTGCTTATAAAAATTTATTATCCTTTGTGCTTTGCATAAAAACTTTGTCTTTTAAACTTTAGTTTATCATTAAAAAAATAATTAAGTTACAAGTTCAAATCCGCATTGCGTGCAAAGTAAAATAATTATCCGTGGATTTTTTTATGCTTCAAGAAAAACAAAGAGGATACCATCGGACTTTTCAATATTCTGGTCGCATCCTTTGCCATCCTTTCCATTTCCGTTCCTTTTTTCCATTTATTTCGTCAACAAGAAACTTCCGGCCCTAGAAAACATTTCCAAGAGCTACCGAAACAGTTGGTGTAAGTGTAAATGTACATTATTGTAAACTATCTCAACGCAAATGTCTTTGAATATCAATTAATTTTTTAAATAAAAAAACAAATGTTTTTTTTATTTAAAATAGATATAAGTGGGTACAGTGGTGTTATATAAATTACATATCGGTACAAAATATATTTACAATCGCAATCCCACCAATGAAAAAAACTGGTTCTTGTTGGATCATCTATATGTGTACGTGTACATGTTTAAAATTCTGTTACATACTAAATATTGAGCAATTAAGAGAGTAATTAGAAACATCTAAATAAAGTTGAGATGAATATGTTTATATTCATGTTTCACCTGGTACAAACAGGTGAATAGATAGGAGATAATATATGAACGTTTTGTTTCACCCGAACAATTTCCAAACGAGAATACAAAACGTTTCTACCAAAATATACATAATACATGATGAAATACTTACATCGTTATTATGAACATAAATCACGAGCATGCTGCTATTACTTAGCATATTGGTTTTACCTTAATAATAAATATTTGACATATTAAGATTAGCTTATTAATGTTCATTTTCAAACTACATAACGCGTGCGCTGTTTGCAAGAATAGATACAGGGTTTTACAATAAGAGGTGTTATTTTGATATTCAATCTTAAAAGATCAATGGTTTCGTTGCTTGTCTTGTTGAAAGTAAACGTTGTCCAAATCAATACCATCCAATTTCGGCCATCAAAAATCATTAATCATCTCTCGATAGCGCAATCCCTTCACCGTAACTGTTGCTCCAGCCTCATTTTCGAAAAAGTAAGGTCCAATGACTTCGCCAGACCATAAAAATCACCAAAAAGTCACACGTTGAGGATAGAGAGGCTTTTCAACAATAACCTTTGGGTTTTCCGAGCCCCAGATGCGACAATTTTGCTTGTTGACGAAGCCACCGAGGTGGAAATGGGCCTCAACACTCAAGATGATTTGCATTTGATTCACTCAAGTGAATTTTAATAATTTCAATGCGTTGTTGAAGCGTGTATCGTTTCATTTGTATTAATGGCGTGGTTTCTACTTGTCAAATGTCAAAAAATGACAGCTTCAAAAGTAACATCAACGGAAATAGCGGGCTATTTAAAATAACCCCTCTTATTGGAAAACCCTTTATTAAAAGACATTCCGAGAGCATGAACTTTTAACCTCTGGGTGTTCATATAATAACCTAGCAAGTTTAGGTTATAACAAATTATTACTATCACCTGTGATTATTGACAAATTGACTTAGCACTTCAAATTAAAAAAAATTACGAGTTACAGTTTGAAAATAATTGTAGAAATTTTAAAGTGATCATTTTTTTCGTTATGGCAGCACTGATTTTAGAACAAATGTTTCGTAATTATATATCTTGTTAAAACCGTAAAGGTCATCATTGGTATCATTAATTTTAATCTTTACCTTTCCTGACTGTCGCAAAGGTCATTATTGTGTATTTTAGGTAAATCGTCTGTTTTAATTATTTGTAATAGAGGTCATCTTTTGTATTTCAATTCGAATATTATTCAAAATACAGTCAGTCTTAAACACGCCTAACTAATCTAAATAAAAACTTTTTATATAAATTATGTGTTTCAAGGATATTTCAGAAAAATCAATTGACGGATGACAAATTGCAGATGTCGCTAATGAGGAAGTGAATTTGGCAGTTTACAGAGGAGTGTTGATACCAATTCTAATAAAAGGTACAGATATACAGAACTGGCAGAGAGAACATGAAATTAGATTGAATGTAGTTCAAATGATAACCATAATGCTGCTTGTACAATTGAGAGCTGAAGCACGAGCCGAATTACGAATCATGGGGAAGGATTGAACCAACCGAAAACGGAACGAGAGTGATAATTAACGTACCACAAGAAAGTACACTAGGTCCCATATTGTTTAATGTTTATATAAATGACTTATGTAATACTTCATTTGCAGACCACATTATTACATTTGCTGACGATACAGTACTTTTATTCGAAGGCAAAACCTGGAATGAGTCTTGCAGTAAAGCTGAATTTGGCATAAACAAAGTTAAACAGTGGCTAGATAGTAATCTCCTCACTCTTAACTCGGATAAAACGAAATTCATCTGCTTCAGTTCAACTCAAGCGGGTCAACCACAAGAAATTATTAACATTAGAATACACCATTGTTACGACATTATTACATGTAAATGCAATACCCTAGAATGTGTGGACAATATAAGATACCTAGGAATTATCATTGATAAATTTCTGAGATGGGACAAACACATAGCCTTTACTTCCACAAAGGTCAGGAAACTTACACATCTGTTTATAGCAATAAGAAATATTCTATGTCTAAATGATTTGAAACGTATTTACTTTGCAATGTGCAATTCCATATTAGACTATGCTTCCTTAGGTTGGGGAGGTTGTGCTAAAACCATACTCGATCCCTTAGCTAAATCCCAGAAATCGATTATAAGAGTCATACTGAAAAAACCTTTCAGATACCCCAGCGATTCATTGTTCGCAGAGTTTCGCGTTCTTGATGTAAGACAATTATACATGAGGAAAATCATATTACATACTCAAAAACAGAGGCACTACTTAGCTTCCGTAAACCACTGTCATAATACACGACATGCAAAAAAAAACCCAACAGTTCCGCCCACCACTTCCTCATCTTTAGCACAGAGACAATTCTCATACTTAGGCCCTAAACTGCTCAATCTCATACCTGATGCATGGAAGGCAAAGAGTACTAATATTCTGCGCATGCAGGTAAACAATTGGCTTCTGGTCTTGGGGAGAGCTGAATGCGAGAATATGCTAAAAAACAGTAATTGAATTGTAAACTTTGTTTTTCTTTTCATTCTTTTTTACATTTTAATTTATATTGGTATTATATTAGCATTACAGGAACTGTATTTTTACATAAAGTAAGTTCGAAAATTGCTCAATTCTTCGTGATATTTTTCCTTAAATGAAAAGTTCCTTCTTTACTTTCATTTTTTAATTTTTTTAATTATCATTTCCTTGTTTTATCTATAAATATTTCTTTAGTTTATTATATTAGCTAAACAATAGTAAAAAAAAAAAAAAAAAAAAAAATGTCGTGGTATAACTGAATGTATACTAGATTATGAATATACATTTGTATTACTTTACCAACAGAATTTCTTCAATTCAGTTTCATTTTCAAATTCATTTTCTTGTTTTTATCTATTAATATTTCTTTAGTTTATTATGTCAGCTAAACAATATTAAAATATATCATGGTATAACTGAAAGTATTCTAGAATATGTATATACATATGTATTATTTTAACAACAGAATAGTCAACACTATAATTTACATGTAAAAACATTATCATATTGGAATGTCCTAAAACGGGCAATCGCCTAGTTGGACATTTTAAGTTCATTAATTGTATTATGTAATATTAACAAACAAACAATAAATAAACAAAATAAACAATAAATTTGTAAAGTCAGAAGAATAATTGACGGTTAAATGGATGGAAGAAGATTTAAAAACGCCACAGCAGGATTGATCCAGTACTTATTTTAATCGGATTCTGTAAATAACTTGAATAATATAAGAGTTTTCAAGTACTCTAAAGGACCGAGTGGTTATTATTTCTATTTTTATTTTTTATTTATTACATCTTGTTTACTGTAGAAACGAACCAAAAAATGGTAGGGACCTAGCTAAAAATCAGCTACACCTGAATAAGGCAATGAAAAATTGTACAGAGACTTGCATCAGTAATATAACGATTTCATTAGATTGTTTTAGTGAAATACATGATTCATGATAATTCTAGTTTCAGTGTAGACCATCACTGATAATGGGAGCAGTTAAAACTCTAGTATGGTTTTCACAATCAAAGAACTGATGAAACTATTTATGAAACAACATTAGTAAAATGTTTAACAGGAACGTAAACGAATAGATACTAAAATATTACTAAGACAAATAACTACTATATTTTGTAGAAGTATATTATGTTATATTAGCTGCATACCCCGATGTTGCTTGGGCTTTACACGGGGTTTTTAAAAATCATACTTAGACAGTGATATTCCTCTTGTTTTGAAGATCAAGTGTGCAAAATTTCATCAATTTCGGAATTAAACCATTGATTTGTATAAATATCAAACAAACACCGGCCGCCACAGACAACCTCCTTTGTAGTAACGTTTTGGGGTTGTGAATTCTAATAAACTGGATTTAGTTTCGAGGTGAAAATAATTGAAATACTACATGTTGTAGGAATTCGATTCACTTCAACTTCTTCTACATTCACTTCCACGTAAAATAATCTCACAACACGCCTTTCTTCTTTCATCCCCTCTCTATACTTAAACATCTCTTTCTTAAACTTATCCATTTCGCTTACACCAGCCTTATACATACCTACGCATCGCTTCACCACAGTTAAGTACCTACTTGTTTCATGTCTTCCTCGGGTGACTACGACTTCATCTACCATTCACTTCCACTACATATGTTCTACTTATATACGTTTCTTAGTTCATCACATACACCTCATTTTACCACACAAAATTATTTAATTCACTACCACGGACTTCCAGTAATTTTTCTACCACGAACTTCCAAGATAAACAGACCATCATATAAACAGACGGTGAAATCTCTTACACGCGAAAAATTATGCATAATTACATTTCAAGAAAAATAATTAAAATAATGGGTCCCGAATGATTATATACAAAATGGAAACACATTAAATTAAAATTGAGGAGCATTTTCACAAAGAGGAGAATCTACAAAAACTTTTTTCTTTGTTGGAGAGTTTTAAGTGAATAAATTTGGATTAATATTTTATGATAAACTTTAAATGCAAATTCACCTGTCTGTTAGACATGGTGAATAATAATAAATCTTAATTAATTTGTGAAAAAACCATCTTTTTTAAAAAAGAAGTTGAATATTGCGAATATGTGCAAAAGAGAAATAACTAGGTGATTGAAATAAAAAAGTTTTCACTTATTGAATTATCAGTACATTTTAGTTATACAATAAAATTTATTTCTTCAATAATTGCAATATACAAAGTATTTTATTTCCGTAAAACATGTACCTTTATTTGCTTTATCTTTTAAAGTACCTAATTTAACCAAAAAAAAATAAAAATTCTTTAATACCTACCGTCGGTACGTCCACACCAAAAATTCATAGTCAAAATTTTGAAAGTAAATAAATAATCTTTATAGTACTTTGTTATTTTTATATAATTATCAAAGAAAATATTAGCGATTCCTAAACGAAAATCGGAAATAGAGAAATCAGAAAAAGATAAGTCACATCTAGGACTCGAACTCAGGACCCTTGCTTTGCAAAGTAGATAAAGCGATGCCCCGGCAAGGCAAGGGTCCTGGGTTCGAGTCCTAGATGTGACCGTATCTTTTTCTGATTTTTCTGTTTCAGATTTTCGTTTAGGACTCGCTAATATTGTCTTTCATAATTAAATATTATAATTTCAGATTTGACTCACCAAGTTATTCCAAAAAATAAATATTATTTTTATATTCAGGTACATTGAAATGAAATGATAATAGCTCCTTCACATTATTATTTTCACATTGTCTACGTAGTTATTTATCTTTTCACATATGCAGGTACGTAGATGTTTCATTTTGCGAACATTAATCATTGATTTATTTGTTACAACAACATGTATCTATTACATAAAAAGCAGGTAATAAATTTATTTTAGAAAATCTGATAAGCCATTTCGTATACACCTACCTATATAGAGAATAAAAATTTAAAAAAAAACGTTTTGGGAAGATATTTGGCTTTGAGAAAACGCTACTCAATTAACGGATCGTTTTCAGGGTGATGACATTGATATCTCAAGTTCACAGTGACCTTTATCATGGTTCAAAGTCAAGTGTGCAAAATTTCATCAATCTCTGAATAAAACTGTTGATTTGTACAAAAAACAAACCGAGACTCTAGATATAGAAATTAATATATCATTTTTAGCTGATCCCGGCGTTGCCCGGGCTTCATACATAATTTTTCGAAATCAAACATAGACAGTAAATTTATTCTTAATTTGAACATCAAGCGTACACAATTAGACGAACAAGTTTCAAAATACTGATTTAATAGGTGGGAAAAGACGATAGGGGTATTTTTCAAAATCTCTTGTAGAGAGTGACTTTTCTCTTGTTTTTAAGGCCAAGTGTACAAATTTTCATTAACCTCGAAATAAAACTGTAGATTTGTACACGTATCAAATCCACGCTGCCCGCCACAAATATACAATCAATGTTATACATTAGGAGAAAGTGGACCTCAGAAAAAAAACACTCCTTGCACAAGAACAAACTTTGAAATTTTCGGCGATCGGATGTCGGTCGATTACTTTGCGAGTTTTGTGAGTGTAAATATAGACATGAAACGCAGATAATTTTATAAATAAGATATTATCATCCGTATAATAAATAAATTCCCTTTCCCGGGTAAATCACGTCTCTGTAAATAATTACCAAACAAAATAATTGTGAAATAAAATTTAACTCCAGAACTTATGAACTTATTTCCATTTACTGCCACCGAAAGGGCTTCCATGGAATAGGCCACTTTCAGACTATTGCTAAATATGTCAGTGATAAAACCTCCCTTGCAGGCTGTAGGCTGGAGTCTGGAATAGATATTACGAGTATATTTGGATAGAATTATAAGGGTGTCGGGTTTAGTACCTAAGTGTAAACTGGCGATAGCATTGAATCTATCGGGTGCAGAGGTCACTAATTTTGTCATTGGCGCTTTGTAAAGTTTATTTCAAAATGTGTTTCTAAATTTGTTCTCTCAACAACTTATGCACTTTGGTTTTTGCTCGTTTTGATTTTTTATAAAACTTATTTAATCTACTTTCATAATCATTTCATTACGATTTTGTTTGTTATCTCTTGATGGAATTTTACATTCTCAATTATGTACGCATTTAGATTTTTTTATAAAATATAATTTATTAATAGAGATGGTTTTTTCATTACAAGGGAACGTTTTTTACGAAACATGTAATGTTTTTTTGTCTTGGGCAAGAGTACGTAGTTTGTAGCCGGTGTTATTGAGCGTTGTTGGTAAAAAAATGTTCCTTGTCGGTCGGTGGCCGAGTTGACATCGCGTTTGGGTCCCACCCAGGCGTAGTGTGTTCAATTCCTCAGGTGGCTAAGTCCTCCATCACAACACAAGCAAAATTTTCAGCTTACTGTGGTGGTAGTAGGAGATTTTCAAATATTGTCAGGTTATTCGTAACCCGGGAATGTTTGTCTTTCTTTAAAAAAAAAAAAAAATAAAAAAAATAAATAAAAAAAAATAAAAAAAAATAAAAAAAATAAATAAATAAATAAATAAAAAATAAAAAAATATGTTCCCTACTAAAATGTCCCAGGTCAAAACTTGCAAATCATGAATCAAAATCCCTGACAATTTTTTTCTACTTAATAGTCGCACAGCGAAAAGAACTCAAACAGAAACGCATTAAAATATATGTGTATATAAATGTTCCATGATAACTCAACACAGTGACAATTCAACACACTTTTAAAAAGTGATATAAAGTCATTAGAAACGATGAAATTTTTTTTTAACCTAACCTACTTAACCCAGTTAATAAAATTTTTGTTTTATCACTTTCCATGACTTTATACAGGGTGTATCGGCACGTACCCGACAAACTTTAACCAGCTATTCCTTAGCACATTTGGAGTAAAAAATGTTATGGGCACTTTGCTGTCCGGTAACATTTTTTTTTAATAAAAAAATTATTATTCATATTTTTACCACATGTCACCAATGTTTTATCCTTTGTCAAAGTTTGAAAACCCATCTGGCAATATTTTTTTCGAATTTCGTTGAATAATGTACGTACGTAGACGTACCTACGTTGGCGCGCTTTTACAATCACAACGAAATGGCACGGCACCATTCGTCTCATTTTTAACTATGATTATTTAGTGTGTACGAAAGAGCGAGGACACTTTTTGACACACTTGCTAATAACAGCTGCTGAACACGAGTTACAATGCAAATGACAGTGACGGAGTGTGGATTTTTTTATTTATTTTTTGTTTTTAATGGAAAAAAATGTTACCGGACAGCGAAGCGCCCATAACATTTTTTACTCCAAATGTGCTGAGGAATAGCTGGTTAAAGTTTGTCGGGTACTTGCCGATACACCCTGTATAACTTTTTACAGATGTGATGAATTATCATTGTAATTATTTATCCTGTCACCGTATACAGAGGTTACGTGAGGAACATTATTATTGGAAACCTTTTAACTAGGGACATTTTGACAGGGAACATTGTCACTAAGAACATTATTTCCTAGAACCGTTGTTGAGTATAGGCATTAGTATTGTCGTATAGTAAATGCAGTTATTTAACACGAATGATGCGCGCGCACATCGGAATCCGAATGGTTCCAACCAATTCCGAACCTAGCCGATCGTGGTCAGGAGACGCCACAGGCAGTTCTCAAAATAACTTAGATACTCTCTAGAGTAGAACGTCAGTCCTAACAACAGTAATATTGCATTTCTTATCGTAAATAAATCAACTCGTAATCTTGACGAACTGTTTATAATATTATTAAAGACTCCCACGATTCTCTACACCAAGGAATCTGAGTATGTAGTGGTAACTAAGGGACATTACAATAAATAAGTGGTAAACATCCGGAACAAATTGGTTAAGTTCTGTATAAAGTCTGTAAAATATTTCACTTCAAGAAATTATAATTTTAATAACAGTAAAACATAAATTAAATATTTAAATTGTATAAGAAGAATAAATCTGTATCAATAGGAGTCGCTGTGTTTCACTTTATAAATATATATGAAAAAAAGACAAACATTCCCTAGACAGGAATGAAAGTATTTGAATTCGTTCTGTTTCATAATTATAATCGGAATAATATGTTGCTTGTGCAATGATGGGTGACTTAGCTAGCAAAGGCGAACCAACGCCGACTTAGTGGGATCCGAAGAATCCGTCCACTCAGTTACTAACTGGTCATACAACTGGTCATATAACCTAACCTAACCTAACCTAACTTGTTATGTGAATATGATATGCGAACCGTATTTACGTGGTGTTTGAAAATATCCATTTTGGTTTTAAGTACATGAGAGATTAATGATATTCCTGCGTAATGCGTAAAATTATCGAGTCCAATGAACTTTTAATTTTTAAATTTGGAACTGATAATAAGTATGTAAATCAAATCAGACGCGCGATAAAGTAGTTAGGAACCAAAATTATTGTTTAATTATTGAAGACAATATTAGCGATTTCTAAACGAAAATCTGAAACAGAAAAATCAGAAAAGGATACGCGTTCACATCTAGGACTCGAACCCAGGACCCTTGCCTTGCCGGGGCACCGCTCTAGTACTGAGCTAATGGGACCCTATCCGCTTCGGTCACTTTTAACTGTATCATACTTCGAATAAGAACTACCAACAATGTCTTCATTTTTTTACCGCACATTATTGGTTCAAGACGACATTGTTGGTGTTGACGAAGACATTGTTGGTAGTTCTTATTCGAAGTATGACACAGTTAAAAGTGACCGAAGCGGATAGGGTCCCATTAGCTCAGTGTTAGAGCGGTGCCCCGGCAAGGCAAGGGTCCTGGGTTCGAGTCCTAGATGTGACCGTATCCTTTTCTGATTTTTCTGTTTCAGATTTTCGTTTAGAAATCGCTAATATTGCCTTCAATAATTAAATATTACAATTTGGGGTTGTACTCAATAAAGTTATTCCAAAAAATAAACAAAATTATTGTATTATTTATTCTAAATGTGTATTTGTTACGTTTAAATGTTTGGAAGATACTTGTATCCACTCGAGCGATTTTTGGAATATTATGCTAAGTTTGCAAAAACGTTTTGAGCGATCGATTGCCATAATGTAACAAATTTATGGATCCTAAAAATATGGAAGAAACTTGAGGTAAGTATTTTTTATGTACTTTCAATTTCACAAATCCCTCAAAAAGGAACTTCAGTGAAAAATATTATGGCTTTAAAAATATATTATCATATAGTATAGATTACTATAGATCAATAATATTTATTTTTTGGCCGTGAAAGGTTTCACCTTATTATATCCATTGTCAGACTGGTACAATTATTCCTTAAACTACGGTCAAAAAATAAAATAAGTGAAAAAAAGTTTAAAATTTGTTTCAATATATTTTGATAGTGGAATTCGAACACGAATTTTCAGTATCGAAAGCAATTTTATAAAAAGAGTATTTAAAAAAATAAAGCCTGAACGAAAGAGAAAATTAGATAACGATAAGATAATAATAATATAAATGCTAATTTAAATATAATTTTGATTCACTTTGGAGGTAAAGGAACTTCTGGGGATTTTGTGGTGAATTTTAACATCTTTTTATCTCTTGCGGGTATTTTAGAATACATGCATTGGCAACCCTGGTCCATATTTACATTTAAACGGACACAAATGTTGTGTTGCAGACTTTTTAGAAACACATAAATCGCTTATTAGGTGCGATCGTGGATGCATGTTTTCCACCTTTACCTAGTATTCTTCAATGTTAAAAGTGTGTAATCTGGATAAAAAACCTCTCGACTCTCAAACAAAATACAGTGCCAGTTGGAAAAATAACGAAGGCTTTTTGAGAATGGTGGCTGGACGTTTTGTGATTTGTTTCATCACGTCCATAGATTTAATGCATTTTTGGGAGACAGAGGGAAAAATTAAAACTTTAATGAATTATTTTGATTATTAAAACCACTGTTTTTATTTTTAATTAGAAAGTAATTTTCGATGAAAACATAAAATAAAAAATAGTTTATGGGAAAGAGTATTTAAACTTAATGTTTTTACTAAGCAAAAAAAGACGAACTGTTGAAAATAATGGAAAAGAGTATATGAGTTAAAGAGTAAACAATATGGGAACCAAAAAAGTTGAGCTCGTTGTGTTTGGTTTTAAAGGTGTTTCAAAGAAGAGGTGCCTTTGATATTCTTCGCTTTCATTCGATCTCATTTGCTCCAGATGGTCAGTTTTTTGAGAGTACCTACTCAGATCTATTCGGGCCCTTTTCCCTACTGTCAACATTAGTAATGTCTTATATTCATTGACAGTTCGTTCAATGAGGCAGGGATGTGCGTCTACAGCGTACAAATTTGTAGTTGATGGGGTCTACCTAGTTGACGATGTTTGCACATTATTATTATTATAGTTTGACATAGGTTTTACATATATTGGTTACACTTCCCTAGCATAGAGTGGTTCGACAATCGACTTGAACTATTATTTATCTTCCCTACTTCACCTCTGGATATTCGGAATACGGCCCTGTTCGAGTGTGTGGTTTACAATACTGGATTTACTATGGAAGAATAAATTGATAAATGTACCATCAACTGACTTTAATTTTTACAATGTTTGTTGTAATGGAACACCCGTAAAAATCAATGGTGTTTTTTTTTCAATACTTAGACGCTATTCTATTTTCATTTGAAATAACATTAGATCTCTGGGCGTATTTCACTCAAAATTACGGAAATCAACTGACAGCCTCCGAGGTCGAGAGGTAAGACTCTTGACCAGTCAGCTGAAGGTTGCGGGTTCAAAGCCCAGCGTGCGCAAGTATATTTTATTGTATTGATTTGTGTCATTTCACAAATTACTCATTTAAAACAATGTATAGTACATTTGCGACACGTGGAAGATACTATCAGTGTAGCCCTGGTGTACGACCACCACTCAGTATTGAAACGTTGCTTGAAACAGTTTTGGCAGTGTTTGGTGACCAGATCGTGGCGACATCTTAATTTAATGAAAAAAAATACTTTGTGTAGACTTGTAGTTATATTTTTAGGGAAATTAAATTTTATATTTTATTACGTTAAGGGGCCTACAGTCCCTACAGATGATGCAATTTTCTCCATTTAATTTGAGGAAATATATCGAAAAGTATTAGAAAAAGGATGGAAGGAGTCGCCAAAATAGCATTTCCTACGAAAAGGACTGATCGAATCGTCTCTAGGACTCATTACCCCTTAGGGCTAATATAGGTTTTTTTATGTTGGTACTGACTTTTAATCGTGTCACTATAATGGTAGTACTGGGATAGTAATAGTAATTACTATTAGAATAAAGATTTTGCTACATTAAACCTGACCTAGCGGACTATCGAGTCTCGTGAAACTACACTGTAACTGCGGTAGACCAAAATCCCGCGGTTTCCCGCGGAAGGCCCGCTCAAAAGACACGATGGAATAAACTCGACATCGCTGTTTACTGTAAAACTACCTTTTGGGTATCGCCCGCTCAAAAGACACGATGGAATAAACTCGACATCGCTATTTACTGTAAATCTACCTTTTGGGTATCGCCCGCTCAAAAGACACGATGGAATAAACTCGACATCGCTATTTACTGTAAATCTACCTTTTGGGTATTGCCCGCTCAAAAAACACGATGGAATAAACTCGACATCGCTATTTACTGTAAATTTACCTTTTGGGTTTTGCCCGCTCAAAAAACACGATGGAATTAAGTCGACATCACTATTTACGAAAACAACATTGTTTTTTGTGTCGGGTGTAAGAAAGTATTACGAAAAATATCAAAGATGCCACTCGAGCAATTGGTATACATTCCTCTAAATATTATTACGAAAACATATGAAGTGCTTACTGCGACTTGAAGCCAATGAAACCAACAAGATTTCGCCGTTTATCGAAAAAATATATTGAAGGGTCTAAAAATTTTTTTTTCAAATTTGTACTCATTTACGCATATTTTTACATTACAAACATATTAATAATCGAATAAATCCTCAGGAATAATATATCATAAGCAATCTTTTGTAATCAATTTAAATAAATACACTTTGAAATGGCATTTTTAGATCATCTTCCTCTAGTGTTTCTCAAGGTTCCATTTGAATTTTTGGGGAGAATGTTGTAAATCATTAAATATTAATATTGGTTGTTAAAAATTCGTATTCAGAAACCCTGACTTTCCGAAGAAAATAGGAACATTGACGCAAATATCAGGACACTCATTGGTGTTATAGTTAATTAGTGTGTCTGTGGCTTAGTATTAATTTTCGAGCACTAAAGTGCTGGCATGGCACAAATAAGGCTAAGAAACACTGCTCTAGTTATTCATCTCCTATCGACGGTTATAAGGTACAACCATAATGAATATATGATATATTAATAAATCATCTTTCTTATGGTATTGTAGAAAATTAACGAGATAAGGCGAATTAATTTCGTATCAATTCATGGAACTCATCAAGTCTTTCGATTCAACGTTAACCTTAATCTTTCCTTTCAAAATTAATTGACGTAGGGAGCATTTTGTGCTTCTGAGAATGGTTAAATACACGAAGAGCAAGAGCCTAATATAATATCCCTTAGATTACTTTCAATTAATTAATTAATTAATTCGCGGTAATTAATAATAATACATGCCTAATTTTTACAGCGCTAACTTTGTGAAATATCGTCTCAAGAGCGCTTTACGAAGTTATTAATTAAAATTATAAAATTACATTTTTTACGATTATTATAAAATTAAAATATAATTATATAAAATATAATAGGTACTAAAGTAGCTTTGATGTGTTTGAAAAACAAGTTTCATTAAAAGGCTTCGTTGAATCTAAACGAAATTAGTACGATGTTTTACGATTATTATAAAATTACATTTTAATTTTAAAAAAATTAAAATGTAATTTTATAATAATCGTAAAACATCGTACTAATTTCATTTAGATTCAACGAAGCCTTATAATGAAACTTGTTTTTCAAACACATCAAAGCTACTTTAGTACCACAATTTTATTTTATTTAATCGACACATAGCTTTTTCATTTTTATTCTTTAAAATCAGCTTATACGTTTCGAAAGCAATGTGAAATTCTTGTAAATTCGCCTAAAATTATTGGGCAATATACAATTTTATCAATCAATAAATAATATTCGTAACAAAATCTGATAATAAACTTTTCATTAAAAATACGTTTATTGGAATTTCATTTTTGTTTTCGGTAATATACGAATGCAAATCTTAGAAGCGTAAATTAAACAACTTCCCTACGTCCGATCAAACTGAGACTCGTTGTCGATGAAAATGTTTTCGTTGAACTTTTGGTGGCAATCACGCATACACACGCGGATAATACACACAGGTTGTAATCTGTAAACGGATAACAGCTAAAATAAATGTCGGTCCCACCCGATCGGCATTTGGCGAGATTGGTAGAGTTGTGGTCTCCAGTTCCTGTGTGGGAAGGTTCAATCCTAAATCAAACCATTTTTTTGGTAGTAAAAGATATTTTAAAGTAGATGTTTTTGGTTTTTCTCGTTGATTTTTTACCGAACCTAATGTTCTGTCTTTAATTTATATTCCACAAATATCTTACTTATAATTAACATCTGTATATTTATGTAGTTACGAGACCAAATTACACAGGCGTAAATTTCATTTATTTATTTATTTGTACACCCCCAATTAGGGCTTTTACATATGATTCAATTAAAAATACATTTGATATAATCAGAGAGTAAAAGAGATATAACAATTAAAATATGTATCAAGCATAAAAATATTTACTTAAAAGCAACAAACAGAGTAAACTATAGGGTGCACATTCCTATAAATTTAGATACCTTGAAAATTTATAAACATTACAAAGCTATCAAGATAGACATACAGATTTAATAACAATGTTTTTATAGGCTGATTTACATTCAGTACCGTGTGTGTTCATGTGATATTTATTCCCTGCACTGTAGAGTCGGTTCATTACTGAATTTATTTCTGCTTTGGTACCTGCAATGTTACAATGGTAATGTACCTTCTGACAAACCGTTCTACTAGGCACATTAAAGTCAATCAGCATAAGGAGTTCAGGGGAGTCAAACATGTTATTAAAAATTTTATAAAGAAAAAATAGATCAGAACATATTATTCTTTCTTTTAATGTGGCAAGGCCCATGACTTTCAACAGTGAGTTGTAGTTAATGTTTTCAATAGGAATTCCTAATCTATAATTTATGTTGGATTCGCTAGATAGATTTTTCATGAATATTGTAAAATGGATTCCAATTGGTTGAGTTCTAAATGGCTTCTGATTATTGATAAATACAATATTTTTAAAGTTTTGAATTTTTTTTCATGTACCTGTAATTACGCTAAAAGAATTACAAGAACTGAATTGGACGGAATTGGACACAACCTGGACAAAATCACACATCGAGAAAATTGAGTAAAATTAAACCTATCGGAAATACACTAATCAAAAAACCCACCCTTTACCTTACCTAACCCAATCTAACCTTACTTAAGCTTAACCCAACAACCTAAAATTTAAACAAAAAAAAATATTTTTACTTGTTAATTCCAGAAGGTTAATTAATAATTCTCTCCATGTGTAATTTTATCAATGTGTAATTTCTCCACTGTTATTGCAGTCCGTGTGCAATTCGGTTAATTAGTACTTACACAAAATTAGCGCTGTGTAATTTCATCCTGACATCCTTGTCAGTACATTTTGCGAATTTTAATTAAATCTACATTAGAAACAAGAAATCGTAATGATGTAAAACAAAATATGTTTTTATTTGACTAAGATTCTAATTTCTATAAGTTGATTTAACTTTAGTTAGTCTAAGTTGTCTATAAATATAATATAATAAATTTATCAATTGTATATTACTGTCTATGAATTACCTCTTCCTGTCATTCGTTAAATTGCCGTCGGCCGAAACGGTCTAATAAATAACTTACGTAATAATTAAACGCCGTTCTCATTAAATTATAACTCAAAATACAACAGTATTTTATTTCAACTTTGCTCTTTGATCTCGGCTGAGATTTTACTTGGGCACTGCGAAGTAATCGAAGTACTAATTTGGGAACTATTTATTGGATAACCAATACCTCTGTCATAGGTCACTCCAAGTGGTTCGCTACGTTTGGTACTTAGCAGGGGTGCCCGGGTTCGTGGGGTGAGGCTAGTCTAGGTCTGGGCGGCGGATGCATCTGACGGATCGAGAGAGACTGGTTGAGGGAGGCCGTTTAACCTCACCGGCCGGACTCTATCCACCCATCGCCTAGCACCGCAGTTGAAGGGATGTATTCATACGTCCGTCACTCCTGGACACACTAACCCCCAGTTTCCTACCCACCCCTCGTACCTTTTTCCTTCTAAGAACATCTTCTCCTTCCTTTTTGTAAAAATACCCTCCACACAGCATCTTTTAAGATGATATTTAAGAGTAAAAATATTTTCCTGGACCCTGTTTTAAAAATAGGGCCCTGAGGAGCTAATGCTATATTTTTTAATTGAATCTCCTATTTTTGGTTTGAAAAACTGTTGCTTTGTAATATTTTAATTAAATACTGTGAGTAGAACACATCTTGGTCTTTGAAACAATAGATCGTTCTTTTTCAAAAAAGTCTTTTAAAAAATAATATAAAAACTGCTTTAATGTTCAAAATCCTTTGTTCGAACCCCTATTCAGTTAGGGGTTTAGTGTATAATGTTTGAAATTAAGTTCTTTAAAAAATGTAAAAATAAAATAAAACGAACACTTTTTGGCGTCATGTTTTTTTCTTGCATAAATAAAACAGGCGACTTGTGTTAAGGCGATGCACTACGTCGTGTAATATTTTGAATCGAGCCGCTATCAATAACACACCTTACGTAAGGCTTAAATTTCCGCTTCACACGAAAACAACATGGCCAAAAAGTGCCTTTTATTTTATTTTGTGGATGTTCAGGCACAAATATTTAAATGTTTTTCGATCATTTTATGAACAACTTAATTTGCCACATTATACAATAAATCTATAATCGAAAATGGGTTCGTAAGTAGGAGATTTAGAACTTTAAAGCAGTTTTCATAGGCCTATACATTATTTTTTTCTGGGCTTATAAAAATACTTATCTAAAAAGTACTCGATTATTTTAAAGGCCAGGATGGATTCTACTCGCAGTATTTAATTAAAGCATCTGAAAAATTTCTAGGCGACCAAATTTTCAAACCAAAAACATATGATTTTAATTTACTACGTAGTGCGCCTTAAGCGAGAATAAAATCTTTTCGTCTTCACTTTTATTTTTGAAATTGAAACAACATGATGTCTTCGTTTAGTTTTTGACAGTTAAATAGATAAGCATTTCAAAACAATACCTAGTAATTACAATGAGGAAAAACACAAAACTGTTGCAAGTTTTAGCGATTTACTTAGATTCATGGATTCGGCATATTTTCGAATTGCTGGCTGTTTTTGGAACCATGGTAATATGGCCAACGTACTCAAAATCCTTGTGAACATGGTAAAAAGTTAGCCTTCAGACTGCACGTGAAGTAATACTTCCTTTTTATTATTCAAATAATCACATTCATTTCAAAATATATTTCGTGGGAATGCAACGAAAAAACATCACTTCTATTGGTGTCCACACAAAAAAAGCTTTCAATTCCTTTCGTAAAACGTTCCCAGACATATCTAAGCATCCGAAAAAATATTTATGTGCTCATCTGAAGTTGGCCTTGGCCTTAAATTTACGCCACAATACATTATTACATAATTCCATCACATGTTCCTCCCTCGACATTTCCACACGTATATTTTTTTCCGCCAATATCACAGCATTTATTTCGGTCTACCACTCATCGGAATGACCGTCCCAAGTGCTTCGTAATTAGCTTCATGGTTGGAATAAATGGACGAAATTAAAATAAGCCAAACAATATTCACAAAATATTTAAATAAATTGCTTACTATATAATTCGCTAGCAGATAAGAGAAACAAAGGGAGATAAGACTTGGAAGCATGCCGACCATCGCCGACCAATCCGCACGGTTTATCACGCGAACACACGAACACCTTAGCACAACATGTTCTCCTAGAGAGGTGTTCACGAAACAAATTTTAATAGTGTATACTTAGTTTATAATTAACTATTTAATTTCATAATTAATTAACAAAAAAAAAAAATTTTTTTCTTTTTTTATCATATCCTCTTGAAATATTATATGAGCATTCGAACCACCAACAGCTTATTGTCGCAATTTATTATGTACCTTTGCTTGCAATATTATCAGCTCCGTTTACTCCAAATGAATAAAACAACTCCATGTACTTATACCACCTACTACCTACTTATGAATCGAAATGTAATAATATATTTTTTTATTTTACTAGTATTCTTAAATGAATGTTAAATGTAAATAAATGTATTCTTAAATTTATTTACATTTACTGTGTATCTAATTTAGTAACAGCTATTTTAGTCTATTTTCATTATCTATACTTATGTTATCATGCTATATACATTTTGTTTATTTCTTACTTTATAAATAAAAACTTTCTTTCTTTTCTTTACTCAATATAATATATTGTAATGGCACTACTCCCCAATTCAAACACGAGAAACGTTTTTCTCTATTGAATTGGGTAGTTACGTTAAAAAGAAAACATTTTTATTGTAATTAGTTTTTTTAGTATAACATATTTATGTTTTTGTATAAAAGAAATATATTTTTAAATAAATTTTTTTTTTTTAAAAACAATGTACCTAGATAATATTGAAATCATTTTCAATACACTGTCATTTTTACTTCACACAATGTGTATAATATTGTACTGGATACTCACGCCCATGACATCGATTGTCAATTGCGGTTTCCTCTTAAGGGTAACTTGGGTAAGGATTTGCAAATAAAACTCAGACTTCACGAATGTCGTCAGACAACCAACTGACCAGTTGTCACCCTATTTATTGGGCTAAAATTAAACAGTTTCCACACGTGTTAATGAGGAGTAAATATTCTTATCTCTAAACAGGATGCAAGAGAACATTGATGAAGAAAAATAACCGAAATTTAATTACTACGGTTAAATTCCATTTGACCTACCCGATAAACCTCATCAAGGATTCGTCATCGTAAAATGTGTGATACCAGATAAATATTAATTATTTCAATTATATTTTAGGTATATCCATCTGCTGTCCGATACAAATAATTTGCACAAACTGTGTACATATATAAAGAAATGTTTATATTATAATAATTGAAATAATTTTAGTAGAAAATATATAAAAATAAATATAAAACGGGCGGCGCCGCTCTCCGTAGATGCAATTTGCAGTACTATAGGTGAACAATGATGGCGACAAGTACAACCTGACCAGCTCGACCAGGTGACACTCTAACGCCATATTCGTAAGTCAGACACAACAATGTGGACTCAATGCTTAAATATTGTATATAATAGAGTAGGTACCAACAACCCTTAAGATATTATATATTGGCAATGTATCATCTGTTTAAGCACTTCCGGAATAATAATACCACGTGCTACCCTTAACGGCCCAGGGCTAAGGGTGGGCACCATTCCACAACCCTTCCCGAGACATTTATGCGGGAGATTGTCGTAGCACCGCCCTTCATGGGATCCAAGCTTCCTTTAAAGCACCTTATCTGACATACCACTTTAGGAATTCATGCGTGCTTGAACTGATCTAGTGGGTTTCACCATCGACTTCGCACAATATATACGAAGTCCATTGTACACAGCTCTGTGGAATGTAGAACCTTAACCGCAGATCAATAATAATTATTTATACTGAAGAGTTTTGGCGGAGCAGCTTCGTGTGTTTACAAAAGCAATTATTGATTCACGAAGCAATGGTATGAAGGGTCTCACCATGGTTTACGTAGTGAAAAGATGGTAAAGTTTTACTATTTTTTAAATACACAGACCAAATAAATAATCAAAATCTTCGTTTCAGTCCGCGCGACTGGTGTTAAGATAATCGACTACGAATACGCAAGTCGCGGATTCGAATACCGGGGTGCACAAGGCAAAAGTAAATTATATTTAATTAAAATGTATTTTTTCATAATTAATTCAATCTACAAGGGCAGTATATTGTCATATTCGCCAAGGTTGAAACGTTTCTATAAATGGCTTGAATTTGGTGACTAGATCTGAATATCCAGGTACTTCCCCACTTTCCTCTTCCTCATTTCATTAATTTTCAGTCTCACAATATACCCCAATTGGGGATCTATTGTCTTACTGGCTCGTGTTATTGTGGAGCACTTGGTAGTCTTGTGCGGTATATAAATACATAAATAAACTGTTACAAGTGGAGATATCAATTAGTACTACTTTTGTAAAAACGACAAAGCATATTTAGGACTATATTCTATAGTAAAATATTATTCACTGTCGTAATTAAAACGCTAAATTAATAATCTAGCTTTCAAAACAAATATCACCGCACAAGCTTTCGTAATAGATTCGAAACGCATTGAGGGAACAATTAACGTTTACACTGCACTGGTTTTCTCAACAGACAGTCATGAATAAATGAATTGTTGCAAATGTCACTGATGTAAGTACTCCATACTGTCAGACAGGAACAGGTAATTGGGTAACAGGTTGGGTGGGGGGATGCAGGGACATATTTTAAAGGGAGATGTATATAGTGATCCGTTTTGGGTCCAAATCTATTCATTCTTTTAAAAAATGATGACGCCGAAATAATCTTGTCATTTGTTCTCTTGTCTCACAGGTATACTGACGATCTGCAAGTTTATTTTTACTGCACTCCAAACGAAATCAACAGTATCAAACCCTTATAACTGAATGTCTAGAAGCAATAACTCGTTGGATGTCTTCAAAAATGCTGAATCTTATCCATCTAATACTGAGTTTCTCTGGGCGGCATTTCATGGACGATTCACTTATTTCTATTTCCGGCAGCTATATCATTCCAAAAACAACTCGTTGTCAATCTAGATTCAGACTTTTCGCTTAAAAGTGAAAATAAATAGGAGAGTAAGCACCGGTTTTTCATCTAAGACAACTTAAGTCCATCCTAAGAAACCTTCCTACAGATGTAAAAAAAGTACTAATTAACTCTTACGAAGTCTCAGGTCTCGATTTTTGTAACGGCATTTATGCTAGCCTTCTAAAATATGAAACCAACAAACTTCATTCCGTGTTTAATGCAGCGGTGGTGGGGTCTCTCAATATTCTCAAATTTCAGAACACCTTCGTACCCTTCACTGGCTAAAGTGCCCTGAGAGAATCTAGTAAAAATTCTGCTGTATGGTGTTTAAATCGATCAATGAAATGGCCCTATCCTACATCTATGAAATATGCTTCCCGGAAAACACTGGTCTGAGGCAGTCAACTCTTAGATCAGCAACATCATCAGCTATAGGCAACCTGATGGAACCTAAGCGCATGCCAAATCCTATATTTGGAAATCGCGTTTTCGAAGTATCTGGGCCTGAGGCTTGGAATAAACTCCCTCCGGAACTAAGATGCATAACAAGCCCAACAGATTTCAGGTCTAAACTAAAAACATACCTGGTTAGGCTCTCATACCCTTAAACTAAATATACCATTCTTAATAATAGCAATTTTGTATTGCCTACAATATATCTTAATCACTCTTTTCTCATTGGATTTATATTATTCGAAGCCTAGATACACTTATCTATCTGTCTCATACCAATCAAATTTTGGAAGATAAATTCTAATCAAATCCTTGCACTTGTGTACGGCCCAACATAAGAGTAGCTTTTCCTCTCCTAAACACGCTCATTAAAGAACATAAATAAATACCAGAATTAATAATTGCATTTCCAATTACACGTGTTCCAATTATTTCCTCTGTTTATAAATTTCTCTAATAGACCATGAACAGCGAGAATCTTAAGTGACCTCTCACGTAAGTCTGGTCCGGTATCTATATTATCAGCCTGTAGAGATTGTAAATGAAATGTAATATATATACGTCCATTAGAAGCATCACGTTCGTTGATCAAATGCATTGTACATATAGTTTTGTATTAGTGATCGACCAACTGGTGGATGCAATCTGTTAGCAATACGTTCAAAATAGTTTGTCTTGTCTATGGTTAGCAATAGGACAGATCATTGTAGAAATATATTATATATTTGTACAGCGCCCTTAAGGGAATTTAAAAAAAAAGGCGGTATATAAATCATCCAAATATATTTAGTATAGTTGCGTCAGCAACATGAATAGATAAAAAAATATTAGTTAATTTTGCTTGTTGTTATTTTTTTTTTTACAGTAATACCGCACAAGAGTCCCAACTGCTCCCGTCTGGAGCCAGTGAGACTATGGCATCCCCAATTGGGGTATGTTGTGAGGCTGAGGGTATTGGGGAAGGGAGGGAGATGGGGAAGAGGAAGGTGGGGAAGTACCTGGCTATTCAGATCTGGTCACCAAACACGGCTAAAGCCATTTCAAGCAACGTTTCAATTCTGAATGGTGGTCTTACACCAGGGCGATACTGAGAGTATCTTCCACTCTGAACGTGCCGCAAATATACTATATATTATTTTTATTTTTAATTAATTTTTAATTAATTAATTGTGAAATAACACAAATTAATCAAATAAAATTTATTTGCGCACGCCGGGTTCGAACCCGCGACCTTCGGATCTGTAGTCAAAAGCGTATACCACTAGACCACGCCGGCCGTCAAAGGGACGAGCAGTATAATAATAATAATTGCCGCCCTCCAAGACACATTTACAAACAAGATTAAATAAAAAAAAGCCTTTTAACTTCTCTCCCTTAGACTACCTTCGGGTATTATTAAAATAATGACATCTTACGTCCCCGGCAGGCATTAAATCTTCACGTTTCTTTGCGAATTTACCGTCTGCCAAATTTCTGTTTTATTTCCTGACATAATCTTTTAAATGACAACCCCGCATTTTGACTTTTTGGTACCAATGTTATACAAACAACTTTTCTTTCAGAAGTTCTAATATCTTTTTTCTGTGGTCACTGATAATCAAAGTAATCCAAATAGGGTATTGTCAACATTTATATGTTTAACATATTATATGTTTAATCAGGAATTTGGCATATATTATGTCACAATTTGTTTATAGTTCCTCTTTGCAATAAAATCAAAATAATGGAATGTGTCTGAATTTAGCCGAGAGCAAAAAAACAGTTTGTTCAAGCTTTCAATTTTATTAGGAGAAATAAACATAAATTTTGAAATATTAAAATTTCTATGAAACCAATAAGGCACAAAAATGTCTCACTATTTTCGTCTAAAATCTGAAGTTATTACTGATAAAAAACACGTTTTATTAGACAAGTGTATTTTAAACGTTATAGTCACCTATTTTTTTTTTCGTTTTATATAAAAAATAAAAAAAAATTACAAAGATTCAAAAGTTTATGATATATCGATTCTTCTGTGGTTAACTTCTAGATTTGAATATAAAGCTTGATGTTTTCTATTTCTATCACCGTTTAGATCATATATCTCAAAATAATAATAATGGAGCCATAATAGAAGTAATGGGAGGGGTTAAAGAAAATTACGATGATAATGGCATTTCTGGAACGTTTTGATTAGCCCACAAAACTATACGTTCGATCGTTTTTAAGTTAACGTTTGTAAACGCAGTCCCAGATCCCGGTGACAGCTTTCTTAGCAGCCAGTAGCCAGGGCCTCGATTCTAGACGATGTCATTCCTCTCGAACGAGTGGTTCGACCCATTCGTTGTTGGAGTGGAATGACTTTTGACGTTTAACGTATCTAAGTGTGTACGTTCGACAAGACCAAGTTCAAAGAGTAAGAATGTCGACCAATGTATCTACTTTCGACGGCGATTGCGAGCGGCCTGGATTGGAGAATCGATACCCAGTAGCTTTACCTATGTCATATCCATATTCAACGGTTTAGGAATTTGCGATTTTAGGTTGTTTAAAAAAACATTTTTAGAAAAATATAACTTTGAATATTGGAAATATTTGTAACAGCAGGCACCCCTTAATTGATTGGGAAAATACCCCATTGCTTATCCTATAATTTTTGTACAATTGTAATTATTGGTGAATTCATGGCTACGAGACTAACTGGATGAAAGCAATATGATTATTAATTTATGTGTATTGTTATACATTTTCAATTTCATTTCAAATTTAAATACTGTTTTCATTATACAGATTTGAATGAAATTTGTATTTAAAAGCCTACCCACACATATTTTCTACCACAAATTATTACTTTGTACATAAGTATAAACTGAAATAAGCTCGCTGTGCTTGTCTGTTTTCAATACGATTTTGTTTATAAATGTGTCGTTGGTATAATGAATATCACTGTACCTACGTCATATTTACCTTTTTACGCCTACTTACTTGATATATGTTGTGAGCCACACAAGTAAAGAGACATCCAATTTCAAATGTCATGGTACGCCTCTGAAGCCTATCAAAGTCATTCTATTATTGCATCCAGGTTTATAAACCCCCCCACGCAGCCTCGTTAAAACTTTCAAAAACAAATAATTTCCTTTTGAAGCTTCGGAAATACGCCAAATGAAAGCATATTATCACAGGGAGATTTCTGTTTTTCATCGTCAATGTTTCAAGTTATTATACATTTTTAGATCAAGCGTGTGTGCTCGCGCAGTATATAAAATGGATGTAGGTAGGTATTCGCAAAGACTTGATGGATTGAAAGTCTCAATATTAACTGTTACAAGAAGAAGAAGATATCGCAAACTACGTTCTTCCGTAATGATAATATCGGTCAATTTGTATAGCGCCGCTTTTGTGAGACATCACCTCGGGGGCGCTTTACAGTTGATGCAGGTATTACAAAAAATATAAATATTACAAAAATAAAGTGAAGTTAAGTTAAGTAAAATGAAGAACACGAACAGGTGACACAAAGATAGAAGATGGAGACTGCAGCAAGAATCCTAGGTGGTGAAGAAACTGGACCAGCTGCTGCAGCGAGAGTCCATCGCGTCCACCAACAGTGCCAGCACGAGGTTTGTCATCCGTCCAGGTATATGTCAGCTGCTAATAAAGCGCTAACACAATATTCTCACATAGATACCAGACCTTGGCAGCACCGCTGTGACGTTCGACGAAGATAGAAGATGGAGATTCTGCAGTAAGAATCCTAGGTGGTAAAGAAACAATGGATATCTTCTGGCTTTTTGTATGAAACAAATTGGTCCTAAAAAACCTTAGATATGCCATTATATAGACAGTACAATTCTCATTCGGAGCCTACTTATTTTAATATCCACCAATGAAAAACAGAGTTTTTCATTGGTGGATATAGTTAGGCAATCATGTGACGTCTCAATATTTCGGTTCCAATTTTCATATATCAAAACCACATAGATCGCATCTTGGTGGTTTTGGTTAAGCCCCCCTGGTGTAAATTAATACCACGGACGTAGCGGATTGATGTCATATACTGCAGACCGCGGATTATTACTTTTGGGAATTCATTATTCTTAATCTAATCATTTACCAGTGAAGAATCTTGAAACTTGCATGTTCTCGGTGGCCCCAACTGTAACGGGTGACTCATATTTTCTCCTTTATTCTAATCTGAGTTTGCCTTATGTTATAGAAACCCAGATTTAATATATTGAGGAATACTGTCCGCCGAGTTTAGCGTAATTATTTGTCCCATATATTATAATAGCATTTGACATAGTTTTGGGACTGGTTCTTCGACTGTATTGCAAAGGGCTTGTCCCAGCAGGACCTTCAAACGACAAACTTATACAGTGAGTCTCAGTTTCGTGACCCCAGTATGGCCCACTAGGATAATAGATATTTACGAAACTGTGGCATCATTGGTGCGATTGAGAATCTTATGGTTCTCGATTATACAAACGAGTATATTTCACGACTAGCGTATCAAAAATAAAAAAAACTCGGGCATCATTAGCGCAACACAGTATGTTATCGTTACTAAATAAATTTATGGTAGTTAAATCTTTCTTAAACGTTTCTCTAGCATACGTATATAAAGAATATCGCACGTTAAGGAAATATAGGCATCGTTGGTGTAATACTTTATATATTATCGATATTATATAAACTTGTGTAAATCTTACGTTTCTCTATCGATTATCATATGTATGATTAAGGAAATCTTATCACACCCAAATATCACGAGCTACCATTTGTTCCCGACATTTACATACAAATATGTAACTGTCATTACTACCACAGTCCGTGCAGTTTGGACGTAGCTCCACAGTCGAAATACTTCCCTGCAATATCTCCATTAGATCTATTATCTATGGTACCTACTTTCCCATTAGTATATTAATAAGGGTTTTGATAATCGGCTTCTCCTACTAGCCCTATAATAATTGCATAATTAAATAGCAAGTTCACGCTTGTAATAAAAATAACTTTTTTACAACTTAAAATCCATCTAATGTCATCCTGTACAGTGTCATCCACACATTTTGTTTTCAACTTTTCCAAATGTCCCCAGGGCGATAGCAATTTTTTTTCAATTATTATTTCTGTCCTTAGAATTTTTTCAAATGACATAATATAAATATTCTGAAAGCCCTCGAAGCAAGTTGTTCAGAAATAACGTGGGTGTGAACTAATTCCTGACTTAAATTTAAATGATTTTTCCAAGTAGTTAGGTGAAAAATTCTGTTAATTTGGTATTCATCATAAATTATGCAAATGGAATATTTTACAGCTCTCATAATATTTTCGTATCAAAGAAGTCAAACATCACCAAACATATTAATACTTTCGTATCAATGAAGGCAAACCCCATCAAACATACTAATTTCGATTGTCGGTGCGTGAAATGTGATATATTCCTGCGTGAAACTATTCACGTTTAATGAACTCAAACTTCCTGTAAATTTACTATATTCATTATTAAAATTGGGACTGCTTTTGTGAAGACTATTTCAGACAAGCGATAACTCAGGTACCTACCTATAATTTTAACAGAAAATATTTTTTTTTAGTTATAATATCCCGTGATTTGAGGACATTATAACCAACCGTGGGGTCTGTGCTAGTATATTATAAAATACAAACAAGAGTATTTGATGAAGTTAATGAAATATTAACGATATTTGATTATGATAAAATGTTTTTTTTTAAAAATTCATTCTGCATAAAAGCATTACATTATTCAAAATACTATTTTCAGAGAGTAATTAAAAAAAAAATTACCAATGTTGCATATTATTTTTTATATTGTTCCCATATGTGTTAACTAGGTATTAATAATTTAACTGTCGTAAAACAGACAACCACACATGGTCAACTGATAAAATGTATATTTTTCCACCCTTATTTTGAACGACCACTCATTTTCACGTGAAAAACGTACGTAATATCACAGGTCACATCAAGGTCATGGTTTTCATTGCCAGCTTTAAAAATATGAGGTGAAAATATATCTGGATTTGCACTACGGTGTAAATACGATCATTAGACGTTTCCAGGGCAGGTCAATAAATATGCTGAATTTTACTGTCGTTTAGGTATACTATACTAAATTTTATTGTCGTTTAGGTATACTATACTAAATTTTATTGTCGTTTAGGTATACTATACTAAATTTTGTTGTCGTTTAGGTATACTATACTAAATTTTATTGTCGTTTAGGTATACTATACTAAATTTGACGCATTTCAATTTTTGTGTTCATTATAAATACAAAGAAACTGTGGACACCTCTGCTAGGTCACCCTTAGTGGTTCGCTACGTTTGGTAACTTAGCAGGGGTGCCCGGGTTCATGGGGTTGGCTGGTCCACCTACAATGTGTTGGGCTGGATAGGGAGATGCCGGTTGATAGAGACTTATGAATCTCTCCAGCAGGACTCTGTTGATCCATCGCCTTGCATCCGTTACTCTTGGACACACTGACCTCCAGACTCTGACCCACCCTTCGTGTCTTTTTCCTTTGCAGAACTTCCTCTCTTTTAAGGGACCCTCTTCATGGCATCACGAAAGATGACATAGGTTATGAGGAAAATAATTTCCCTCGGGGCCTAGTTCTACTTTGGAGATGATGCATGGAGAGTGTTTTCAAGGAAAGGTAGAAGAGGTATTTTAGGAAGAGAAAAAGGTATAAGGAATGGGTAGGAATCTGGGGGTCATTGCGTTCAGCAGTGACGAATGTATGAATCCAACCCTCCAACTTAGAGAGTCCTGCTGGAGAGATCAAATGGTCTCCCTCAACCTATTTCTCCCGATCTGGTCCGCAATGAAGTAAGTCATCAAGACCTAGCAAAACCTCACCCCATGAACCCGGTCACCGAACGATGCGAAGCTCTCAAGGGGTGTTGGTCATCCAATAAATGGTTGCCGGGGCGGCGGTACCCATATCCGCCTCCCAAATAAAAATGCATTTCAATATTTTTTTAGTTGCCGAGATAAGTCAATAGAAGATTACGAATTTTTATTTTTACGAATAAATGTATACATAATAATAATAATAATGTTCTTGCGGAGGGAGTTTGTGAGGTAATGCTTGTAGGAGCAGTGTTAGTCCCGGTTACTGATTTCTTATCAGCCCGTAGCGTTACTTAACGTTCAGGAATCAACGTTTTAAAAATAAATATTATTTTTTTTAAAACTAAAAAATTAATTCAATTAATAACTAATTCCTAAATAAATATTCCACAAACTTTTAACAGTATTCCTCATTTTTGATAATATTCCATTCCCTCTTTGTCTTATATTTATCAAATGTCTACGATTTTTAAAATATCTGTTTGAACTTGAATTCGAATTTTCATTCAATCGAATGACATTACAATAGTTATAAAATAAATAAATTTCGGTCTTATCCCATCGACGTTTGGTGAGGTTTGTATAGTAGCCGACTCAATTTTGGTGAGGTTTTTAAAGTCGCCGACTCCAGTTTGGTGAGGTTTTTAGAGTTGCCGACTCCAGTTCCTGGGAAGAAAGGTTCAATCCTCAGTTAAACCTAAAATTTCATATATTTTTTTAATTTAAAAAAAAATTGTAAAATGGAATTATTTTTTTAAAAAAACTTTGTTTTAACCGGGATGATATTTTATTTTGTTAATAATGTTAAATACTGAAAGTATATTTTTCATATGCGTACATTGGTATCTCCCACTTTTCTCTAATCACGTTAACGTTTAACCCATGTTTAACCTCTATAAATCGTAGAAAAGAAAACAGTTACTCATACTTTTCGTGATTGATTTAACACCTTGAAAGAACACATGTCATGTGAACCTTTTCAAGAGGAAAAGGGTACGTTCTAACGAAAATGTTCGTCGCCTAGTGTCATGTTCTGCCATGTGGTTTCGCACAAAAAGGGAGAACTTTATAAATTGTAAAAGGCCTGTTTTTATTTGGATGGTGAAAATTTTGACCGACGACAACAAAGGGTTTTCCGTTGTAAATAAGTTTGTTTCGAAATACAGGCATTTAAAGCACGTGCTTCAGAAACTAATTCAACTAAAAGTGGTTTGGATGTTATTATTTCGCTACAGATTGCGGTACCTACGTCAAAATTCGAGAGAAAAATTAAATTTTGATTAAATTTTGCAAATAATGTTTTTTCGTTTATCAAAAATGAATTTTAATTCCAATTATTGTTTCAGTACGTAGGTATTAAAAACAGTTATTCTACGTTTTAAAACCATAATGGATCAATGAAACCCGAAACCTAGGACGGGTTATTTCGCAGAACTTGAACAATTCATCAAATTTCAAAGTTGACATTCGTTCTTTGAAGGTCCTATACAAGTGCTGTTATTATTTCAGTTTTGTGAAACAACTGGCCAATAATGATTAATAACAGAACTTAAATAGAACATTCACGGAACTTGAAAATTGACTTTCTGTGAAACAACCCGTCACCTTTCGCCAATATGAACTATTGTTTGCTCATTAGCGATCTGCAGTCTTGTACGAGGACAAGTGAAATCCATTAATAAAATCCTAAAAATATCCAAAATAAATAGTTCATATTTCGCGCCGCTATCGTAACAATCAGTTTACCTTTAAAAATTATTTCTTATTTTTTATTATATAAACGAGATAAATATGAATGTACAGTTTGTTTATAGTTTCCCCAAACAAAAGAATTTTTTTTCGAAATATCGACTTCTCTAAATTTTTCTATGATTAGTAAAAATGTGATTAACGTTTTTGACAAAATTTTTCAATTTTTATATTAAAATTTAATTATTTAGAAATAGTAATATTAACTTTAAATACCGGAAAGATAATTTAATATCGTTTCTAAATAAGTATTTGTTTTTACGGGAAAATAACAAAAGTGATAAAAATAATGAAAGGTTAACATCTGAAACACAAGAATTAAATTACTCAGATTCTAAGTTGGGTAATATTGTAAAAAAAAATCTTGTAAACATTGAATGTTGTTCTAAATAAATAGAATAAAATAAAAATGAATAAATATCGACGCCTATTCGAAATGAGTGAAAAGTTTGTGGACGAAATAAATACAGCATGTATTGTATTTTCGCTAGATCTTAGCTTTTAAATTCTAGACAATAGCTTTTAAATTCTGAAAAATGATTACTAAAATTCCATCAGTTGAGCACAGGTATTTGTATCAGTTGAGCACAGGTTTTTGTATCAGTTGAGCATAGTTATTTATATCAGTTGAGCATAGGCATTTGTATCAGTTGAGGACAGGTTTTTGTATTTGTTGAGCATAGGCATTTGTATCAGTTGAGCACAGGTTTTTGTATCAGTTGAGAACAGGTATTTGTATCAGTTGAGGACAGGTTTTTGTATCATTTGATCATAGGTATTTATATCAGTTGAGCATAGGCATTTGTATTAGTTTAGGACAGGTTTTTGTATCAGTTGATGACAGGTTTTTGTATCAGTTGATAACAGGTATTTGTATCACTTGAGGTCAGGTTTTTATATCAGTTGAGGAGAGGTTTTTGTATTTGTTGAGCATAGGTATTTGTATCAGTTGAGCACAGGTTTTTGTATCAGTTGAGAACAGGTATTTGAAGCTTTAAACTAATTGGTTAAATTTAAATTTATTAATAATTGTTTTTGTCGCCGTTTTGATATTGTATCTTATACTGTTTTACATTTCTCGAACAAAAATATTTCTTAGAAGTACCTTCATTAAATAACGATATGATTCCGGCCAAATGAGCACGGATAACGATTCAAAAAAGTCAACAGAATCTAAAAGCATTTTTTATTTCAGTTGACACTATCCGTAATGCCAAGGCGTTATACAACGGTAAACGAGATCCTGGTTCAATCAGGTAGGAAAAGCTTGAAAAAGTGAATACTTAATTTCCAGATGAAATGATCTTGGTACGAATCTTAACTTGTAAGAATAGATCAAAGATGTACCAAAAGCACGATCGTGTGCGCGATTTCGTGCTAGTATTTGATTATTTTTATTAAATATAATATTTAATTAAATTAATATTATTTCAATTTCAATTTCATTGTGATCTAATTAATACCAATATTAATTCCCGACATCCGATCGATTGTCGATGACAATGCATTCTTTAAAATTTTGGTGGCAATCACGCGTCACACACGGACAAATTATCCCGAAATTTGATGAGATTATAGCAGTTAATATGGGAAATGAATTTCAGTCTTACCCAATTAGGATTTAGGTCAGTTGTTAGCGCGGTTGATTCCAGTCCCTGATAAGGAAGATTCAATCCTCAGTAAAACCGTTTTTTTCATGTTTTCAAAAAGTTCACATCAGTTAAGAGCCTGTTCCTGGGGAGGAAGTTTCAATCCTCAAAAAAACCAAAAAAAAGATTAGTATATGTATATTTTTAAAATACATGTATAACAATACTCGTATTATAGTTAAAAAAAATTTATTGATTTTTCTCAAGGTAATGTTTTACTATCTATCCAAAACCTTTTAGATCATAAGGCCGGGACACTCATTCAAAGCAGTCTTCTAACTTGTATGGATTTAAAAAAAAATTATTATTATTTATTAAAACATGTTAAAATGTTTTAGATATTTAAAAAAAAAAACATTTCTTTGAGGTTTTCATACAAGTTAGGAGGCTGATTTGATTGAGTGTCCCGGCCTTGTGATTTAGGAGGTTTTGATATATCCCACTATTGGCTGCATAGATAAAAAGAAAACTAGGAAGTTGAGCCATTTTCAATTTGGGAGGCGGGTTTAGATACCGCCTCGCAAATTTAATAATTTATTTTTCTCAAATTAATGTATTTATTAATTAACCATTTATTGAATTGTTATATTGTTTAGGTTGACCTTTGACCTCTCCAACTGGTCTCTCGACCTGTCTAGCCTATTGAGCTGCGGCGTTATTAATAGATTGATATCAGGATTTCCTTTCTTTACTTCCCTCAAAAAGACCCTCCAAACAGCATCCACAAATATAACACAGGGCCTGAGGGAAATTAATATCCTTAGGGCTTCTTGTGTTGAGTTAATGTACAACATTGAACCATCAGTAGTTAGATCAGCAACATCATCAGCTGTAGGCAGACTGATAGAACCTAAGCGCAAGCCAAATACTAAGTTTGGTGATCGCGCTTTCGGAGTATCTGGGCCGAAGGCTTGGAATAAACTCCCTCCGGAACTAAGATCCATAACAAGTCCAACAGAATTCAGGTCTAAACTAAAAACTTACCTTTTTAAGCTGTCGTAACCTTAAATTAAATGTACCATTCCTAAGAGAAAGTCCAGTTATATTCAATTTTCCAATTATGTCCTAAATGACGGCCGGCGTGGTCTAGTGGTATACGCTTTTGACTACAGATCCGAAGGTCGCGGGTTCGAACCCGGCGTGCGCAAATAAATTTTATTTAATTAATTTGTGTTATTTCACAATTAATTAATTTAAAATAATATATAGTATATTTGCGGCACGTTCCAGAGTGGAAGATACTCTCAGTATCGCCCTGGTGTAAGACCACCATTCAGAATTGAAACGTTGCTTGAAATGGCTTTAGCCGTGTTTGGTGACCAGATCTGAATAGCCAGGTACTTCCCCACCTTCCTCTTCCCCATCTCCCTCCCCTCCCCAATACCCTCAGCCTCACAACATACCCCAATTGGGGATGCCATAGTCTCACTGGCTCCAGACGGGAGCAGTTGGGACTCTTGTGCGGTATTACTGTAAAAAAAAAAAAAAAAAAATCCTGTATCTAAATTTCGCTAATAAGCAATTAGATAATGTTAATTAAGTGTTAATCTCAAGTGACCTACCAGGTAAGTATTGTACTGTATATTATCTCCATATATAGTTAAGTAATAACATAGATCACTGTAGAAATGTATTATAAGTTTGTACAGCGCCCTTGAGGTGATTTTGCACAAAAACGGCGCTATACAAGTCATCCAATTATTATTATTATTATGAAACCGCGCATATAATTCTCGCCAATATCGTTTTACGATTGCAAATCACATCTATGCACAGTGGCGCATAACTTTCATTGGTTCCATCGCTTACACAGTCCGTGCAGTTTGGTTGTAGCTCGGCAATAGTAGGCATACAAAAATCCCGTATATCCCTTTGGTTATAATATTAGTATCTATGTTCAAAACAACTGAACCCACGAGACATACATAAACCACTTCAAAGATCTCCACGTCAGACTGATGAGAATCGCAGTAAAATCGCGTCAACAATGGCGCCGATCGATCGAATCACTTGAAGGCACCATTAGATAAAACTACCTTTTACTTTTACCCAACTTGTTTTTGATCCCGAATGACAGCACACTTAATTAGCAGCCTTTATACCTGTGGGGGTCTCGCTTCATAATTTATACTTGTAGCGTTTAGCGTCACAAAGTGAAACCACCCCATTCAAGTGGATACCCCGTACTTACGTATGCGAAATAACCTAATTAGTGTATTGCTTGCGCGCTTATAAGTTAATTTACGTGCTTGTTTTTATTCAATTACAAAACGAGCAATATATTTTGCATAAAGCCGTGTCACGAATGTGGCGAAAATTTAAGTGGTTTTGGAAAATGAATAATTTATTACGGCTTGGAGATTAAAAAATTATTCAGAATATTAAAATAAAAAAGGATACATTTTGGATAAAAATCCGAAAGGACGATACCTGGCTCTGATGGTAAACGATTAGGCATATAAGACATGTCGATTAAGTATTTTTATCAGATTTTATTTCATTAGATCATTTTTAATAAATAATATATTTTATACACTCAGAGGCGCTATTGCGTTCTAATATCTCGTTATTATCATGCAAGGAGTAGTGCGCGGGGACCGAGTTCGATATTTTCCGATCATTCGGTTTTAGGGCGTTGGTAATCAAATTGAACTAATTTGAGGGTTCATCAATGGGGACAGTCTGAATTCTCGACAAATTAGGTCTTATTTTGAAAGTGGAAATTTAATTATCTTCTATTAAATGTTATATTATACGTATATACTGTTCGCACAGTTTTATATATGGGAGTAGGTAATTATGTAGACTTGATGGATGTGTGAAATCCTGCAATTATCTTACCTACCCAATGTACATATCCTAAAATGTCACCATGACCGGAATAATTGTTGCAAGAAGAATACGTCAAACCTACCTATCAAAGTGACAGTATACTCAGTGAAGCTCGGTGTAAAATAATATCCCAGACTGATGATTGATGTGTAATATAAAGAAGACCGCGGTATATAATATTGTAACTTTATATTTCAACATTTATATTACTAGTGAAGCATCTTACTTTATGGCCCTAATTTCGATGATTGAGTCCTTTTTTTCCTACACTCAAATCTGGGCTTATCTTATGTTCCAGAAGCCCAGATTAAAACATTTTTTTCTTTTTTTTTTTTTTCTTTTTTTTTAATATATTTCCCGTTAAACTACAGTTAACTAGTTTGTCAAACAGGATTTTCATTACAACTTTTTACAGATTACAACTTAGACCTTAATTTATACAATAACAATAAACTTACACATTAAATCGCCTAATACAAATTATTTCTATCTAGTAGCCATGTTTTCAGCAAATATCTGACTCTATTTGGAAATTCGCATTTCTTAATATTACCAGGTAGCATATTATATATTTTAGGCACATTATACTCAAGGGTTCGCTGTCCGTATTTATTATTATGTTTAGGTACAAGCATGCCTTCATTCTTTGTGAACCTAGTATTGTGCCCATGTTCAACTTTCCTCTTATACTCAGAGTCAGATATGTGCTGAATCAATATTTTATACCACAATAAGGCCTGCACCGGCAAAACTGTTAAATTTTGATACAAAAGTGAAATTTTTCGTCTCTGCGAAAAAATATTTTTTTTAACTAGTAATTTAACGATAGAATTTTGTATTGATTGTGCGTAATTTAAATTTGTTTTGCAAGAATGTCCCCAAGTGGTTATTCAATATCTTAAAGTTGATTCCGCGAGTGACATGTAAATAATTCTTAAGGTATTCACAGGAACGAAACACTTCAATTTGTATATTCTACCCACTATCGCCCGCAGCCGTTTACAAATTTTGTGTATTTGTATGTCCCATTTAAAGTAGCAATCAACAGTCACGCCCAAATAAACGTATTCGTTTACTAGCTCAATCGTTTCGCATGAGCAGGGCTGCACAATATTTTGATGGATGCAGGTAAAGTTATGAGAAATTATTTCAGGCATGATGGAAACTTTTGCATGTGGAGATCTTATGTGCATCAGTTTGGTTTTTTTTTGTATTTATAATTAATCCTACGTCATGACACCATTTAATCAGAGATATAAAGTCTTCTTGCATATATTTAATCGCAGTATATAATTGTTCATCCGATATGACCAGTGCCGTGTCGTCAGCATATACAAAGTGTTTAACATGTGAGAATAGTTTACTCATTATTGATACAAATATTATATACAGGGTGGGTCCCAAAATTGACCCCTGCGGGACACCGGTGTACATATTTTTTTTCCCACTCAGTTTTTCAAATATTTTTACACAGATATGTCTATTAGATAGATAATTTTTAAACAAATTTAGTAGATTTCCTCTGATTCCTATTGCTTCTAGAATATTTAATAATTTTTGCGGATTAATTGTGTCAAACGCCTTGGAATTATCGATAAATAATACTAAAACATGCATTTTTTTATTTAATTCATTATTTACATAATTCGAGAAATCCTGTAATAATATTTCAGTACTCTTTTTCTTTTGAAAGCCATATTGATTTTTGTCTATAATGGAAAATTTCTGTAAGTATTTGTTTAATTTTAAAGAAATATATTTTTCAAAGATTTTTTCAAGTGCAGGCAAGATACTGATAGGTCGATAGTTTCCTATCTCTGAGTGTACTCCACCTTTGTAAATAGGTCTAATTATAGCACACTTTAGATCATCAGGTATTTCTGCTTGAGTAATAAGTCTATTTACTAAGTGCGTAATAATTGGGGCTAAAATATTTATGTCTTTTTATGTCGTGCATTCTTATACTATCCATTGCAGCAGACAACATGAATATTGTCCAATAAGTTTAGCGGATGCATAGAAATGAATTGTCCCAAATAACATAATTGCATTTGACATAGTTTTGGGACTGGTCCTTTGAGTGTATTGCATTCGCAACACCAGGTATTTTATTTGTTGCCTGAAATTTCCAGCCAAACACTTCCAATTCTGAAAACAATTAAATTCAAAGAAAATGTTCTAGATTTCTTTCAACCACAGTTATATACGGAAGTGTAAACCAAATTCGTTTTGTTTGATAATATACATATATTTAAATCGATTTAAAAAAAAAAAAAAGTTCTGCTTATATTACCTAGGTAAAACGGTTTTGAGCGTAAAAGCAGTGTAGTAAAACAAAAACAATTTACTTTGTGTTCGTAAGTCAGTGCGAACTAGAGAGAAATGAAGGAAATGCTGGAAAACTGTACAAACAACGGTGTTAACATGTTTGCTGTGTGCAAAACGTGTATTTGCTCGTAAGACATTCGGGTAAACACTTGTTACGTGAAAATAAATCAGTGAGGCGAATGATTTATGGTTTTTCAATGCCGGCGATGCCTCACGTGCTTTTTAATTTTTTCGTGGTCATATTATGTCCTCTCTCTATAAATACCATACATTATGGCAACTTACCTATTTCCAAATACGTCAATAAAAAAGCATTTAAAATACTAATTTCACATTATGAATCATTACCTAGACACAACAATTTAATTAATTTAATTAATAACTTAATTTTAAGATATTAAAACTTCATTTCCAATTAACTTTAGCATGAGAAACTTCTGTGGCTTGACTTCAGTTAACTTGTATATTTATATGTATCATTGTATATTATGTAAAAGCTGTTTGTTTCTTACAAATAAATAAATCAATAAACAGTAAAAAAATGCGATGCTAGAGCTCTCGGTGTAGTGTTGAGCACCTCATACAAGAAGCACTATAAATGTCCCATACAAAAACATAAACTATCCCATCACCTTACAGAATGCATTTTGTCCCAACTGTTTCTTTTAATTACTTTTTTTTATATTAACTCCACACAGGAGGCCCTGAAGAAAATAATTTCCCTCAGGGCCTATGTCATCTTTGGGGATGCTGTGTGGAGGGTCTTTTTGTGGAGAGGAAGGAGTGAACATGGGTCTTGAAGAGTCCCATGTTGTAGGGGGGAGGAAACACAGAGGCCGGCAGTTCGTTCCACAGCCGAGCTGTTGAACTTAAGAACGAATCGTAGAAGCGACCCGTTCTCATGTGACAAATGTCAACTGTGTACAAATGTTGGGCGTGCGTTTGGCGTGTATCCCGACTACGCACCGGTGCCGAAGGGATCAATGACGCTAGTTCCTCAGAGCATCTTCCATTGTAATACCGATAGAACAAGGACAGCATACCTACCTGACGCCTGTGCTCTAAAGATTGCAGTCCGTTTGTTAAGATTGGGGAATCTATCAAACGGACCGCCCGTTTCTGCACAGAGTCAAGGGTTTTTATCAGGTATTTAGGGGCTCCGGACCAGAGATGGCTGCCAAATTCGACAGTAGGGCGCACTTGCGATTTGTACAGGGTCAGCAGTTGTGTATTATTAAAGTATCTGCGGGCCCTGTACAGTACGCCCAGCTTCTGAGAGGCCAACTTACGAATGGTTTTGTCTTAATACAAATATATTTTATTTTATTTAATTGCATTTCACGTACGAGATATTTTATACCACCCCCCACCCCAAGGATACGAAAATAATCCCCGTTTGTCTCCATCACACTTCACACCTCACCTCATTTAAGGTGGGACACCTCATTGCATTTAAATTTAAAATATTTTTTTTTATATCTTACAAATGTCGATTTCATAGTTAAAATAATTATCAAAGTTTGCATTTTTCATAGCCCGGCGAAGCAAAGTCAATCCCACTCGGGTTTTAAATTTAATTTTTTTTTTATATCTAACAAATGTCGATTTCATAGTTAAAATAATAATTAAAGTTTGCATTTTTCAAAGCCCGGCGAAGCAAGGTCAATCCCACTCGGGTTTTAAATTTAATTTTTTTTTATATCTAACAAATGTCGATTTCATAGTTAAAATAATAATTAAAGTTTGCATTTTTCAAAGCCCGGCGAAGCAAGGTCAATCCCACTCGGGTTTTAAATTTAATTTATTTTTTTATATCTAACAAATATCGATTTCATAGTTAAAATAATAATTAAAGTTTGCATTTTTCAAAGCCCGGCGAAGCAAGGTCAATCCCACTCGGGTTTTAAATTAAAATTAAAACATTTTTTTTTCTAAAATTATGATTAACTTGTAAACTACAGTGGTAACACGTGTGCGAGTCAAAGCAGTTCAACTTTGCACAAAATTGTCTGATTCTGAGGTAGCTGTGTAAGATCTGTCAGAACCTGCCGACCAATCACAGGGCATTAATCGTATTTAAATGAAGATTTATTAAATCTGCGTATAATTATTTAAAATAAAACATATATTCACTCAAGTTTCTTATTATTATTATTAGTAGCATTGTGGTGGAACTTTGTTAAAATAAACACAAACAGTTTTGCTAAAATTAACACTTTAACTTTGCGTACACCCATATACCACTTTAGATGAGAGCAATTATTATATAACTAAATAACCATCACGTCGTTTCCCCGCATGGGCAGGCAGAGAGGACGGACCGCCAAACAACTAGGTCTTGGCATACACTTCTTCCCTTTAAATATCAGAATCCCAAATTCGTATGATGTTTGGGGCCAAATTTGGTCTCCTAATAATTAAAGGGTTAATAATAATAATAATATTTGGATGACTTGTATAGCGCCGTTTTTGTGCAAAATCACCTCAAGGGCGCTGTATAAACTTATAATACATTTCTACAGTGATCTATGTTATTACTAACTATTTATGGAGATAATGTACACTACAATACTTACCTGGTAGGTCACTTGAGATTGACACTTAATTATTTATTAGCGAAATTTTGATATAGGATTTAGGACATAATTGGAAAATTGGATATAACTGGACTTTCTCTCAGGAATGGTATATTTAATTTAAGGGTATGACAGCTTAAAAAGGTAAGTTTTTAGTTTAGACCTGAATTCTGTTGGACTTATGATGAATCTTAGTTCCGGAGGGAGTTTATTCCAAGACTTCGGCCCAGATACTCCGATAGCGCGATCACCAAACTTAGTATTTGGCTTGCGCTTAGGTTCCATCAGTCTGCCTACAGCTGCTGATGTTGCTGATTAGCCTCATTCACATTCATACATCGTGTCATATATACTATTCTATTATTATTAATCTTGACATGGCTCGACTGAAGTATTTGATTCACTTGATCGTGCCATGTCTTCCTCGGGCGTCCCCGACTTCTGCTACCATTCGCATTTGCGTCATATATTCTCCTTACACTCCTTTCTTCGCTCATTCGCTCTACTCGCTCTATTATTATATTCTTGAATAGTTTTGCTTGCAGTACAAAGAGATTGTGAGTGCCTACCTAAAAACTTAATAAGAATTTAAAATCGACGTGTGTACCACAAAAGCCATGTATGAACACGTCGCTTAAATACAAAAAAGGCATTTTAAAAGTAATTTAAAAGTGTTCCCAGCGAAGGGTTCTCGAGATTCCGTGAAGCTCTCTTGAAACGAGTGCTTTCTAGGAGAAAAGGCTTTCATTTCGTTGTAGGCAAAGTTACGAAGCTTTTAAGTTGCTCCAACTAAAGCTACAGCACACTAAAACGCTAACAAAGTTACTTCAAATTGACTATACGTTATAAAACATGTGCTTTCACAAAGTAAAAAAGAGCGTGAAAATTCTATTACGCCCTCCATTCTTGTAAAAAAGAAGACTGTGATTTTTTTAGACCGTTGATCATTTGAATGGAAACAATTTTAAGTCGATCGATTTTGGATATGGAACAGTTTCTCGCTTTTTAAGGCCGGGTTGATTCAAACAATTTGAACACTTCATTAAATTTCAAAGATGGTTTTCAAGTTCCATTGGAGTTCTGTTATTATTTTAGTTTTGTGAAACAACTGGCCAATTATGATTTAATAACAAAACTTGAGTAGAACCTTCACAGAACTTGAAAGTCAACATTGAAGTTTGATGAATTGTTCAAATTGTTTGAAACAACCCATCCTAAATGTGGGTAACCTTTATCAATGTGAACACCGCAAAAGAGTCCCCAACTGCTCCGTAAAAGAGTCAGTGAGATTATGGACTCTCCAATTGGGATATGTTATTACTGAATGTAGTGGAGAAGGGAAGGATATGGAGAAGAGAAAGGTGAGGGAAGTACCTACTTGGGTTTTCAGATCTGTTCACCAAAGACGATATAACAGTATTTACCACTCTGGAACGTGCCGCAAAAATATACAACCTTCTATCTTTCTATGACCCTTGTTACCTTGCATGTACCTACGCGTGATACATGACTGACTGCTCTGTATAATGTTTCTAAGTCTGCTAATAATTATTTCAAAATTCGCCAATTCAAAGTCTACACAGACCTGGTAATAAGTTTAGTTTAATCGATGTTAACCAGCACCACTCGGTGTCCAAACTAGGTAAAATTCGGTATATTAGAATATTTGTAACAGGTCTATAATTTTTTTCATGTGCATATTTTATCTTTATTTAAATTTCTGAAAAACACTTAATCAGGCATAATAAAGGTTTGTGAATTACGGATGTGCTTTACAACCAACTGTTCATGTTTATTTTTAAAATTGTTTTAACAAACTTACTTTAACTACGTTATTATATCACCGTAAAATAAGTTTTTAGGTAAAAAAAGTTGAACTTTTTGTTTGGGAAAATTAATATTCTTCTATATAAAAATAATTTTGTATGGGAAATAGCATTAGAATTTTGAAAAAAGTTATTTTTGTTTTTTACTTCTACCATCGTGTAGAATCACCTCCCAAAGCCCACTTTACCCCGGACATCCTTTATTATCACGATGCCGGAACACGTGTTCAAAATCAGAATATACGTATGGTACGTGCATTTTTTGCCTTGACAACATATTCGCGATTTACTGAAAGTTTATCAAGAATCCTGTTAATTTATTTGTTAAGCTCTGCGATCCCGTTTTTAACTGGATTACCAAAATTGTTAAGAGATTCTTAATTTAACAGCAATATTTTTTCGCAGAGGAGATGAGAGCGATTTGCGACATCTTCCGTTTTAAGCAATGTGTAGAATGCGTTGGTTTGCATTTTTGCGCATTAAGCCTTAGACACATTACGCTATATTATACGCGCATAATTTGGGCGGGGCATATACGTATTATTTGTTGGTTTGAAACACAACGCAAAAATCTTCTTCAGGAGAGGGGGTAAGATCAATTGGGGGACTGCCGCACAATATCATTTCTTTGTATGGGATCTGTCACTTTGACAGATGACACCCGCGTAATTACGGCGCACTGTAAATTGATCTCACCCCATCTCCTGCCATAGGTGTGACAGGTCTGTATGGGATTGTATGGCGAGCAATACCTATGGAAATATATATAACGCTTTGAATTTATAGCATAATCTGACACCCTCTTTGCAATTAGCTCTGTAGAATATCTTTCGGGTATCGATTTCGGTTCCCATTCAACCACCAGATTCCTATTTTTAACATCATTATAAACAACAACCCACTTCTCGCAATTTCGTTTTCTACGTTCTATTCACAATCTGTCACGCAACCAGAGAGTAAACAAATTAAGTACCTAGCTGAAAACAACCTGTTTCACAAAGCTTCTATTTCTGACGTCATTGATTTCTTTTTAAGCTGGAGAATTTAATGGCATCTCCAATGTGCTGTTACTCGGATGTTTTGTTGGATAGTTTTATTTAATATCAGGATTTGATATACATATTTTCAACGTCACGGAAATGAGAGATCTCGGAAATATTTTGGATGAAAAACTATAAACTTACGAATACCTACAATTACAACACGACAAAATACACTATTCCACTGCAACACACATAAGCGCAATTGCATTGCGAACTCCCCAATACAACGGTTTCACACTATGGGAAACTAATACTTAGGTGATGTCGATATATTTAATATTAACTTTGCGAATTTTGTGGATCACGTAAAAGACTTATTTCAACACTATTCCCAAATGGAAGTTGTTTTTTTGTAAACCAGTCAAATCGCTGTATTTTTTAATTTATGTTCTTGTTCTTTTTATTTTTGTTTCTTGCATTTATTATTTTTTAATGTAATTTTATTTCTTTCTCGTGTTTCAAAATTATCTGTCCACAAAATTGTACCACCTACATGTAAAAGCCCCCTGGGCGTTAAATAAATATATAAATGAATAAACATAATAAAAATCAGTATACGTGAACTATTTGGGAATGCTATGAGGGAACATATAATAGCCAGGGGAAAATATTGAGGTAAGATAATGGTTTGAAACATAGAATAAACAGATAATGGAAACCATGGAGATGGGTCATTTGCCATTATTAATGCGAAACTAACTTTCATTGATGCCGTTTTTGTGGTTTGGTTGTGGCTCTGATATGATTCGATGCCGTTTCTCAATTTATTTTTATTAGATTAAGTTTGAAAGCTATTATTGACGACAAATTATGGTTATACTTAATTAATGCACAAAAAAATAGCTGAAGGAAATTTTGCAGGGAATTTTCAATATTAATGGCTATCTTTGAAACAACTAATGACTACAAATACATCTACAATCTTTCTCAAAAAACATATCGTAGCCTGGATAAAAAATCAAGATATTCACTTTATTCAAAAGATTATAATTCCAAACCAAAAATAACCAAAATATGATAAGTAAAATTAAATATTATACACTTTCTTCAAGAATTATCCAAAAATACATACAAGCACATATAAATGTCTGTTTTCATGTTTCAATATATGTCTGAGAAAAAAAAAAAAAAAAAAAACTTTCTACTACAACACATAAATACCTGTCACACTTAATCACAAACACGTAAACACCTCAGCACAGGTTCTCCTAGTGAGGTGTTCACGTAACATACAATATCACCCACACACAGTTTTACCTATACCAACCTATGTTCTTATACCATTTATTTCATTATTTTTTATACCTTTTTTCTGTACTTTTTTCTCTGTACTACAATATAAACCACTGTAATCATTTGTAAAATGTGAATGTCTGATCTTTGGATAATAAAACTGCAGTGCCAGGAATGTCGTTTTAATAATGCTTTTCAGTACAAAACAACAAAATACAGCGCAAATTGACATTTGAACTATTTGAACTCCCGCGCTATTAAAGCGCTTTTGAGATGTTGGCCAAAGTCGAGATCCAAAGCTTTTCCTCCCCTTTGAAGCACCGTGTTCTTAAGTACCTACATACTTTACAAGCGCAACAACTCATTCGATATTCATTTAGCGTGATCAGTTCCACACTTTGCAAGAATGTTACGAAAACATAATATAATGAACAAAAAATTATATAATTTTAAACTAGAAAAAACTCAAATTTACATCAAAATATATACATAATTATTTGTTTTCATGAGTCCACATTCTTTCCCCAGAAATGGCAATCACTAAGAATTGCGGTCTAAAATATAAATTATTCTTAGCCATTTACTTAGTGAGAAAAATTCGACAAAAATTATCTAATTTTCATTTAAACCAATTGCATTCAAATTAAGCCCGTAGCAACTTCAAACCTGGAATACATCACAAAATACTTTTGTTTCAACCAGTCTCAACTCTTGTACGACGTAGATAAGCCATTAGTTGTCAGCCAAAGAGTAACTTAATAACAAAATTTATAAATTCGTTAAACACAAGAGAGTTAATGTTTCGTTGTTCGTAGGCCCGAATTACAGAATTTAAGATTGTACGTGTATTCTTGGGAAGACTAAACTTAAAGACTATTATAACTTGCACCATATAAATATCATAGTTCATTGCATAGACAGCAGAAAGCTAGCCAGGGCTC